>CM069862.1:45520035-46720035 GCA_036172795.1 Pelodytes ibericus | reverse complement strand
CATCCACCGGCTGTTAGCGAGGGGGATCCAGGTCCCCTGCAGCTATGCGGGGGACCTGGATCCCTCTCTTATAGCCTGACCTCGATTTGAGGTCAGATTATAAGACGACCTTGAATATAAGACGAGGGGCATTTGGTGTAATGTTAAATTATGTCATGTCCATTGTGTACTGTAAGTCTAATTGAAACACTAGAAAGTGGAACTCCAATGAATACTGAAAATACTCACCACACCAGCCAACGATAAAAAATATACTTTATTTTAACAATATAAAAGCAAGGCACTTGTGGGGGGTAAAAAAAAGTCTTATCTTTAACCTACAAAGCCCTCTACTCCTTTGCCCGTCCCGACATTGCCTCCCTCTTTAACCAATGCTACCCTGCACGACCTCTGAGCTCTCCAAATGGACCTAGGTTCTTTTGCAATCTCATCATCTCTTCCCACTGGTGACTAAAATACCTGTTGATTAACCTCAAGTTAATCCCATCTAGCATTCACTGTCCTCAAAAACTGATAGGAATAGGAAGCTTACAACTCATCCCAATAGAACACACATAATCTTTGGCCAAACCATCCCTAATACTGTTACTACCACCACCTTCCCTTTGATCTCTTCACTCCCTTATGTGTCTCATGTCCCCCACTCGCTCTAGAATGTGTGTCTGCAAGAAGGTCTCTCTACCTCATGATTAGTCTGTTCTTGTTTGTCTAACTTAGTATGTAGTCCCCCTCTTTGCTCTGTACCTCGTGCTACATAAATTGTTGGCGCTATATAAATAAATGTTAATGTAATGGTAAGACAATATATTGCACATATATTGGTATGTACATATTTGTTTATATCTGTCTTCACAAATATACAAACTATACTATATGCCTTCTTTTTTTGTTTTTTTTACAAAGACACACATTACAGATATCAATTATTTTTGAAATCAGTGAAACAAATGTAAATCAATGTTTTTAAAAAAAACTCTTACTTTAATACTCTGGTTGGTCTCAGCAAATGCCATTATTTTTATTCACTATTTGCTTGAATAATTTAGGCACGAAAGCTAAATTATACATAAAGTGTACAGTTAGAGGAAAAAGTTCATGCACAGCCCCAGGCAATAGCCATCCCCTAATGATGTCTGTAGTCAGTGGAAAAGAACTCGTTAGACTGAGAGTAATTTCTCAAGGCTTACAAGTTTTCTTAAAGCAATAATGTGTGTATGAAAACATGGATAAATCCTGCTCCACGTGCAATGGTTAAAAAAAGAAAGTATTAAACAGAGGAAAACTTATAAATAATATTTTTAGTAGAATGCAAAATAATATTCAACCTTGTTGTTGCTTAAACAAATGTAGTGAAACAGTACTGCATAATGTTTTTTTAAATATACAAAATACCCCTGAGTCACTACAGATTAACAAATTGTGTGTCATTTTACCATAAAGGACATCTTCAATGCAATGAAACCGAATGCATCTTCAGCTTAACAGCTTATAGTATTGCTGCTTGTGTTTTTATAATATTTATAGAAATTAAATTTAGATTGCACATAGAGTTGCCAAAATAGGCTATGTCTAAAATTGTCGTACTCATTGTGTAAAAAAATATAGAACATTTATTGTGTTGGCCAAAAAATGAGGAGACAGAAAATAAGTATCTGAAAAACTAATATCCCACGGTTCAAAAGAACAGGATGGAAAAAAAGTAATTTATTCTTTGCTTCTCTAGTTAAGAGACCTAAATTCTCAGGAGCCACATGAGTAATGATAGCTCTGTCTGCACAGCAAAGAAGAACTTAATTCCGTTTAAAATTTATATTATCATTTCAACAACTTTCCTCAATGGGCTTCTATTCTTAGATGTAAATCACAGTTCTTAATGTAGTAATATCAACATGTTTAGTGTAGGTTAGTTTGCTTTGGCATAACACATAAGGAATAGAACCCATATTCCAATGTGGAACCAACTGTTTAAAATGTAGTTTCAAGAACAAACAGGAATGTAATTGGGATTCCAATGTAGCAGAGAGTTCCTACTGGGGGTAGAGAGAAGGGTAATATTTCTGTCACGTCTGACAAGCAGTAGAGTCACATGATCAATAACTTACCAAAAACAGAAGAACTTTTTCCACTTTTCGTTATTTTTATTTTTTTTCCCCATCTCATCAAATCGTTTTATGTTATAATTCCTTTGATGATAATTTCTGTGTAAAAACAATTTTATTTCATTTCTCCCTTCTTTATCATAGCAGCACACATGCATAACACACTATTTTGTATTGTGCTGGTAATAAAACAGATCAGGAGAAGCTGTGGCATAAGAAATCAAAAACATAATAATGTCTTTGGGTTTTGCATTTTAAATACTACATTCATTGTTGCACTGAGCATACAGATCCCTTCCCAGACATTATGCAGATTATCTTTGGTAATGTCTGTTTCATTGTACTTTGATATAAAATAATGTACATCATGATTCATCCAAGTGGCTGTCATTAAAGAGAAAAGCACCTACTTATGATATGTAACAATTTGCTTTTCTAATTTGAAGAGGATCTTGGTATTTTAATTGTATAATTTGTGCAGCATTTCTGGATAGAATAGCATTTCCAGCCTCCTTGCACAGCTGTAGTTTAAAAATTGATAACATCTATATTCATTAAATTACTGTATACCTTTTTTTCGGTTAAAAACTATTTTTGAATAACGTTTTTCATATGACTAAATTACCACACAGTGATAAAAACCTATTAACGTTTACATCTAAAAAAATATATATATATTTTATTTTAATAGAATTTGCAAAGAATATTTGGAATTATATAAAAAAATGTGGACTATGTCCATTAGGTGTAGAACATGTAATTATAGAAATTGGCAGAAATTGAGAGAGTGAGCATAGTTACAATTATTGGAGAGTTTCAAATATTCAAGATTGCTTCATCTAAAAGTGAATGTGGGTTCTGAGCCTCCTTCTTCTGTACAATTTAAAATTATTGGAGCACTTCACTTTGAAGGTGATCAGGGCTCTGCATTTGTTCTTTTGTAGGAAGATTTAAAATTATGAGTGCTCCTCAAATAGTTTAAACCATTGATTTTCTTATGAAATTGATTTTCCAAGCTTTTATTTCTTCAGTGACTAGGTAATTACAGCAAAAGAGAAATTGAGGTTTTTTTTTTTTACAATAACATAGTTTATCATTGTCTTGATCTCCCATTTCCATTCTTTTCACTATTGCTTTGCTTTTATGGCTTCATGGAGTTCTTTTCTTTTGTTTAAGAATAGCTATTCTAGTTTTAACAATTAGTACATTTTCATCCAAACAAGAAACAGCATGTGCTGCAGTCCACAGGCAGCTTCACTCTGTTTCCCCTTCCTGTATCTATCTAATGTACTATACAATCATTGTATTTTCTTTTTTAGGTAGAATAAGTTAACATGTTTGTAATAACAGTGACCCTCCATATTCATATGTTCAAACGTGACCGTTTAACTTATTATGAGAAATGACTGCACATCGTGCTCAGTAGAACATGTTACGTTCTAATCAGGGTTTTTATTTTCCTTTAAATGCAATATTAAGAGTTTCTTCATTTTATTGAGTTTGCATGTCAAATTTGTCCACCTCAGTCTTGGAAAAAATCTGAATCCTACTGTCCATAAAGAGACTCTTTCCTAATAATTTCCATTGGTTTGCTGCACTTATTTATTCCATTAAAATTGTCTATCATCATATAAGTCTGCTTCCACCCCACGTCTTGCAGAACAAGATATAATTACTATTTGTATCATTTCTAAGATAAATTAGATTATATCAGACAGGTCATATCACATTGCACTCTATTCATCCTAGCCATCTTTCACTAAACTACCAATATTAGCTTCCTATGTAAAAAAATAATAATAAACAAAATCCAACTATCTCCTGACTCTACAACATGCTTTCTTCATCCTATAGCTTGCTTGTTCTGTCTGCTCATTACTTTGCTCTGCTGAACCCTTAGTCACCTCTGCAACCTGTGACTATGTCATGTTTTAATCAGTGTTCCTGTTTCCCTTCCTTGAACAAGACTTTTCTGTTCTCTAAGCAACCTCTCCTGTTCTTCAACAAGACTTGCATAGATATTATAGGAGTACTACTTTCTGTTTGTGTGATTCTCTGAGTCACTCTCTAAAGCCTTCGCCTGCCCTTCAAGAGTTCAAACACTCCCTCTTCAAGAACTCTAGCTTACACTCCAGCAGTTTTCCTCAGATGTCCACATTATGGAACAAAGTATATATAACAGGGCTGTGCTAACAGCAATGCTCTATTATGCTTTTAATCGTGGTCTTATCACTGTCCTCATATACACTTATATGGGAATTTGGTAACCCTACTACATCTAATCGTCAACATGCTCAACTATATTTATCCCAATGCACCTTGTTCTCAACCTACATCTTTTTCATGAGTAACTTAGGGTCCTCTTGCAGTTTTATTTCATTACAATAATCTCTGTTTGCCAAGATGATTAGATTTTGAAAATATGAAATGGGAACACCCATTAGTCCCCCCCCCCCCCCCCTCATGTCTGCTGTGTCTCTCTCCTCGCCCATGTCTAATATCTCTCTCTCCTCTCCCCCAAAACGTGCACTTACCTGGTACATCTGGTCACCATGTTGTTTGCAAGCCTGTTGTTTTACAGTACAGCAGAATTTGATGCCACCATAAAAAATAAAACAATAATAATTTAATAAGGTTCAGGTAGTTTTAAAGTCTTAACATTTGGAAATTGTAAAATATACAAATATGAGAGCATACAGAGACCCCTATAATTCACAGAGACGAACAGAGTATTGGGAGCCCCACCAAGAATGCAATTGATCCCATATTTTACATGTATATTTTGTTGATGATAAAAACCCATTTGGTTTTAAGAAAACATCTTCAATACATTTCCATTTAATTGAAGTAGTAACATTACAAAGGGTTACAAACGGATGCCTGTGTGTATATATATGTATATCTATAACAGTACATAAGTCATCATCCTTAATGACACTGAAATATGTCTAGGGTACCACTCCAGTCACAATTTCACACATCCAAAGTAACGGATCTTAAAAAGGGCAATGAAAATTATTTAAATCTATAAAAACATATATAACCAATACCAGCTTTGGTGGGGCATTGTTCCTGTGTCCTACTTGTTTGGTGGTGGATTAAGTTTCAGTCCACGTTACAGACGTTTATCAAGATCTTACGTAGATTCATATACACACAAGCACTTCACTTTGATTGAAATAAAGGATTGAGGGGGGAAAGAAAAAACAATCTGTTTACTAGTTGGACTGTAGCTTTAAGGCATTTTAGATACTATCTTAAGCATAAACATGAACATATTCTTAGATATTTTGTCAGCTTGGACTAACACCTGTCACATGCAGGCTCTTTCGCATTTCATGCACATCATAACTTCCAACTAAATTTAAAGGAACAAGAAAAGAAGGAGAGCAAAGCCACCCAGATGTTATTCTATCTGTGATATAGTAAATTTCAAATGTACCAGCTTTTCATCCAGATTTTAATGCACCAAAACAATACGCAAATTGCAAGCCACAATGGATTATTGAAATGTCTGATCATTTTTTTATGAATATTGCAGCAGATGTACAGAGACAGGCTATAAAGCTGTGATAACAAGGAACATTTCTGCATCATCTCCCAGAAATACTAATCTGCAGTGAGAACCAAAATTATGTATGTCCTTATTCACAATATTACGAAGTTTCCTCCTTGGGTGGGTGGAGTACCACTGAAACAAAGATGAACTAGCCACAATCATGCAGAAACATTTATTAACCAAGAGTCATGCAAAGAACTTCTTAACTTAACCAAACATAAACCAAGATACTGATTGTTCTCAACAGCTTCATAAAAGTAAATTTGGCTAATCTTATAGACAAACAGACAGATGCAGAAGGACAAGTGACTCTGACCGCATCTACTAATACAGGGGCATCCATGTTTTCTATGAAGTGACCGCATGTTCTATAATGCAGATGTGCTTTGGACAGCATTCAATTTTCTTATTTTATTTACAGTTATGGTAAAGAACATCCTGTGAAAATCTTTGGTTATTTATCAGTCGTACAAAAGCAGTTCAAAAACAGTATAAATCAACTTTATTCAAACAGGCTAATGGACATCTGACTTAGTTAAGTCAGATGGACCGCAAGCTGGACGCCGGTGTACAAAAAGAACAAAGTGAACAGTACTTGACACATAGTTCTTTTAATACAAATTCTGATGGTGTGCTTTGATTATTGTCAATGGTAGCTTGCACAGTGGTAAAAATTAAATCTATGAGCAATAGTGTGGATACTTTAAATTTTTATTTGCAGCATGTACCATGAATTGGCAAAATGTTAAAGGGACATGTTGCGTATAACCAAACTAATATAAGTGAAAACTGGTTCACTAAGATACGTCTACATTAAAGGGTATTTATTCCAGGAACCTGTCAAAGGGGGCACTACCTGTCACTGCCCCATTAGTATGCTATGAACAAGTGTTGGTAAATTGGCAAAAAATCAACTGGATATTGTATCCTTCACATTTGTTGCAGCTTGGATTTAGTTGCACAAATAAATGTCCCATGGATATTTTACACACTATTGGAATGCTGTTTGCATGTTCGCCATTGGGTAATTTAAAAAGGATTATTAGTATGTTGGTCTAGTCTAGGAGGCAAGCCTCCTATTGGTCTTTCAGATGATTGTGGTCCTTTGGGTTGTTGAACCTTTTCTTGCCATAACATGTATTATTCTTGGCCACTTACTTGACAACCATCTTAGATTACTTTTTTGGAGATTTCATGTTTTTATCAGTTGTCAATTCTCTGGGAGGTCTGTCCTTGATAATTTGATCATTTATTTTTGCATCTAAATCCTTCCTTGGTCTTAAGTTTCTACCTTCAAGTCCCAGACCTCCCTGTTATTTCGTAATATCAAAACATCATCACAAGCAAATATTTTATAGAATGCATTATTGTAATTATTTTCTATCCAGCATAATTTTTAAAATTGTTAACATAAATATATGATTACACTAAGATCATATAACATTGTAATTATATTCTCAAATATGCAGTGCTGGTGTGAAAACTAGGCATAAAAAAATATTTTGCAATATATTATATACCCAGGGTCATCCAATTATAGTAGTAATTGTACAAATAACCACATTTTTCTTTCTTCTCTTTTCAATGGTTTTTGGGTATTTTTCATTACATTTGCTGGACAACTTTTAAAATGCTGTACTTTACATGATCTCTTTCACATCAGTGCTTTGATCGCAGATTAGCCTTTTTATGTTTGCTTTCTTGGCACTTTAAACCTAAGAGATTTTTTTTGCCAAAACACACTGGTTTAGCAATCCAACACCTTTTGAGTTTGCTACATCTTTTAATATTACATCCTTTTAATGCTTTGGGAGACATGAAATACAAATCTGTGAGTCCAATGAAAAAAATACTATCGGGTGTACCATGAGTCTGGAATCATCTGAGACAAGACAATTGGGAGTAGAGGGAGCACACAAAAAATTGCAAAAAACAGACTTAGAAAGAGTATAATACAAAGATATTTTAATAAAGTGCCATATAGAGAATAAATACAGATAAACAGCAATGCAGATAAACAGCAATGCAGATAAACAGCAAAGCAGATAAGTAGCAAAACAAAAAGAACTTACAAAATGATGCAAACTAAACAGCACAAAATATACCCAAAAGTACACAAAGTAAACAAGAGACAGACAGGAGGGAACACACTGCGCAAAAAGAAAGGAGTGGTCTCCTTGATAAAGGCTTATTGCCGAAACGTCGGTGACCTCCTTTCTTTTTGCGCAGTGTGTTCCCTCCTGTCTGTCTCTTGTTTACTTTGTGTACTTTTGGGTATATTTTGTGCTGTTTAGTTTGCATCATTTTGTAAGTTCTTTTTGTTTTGCTACTTATCTGCTTTGCTGTTTATCTGCATTGCTGTTTATCTGCATTGCTGTTTATCTGTATTTATTCTCTATATGGCAGTTTATTAAAATATCTTTGTATTATACTCTTTCTTAGTACATTTTTTGCAATTTTTGTGTGCTCCCTCTACTCCCAATTGTGTTGTTTGTACTACTGGGGGTGCTTCGTGGACTCCCCCTGGGGTGATGCACCGTGTTAGTTGCAGTTACTATATATTGTTTTTTGGTGCTTCTCTGATTGTCTGTTTTACATGTGTATCATCTGAGACAATGCATCACGTCAGCGATTTCAGGTGGATTTGTTCATACGTGTTATTGTGGAGTAATTTTGTTCACCTGTGTATGTTACACATCATCACACACTTTTAAAATATTATATAATCCTATGTGTGCTGGTTCCAGACTTATGGAATGCCCTGTGTATATACCTACAGTCCAACAAGGGGAAAACATATTTGTTATATTGTCACAATTTTAAATTTAAGGGTAATCCTGAAGTATCATTATACCTGATGACAATTATGTGTAACCTAGCTATTTTAACAGGAAGTAATAGTGTTAAATCATCTGTTATAGAACATTTCCTTGGTTATAGACATAACTTGATTAAATCTTCTTTTATAGGACAGTTGTGTACAGCTTACTGCCCTGCAGTAAGTTAAAGCTTATTATGATAAATGATTATACGGCTCCATCTTTCCTATGTAATGCTTCGGTATCAATCAGAATATGATGGGTCATATTAAGCAGGATCCCTTTCTACCTGCTCAGCATGGATAGGGTTAAATGTATGTGTATTTCTATTATTTCTGCTATTTTTAAACCTTTTTGTGGACAGAAGGGATCTATATTTGACCCTTTTGGATATAGTCATTCTACAGTTGGAATACAATGCATTTGGCATGGATTTTCAGATGAAGAAAATGCAAGCAATTAGTTTCTTTATTCCCAGGGTGAATATATAGCATGCTTGAAGTGGCAAGGTATGTTATGTATTGTTTCAATAAAGCAGGTGGTGATGGTTTGGGATTTATTATTTATGTATTATGCATGCAATCAGTGAGCCATAGCATAGTGGAAAGTTGTGATTGCGTCTATGCTTTATGGCATCTTAATAACGGTAGGTTATCACTCGATTAGAGCCACAGTTTATTGAAATATGTTCTAGACACTGTATTGTATATTGTGGGGCAACTTATTCAGTATATGATTATATACAATAGGCTCTAGTAATCAGCTTTTGTTTATATGGGTTTATATTGCGGATAATGGCTATTTTCAAATGTAACTGAACCTGCTTTTTTATGGTGGTGTATTTTCAATATGTGTCTTTTTTGCACATGCTCAAGTTGCACAGGTTTATCACATGCTCTTAATTTGTCTAAAAACCTTGGAACATTACAGTACTTTTTATATAGTAAACTGGTATGATCAATGATTCTATTTCATCCTGACCTTTTGGCCCGCCTTCGTATAAAAACCAGCCTTAGTGGTGCATTGTGGCTGGGTCCTACTTGTTTCTTGGTGGATTATCACAAGTCCAGTGGCCACAAGCACCTTGGGTGACTTACAAGTTTTTTTCCCACTTTTTTATTTTTTTGCAAACAACATAATAGATTATTGGAGATGCTGATACTAAAGGGTCTACTCAATAAAGAGATAATTGCATGGAATTGAGAAATTCAAACTTTAGGCCAATAAAGCCGAGTTGGAAAAATGATTTATTGTATTTGAATGGGGTCCATTCACTAAACTTCGAGAATAATACAAGGCAGTCGACTTGAGAGGTCGGCTTTCACTTTAAAAGTCGACCTGCTCCCCATTAACTCCTTAGTGACTAGACCATTTTGAAATGTTTGTACCGTTTGTGACAATGGCTGTTTTAACATTTCTGCGGTGTCTGTGTTTAGATGTAATTTTCCTTTCACTGTTTCTCATTCAATGTATTTACACATGTTATATGCTTGTTTTATTGCCATAAAAATGGCTTTCTTTAGTTACCATTGTTTTTATCATATCGTATTAAATTATGATGGAAAACATAGATAAAAACACATTTTCTAACAAATCTTATACACAATTACAAAATGCAAAAAATACCCCATCTAAATAGTTTAAAAATGCTGTGATAAGTTCAGACATATGCATGTTTACATGTTTTTCTGTTGTTTTTTAGCTAGAGGGAAAAAAGAAATGTAGCATTTTTTTATTTCTTAGTCATTTTCTCCTATAGTGATTTTTTGTCACCCTTCTACCCAATTATCCTGAGTCCTGTATATTTTATTTAGGTTATGTGGCTGTTTCCACTTTAGCCTCTAGAGGCTGACATTGTAGTGTTTCCATTCTCCTCCTGTTGGTATCACCTGGCCTTGTTAACTTGCAGGCTAGCCCTATTTATACTTGTAGCTATTTGCAATCGAGGCATTTGCATTGCTTTGGTTACAGTCTGCATGGTGCCCCTGTGCCTTTCTAGCATTCCTGCTGCCTGTTTTCTGCCTGCCTTGACTATTTGACTGTCTGTGACCCTGCCTGTTTGCTGCCAGCCTTCTGCACATCTGACTACACTTTTGCCTTGCCCTTCAGTTGTGCTGCCTGTGGTTCTTTTGTTATTTTTCTATCCTATGTCTTGCTATTTTCCTGTGGTTCCATCCTTCTGTTTCTGTGGCAACTGTCTGAGTGCAAAAGTCCTGGGAAGTAAAAGCCTTTGGCTCTACCATAGGTTGAATTATTTTCAAGTGAAAAACTCCTTCTGTGCCCAAGTTCTGTTGTTTGGTTCCTTGCATCACCTATGCACTACAGTTCCTCCTGTGTCCTGCCAGTCCTGCCTGAGTTTGGTCAAAGCTACCACTCCAGTCTCAGTCCAGTCATAGCTACCAGTCATGTCTCAACTACCAGTTCTGTCTCAGGCTGTTCTCAGCTAACAGTCCTGTCTGAGTCCTGTCTCAGTGTTTTTTTCAATGTAATGTTGCTTGACTGCCACTAGGGGCAGTAAAGCAATATAAAGAGAGCAATGGAAGTGATTCAGCCGTCACTCTTGCCGGCACACAGGGCAGCTCCATGTTGGATGGATATGCTGTCCTACAATATGGCGGCTGCAATAACATTTCAGGGTGATCGTGGTGCCTTGAGGGCAACATTTTGGTGTGGCCTCGATGTTAAGGCATCATAACCACACCATCAAAATATAGGCAGCTACAGTTGATTGCTGTTTATGCAGGTTTTACCGCATGTTGTGCCAGGTACGTCAGTTGTCACTAAGTGACCTTTTTTGCGTAGCGTGCCTGGAACACCAATTATCATTAAGGAGTCAATATTATCAAAGCTGGAAGCCTGCTTAATGGCATCCAACCCATTGGTCATAATTACTGGGGCTGGGAGTCCGTTATAGATGTTGGGCTGGGGGCCTGCTAAATGGCTCCCAGTCCCACTAAAATGTATGGGCCAGGGACTTGCTCGAGCTCCCTGTCCAATTCATAAATCATATTTCCTCCATCATACACAGTGATGGGAATTTATAATTAATCCCCCTTCCAAAATATTTAAAGGGCTTGCCCAAGGCCCCCAGAATCTAAATTAATAATAGTCACACCCACACAAATAATCAGCCCTCCACCCAGGGGCTTGCTCACGGCCCCAGAGTCACATAAATAATAAAATAAAATGTCCCTCCTTGTTCCAAGAGCCCCAAATAACATAATTAAATGATAAATAAAATAAAATTCACCCTACATACCCCCTATCCCTACCTTGCCCAGGTATGGCCCAAATCTGCAAAATAAAGAACACCTTTTGAGTGCCATGAGGGTGGGCACTCAAAAATATAAAATTACATGAATTAAATGTCCCTTGATGATCTGCAATGCCCTTGCTCCTCATCTTCAGCCCAGGTAAATGGGCCATCCCAAAAAAAAAAGAATCCACCTATTACTTAAAAGTCCACGCTGGCAAAATTAATTTTTACAAAAAATGTACGTTCCTATCTCTAAAGATCTTCTCTGAGCAGAGAGCAAAGCAGAATGAGTTCTCCACCTGCAGTTGGTTTATATTTGGGGATTTCAATACTTTTCAACACTTTTGCAGGTTACAGGGGAAACATATTTTCCCAGTTACAACTTTTGTATACTTGATTTTAGTGATAAGGACTTTATGATTGGCTAAGATATCTCCTCTTGGTAATAATATTGGTGGCTAATACTGATTCCTATCTTTTTTGACTATCCTAAATGCTTTTGACTTGATAAGAAGAGCCCCCGTCCCACCACCACCACCAAAAACTTTTTGTTAAAAACACTGTTAGTCCAGTAAAAAAAGGACTTATAAAAATATGCAACATTCTGTTATTTTGCATTTGCATCTGCATCACTGGACTAAAATGGCTACTCCAAACCACTTGGCTGTCCTAAAAACCATTTGTGCTTTAGCTCAAATCTCCATTTCATTTTACTACTTTTGTCTTTCCTCGATTCAATTCAGGACATTCTTTTGATATGCTATCTTTCATATGGAAGGCAAGAAACCACACTATTCCTGCACAGCACATGCTACTGACTTATTAAAAATGTATGCAACATTAATGCAGTATTCTTGTTTACAATTATATGAATTATTTTGGCTGTAATCACATATTTTTATGGATGTATATATGTCTATAATTAAATATGTTTACAAATTTATACAAATTCCTTTAATCGATAGATAGTAATCCAATTATTAACCCCTTCGCGGCAATGGACGTTTCAGGCAGTGATCGTGGGAGCCATATTGACGGAGCGGCATGCTCTAAGCTTCAGAAGTCAAAGTAAATTCACTTCTGTCACTCTGAATATGCTGCTTGACTGCCCCTAGAGTCAGCCAAGCAACATTTCAATGTTAAAAAAAAAAGAAAAAAAAGATTTAATTAGCTTCAAACTAGTATTATGTTAGATTAGCCTATAGGGTTAAAATTAAATAATTTTAAGCATAAGGGATAGGGTTAAAATTAAATTAAAATTAAAACATATTAAGGGATATAATAAGGATTAGAGTTGTGGTTAAATTTAGTGTTAGGGTTAAATTTTGGGTTCGGGTTGGGGTCAAAAGGTCAATATAGGAAAAAAACCAAAAACACTATTTTTGGTTTTTGCACCATAACTCGCAAAAAAATACCGAAAAATATGGAAACATGCATATTTCTGAACTTGGGACAACATTTAGAAACTATTTAGATGGGGTCTTTTTTAATGATTGTATTTGGGTAAATTATATTTTAGGTCAAAGTTAGAAAAAGTGTTTGTTTTTTAATTTTCATCATATTTTATGATTTTTTTTGTAGTAAATTATAAGATATGATGAACATAATGGTATCTAATGAAAGCCCTTCTTATGACGATAAAAACAACATATAATTTGTGTGGGTTAAAATTACAGAAAATTACAGCTAAACACAAACACCTCAGAAATGTCAAAACAGCCATTGTCCCCAAGGGAAAGTCAAGGTAAAAATGTCTTGTCACTAAGGGGTTAAACTACATACCTGTAATGAGCTACCAGGCAATTGAAAAAATAATGGACCATACATAATATTATGGGACTGATAAATTTTCCTATTTATCAGAGAACAGAATGAATTCTATGTAATAGTAACATAGTAATATTTTTTATTATTTATGCAGTGGGTCAACATATTATTACATTTTAAACACAAACATACATATTCACTGAATATACAAGTATACTTTTGTTATTGGCACTATTCGCAGATTTGATTATTGTAATATTGTTTCACTGGCTGAGAAATCCATTTGAAATGTTTAGTTATAACACATCTTAAGTTAAATGAATCAGTATCTGTGGCACATATCCAAGTCTTATCAATGCTGATTTGTTGTTCCATTTGGCTCAATAAGAAGACCTTAATTTGATTAAGTAAACATCTATATAAGCAATGTAAGAATATCTAAGCTACTTGACACTGGATAATTTGAATAACAATGTACACACAAAAAGCCTCCTAATAAGCTTTTCAACTTTTTTTTTATTGCCTAGGGTGTACACCCCTCTGACATTGAAAAGATTGCAGTTCCAATATATCACAAAAATGTGAGATCACATTTGTTTGAGCCAATTTAGACTATTTGGCCCATTATAAAGTATTATGTTGCCAAGCCACTTGCTTAAAATAATTTTGCCACATCTGAAAAACGAGTGATTCATTATTTTATGCTTCACTCTCAAGAAATTATAAATAATGACGCTATGGGTTAGCTATTCTGAAAGAACATGTATTTTGGTCAGTGCACACTCCATGATTATTGTTGGAATGGCTGTATTGTGTCTTCAAATATTTAACAAAACTGAACACCCAGAAAAATAGTATATTGTTTTGTTTAAAATAGGAAGTTTGACAAACCTACAAAACTGCCACACAGCTCTTAACGCCAAGTTTTACTTTCAAAACATTTCCGCAGTTTCTTGAACAAAAAATGCATCTGATAATATTAATCCTTTGCCAAATATGTGCTCTCGTACTTTCCCTCTCTGGCTCTCTGTGTTAAGTAAAAAAAAAATAAGACACTACAGTGGATTCAGAAATGCAAGGCAAAATTGTCAAATAATTTGGGATGCTGAAGTTGCAACCTTTAACAAAGTTTGAAGGGCCATGGTCACTGTAGTATTTCTGCCTTATCCAATTAAGCATGGGTTGCAAACTGAGGCATGGAGGGTACAGGAACAGAGCCAGTGCTACCATTGTCCCTTACTGCCTTGAACTGTTAGCAGAGAAATCCATGCTGTGCCCATTATATTACCAGGGAGCAAACTGGTGCAGTAGAAAGGTTACCTAAGGAAGGGGCGACCAATAATAGTTGGGAGTGCATTGGGAGAGAACATAATCTAAAAACACGACTGGCTACAGGTTGTACAATAAGCTTTCACAGTGAAAAAATACCCATAACAGCAATGGATACATGTACCTGTATGGACACATACCAGAAATACAACTTAACGAGGCTAATGAGACCTGAGAGAAAGGATGCCCTCAAATGGAGCAGATCCTTATATATCCAGGCTCATAGATTTAGCCCCACACATATAGATAGCTCCACTCTTCAATATGCATTGTTTGGGAGAATTCCAACATCTGACAATGAAGAGCCAGAAGCATATAAGGATGGATCAGTCGTAAAGGACAAAAAGCAGGAGAGACACCAGTATTAGAATAAGGTAAGTCGTTTAGTAAGCAATAACTAAATCTACTTATATTAAAAGTTTGTAGATACAGTTATTAAACTGCCGTTATAGTGAATGGTGAGGACAATACAAAGAATGTCCACCACTATGAAATACAATCCACTTCCTGGGTGTGGGATCCACCTCCTTTGCGCGACTATGTCAACATGTTTCGACTATGGCTTCTTCAAAGGACGTCTTTTCCCACTACCTGCCCACGATTAGACCAAGAGCCTGCTCAAGAATATGCTACAATGCACAGGACTTGGGACTAAATCACGTTGCACCATAGAATGAGAAGTCCTAGATTTTTTTCTTGTTTGCTATTTGAGCTAGAGCTTCCCTAACTAGATGCGTTATGCTGAGGTTTGGACAAAGAAATGTTAATGTGATGCATCGATTGAGTAAAGCCTTCGGCTGCTTAAATCTGCAGTTTGGCATCCCAATATGGCTGATTTTGGCCACATTAGGTTGAGGGGTGGGTGAACAGGGAAATCCAAAAGACCAAAGGGGGCCCAAAATCTGTGGAAATTATTGAATTTCCTGCAATTCAGTTTTTCACATTTTAGCTGGAGAATTGAACAGAAAAGTGTAGAAGAATTAAAGTAAACATAGTTCAAACGAAAAATATGTATATATTATGATAATATATGAATATTATATATTCTAATAGTATATTTACATTAATATAAGCATGTTTAAGTTTTAATACAATTATAATTTTATTTTCTGTTCATTTTATTTATTTTAATGTATTTAATTTATGTGTCACTTTTTTTTTCAGATTTTTAAAAATTTCATTTTGGGCCATTTCCGGAGGACTTTGGCTATTTCCATACTAAGCCAAAGGAGCCAAAGTCCTCTCTATAGAAATCTATGGGGATGACCAGGGCTTCCATTTCAGCAGCCACACTTATGAGGAACTTGGTTACAGAAATGTCAGCATGAAATCTGACAATCTTTGGCCAATTTTAATGCCGATTCGCAGTCAATTCAGTGGTATCCGAGTAGCCCAAATTTGAGGGTAACTCGGATCCCCGAAGTGATCTGATTATGTCCGAAACTTAGAACTCCGATTTTCACAAGACAAAGCTGGTATGGTAGACAGTGAGGTTGTTGCACTGGTGATATCATGTGATGATGTGTTACATGATCAGAGGGTGCAATTTTACAATCTTGACCCAAGTGATTTTTATTCCTGCTTAACGCACTCATATTTGTAAAGTTACCATTTTATATCCTCAGAGGACATTTGTGCATTGACAATCAATGCTGCCATCAACACTGTGTTCATGAAATAGCACTCTTATAGGGGCATGTACTAAAAAAAACGCAAATATATTTTATGTGCAAAACTATTTTTGCGCTTTGCTCCTATTATAAGTATTCACATTTCACACTCAAATAGTGCATACGAGCAAATTGCGAATAAAAACGGGCACAATTGAGAATAAAAAAAGGCAATTTTGTGAATATTTTTTCTACCTCTTTTAACAGCACTTTGCTTAAAGCCAGTTTAATTTTCACCGCAAATAAGAATTATTTTTCACAAAATATTAGCAAAGCTCTTTAGTATGTGCAAATATAATCGCGATTAGCGCAACCGGAAAAATGCATGCTAAATAAAAATAAACGGAAGAGGCGCAAATCAGGGAAAAAAATGCAGAATGTTACAAATAGTCACAAATTGCTCCTTACTCATGTTTTACCTACTTTTTTTTCCCACTGCACTTGTTTAGTACATGACCCCCTTATACACATAACCTAACAACAATGGATAATGAACCATAGCCAGAGATGTGATGTCAACTTACAGTTGGCATGAGATCACCAGTATTCTCATACCACAAGAGCTAGTGCCACTGTGTAAAATAATATATATTAATATATATTTACAAATATATTCACTGCAATTCCCAAGCTTTTAGTGGGGTTACTAATTGGCGTATGGGATTTAATACACAACATTAATGATGATAGGTTGATTGATGTGGGAACTGCATCATTTATGCCAAAATAGCATATTTAAAAAAAAAACATTCTAATCATGAATCTGTTTTAAATATGATCTTACAGCAACTGGTTAGATAGACCCCATTATCCATTTTTAAAAAGATCCAACCTTTCACATATGTGACATTATGTATAAGGATTTAAAGTAAAACAAGTAAAAAAAAGCACATAGTGTGTACATAAAAGAATAAAAGAAAATGATAGCAAGAAAAGGGACAACAATTTAACTGAATTGATACGTCAGTAACAGAAACATTTATGCACTTTTAATGGTGGATTAATTTATTAATAAAGTCTGCATGCTTATATATGTAAATATGGGAATCATAATGCTGAATTATGTGTGTAGATGGTCTACTCAATACAGAGAGAATTGCAGGAAAATGAAACGAGAATTTCAAACTTGAGGCCAAAGTAGCTAAGTTGGAAAAATTATCTCATTCAGCCAATTTGGCTACCTTGGACTTAAGTTTGAAATTCCCATCGGAAATTCTCTCTTCACAGACTATTTAAATGTTATATTACATTTTTAGTAAAACTAAGCAGGATGAAAATGTTCTTCTCCAATAGGGGGTATCCTTCTCACTATGAATCGCACTATGTTCCCAAAAGTCCACTAATTGACATCTGGGTGCATTTAGGACTTGAGTAATAAGTTTATCTATATATTTTAAAGTATCTGGAATGCTTTTTAGGGGGAGAAAATAGCTGTGATCTAAGGGTAAATTTGGCACTATGGAATTTGCAAAACAAAACCTCTAACCTTCTCTGAGAAATCAGAGACAGAGAAATAGGACCACCAAACAAGCACTAAGAAACCATTATAGAGAAGATGGATCTCACATCAGACGGAACTGGACCCATTATACACAGGCTTGATCCTTGGGGTCAGGCTTAAAACAAATATTTAGTTAAAATAAAGATGAGCATCATATGGATTTATCTCCCTCTAATAAATATATAATAATTTATCAATTTAATATAAAATATATTACATTTACATTATATTGACATTTATATATATATATATATATATATATATATATATATATATATATAGCACCAACAATTTAAGTATCGCTTGGTACAGAGCATAAAGGTGAACTACATAGTAGATGAACAAGCAAAACCTGCTCTCAAGCTTCCAATTTAGAGGGAGTGGGGGACAGCAGACACATAAGGTGAGGGAAGAGTTCAAAGGGGAAGGTTGTGCTAACAACAGTATTTGAGACAAATGAAGCTAGGTACGTTTGGATAAAGCTTAATGAATGGGTGTCCTAGCAGGATGAATAGTAAGTTTCATGAGTTTTAATGGTCTTTCTGAAGACTGAGAACGTGGAAGATAACTGGATGATCTGCAGAAGTGGGTTCCATAGAAAGGTGGCAGTGTTGCTAAAGTCTCGCAGGTGCAAGTGGGAAAAGATGAGGAGAATTCAAATGGATAGATGGCACACCTTACAGAATAGTCACAGTCTGGGTACAAAACATGATGAACAGTCAAAAAATAGAACAAAACAACTTTATTTGCAGGTAGACATCAACATTCCGATGTCTATCATGGAGCATCCATCAGGACAAACTACGTGTGTGTGTATATATATATATATATATATATATATATATATATATATATGAAAGTTGTAAGAAACAACTTGGAGATATCTACAAAAGACTTTTTGCTTAAACAGATGTTTGAACGGTTTCGTAGAGGGGCGCTTAATGCAAGAATGAGAAAAGCCCTAAATATTACCAGTGAGAAGCAACAGAAGGAACGAAGACTTATGTTACCTATGAAAATTCATACAGATATGGAACAAGTGGTGAAAGCATTCTGTGACAACTGGTATGTGTAGCAAAATTATGTGTCTTTAACTGATATCTTTAAAAGACAAACAAATGATTTGTTAAGAGGGAGATCGCAATGTAAGAGAAATGTTGGTACAAAAAACACCCCCATGATAAATATACAACACCTACATTTTTTATGGGAGTGGGGTCATCACTGCCTTGTATGACTGTCGTGAAGTCACATGACACCTGGCACAGCATTTCATCAAAAAAGCAGATATAGGATCACTTGCCAGACAAACCCTGTGGTCTATAAATCAACATGTTCATGTGGGTTGGCATACATAGGAAAGACTGATTTAACTTTGCATAAAAGGATTTGGGGTCAAAAGTCAGCAATCCACACTACCAACTGGGATGGAACTACTGAAAAAAGCAGCTGCAAAAATGTTGGAAAGCATCCGTTGTCCAGTTTTGAAATCTATCTAAAAAGCATTCCCAAGCATTGATACAGTGACTCCAAGTAGACTGAATAAAAACCTTTCGATGACCTGTTTTCTAGATGCTAAATTTAGCTATTGTTGATTCATGTACAAATATATAACAAAATGCAAGATATATGTTAACGATGGTGTGGTAACCAATGAATCGGAATAGAAAAAACTACCTCAGTGCAGGTATGTATATATGTATATATAAAAATATCTAGTTATAAAGATGAGAATACTTGTTTCAGGCACTGTATCTAATACTTCCTCTGAAGGAATCTAGACATATATCTCGTTGTGGCTGGTTTTAAGATATTTTATTCACAACTAGGTGGGGTTAAATTTGATATTAGAACTTGAAATGTTTCCCATTGGTTGGATAGCATGGGGGAGGGTTTAATGTATCGGGTATATCTATTTATTGATCTGTTAATCTGTGTAAGGTTCTCCTGAAAATAGTCTCCAGGTGAGACTGAAATGTCAATGCACTAATAAAACCACAACTTAACTTGATGAGAAAATCCTACAAAAGCTTTATTTATGGCTTTTTTCTACCTATTCCCTATGGCTAGGGTTGTCATACAACTTTTGTAGGCTGCCGTGCAGTATGTATAAGTCATTTGTGACCAGAAGGAAATCAATTAACTATTTAATGTGGTTCTGTGGGATCCACTACTTGATTAGGTAGCTGATTTCCTTCTCATCACATATGACTTCTACATACTGCAAACAGGGCCGGCGCTTCCTATAGGCAAACTAGGCATTTGCCTAGGGCGCCAGCTTTGTGGGGATGGCTGGTGACTTCCGCCGGGTACATGTATCGCAACAGCAGGCAGCCATGAAATTATAATTACATTTTTTTGTGTGTATCAGAGGGGTGAGGGGGTCGGACTGGTACCAGAGGTGAGTGGGGGATTTGTGGGGGAAAAAAACACCATAGATTGGGAGGAAGGGAGGTGGAAAAAAAGAGACACCAGGCATTGAGAGGGAAGGAACACAAAAGAAACCAGGCATTGGGAGAAAGGGAGGGGAAAAAAGAGACACCAAGCATTAGGAGGGAGGGAGGGAAAAAGATACACCAGGCATTGGGAGAGAGGGAGGGGGAAAAAAGAGACACCAGAGATTGAGACAGAGGGGGAAAAAGAGACACCAGAGATTGAGATGGAGTGAGGGAAAAAAAGAGACACCAGGCATTGGGAGGGAGGGAACACAAGAGAAACCAGGCATTGGGAGGAAGAGAGGGGAAAAAAGAGACACCAGGCATTGGGAGAGAGGGAGGGGGGAAAAGATACACCAGGCACTGAGACGGAGGGAGAGAAAAAAAATAGACACCAGGCATTGGGACAGAGGGAAGGAAAAAAAGAGACACCAGACACTGGGAGGGAGGCAACACAAGAAAAACAAAGGCATTGGGAGGAAGGGAGGGGAAAAAAGATACACCAGGCATCGGATGGAAGAAAGGAAAAAATAGACACCAGGCATAGGGAGTGAAGAAAAAAAGGATCCCATTGCATGTGTAACTGTTTGTGAATGTGTGGCTGCATGTGCATGTGACATTGCATGTGTTACTGTTTGTGTATGTGTGGCTGCATATGTATGTGACACTGTGTACTGTGTATGTAAATGCCTGAGGGTATGATCAGCAAGTGGCGGCAAAATATCTGTTCGCCTAGGGTGGCAAAAAGTATTGCACTGGCAGCAAAGCAGACTGCAACCCTACCTATGGCACAGAGTTAGCAATTTGAACAATTGTAGTTCACAGAGTGCAAGGGACACTGGATTTGCTATATATATAATATTTTATATATATTAATAATTTTTTATTGACTTTTTTAGGGAAAAACATATGGGGGAATAATGCAATAAAGTAGAAGTAAACTGATGTAAACAAACTATGTAAACTATTAAAAATTAATAAAAGAAGTAGCCTTGCCCCAACCTCACTTTTACAATTTAGTATCAAGGCTCAAAACAAAATAGCTTTACATGGTTGATAATGTCTGCATTGGCCGGAGATATCTTCTCATGAAGTTTTTCAAGCAAGTTAATTCTGTCACAAACTTCTGTTCAGGATAGGTGCAGAAATACATCAACTGAGATAGAAGACTTCATTGTACATGAGAGTGTAACTAGCTATTCTATTTTATTATCACTCTCAAGCAGTAGTGCCCAATTTAATGGTATTAATTTTATCTAGATTATCCTTTTGAGTCATCTCACTAGCATTATAATATTTCTAACTCTATTGTTGTGGTGCAATTCACCACAATTCCCTGATTAATATATAAACCTGTATGTGGAATGTGATTTACAAAATCTGCATTCACAAACATTCATTTCTACATAAATTCACATGTGACCATATAACTGTGATGCATTCTATGCTGAGCCTTTTCATAACCTATAGCATATGAAAACTATTCTTTATTTCAGTGACAAATCTGCTTTTTAAAAAAACACAAGCTTTTTATAGATATGCCAATATATGGATAGAAAAAAAATATTACGGGATGCTTATCTGATGGAAGGAAGAGCAAATAATAAACTCAAATTTGGTTTATAACTAGAGTTGAGCAGACACCTGGATGTTCGGGTTCGGCAAGTTCGACCAAACTTCAAAAAAATGTCCGGGTCCGTTTTCGAACTTGACCCCAAACTTGACCCCGAACCCCATTAAAGTCAAAGGGGACACGGACTTTTGGCCACTAAAATGCCTCTAAAAAAGTCATGGAAAGGGCTAGAGGGCTGCAAAAGGAATTAAACTGTGGGTAAGAGTAGGACAAGTGCCCTGCAAGCAAATGTGGATAGGGAAATAACTTAAAATAACATAAAATACATACAAATTACAAATACATCTGAGCCATAAAATAGCACTAGATGGAATCTTTGATTTTAGCTTTGGAAGAACATAAATCTAAATCTAAAGCATGGCTGCCAGGAAGATCAACATAATTATCTATTTGAGAGAGGGTTGGAGTGCAGGGTATTCTCTTTCAGTTTATACTAAGTGACCCATAGGTTGAGGAGGCGGTGACCGTGGCGGTGTAGGTGGAAGCGACGCTGGAGGAGGAGGAGGTAGCCAGAATTTTTCAAAGTGCGCTGTAAGCACAGTATTTGACGGTTCTATTTGACTCTCAGATATGAAGTGCACCTCAAGACGCAAATGTACTATTTAGCACCCAAAAGTATTAGAATTTTTCAAAGTGCGCTGTAAGCACAGTATTTGACGCTTCTATTTAACTCTCAGATATGAAGTGCACGTCAAGACGCAAATATACTATTTTGCACCCAAAACTATTAGAATTTTTCAAAGTGTGCTGTAAGCACAGTATTTGATGGTTCTATTTGACTCTCAGATGTAATACATCTAATGCTATTGCTATTCTATAAACCAAAATAGAGTTCCCATCCATTCATAAGAATAGATCAATTGACCTATTCTTATGAATGGGGACTCAATTTCGGTTTATAGAATAGCAATAGCATTACATGTATTCCATAAACCGAAAGTCTATAAACCAAAAGACATTCGATTTATAGACTTTCGTTTTATAGAATACATGTAATGCTATTGCTATTCTATAAAAAGAAAGTCTATAAACCGAATGTCGTTCGGTTGATAGACTTTCGGTTTATAGAATAGCCAATAGCATTACATGTATTCTATAAACCGAAAGTCTATAAACCGAATGTCTTTTGGTTTATAGACTTTCGGCTTATAGAATACATGTAATGCTATTGGCTATTCTATATACCGTAAGTCTATAAACCGAATGACTTTCGGTTTAAAGACTTTCGGTTTATAGCTGAACCTCGAACTCCAACCCGAACATACAGTGAAATGTCCGGGTTTGGGTCCTGGGTACGGACACCGTAATGTTCGGTACGAACCCGAACAGTGCGGTTCGGGTTCGCTCAACACTATTTATAACAAATTCTCAAGCTGGTTTAGGCCGTCTAGAATAATAGCATCAAACTGTGAACGAATAGTGCATTATGTCTGGTTAAGGGTGCCACGAAACAGGATAAGCACTTGTTACATATGGGTGTATAGAGTTGTGTTTTCCCCACAGTGCATCTCTGTGACACGAAGAATGTTAAGGTACATTCTCATAAACATATTGTTGTTGAAAAAGTTGATTGTTTTGGTTTATGAATATGCAAACCAAAATCCTTTTCAAAAAGCTATAACACTTTATTTTATCTGCAACTGCCATAAAACATGCAGAATGCCTTCTGCTGGAATCTGATATATTGGATTTTTGTATGCTACATAAAGAGAATTTTTATGATCATCATGAATATATGCAATGTAACCAAATGTGTATCCTGCTGTATTTATATTATCGTGTTAGATATCTTTCCTGGAAATCAACATATTTATGAGGAAAATTCATGCTACCAAATGCTAATTATTAAAACTAATCAGTTTAATGATGGTTGGTAGGATGCCAAACATGATTAGGTTCTAAGCTTTGAATCTTATAGTAAGTCATTTATGTTTCCATTTTTCACAATCCTTAACCCTTCCACTTTCAGCAGAAGACTAGCATGCCTTTGCATTATTATTATTACATTTGGTTTATGAAAATGACAATTGGACATTATTTATTAATTAATTCAGCACATCTAAAGTATATTAAAATATACCGTAAAGTAAAAGTATAAAGTATTAAGGAACGATATTCATTATGTTTTACTCTTATCCACACTGTCTAAACGCTATTTCTTAATGTGTTGAGATGTGATTCCCATGATCCTCAGCCAACATTGGAAAGACTGCATGTTACATGACCTTACTGGGATGACCTATGGGATACGTGTGTGTGTGTGTGTTCATGCAGTGGTTGGTCTTCAATGCTCCTTGTAATATTCAAACATGAAAAAAACAGATAAACATACATATAGTGTAATATGGTAATAAAAAGTGTGAGTACAATGTGTGTAATGATTGCACTCACAGACTCCCAGATGGGTAAAGGCTTGTCACATGCGTTGCTGGAAAAATGCTTCTCTCCCTCTCCTTTGTGCTCAAAGGGTCTAAGCAAGACAGCAGAGAAACAGGTGTGAGTATAAAAGACATATACATTTATTAAAATAATGTCAACTTACATGTAGAACCAAAGTCTCCAACTTTTAAATGTAACAAACAAATCTGTTTGGGCCAGCAGAAACAGCAGCATATAACAAGAATAAAATAAAACATACAAATGGAAAAATGCAAATAGCAGCAGAAGTCCAGACTAGTGCACAAAACAGGCTTACGCAACGCATTTCGCCTGCTACGGATTTCCACCTGTCTCATAACATTAAGCTTGCCAACCACGTCATTGTACTACACAATTAGGCAAGGCCCTAACTAATATTAGCAAATGAATAACATACGTTTAAAGAATTACACTGCACAGAGATACAAACAAGGAATACCTGTATACTGAACTGCACAGGACTTAAGACTGCAGAAAGAGAAAAACAGTGAAAACCTGGAATGGAACAGAACAATAAACAGCAAGAAAACCCATACCATAACCCCACCGCCAACTCGATCCCCAACATTGACATCAGCAAACCGCTCACCCACACAACGCCATACACTCTGTCTGCCATCTGCCCTGTACAGTGAAAACTTGGATTCATCTGTAAAGAGCACACCTCTCCAAAGTGTAAGATGCCATCAAATGTGAGCATTTGCCCACTCAAGTCGGTTACGACGACAAACTGCAGTCAGGTCGAGACCCCGATGAGGGCAACAAACATGCAAATGAGCTTCCCTGAGACGATTTCTTACAGTTTGTGCAAACTGATTGTTGAAGCAGCTGTCAAGGTGGCCGGTCTCAGATGTTCTTGGAGGTGAAGATGCTGGATGTGGAGGTCCTGGGCTGGTGTGGTTACACTTGATTTGCGGTTGTGAGGCCAGTTGGACTGCCAAATTCTCTGAAACGCCTTTGGAGATGGCTTATGGTAGAGAAATGAACATCCAGTTCATGGGCAACAGGCCTGGTGGACATTCCTGCAGTCAGCATTGCACACTTCCTCAAAACTTGCAACATCTGTGGCATTGTGCTGTTTGATAAAACTGCACATTTTAGAGTGGCCTTTTATTGTGGCCAGCCTAAGGCACACCTTTACAATAATCATGCTGTCTAATCAGCATCTTGATATGCCACTAGCCACCAGAGAAATGTAAGTGCTGATGGGAGTCAGAGTGCGTGTGATGGGAGAAAGTGTGTGTGACTGAGTGTGATGGGAGTCAGAGTGTGTGTGATGGGAGACAGTGTGTGTGACTGAGTGTGATGGGAGTCAGAGTGTGTGTGATGGGAGACAGTGTGTGTGAGTGTGTGTGATGGGAGACAGTGTGTGTGACTGAGTGTGATGGGAGTCAGAGTGTGTGTGATGGGAGACAGTGTGTGTGACTGAGTGTGATGGGAGTAGGAGTGTGTGACTGAGTGTGATGGGAGTAGGAGTGTGTGTGTGTTATGGGAGTATGAGCTTGATGGGAGTCTGAATGTTATGTGTGATGTGGGGTCATGAAATGGAGGTGATGGGGCATGTCTTAGGTGTGTAACGTGGGTGTGCAGCTTGCTTAGGGGGGTGCCCGGATTTTGTCTGCCTAGGGCAGCACAAAATCAAGATACACCACTGCCTGTGAGGTGGATGGATTATCTCGGCAAAGGAGAAGTGCTCACTAGCACAGATTTAGACAGATTTGTGAACACTATTTGAAAGAAATAGGCCTTTTGTGTTTGCACTCACGGGACTTGTTGATAAAGGGTTACTTTAGTCGATATATTGTCACCAAAGAAATGGTATCCATATGTTCCACATATAGTCAACGTTTCGGTCCGAACCACAGACCTTTATCAAGACTATATATATTTATATATATATATATAAATATATATATATATATATATATTACCATATGAATTCATATATAAATATATATATATAACTTCATATGGTACTCAACTTCATGTGCTCAGTTTAACTAAATTAGGCTTTTTAAAAAATGTGGCGTGGTTTACATAAATTCTTGAGAAAGATAAGAATGAAGCTTATTTTTTAAACTTCAGGTACAAAGAATTAATAAATATTGTGAATTCAATAACTTAATAATAAAAATGCAGGTTAAAATAAAAAGGGCCAACTAATGAATAATTGATGGAACAGTATCCTGTTCATAAATACATTGGTTTTTCAGTACACAAAATTATTAAAAATATTTACTTACTTAAAGATACATAGTAATTGTGATACTTTTAAAATATGTCTTTCTGTGATGTGTAGATGGCAACAAGTAGCAATATAATCTCTCAACAGCTTCTATCATCGTGGTTAATCACAGAGAGCTCCGAACAATGTTGTCAATGGACCATTCATCTCCACAAATTGAGTAATGGCTGAGGTAAATAAGGTCAGACCGCAATCTACCAATTTGGCTCTATTGTCCATCATTACAAGGTTCAAGACCACTTGAACTGGTGCTTCTTTGCATAAGATGGCCATGCATTCTCTTAATAAACAATTACTACAACAGCTGTATTTTATACTATATAGTCCAACATGAACATTTTGGAAGCATTCCATATTTCAGAGGGAAATTGTGAGGCATACAAAACGTGGCAGCAAAAATGTGGTATCCAATGATTTGCAAGAAAGAAGTCAATGCTGTCATCAACAACACATCCCATTCAAGTATTAGAATACTTCAGCATGGTTTCCAATGCAAAGGACTAACATGTACTTTTAAATATCAGATATAAGCAACAACTTTAAAATTTTATCTACAGTCCACCTAAGCTCTGTCTCATTTCTCAACATGCTAATGTACCACATTATATAATGCATTGGGCGCTGAGGTTAAAGATTTAACATACTGGATTAAATCTGCAAAGGTCCCAGTGCAATAAAGTAAATAAAGAAATGAATAGCTGCTCCACAGGGACAAGAAAGGTAACCTGTTCATATACCAATATAGAACTATGGGATGTTCAGAGTTGATGCCATAAAGTAACCCTGTAACCAACACTAAGGTACACACATGGAACACAACATATAGTCCACCACCAATGATTTCCCACAATATAAAAAGCATGCTATAAATCCCACCAAATACACGATTAAAAGCAGTTCACTGGTCGCAGCCAGTTAAAGCAATATACTGAATCGTGGAGTTATAAAGATGTATGCGGTCAGTCCTAGTGTAAACTCAAATAGGCATAGGCATGCCTCACAGCTTCTGCCCTCAGCACAGTGACACTATCACTCAAAGTCACAGCACTACTGTGGCGCATGCACAGTGCGCATTTTCCGGTGACCCAGACACCGGATAATAAGATCGGGACTGGAGGATAGCAGTCCAGATTCATGCTGTGCCACTGAACTCTATCGCTATCCCAAAAAGTAGGACAGAGGATGAGATCAGCATGACAGAGGGACAGAGCCTCAGATCCTGGACTGTCCTTTTTAGCACTGACCGCATACACCTTTATCTTTTTAACTACAGGATTCAGCATAAAACTTTAACTAGCTGTGGCTAGTGAATTGCTTTTAATTGCATATTTGTTTGCAGTTTATAGCATGCTTTTTATATAGTGGGAATTCACTGGGGGTAGATTATCAGTTGTGTCCCCTGTGTATAACTTAGTCCCCTTTCATTGAGTGCTGGTTACAGGGTTACTTTACTTCTCTTTTTTTTTAATTCATAATATATAAATGCTATTTTATCTGAAAATCTCTGCAAAAATAGAACTAAAAAAAAAAAAAAAGTGTCCATAATGAAAGTAGTTCCACTGCAACTGATATGTAGTTCATTGAAACCTTCATAAGGATTACAATAACAGTGCAGCTCAAGAAGTTAAAACACATGTTTGAAGAATGAATTGTGTGAAAATATGCGAGTACAGCTTAAGAAATATAGTAAAAATGAATTCTGAAGCTTAAGACTTTTGTAATATAATTACTAGATGCTCTGAGATCAGTGGCTATTCACAAACAGTATAGAACCATTTAGAGATGAAACTCCTTTCATGTCATAGCTCAAAGTAGAATTGGGCTTTTGTTCATTCAGTGAATTGTTTCCGGTTTACTAATCTTTATCACATTAGTGTAAATATATAACTATTATTCATACAGACCATGCTCACATTGCACTGCAGGTTTGCATGTTGCAAAATGGTATGTATGATTTAAAGACAAGACATGCCGTTCAAAATGGAACTGTGAATTAGTTCATCAGAGACCTGAATATCCAAAAAAATGATGTTAAACTTTAGCTGTAAAATGCTGCTAGCATTAGAACCAAATAATTATTTGATACCATCCCTCCTAGCCTCAGGTATTATCCACTGACATTCTCACTTGGTAGCTTTGTTGGACTGCTAGGTAGGTGAAAGTAGATGCATTGGCCAAACTACATCAACAGGATTCCACAACTCTCTTTTGGCCATCATCATAGAGGGGGTCTCTTTTGAAGGGTTTCAGTAGTATGACATTATTCACATCAGTATAATGATATAGGTGATTATGAGAAATATTCCCTCCAGGTCCTACAGGATGGTCATGAAACTAGCTAATTGGAGAATCTCTGTAATAACTACGGCAAAACACTACTTATGAGTGAGCGTTGGTGAACGCAAAACGCAGTAAGTGTGTCCGCACTGCCTATGACTACAGTCTAAGTTTCACATTAAAATGACTATTTATTTGGAACCAAGAGTGCCGATATAATGTTATTTTAATGATGGTAGCTAGAACAAAACACCTAAGACGCTAAGGGTTACACATAAATAAGATTCATTTGTATTTAGGTCCAAATCTGGCAAAGGAGTGCAGTCCACGCCTAGGTCCACTTCTTATGTATTTTTTAACAATTTCTTTGAGCTAAGCTGTACCTAGTAAACAAAACTATATGTAGTTGAGGCCAACTGCTGGGCAATCTTTTCCCATCTGGGTGTGACCTATTAGTGGTGTCTTGCCAGCCTGAGCAGCTCTACCCTCTAACCTCCAAGGCCACCCACACTCTATGATAATACATTCTACAATACCTATCATGCACAAATGTCTCACTTTGGGGCTGGGGACACAGAATGCAGTCTATAAGTCCGAATTCTGATTGTAGACTTGCATTGAATGGGAGGGTAATATAACTATTACATCACAAGGTGGCAGAGTTATGATCCTGTTTGGTCAGGTTAATCTCCTCTCTTTGTGTTGGAAGGAAGGTAAAAAAAAAAAAGTTGTACACAGCCACCTAGTCCTGCCCACTATGATACACAGGAGCTAATAAGAGAGGTCAGGGTGTATCTAATGACATCATCATGCAGGCTGTGGCCACAGTTTTAAAGTGAGACTGGCTGGAAGATTTTGGACAATGTTGCATCATGGGAAATATTCACAAAATGGAGCCAGGAGATAAACACCTAGTTTTATTTTTCCTTTTATATGCAATTAATTCAATCATAAAAAACACAGTGGCATGTGATTTATATATGTGTTTGTTTTAAAGGAACGGGTTATCTAGTTACATCTTATGTAAGTGGTAGTGTCTCTTTAATCATTTTCAAAATATTTGTGTGCTTGGTATATATGAGGCAGTTTTTTTTTTTTTTTTTTATTACCTTTAGTGTAAACCAATCTCTAAGTCATGGTATTTTAATTCATAATTTTATAACAAAAAATAATATCTTGTTTATATTGAACCAGATAGATCAAAATATATTTCACCTAGAAACCAACATGGTTGTGATCAGTGGACTTTACTGTAGGATGCACTGCCAAATTAAGATATATTGGCAAAAACAGCGAGTACATTCAAATATTGCAGAATAGTTTGCAAGCAAAAGTAACTGTTGCTAATTATATTAATTCAATTTAATATGCATCACATTGATCCTTAGAGAAGTTAAATGGGTTGTAGAGAAACTTGTTTTTTAATTCTTTTATACAATATTCCAAAGTGTATAATTCAGGTTCTGCTGGGTCATTAAGTATGAATTATTTGAAAATATTTTAATTAATATCATACGAACTGTATATATGTGTAACTATATAAATGTTAACATAAAACAGGCTGATGGCATGAGACAGATTATGCTTTGTAAAAATATACCTTTTCTCTAGGGCACCATTTCCTTTAAATATAGAAGCTAAAGTAATATAACAAATACATAGGGTTTTTTTGAGTGATTTATTGAAATCTAGACCAGAACAACAGATCAATGTTTTCCTTTTTTTTTTATCCAACTAGAACTATTTCAGCTTTTTTTGTTTAATCCTGGGCTTAAAAATACATATTATAAGAGCTACCAATGAAAAATGAAGGATAAACTATACTGTTTGACTTTTGGTTGAATAAAAAGTAGTTTGAGTATTTGGAGACCAAACAAGTATTTACTAGCATAGTATTTGTGTGATAAAGAATCGGATAGATGCACAAGAGTGGAATTTATCTTTCCTTATGTCACCTAAGCTTTGTATACTAGTGTGGAAGATGTATTTTTCTATTTTTTCATTTACATATTCTCTTGATGGGAATCTGTTATATGATGCTCCATCTGGTAACTCAAAGGACCATATGTTTAAACTGACTTCTGCAAATGTCAAACTCCATAAGAAGGAAAGCCTGTTTTTATGTTCTGTATATAGATGAAGATATTTTACATTTATTTTGTAAGTCAAGTTTTAAACTGAAGTATGTTACTTTCTATAAAAAAATATATATTCATACTGACCTATTTTAAATATCATGGTCTGTGGTAGAAAAAAAAAATACATAAAACGGTTCTTTCATTATACATTCAATTTGCGATATTTTTTTTTTTTTTACTTCACTAAACCAAAATAAATCCTATTTTAAATATTATTTGATTAAAGCAGATGTCGGCTACTGCTTATGTAATTGATATTTGATTTATTCAAGATTTATTCATGCTGAGTCTTAGATTTATTAATGATAATCCCCTGCTCTTGTGTTTAATATAGTGGAACCAAAACATAATTTGCTGGGATCAGTCAGAAATGCATCAAAGTGATTAACTCTACATGCAAACCATTATCCAGTGACATCCCTACTGTGCATAGTGGAAAAAGAGGTAATAACCCAGTAATTGCCTTCACTTAAGGAAGTTAGGTATTTGCTACAAATGCTGGTAAATCTTTTAACCACTGTTATCTTTCTCTGTGTTCCTCATAGATGTTTATTTTATATAGGAATGTGGGTCTGATGCGGTCAATAAGAACTAAACCAAGCTTCTGAATTTTTTTTTATCTCTATAAAATCCAGTAATTGTAAACTGAGTGATAATATCAATGGATTGTTCGCTAGTATTATTTTCATTAACATCACAATAAACTATTTGACATGTACCAATTCCTGGATCTATTTTACATAAATGTGCATATTTGTCATGTATTACATACATTTAAAGTAAGATTTAATATCACCAACTGGAACTCATTAAATTAAAGCAGTTTTTAATTTTGATGGTCCTCAAATCTTGATTGTTATTATACAATACTAAAATATATATAGACGGATCCCTAATTACCGTATTTTCCGGCGTATAAGACGACTTTTTAACCCCTGAAAATCTTCTCAAAAGTTGGGGGGTCGTCTTATACGCCGGGTACTGGGATTTACTCACCCATTTTCTGCTCTGTCTCCGCTCGCGCTGTTAAGCCGGTCCGTGGCTGTGAGGGAAGCGTTGTGAGCTCCCCTCAGGCCGCGCGGCTCAATAAAGTCTGTTTAAACTTTTTTTTGAAACAAAACTTTATTGTCCGCGTGGCCTGAGGGGAGCTCACAACGCTTCCCTCACAGCCACGGACCGGCTTAACAGCGGGAGACAGAGCAGAAAATAGGTAAGTACTGGGGATTGAGGATTGGGGAAGGGGGGAGGAGGGTGGCAAACAGTATATATTAACCTAAAAGGTTAAAATATAGATGCGATTTTTTTCGGCTTATAAGACGACTTAGTTGGGGGGTCGTCTTATACGCCCAGTCGTCTTATACGCCGGAAAATACGGTACTTTTTTTTTTTTACTGACCTGTCTAATGGGGGTCATGGCGATTGAGCACTAAACAGTGACATGGCAAGAAAGTTACAAAATGAGCCCAAATAGTTGATCTGGATAAATAAGTGAGTTGGAAAATCATATATGGATAACATTTGAGCCAGTGACAAGCTTAGTGTACCACCATCAGAAAAAGAGAGGCCACCCTTCTAAACTAGGGGCAATTAGGGAAGCAATGTTGGTATGTTAAGCTTTTCACAGCCACAAACTATGTATTTTATATCATCATGCCATCCAAATATTTGAATATGTGTGTTTAATTAAGTCCTGGATGAAGGAATAAAGCTGATGTCACATTCTGTCTGAAAATATTTGAGAAAGGGCCAGCAATGTGAAAGATTAGAAAGTTAACATTTTTGCTAGGAACACTAATTAAATATGATGAATATGTTCAGCTCATGTGTTGTCGGTGGAAATTACACTACAGAGTTTCAGCACCAGTGACAAAATGAAAATTCTGCAGAATAGCATTTTATTTTACTGTTTATTTAATAGGTTTACTCTTCAAAGCTTTAACTATTTTGGGACAACAATAACCAAAATTACACCATGGATGTAGAAATAAAGGAAATGACATTAAAAGGATAGTTGCCAGTCAGTTTTCTGTTTGGAGGTCCTAGGACATAAAAGGAGCAGACCCTAATGGGGTGGCATTTTGTGATACCGCTTGATGCTGTGCGGCGTTGTGTGACCCTGAAGCAAGGAGCTCCAGGCAGGGGAAGGCTGGCAAGGGGGGAAGAGGGGCAGTTTCCTCCTGGGCTGCCTTCTAACATTGCTAGCAGGTTTTCACTTCTAAATGCAGTGAACCATAGCAATTTGTACCTTTCTGTACAATTGGCTTGTCTCTTGTCTCTTTTTATCAATCAGTATACCTTATCTGTGAACATATCTGTCTATAAATGTATATCATTAATGATAATGAAGTTCAACCATGGGCCACGCACATTTTTAACACTCCTTGGGCCAAAAGATGCCATCCCTCCCCATATTATATTTGTTATAATTTCAGGGAAATTATAATTTGTATATCTCACTAATACATGACAGAAAAATATGTTGTGGTGACTGTGTGTGTGTGAAAAATATTTTCTAATTGTTGGAAACTAGTTTATGTTACTTTAAATTAGAAACGACTACATGTGCATAGGATGGCCATGTTATATCTGACACATGAGGCTCTATCACTTCTAGTGCTAGCACATCCAGCCTTTTCCATCTTTTGTGTTTGTTGTCATTGTCCCCTTAGTCTACACTGTAAGCTTGTGAGCTTTGCTCTCGGCCTCATGTTTTGATCTGTCTCTGTTTGTCTAACATAGTGTGTAACTCCCTTTTATTCTCTGTATCAAGCACTTTGTAAATTATTGGTGCTCTATCAATGAATGTTAATACCATGATTCAGAGGCTTCGCTAGGGGTGGGCTACTGGGGCTATAGCCCCGAGTCCCCCCTTCATAGCCCCGAATGGAGACTCTGGGGCTAAAGTATTCTTTAGCCCCGAGACTCCAGGGCTATAAATATATTAAAAAAAAAAAAATCCCCCGGTGAGCTTTCCTCCGTCTGGGACATAGTCCCAGAATCGGAGGATTAACCTCACAAGGGGGTGAGGGCCGATCGGGAGGAGAGGCTGCTATAGGGAGCTCGGTCCCTAGCCTCTCCTCCTGGCCATAGAGATCACAGCGCGACGGGTGCAAGCTCCGCCCCCGTCGTGCTGTGTCAGCTTCTTGCCGGATGTCAGGTGGACGGACATCCGGCAGAAGGTCCTGGATGACGGACCAAGTGTAAGGTAAGTAAAAAATTTTTAAAAAGTGTGACTGTGTATGGGTGTCTAGGTGTGTGTGTCAGGGTGTCTAGGTGTGTGTGTGTGTGTCAGGGTGTCTAGGTGTGTGTGTGTCTGTCTGGGTATTACTGGGTTCTGACTGGCACACTATTACTGGGCTCTGAGTGGCACAATATTCTTGGGCTCTGACTGGCACTATATTACTGGGTTCTGAGTGGCACAATATTACTGGGCTATGATTAGCACAATATTACTGGGCTCTGACTAGCACAATATTCCTGGGCTCTGCCTGGCACTATATTACTGGGTTCTGAGTGGCACAATATTACTGGGTTCTGAGTGGCACACTATTACTGGGCTCTGAGTGGCACACTATTACTGGGCTCTTACTGGCACAATATTCCTGGGCTCTGACTGGCACAATATTACTGGGCTCTGACTGGCACAATATTACTGGGCTCTGACTGGCACAATATTCCTGGGCTCTGATTGGCACAATATTACTGGGTTCTGAGTGGCACACTATTACTGGGCTCTGACTGGCACAATATTACTGGGCTCTGACTGGCACAATATTCCTGGGCTCTGACTGGCACTATATTCCTGGGCTCTGACTGGCACAATATTACTGGGCTCTGACTGGCACAATATTACTGGGCTCTGAGTGGCACACTATTCCTGGGCTCTGACTGGCACTATGTTACTAGGTTCTGAGTGGCACAATATTACTGGGTTCTGAGTGGCACACTATTACTGGGCTCTGAGTGGCACAATATTACTGGGCTCTGACTGGCACAATACTACTGGTATCTGACTGGCACAATATTACTGGGCTCTGACTGGCACAATATTCCTGGACTCTGACTGGCACAATATTATTGGGCTCTGACTGGCACACTATCACTGGGCTCTGACTGGCACAATATTCCTGGTATCTGACTGGCATAATATTACTGGGCTCTGAGTGGCACAATATTACTGGGTTCTGAGTGGCACACTATTACTGGGCTCTGAGTGGCACAATATTACAAGGCTCTGACTGGCACAATACTACTGGTATCTGACTGGCACAATATTACTGGTATCTGAGTAGCACACTATTACTGGGTTCTGACTGGCATACCATTACTGGGCTCTGACTGGCACAATATTCCTGGGCTCTGACTGGCACAATATTATTGGGCTCTGAATGGCAGACTATCACTGGGCTCTGACTGGCACAATATTCCTGGTATCTGACTGGCATAATATTACTGGGCTCTGAGTGGCACACTATTACTGGGCTCTGACTGGCACAATATTACAGGCATCTGACTGGCACAATATTACTGGGCTCTGAATGACACAATATTCCTGGCATCTGACTGGCACACTATTACTGGGCTCTGAGTGGCACAATATTACTGGTATCTGAAAGGCACAATATTACTGGTATCTGACTGGCACAATATTTCTGGGTTCTGAATGGCACAATATTCCTGGTATCTATAATTGTACAATTGTCAAACACTGAAAAAATTGTGGGTGTTTTCTTACATTTTTATTATGGGGGGGGGGTGTGTGCAACACTCAGGGTCCGCCCCGGGTACCAAATGCTCTAGGTACACCCCTGTGTGTGACCGAGCTCATCTTGGCTCTAGCCCCAGATCATCCGAAGACCTAGCAACGCCCCTGCCATGATTAGTTCTCTTGCTTTTTGTAATGTTGCGTGGTCTAAACTGTGCAACTCCCTGGGAAGCATGGCAGCTGGGTCTGGTTGGCGACTGTCTCTCTCTGCTAGCACAGAGAGAAACCATCATTTTTTGCATGGGGTCAGCCAAGGGGACTTTAAGGGGACTTTAATTAGATCCCCTCTGCTGACCCAATGCAAAATGTGCTAGCAGAGAGAGATCACCAGCAAATTCAGATCAGAGCAGATCAAACAAGTGGGGCTCTGTTTGGCTATGCGTGTCGTCACTGACAGTGCGCACCAACATCCAGACTGGTTGTGAGACACGCACAGCTAAACAGAGCCCCACTTGTTTGATCTGCTCAGATCTGAATTTGCTGGGGATCTCTCTCTGCTAGCACATTAAGAGACCCTCATTTTTGCATGGGGTCAGCAGAGGGGATCTAATTAAAGTCCCCTTGGCTGACCCCATGCAAAAAATGAGGGTCTCTCTCAACCCATGTGTATCTATTACACGTTGGGTTTATTTGGAGAATTAAGACCTGCTTTTTAACCCTTGCTTACTTGTAGGAAGCAAGGGTTAAAAAAAAGTTTAATTGCCCTTTAAGCTAGGCCTCAATTACATTTATGTAACCATTATACTTATATTCACACACAGCAGCTTTGCAGGAAAGAAATCTATGCAGCATCCCTCACAGAAATGGTGAATATAGCAGATGCAAAAACATGTAGAAATAAGAAACACAAGTCATTTTTCTTTTTTTTTTTTAATATATAACAGTGTTTATGTTGTAAACAAACTTTCATGTATATCAAAAGTGAAGTGTTAATGTGACCAATTTACATTTCCCAAAATAAAAACCCAGGTCTGGTCCAAACGTATTAAATTGCAGTGATCACTTTATAATAATATCCAGTGGTTCCAGTTAAAAGGCTTAAAGTGATCAAAAACAGTTTTTGTTTCTTTTTGTATTCTTATGCGGCATTGTGTGTGTATACGATACAGGCTGCTCATCAAGTGAAATCAGATGAAACTATGCATGTATTTATCCATGCCAAAACACACAGATCACTATTGACTTTTTTTATTATTATAGAATGCCGAGTGCGCTTTATTAAGGGAAGAAGAACATATGTGCCAAGTAAAATCTACTAAGATAATCAATTTAAACAATGATGCTTACATTTTAATTATCTGGATAAAGGTTTTGCCTAGTATGCTCAGAAGAAAAGGAAGTAGGTAATAAGCATGATGACCTGAATCCATCCTGTGATTAAGTTTCTTCTATAGAAAAACATGTTCTACAAAATTGAAAGGAACACTCCAACTTGAAAAATGACCCAACTTTTATTCAATGCATATTAATGTTAATTATAAAATTGTATGTATCAATTAACTTTAAATTAATTAAAAATGTCTCTATTCTAGATGTGCTAAATTTACTGTCAGGACCTCAATGGGCCCCAGTATTAGGTACAGGAGTTCAGTGGCAGGAACAGGTTCACAGTGCTCAAATTCTGCATAAATTCGAAATAAAGAAACAATATGGATCCATTGCCTAATAATTGAACTGGGTTCAGCAGGATGTTTTATACAAAACAAATATAATGTGTAAAATGAACATCTGTCACTAAAATTCTCAAAATTATAGACATGCAACATATTTATGTAGTGATAAATTCGGGAGCCAGTCAAGTTATTTTTTGGTGCCAGGGAAATGTAATTATAAACTCACATCAATATATAGTGAGCAAGACACAGACGTGGTACATCATAGCTCCCATCAATATATAGTGTGCAAGGTACAGAGTTGGTACAGCAGAGCTCCCATCAGTATGTTGTGTGCAAGGGACAGACGTGGTACAGCATAGCCCCCATCCATATATAATGTGCAAGGTACAGATTGGTACAGCAGAGCTCCCATCAATATGCAGTGTGCAGGGTAGAGACATGGTACAGTATAGCTCCCATCAATATATAATGTGCAAGGTACAGATTGGTACAGCAGAGCTCCCATCAATATCCAGTGTGCAGGGTAGAGACATGGTACAGCATAGCTCCCATCAGGATATAGTGATCCTATCTTTGGCACCCCCTTCCTGCCATCCCTGTTGTCTAACTCTCCCTCCTTGCCATTAGAATTTGATTGGATTAAGGATACCCTAAGAATATTCAGTTCTGCCCTAACTTGAGAACTAGCTGCTGCCTACGGAACATATTTACTAATCTTTATGCTGAAAAAAAAAGTAGTTAGATCAATAACTATATTGTAGTTTACATGACAGAGCCTGAAAATAAGATGTAGATAATTATAATTGATTTTTACAATAGCAAGTATTATGTAGCATCTTTGTTCAATCTGGTAATGGCTTGAGATGTTAGTTTCATGTGACCTTATAAGAAAAATAACATTTCTCTTTTCCTACAAACATGTAATGTTACACCTCAACAAGTTAATCTGAGCTAAGCTGTAGAGCTACAGTCATTTTGCCACTGGATTTTAACACTATGAAGAACTTTTGCCATTTGTACTTCCAAATAACCGAGTAAGTATTTCATCAGAGACACTGTAAATTATACCGAGCTGTCAATAAAATGGGAAAAGTAGAAAAGGGGGGGGGGGGGGGGGGGTTAGGAAGAAATAAAGAGTTATTAATACCAGTTTCAAAACATACATTGAAAGCATTAGTAAATATTTCCTATATTATTGAATGTAAAGTATTTATTCTTTTTTCGTGTTATTATTATTTTCTGATCCATAGCAAAATAAAAAAAAGTCAGAAGTAAAAGTGGGTGTCACTTGTATGTTGTGTTTTTTCTAGGTGTCCACTAGTTTTTATGCAAAAGGTCATCAAATCATTCCCCTGAGGAAGACAGTGAGTGAAACGCATTGGTACATTGGAGCATAGTGACATTTGCCGATATTACACTTCAATACCTACATGAGAAGTGACCGTTGATTTTCTGCACTCTAGACAGGTATCCAGAGCCCTGAGAGACGATTACAAGTCTCATCTACCACCATGTATTTTATACACTTTGTTCATACAAAGTGTATAAAATACATGAACAGTATATAAATAAATTCAATAATTTATAATATGGGACTTAGCCAACAGAAAATACTCAGTCTGTTATCACTCTTTATGCACTCCATCCAAGCTATTTGCACTTTATATATGTTTTATGCACTTTATAGCCAAGTTGTTTGCACTTTATCTTGCACTTTTTACTTTGTCACTTTATTATATCTACACTAGCTGTATAGCGCAGGACACCAATCAATTTTTTCTTTATCTTTTTGATCCCAAGGCAAGAATAGATAATTGTGCCCACCCAATATAGAGTCCCACAGACCAATTTTGTGTCCCAGGATTCCATGCACTGCTCTGCTTATAGCTCACTCCACCTGCAGCAACTGTGGTTCTCTATTCCTTCGGTTTCAGTGTATCTTGTGATCTCAGTGTGCTGAATCCTTGCTAGTCTGCCTCATCTCTCTGAGTACCAGTCCTGGCTCATCTGATTACCTTCTTTGTTTTACCTGACCCTGGCTCACATGACCATTCTTCTGGATTCTCCCCATCTCCAAACCTAGTGGCATTTAGTTAAGTGGGCTAGTGGGCTCCTGGTTATTATTTGTTTTACTGCTGGGTCTCCTGAAGTGCAAGCTCTGCATCAATCTGTGCTACAGTTCTATCTGCTGCCAACTTCTATGAAGTGTTAAGCTTTGCTGCATACTTTATATCAGTATTCATCTGCTTTCCTTCTGTGAAGTGCAAGCTCTGCTTTGGTCTGTGCTATAGTTCATATCTGCGGCAAACTATTGGAATAATAAGCTGCTTTACAGTCTGTGGTATATAGTTCTAATCTGCTGCCATCTGTTGAAGAGTGTAAGTTCTGCTGGTAACTGCAAAACAGTTATAGCTTACGGTCGCCTTCTCTGGAAGCTCTGCTACAGTCTGTATCTGTGTACCAACATTCAGCTACCTTTTGTGAACCTTGACATATCAGTTAATATAACAAAAATACAAAGAAAACACACCTGTAACAGCACTCTGTTAGAGAATGTACACCACCGCTGGCTGAAGTATTGGGCTCAGACACAGGATGAAAGCAGGTTGTAGGTCAGCTTGACATAAAAGATAGGAAAAGGAAAAAAGAAGAGGGGAAGACATATGCAACAGTTGTGGGTACAATATATTATCACAATTAGATTAAGGGCAATGTCAGGTGCCTGTACCTGGGATAGGCTATCAAAATCTGAAGCTTTTGTTTGTTTGTTTGTTTTTATAAATCTTTTTATTTCAAATTTTTAAATACATTCGAACATTATATAATAAATATCTCATTTTACAGTTCAAAATGATAATCAGATATATTGAACATACAGTAACTTAATTTATATTCCAAATACAAGTAAATATATTAAACATACAATATATTAATGTCATATATCTCTAGGAATAATCTCTTAAAGAAATTTTCAAAATTTCATGCACAACTATTGGTATAAATATATTTAACATATAAGTATTAATTGTTAATTAATAAATTATTTTTGAATTGTGAATTAGACTAGTACAAAATATATATATATATATATATCGGAAGCATTTGTAAACAAGATTAGAACCAATTATCATTGAGTCAGACCAGTGGAACCATCTATGGCTTTGTTGTGTGGACTGTCGATGGGAGATAAGGATCAATCATCTTACAAACTCAACCTGAGCGTTCAGTTTATATATGATGGGGCTGGCTGCTGTCTCCAGTAACCTGGAATTGATGCTTTTTCAGCGATTAAGAGGCACAATGTTAATGATTTGCTGTATGAGGGAAGTCAGATATGCCCACCAGGCATATGGTATGAATACCTACGACTAAGTTCATAGTCTGAATAAAACACGTTAGTTGACGTGTCTGAGCTCTTTTAATTGAGTATTGTCTCCAAAAAATTTCAGTCCAAAGCTACGGGATAAAATAAATAGAGTTGAGCGGACACCTGGATGTTCGGGTTCGGCAGGTTCGGCCGAACTCCGAAAAAATGTCCGGGTCCGTGCTCGAACTTGATCCCGAACCCCATTGAAGTCAATGGGGACACGAACTTTTGGCCACTAAAATGCCTCTAAAAAAGTCCTGGAAAGGGCTAGAGGGCTGCAAAATGAAGTAAAATGTGGGTAAGAGTAGGACAAGTGCCCTGCAAGCAAATGTGGATAGGGAAATAACTTAAAATAACATAAAATACATACAAATTACAAATACAGCTGAGCCATAAAAAAGCACTAGATGGAATCTTTGATTTTAGCTTTGGAAGAACATAAATCTAAATCTAAAGCATGGCTGCCAGGAGGATCAACAGAAATATCCATTTGAGAGAGGGTTGGAGTGCAGGGTATTCTCTTTCAGTTTATATTAAGTGACCCATAGGTTGAGGAGGCGGTGACCGTGGAGGTGTAGGTGGAAACGACGCTGGAGGAGGAGGAGGAGGAGGAGGAGGTAGCCAGAATTTTTCAAAGTGCGCTGTAAGCACAGTATTGGACTATTCTATTTGACTCTCAGATATGAAGTGCACCTCAAGACGCAAATGTACTATTTACCACCCAAAACTATTAGAATTTTTCAAAGTGCGCTGTAAGCACAGTATTTGACAGTTCTATTTGACTCTCAGATATGAAGTGCAGGAATGCATGTAATGCTATTGGTATTCTATAAACCAACTCTATTTCGGTTTATAGAAAGCCAATAGCACGAATGGAGGAATGATTTTCGTTTATTAACCATTCGTTCATTCGTTCATAGCATTACATGCATTCCATAAACCGAAAGTCTATAAACCAAGAGTCGGTTTATAGAACTTCGGTTTATGTAGTACATTTATTGCTATTGCTATTCTATAAACCGAAATAGAGTCCCCATTCAAACGAATAGGTCAATTGACCTATTCGTATGAATGGGGACTCTATTTCGGTTTATAGAAAGCCAATAGCATTACAAGTATTCCATAAACCGAAAGTCTATAAACCGAAAAACATTCGGTTTATAGACTTTAGGTTTATGGAATATATGTAATGCTATTGGCTTTCTATAAACTGAATATCTTTCGGTTTATAGACTTTCGGTTTATAGAAAGCCAATAGCATTACATGTATTCCATAATACGAAAGTCTATAAACCGAAAGAGATTTGGTTTATAGACTTTCGGTTTATAAAAATCCCATAGCATTACATGCATTCTATAAAACGAAGGTCTATAAACCGAAAGAGATTCGGTTTATAGACTTTCGGTTTATAGAAAGCCCATAGCATTACATACAATGTATATGTATGTAATGCTAGGAGCTTTCTATAGACCGAAAGTCTATAAACCAAATTTCTTTCGGTTTATAGACTTTAGTTTTATAGAATGCATGTAATGCTATGGGCTTTCTATAAGCCGAAAGTCTATAAACCGAAAGAGATTCGGTTTATAGACTTTCGGTTTATAGAAAGAATTGCCGAACCCTGAACTCCCACCCGAACATACAGTGAAATGTCCGTGTTCGGGTCCGAGATCCAAAAAACGTAATGTTCGGTACGAACCCGAACAGTGCGGTTCGGGTTCGCTCAACACTAATAAAGACATATTTTTGATTTTACTGGGATCCAGTCTGCGGGGAGCTTTATTCATTCCTTTATTTCTTTTTCACTTTTTTTTTTTTTAAATACAGTACATTTCAAGTCCCAACCTCTCTTTTTCTCTTTCTTTTTCCATTTTAAATTAATGGGAATAGTTTTTTTTTTTAAATCTTTTAACATTTAACATCACACTTGGCGCTGACAGCACCGATAGCTCACAGAAGACAGAGAGGAGGGGATACCAGATATCATAGTCCAGACCTTTTTTGTTTTTCAGACAATCTTTCTGTCCATTATTTTCAGCCCTCTATTCTAGTATGTTTCACACTGTACACTTTCAACAAGATTTGAACTTTATGCACTTTTGCTGGATATTGCCTTTTTTAATGTAAGATTTTAATTATTTGTTTTTGCACAATAAAATGTCTCATACTTAAGGTATATTCCTTCTTCCCTTGTCTGTTGGTACCTTATCCACTTTGGAGGTTCTTCCCTGGAACAACATTTTTGATCAAGACCCCACGAGGGATTCCCGGATGCCTTTTATACTGAGCAGATTACTGCTCAGTAATATGTGAGTGGACCAACTTATATCATTATATAAAGTCACACTGTTGTTTAGAAATACTACTCTATAATATTTTTTATATTCTTTTCCCTTTGCATAACACAGAGAGGATTGCCTCATTTAAAGGGTAATTGAAGTGTGAAATGTATGGGAGAAGCGCACTGATTCATGTTTTTTCTATATTAAGCCAAACTAGGATGTCATAAGCACGAGACACCACAGCCACATTTAAAACATATACCGTATTTATCGGCGTATAACACGCACTTTTTCTCCCTGAAAATAGGGGGAAAATGATGTGTGCGTGTTATAAGCCGAAAAAATAAATAAATCTAAAACTTACCTCGTTCCTGCTCTGTCCCCCGGTGCTCTGAAGGTCCGTGGCTGTGAGGGAAGCGTTGTGAGCTTCCCTCCAGCCGCGCGGTCAATAAAGTGTGGTTTTTTTTAAACAAACTTTATAGTTCCGCGCGGCTGGAGGGGAGTTCACAACGCTTCCCTCACAGCCACGGACCTTCAGAGCACCGGGGGACAGAGCAGGAACGAGGTAAGTGCTGGGGTCTGGGGAAGGGGGGGAGGAGGGTGGCATAATGAGCATACTAAGGGGCAATATCCTGGCATATTGTGGGCAATATCATGGCATATTAAATGGCATATTGGGGGCAATATCATGGCATATTAAATGGCATATTGGGGGCAATATCATGGCATATTGGGGGCAATATCATGGCATATTAAATGGCATATTGGGGGCAATATCATGGCATATTGGGGGCAATATCATGGCATATTAAATGGCATATTGGGGGAAATATCCTGGCATATTAAAATGGCATATTGGGGGCAATATCCTGGCATATTAAAATGGCATATTGGGGGAAATATCCTGGCATATTAAAATGGCATATTGGGGGCAATATCCTGGCATATTAAAATGGCATATTGGGGGCAATATCCTGCATATTAAATGGCATATTGGGGGCAATATCCTGGCATATTAAATGGCATATTGGGGGCAATATCCTGGCATATTAAAATGGCATATTGGGGGCAATATCCTGGCATATTAAATGGCATATTGGGGGCAATATCCTGCATATTAAAATGGCATATTGGGGGCAATATCCTGCATATTAAATGGCATATTGGGGGCAATATCCTGGCATATTAAAATGGCATATTGGGCTTCAAAGTTCTTTATTTGAAATTTAAGTTTTTTTTTCCTGAAATTTCCTTCTTAAAATGAGGTGCGTGTTATACGTCGGCGCGTGTTATACGCCGATAAATACGGTATTTCTCTCAGTTTATGAATTGTATGGAATTTTACTAACACAATGCATAGATCATTTTTCCTAATTTTTTATTCACAGCTTAAGCTATGTTAAAAGTGACAGATTCCCTTTAACAGATTGGTTCCCTGAACTAAATTATCAATTATATATTTCCAAATAGCCGTCGCATCATCTTGTAGGGTAACAAACAGTTGTATTGCAATGATTTAGCCTTTCTTGTCACCTGTTGGCATAAAAAATAAATTGCCCTATAAAAAATGTAAACGTTTCCAATATTACCAGAGGTGAAACTGCAAACTATGACTACGGTAGAGTATTAACTTAAACCTCTGGATACATTTCATACAAGTGTATGTTATATTTTTTATTTGCTACCAAAGGAATATTCTTATTATACCTCTTCCTTTTCGTGAACATATTTACAGTAAATGCCAATACAATAGCTCCTGACTTCGGTTCCGTCTCTTACATTTTAGCATGCTGGAAGCAGGGTTTAATTTTATGAATTTGAACCTGATGTCACCTATAAAACCATGTAAAATTAAAATGTCCCAGGAGAGTTCTCTGTGTTGACACTGAATACATTTGTATATAGAAGCAACCATATCAGCTCATTGGCACCTCCTTTGCAGTGTAAACAAACCCTTTCCTCTAATCTCAATGGATGACCTTATGCTATGTGTACAGCCCTCAGGATAAAAAGGTCCAGAGAGAATTCGCTTTACTGACATTGAATATATTTGTGTATTACAGCTACATAAACTGATTGGTGCCTCTCTTTTAGTATATAACAAACTCAATGTCCACAGTGTTCTCTTGTAACTCAATATCCAATCTATTTAAAATAGTAACGTTTCATCTGCTACAATACTTAATGAGGAAAGGTTGTACCCTTCTAATGTCTTTCTTATCCTTGATGTTTGTGAAGTAAAAACAATATATGGATGTCAAGCTTACAGGCATATAAAATGTGCACACTCTTCCTAAGTCTTTTTCTTTTTAGTTGACCCGTACCATACTCCACAGCAGACAAATGTCACATTAAACACAACTTCTTCCTGTCCTTGCTAGTGAGATAACACAGTGGGTGAAAGCACCATCTGTAGAATCTCTTATTGTTGCATGGCCAACTCATGATGGTGTTGACCTACCCCTTCATCCTTTCTCGGCAGATAAAATGACTTCCATTAAATTGGATAATTGTTACTTTCTGCAGATTGTATTTGGAAATCAGAAAATATCTGAACATACTTTCCTTGTTAACCAAAGTATTATTATCCTTCCAGAAAGGTTAGAGCTACCAGTTAAGTCACAACAGCAGAGAAATAACTCGTGTTACTGGCATAATATATTTCACAGGCATTTTGAATGTGCATGCTAAAGAGTGAATTTTAAAGGTGTAGGTCATTGTCTCAAATCCTCTGCAATCGAAAGTCTTTCATCAAAAGAGAAAAAAAATAATTATTTTGTTTCAATGTAGGAACTATGTAGCAAAGTGAATTAATTAAAAAAAAAAAGGAAAAAGATATTAAATCAACCAAGATAAATTTGACTGCCCAAGGGAAACTTGTAAATGCGTGCTCGGTTTAATGCTTTAGAAAAGATGGTAGTAAGTGATCAAATGACTGCACTTGTACTGACCTCGCCTCTAGATAGGACCCTGTCTTTATAATCATGACCTGCACAAATTGATTCTTTTAAAATACCAGTGCCACAGGATCAAGATTCTTTGAAGACTTGCTAAATTTGTCTGAGCAGATTAATAATTTAACTGACAAACAGAAAATTAGATTTGGCCATCATTTTTCAGTCAAACAATGTTGCATTTAGTATTGTTGTATTTTAAATGAGCATCCTATTGGTGTACAGTACTATTATTTATTGTTTTCCTTATACCACAGGCTACCAATGGTGACAACCCACACCAAATGCTCGGTTGCCCAAGCTACAGGAGGTGAGGTAATATTCTAGATTGTGAAGTGGGAATTAACTTTGACTATTGTTGACCAACTTTTTAGGGATGATGGCCACATATCACACAGAAGCTTGGACTGGTAAGCCAGACATAATAATTGTTACTCAAAATTAAGCATTGGTATTTCATCTATTTGAGGAAGAACAGTTAACCCAAAAGGTTTTCAGATCTCAGAGGATGGATCACCCAATAATATTTTTATATTTTTGATTAATTCAGCAGTAGGGTCTTATCTTTATAACAAGTTATGTCTCCCTCACCTGTAGGTATCAAAGTGGCAAAGTATTGTGAGAAATTGGCTTGTGGTCAAATTTACCATAACTGGAAACCTCGAGCAGGGAGGTCCACACATTTGTACATGACACCACTACCATGGAGGACTAAAAGCATAAAGAAAATCACTTAATCATCTTAATGTTTAAGGAGAAAAAATTGTACTGGACCTATGCAGAGAGCGGTCAATGTTATTTGTAATGAAGTACATTCCACTCTTCGGCAGCTTTTTCCCAGTATAAGAGTTTCTTTTTGTACAAGGGACATCAACTCTCACAAAAAGCAATTTCAAAGGTCACATGGACTTCAATATTACATGCTATGAAAAGGCAAATGCACAATATCAAATTGTGAACAAAAAGTTTGCTAACTCAAGAATTACAATACATAGTAATATAAAAAAAGAAATCAGTAAACCAAATGCAATAAAATAAATGTCAGATGACTAAGTCTTTCATTTGTAATAAACATTATATATAATAAGATGCACCATCATCTCAGTTCACCTTATAGTGCTATAATACTTTACATTTTAATGTAGAACATATGAAATGTTTAGAAAATGTGTTTGCAACCATGATACTTTTAAAAGTTAGCAAACATACAGTAATAAATACAAAAGCAGATGACCAACACTCTTTTTTTAAATGTATTATTACCTCAAAAAAATAAAACCAGACCCTCAACCTTAAAGTCATGTACAATGTTTTTAACACATACCACTAGCAGCCACAACTGAGATTTTTTTTTTAGCTTCTCCAATAGACCATATTCTTCAAACCTTTTCCTAACCTTTTCTTGGCATCATATTATAAAATCACTCAATACCTAAACAATGTCAAACTTTGTGGCTAAAGTGCTAGTTTCACACTGTTCTCACATTAAAAAAAAAAATTAAGAAAATTATACATATATGTGCCAAGTTCATGAACTTATTTTGGTTACATAAAAACAAACTCCAAGAATCAAAAAAATAAAAATTGGATTTTGTGAAATTATCTTTCTTTGTATTCTTTGTACTTTTATACATTGGCACCTTATATTAAAAGAAATGCATGCTATCCTCTACCCTCTGCCAGTCTTTGCTGATACCCTCTAGGAAATCATCTAGAATACTGACTTGTTTGCAAATGTGGTTTACGAACTGCAGTTCCTTCAGAAGCTCTAGCTTTTCGAAGACCAAGCTTTACAGTTTTAGTTAATTCTTTTCACAGGCGTGCTGATTCCATTTTTTTCATGTTTTTTTTGTTTGTCAAAATTATGTGAAAAGTCCAGTTAAATGTTCATCTGTCTAACTTTGTCATATCCGAGTTGCAATCACAGCTTCTCTATGCTCCTGTAACATGTACATTTGTGGCATATGATGTCATAATGTTTGATACAGTTTACCTTGACACATTAAATATATATTTATATGTGACTGACAATTTGGCCAGTTTAAAACTCCCTTTATCATCTCATGTTTTCTGAAAAATAGTAATGTATTATAGTTAACACATATGTACCACTGGCTGCTTATCAACCTAGATTTGTAGATTTAGTGGCTGTTACTGAGACATGGTATAATGTGAAAAATGAATGGAACATAACATAGAGTACTAGAGTACTCTTTATATAGAAAAGGCAGAGAAGGCAAGGATGGGGGAGGTATGTAAAGGATAGCATAAAATGTAACCTAGTACTGGTTAGAGAGGTGAACACAGAGTCAGTTTGGGTTACATTAGAATTTGGTAATCGTACAGTAACTCCTTTAGGTGTAATTTATAGACCCCCCGGATAAGTAGAAGAGTTAGATAATCTACTAATTGAGGCAAAAGCTAAAATTACATTGAAAGTGGAAATTATCATCCTAGGTGACTTAAAGGGACAGTCTAGACCCCAAACTCACTTTGGTGCAACATGAAGATTAATGCTTGTATAGTGCACAGGCTTTTTTCCAGTGTAATTTGATGCAGGCATGCTGCATAAATCACATTTTTAATATTTGACTCAAGCCCTCCCCAGTGAGTACTCTGCACGTTTACTGCAGGTGCAGTAGCACTGATTGTATAGATACTGAAGATATAAAGTGTTGTTTCATTTAGTCACTTCCTGTGACCTTGAGTGACCTTGCTCTTATATACAGTAGGATCTCTTAACAATGCAACACATTGTCTGATGACATCACTAGAGAGACAGGAAATTCCATTATTTTTGAATGAAATTATTCTCATTGGTTTCTGCAAAAAAAAGGAAATTACTTTTACTCAGCTAGTGTGGGCAGTCCTGGTTTCTTGAAAACTGCTATAATTTCACAGTTTCATCTAGCTGTAAGTATCTTATATTTTACGCAATGTAAAACATGCATTTTAAAGTGCTTTGAAAGCACATTAATATTTTCAAGATGCATTTTGGGCACTAGATAGTCCCTTTAATTCTTACTGATGTGAACTGGAAAACCAAAATAGTTGGTTGTGCCAATAATGCAGCTTTTCTTGAAAACAAGCAGTTGAGGAGACAACTCATATGGAGGTCATATTAGATTTAGCGTATTTGGTATTAGAAATTACTGTAGGTGAAAGTTTAGGTGAAGGTGAAAGCTCTAGTGATCATCAGTTGGTATGGTTTAACCCCTTGACGACAAAGGACGTGCCAGGCACGTCCTGGGAGAAACTCCCTTAACGACAAAGGACGTGCCTGGCACGTCCTGCATTGAATGAAGCGGTTTTCGCAATCAACGATCGCGAAAACCGCTTTAACAGTGCTGGTCTATTGCCTCGACATCGAGGCAATAGCCACCACCGAAATTTCTATTTCGGGACCCCCACGGAGCGATCGTGGCGAGCCATATTGACGGAGCATGCTGCTCCGTCAATATGGCTAAGTCCTCTGCCGGTCTGAGCTTCGGAAGTGAAAGTAACTTCACTTCCGTCACTCTGAATATGCTACTTGACTACCCCTAGTGGTAGTTTAGTAGCATTGCAATGGGAAATATTTAAAATAATTTATTAATTAATTAAAAACAGGTTATTTAGCTATATTAGTCTATAGGGTTAAAATTAAATATTTTTTAGCATAAGGGATAGGGTTAAAATTAAATTAAAGTTAAAAAATATTAAGGGATACAATAAGGATTAGAGTTGGGGTTAAATTTAATGTTAGGGTTAAATTTTGGGTTCGGGTTGGGGTCAAAAGATCAATATAGGAAAAACCAAAAAAACACTATTTTTGGTTTTTGCCCCATAACTCGCAAAAAAATACCGAAAAATATGGAAACATGCATATTTTTGAACTCGGGAGAACATTTAGAAACTATTTAGACAGGGTCTTTTTTAATGATTTTATTTGTGTAAATTATATTTTAGGTCAAAGTTAGAAAAAGTGTGTTTTTTTAAATTTTTCATCATATTTTATGATTTTTTTTGTAGTAAATTATAAGATATGATGAACATAATGGTATCTAATGAAAGCCCTTCTTATGACGATAAAAACAACATATAATTTGTGTGGGTACTCTATGGGAGAAAGAAAAAAATTACAGCTAAACACAAACACCCTAGAGATGTCAAAACAGCCATTGTCACCAAGGGAAAGTCAAGGGGAAAATGTCTTGTCACTAAGGGGTTAATATTTGAATACAGTGACACACCACAAAAAAACCTAGTTTTAGATTTAAGAAATACTGACTTTCCTATAATGTGATTAATGTCAAAACAACTCATTATGAAATAAAGCAAAGTATAAGGTCAGTGACCAAATCACAATCCCAAATAGAAATAGCAGTACAAAGAGGGAAGTGCTCATGCCATTGTACAGAGCATTGGTGAGACCTCACTTGGAGTATTGGAGTATTGTACGCAATACTGGAGACCGTATCTCCAAAATGATTTATAGATACTTTGGAGAGAGTTCAGACAAGGGCTACTTAACTGGTGCATGGATTGTAGGGTAAAACTTACCAGGAAAGGTTAAAGGATGTTAACTTGTATAGCTTGGAGGAAAGATGAGAGAGAGGGGATAGGAAAGAAACATTTAAATACATAAAAGGAATCAACACACAAAAGGTGGAGAAGAAAAACTAGCACAACAAGAGTATATAGTCTTAAATTAGAGGGTTAAAATTAAAGGTTTCAATGTATTATCAGGAAGTATTACTTTACCGAGAGGGTAGTGGATGCATGGAACAGCCTTCCAACAGATGTGGTAGATGTTAATACAGTTTAAGCATGTGTGGGATAGGCATAAAACTATGGTGACACCTTCTAAGTTTCTATGTAATTTGTGGCTGTGATTATAATTCTGTATTTGTGTAATTTCTTTTTCATATGTTGTTTTGCATATATACACATATTTATTATTAAGTATACTGATTTGTATATATAAATCACAAAGTCCACACATTAATATGCATGTATTTAAATAAAAAAACATTCAAAACATTATAAAAAAAATAATAATAATGCATGGCTAAATTATGTACATCTTTCTAAAACACATTTGTGGAAGTGCAAATAGTTTAACTCAGTTCTGCATTACTTGCCATTATGCTTTTCTAATTATACTAAATGTTCAGGTGATTACAAAGTACTTTAAACAATGACCACAATTATGGACTTTTAATGGCAAGAGGTCAGCTTTCAGCCGAAGACCACTGATCCCTTGCCAGTGTCTGCAAATGGACTAACAACAGCATCTTAATTACCTCAAGACTCTTGAGCCTTGTATGTTATGTTAATTATGTCTTGGAGTGCCTGAGGCTGGATATAGCCACAGACACTATGGTGAAAGCCCACTGACCTTTTTGAACCTCAGGTTCAAGTTTCATGATTTCTGTCCTATGTGCTGAGTGTTCTTGTTTACACATTCTTTTGCCTTTGTATTTAAGAATGTGAGATTCTAAGAATATGAGTGCAAACAATAATTAGCTCCACAAAAAAAATCTTCCTCCTCGATTAGTACTAAAAACATTTCAGGAGGTATGACTTAAAAAGTTATAAAAAATTTAATAAGCACTCTCTAATAATATATTATTTTATGTGCTACAGACCCCGGAATGAATATATATATTGAATAAAACTCCAGAGTTCATAAGGCACATGATTGTCTTGATTAAAGAGCACTGAAGAGGTAAATGAAGATAAAATAACTTCCTTGGTTACATTTTTTTGTGTATATAAGCAGATAAAAATCTACTTATCTGTTTGCATCAGGATTTTAAGGTAGTTGTACATGAAAGTAGTCCAAAATAATAAGATAATTATGGCTGCCCCAATAACAGTATAGGAATGCGTCATGCAGCCCTATTACATAGCTTTAAAAGTGTTACAAGTACTGGAAAGGGGCAGAGGCCGCATTATAGGTGTTCCCTTGCATTAGAGCATTACCAGACTATATGCAGGGATTACAAGGATATCTATAAGCAGGGCCGATGCAAGAGTTTATGCTGCCCTAGGTGAACATATATTTTGCCGCCCCTTGCTGCCCCCAGGTATTTACACATTCAGTAACACTTTCAGTGTCACATCCAACTGCAGACACATGAACACACAGTGTAACACATACAATGTCACATGCAGCCAAACATTCACACTCAGTCACACATTCATTGTCTGTCTCACTCTCCCTCCATGTCTGTCTCACTCTCACCTTACACCATCCCTCTCTGTCCCTCTCTTCCCATGCCATTAATGTCTGTCTTGCTTTCCCCATGCCATTCATCTGTTTCCCCCTTTTGTCTTTATCCTTTCCCCATTTATTTTCCCCTCTTTTGTTTCTCTTTCTCATGTTTGTCTATTCCTCTCCCCCATGTGTATATTTCTCTCCTCTCCCCCCAAGACTGTCTTTCACACTGCCCCCATGTCTGCTGTCTCTCTCTCTCACTCCCCCCCTCCCCACGTCTGGTCTCCCTCTCCTCCCCACCCCACATCTGGTGTCACTTTCCTCCCCACCCCATGTCTGGTGTCTCTCTCCCTCCCCCCACCCCATATCTGATGTCTCTTAATATTTCTTCTCCCCCTACTCCATGTCTGGTGTCTCTCCTTTCCCCCACTCCATGCCTGGTGTCTTTCTCTCTTTCTCCCTCCACCCCTCACCATGTCTGGTGTCTCTTTCTCTCTTCCTCCCCCCACCCCATGCCTGGTGTCTCTCTCCATCCCCCCCCCCCCCCCCCCCAATGCCGGGTTGACTGCAATGTCCAGATAATAAAACTACATATGCAGAGTAACAGATGCTTTAGTAATATAGGAAATCAGACAGATTCAAAATTATTTGAAATAAATGCAATTCAAAATTATTTGAAATAAAACATTAATATAATATCAATGCATATACTCAAAGAATAAAAATATATTTAGGCAGTTGTTTTTCCTGTATTAAAACAGTTATTGAATGAAACTTGTTTTTATAACTATTCCACTTATCTATATCTTAAATATATTATAAACATATAGTATATCATTAACATATTTGAAGGGACTCCATCACCAAACACACAACAGATGTGCAGGCAATGAAGAAAATACTAAATTGAAGGTATCTGTTCTGTTAACACTGATACAAATACTGTATTTACACTATTTTCAGGCAATAATATTAATGAGATGATGTCAAACATTTGCAAAACTGTGGCAACCAATATTAAAGTGTGGCATGATATGTTAATGTGGTGCACAACCCTCCAGCGGGAAAGTGATGTCACTTGCACAGGATTGCCCACAAAACTAGGGAAATGGCTTCAAGCACTTCTTCCCAGCAACGAAAGGCATGTCACTTTGTCTCCTGGCAACCAACAAACAGATCAGTGCTTGAGTGAAAAAAAATAGGACACAGATGTAAAAAAAAATTTGACATGCTGAAGTTATTGGAGTTTATCAATTTCTCGATTTACTGAAGCTTTTCCTTCACTATTTATTTGGCAGTGAGTTCTGGCATAATATTGGCTATAAGTAGGGGGCAGTGCTATGTTTCCCTGTGTTTTATTAGATGCTATTGGTTATTAGTTCATGGTGCATGGCCTGCTTTTTTAGTTCTGTTGTTCTGGGATTATGTCATGTGGACTAAGCAGAGCTTTCCTGAATTGGGAACCCAAGCTTCTCAAAGTGTCATGAACAATTTTTTAATTGTTATTTTTAATGAGAAGCTGAATGTGCTTATTGTGTGCAAAGTGATAGTTGTACCTTGTGCTGCCACCTTGGCGTGTTACTAGATTTGAAAAGCTATTAATTGACTCATACTGCAGGGTACACCTTTGATGCAGCCCAGACCTACACCTTATGGCCACTATAGTGCATTCCAAACAAATAATGTATAGAGCACAGTGAGATCTCTGCAGAGTGCACTTGAGAAAATCACTGTTTCATCAACCTGGTAGCATTGCTTGCCAGCACATAGAAGTGGAAAACCAGTATCCTAACACCGCTTTGCAGGTATCCTCCCAAAAATATGCCAGCTCAAATGCTGATTTCTACATAATGTATGTATGGCTCTACTTTTAATTATTGCACTTTACAACCTACGTACATATATATTTACATGTCTTACAACAGCTACATAGTTGCTTTTGCAATGTTACAATGATGACAGAGTCCCTTTAATTCATCCAGATCAAGAAATCAACATGATGCAGATATTTATTATACTAGCATCAATGGCAAAAACATTCTTTCATATGAGAAGTATGTATACTGTTAGCATTTACTTCTGTTGTTTCCAATCTATTATTTTCTGCAGTACACGTTGATGTGTACTGAACCATATGTAGGCCAAATTGATTTCTCTGAATGTATTCAACAGTATTTGACTGTTCACCATTTTGTCTCTTTATAATATTTATTGAAAAATCCAGCCTAGAATAATGAAAATATATTCACTTCAGGACCAATATGCCTTTAAATTGGTAGGCATGGAGCCAAAAACATTCAAGACAATTTTTGGCACACAAGTTATTATAACAACCCACAAAAAGCCATTGTCTTTAGTTAAACATCAATCCGAATACATGCAATAGTATTACGACATAACAACGGTAAAGTCATGCTTCATTTGAGATGGCTATATAAGCATCATGTGTTGCATATTTAAAAGAAATTACGGGATGGGAGACTATTATATTATTATACTGTACCTTAGCTCACTCACTGTGACCTTGTAATTCCCCAATCTCAGTTTATTATGTATACACTGTAATCTTTGTCGCACCAAGAACCAATTATGTAGGTTAGTAAATGGGCCCAGTTCCATTTCGTTACGAATCGTCTAATTTAATCACATCTGCATTTTCCAAACTTGGGTTGGATCCTGTGAACAAATTGTTAAATATCATTGTGCAGAGGAGGAAATTCCTCTACGATGTTATGATTTGGACTGATCACTTGATAAGCACATTCTAAGGTCTGAACACATAAACCCAAACATGTACCAAGTCTGCATCCAATCCCAAAAGTTTTTTGTTTTTTTTTTTCAACTTGGTAAATTCGTGAAAGAGAACAACTCCTGGACTGACATAATAGGGCATATCTGGCTGGTGTACATGAGTGATTAAAAATTAATTCAACACCCCTGGTTGGTATTTGTTAATACTCTGATATTATAGAGAGTCTGTGCTGTGTGTTTTAAATGCACATTTGCTGTTATGAATAACAGTAATTGTTTCGCTTTACTTGCCTTTGTGCTGGTGCCAGCTGGCATTGACTACCTCTGTGACACATGACACCACAGCTGTGTCCACATGTTTCTGCCTTGCAGTATCCACTTGTATAATTTACTTTTTGATCAACTGTTCAAGTGAGCATAATTTATGTTTCTGATCAACTGTTGAACCGTTTATGTGAGCTCATTGGATTACACATGTTCTGCTTCCATTGACAGCCCACATTTGTTTGCTCTAAATACAAATAAAACCAGGGGTTGTTTTTGTGAGAATGCCTAAGAAAAAAAAAGCAACATTTAAGAAGATATTGCGTAAAAAAAACAAAAAAAAAAAAAGATCTTATCATTCAATGGTTATTTAAGCATTCCATTGCATTTTTTTTTTTTTTAAATAAGGCTACTTAATATGGGTCTGTTTCCTAAAAAGTGTTAAAGATCATTTCAAATTGCCTGTTGGATATAGAGATGCAAACTACCAAAGCCGTTTTGTATCTGGCTTGTGGACTTAGAACTCTCCAGACATGAAACCTTTGCTGAGGTTACCTGATACTATGGATCTGAAATACCTCTTGTGGGCTGGTTAGTATGATGTGTTTAATGATATTTTCTCTCTCTAATGGCACAAGTGAAAAGAAAATTGCTCCCAATTGGTCATTTACCATACGAAGCCCTCTCCATTCTTGGTTGAGCGACACACACTTGTATCTGTACTTATACTTATTCTGTGAAACTTTCTATATTCTGTGAAACTCCTAAGCACCTGGCCTCTGGTTGTGGATTGATTGGATGTTCATTTTGTTTAGCGTAAATGTGAAAGGAGTGAGAGGGGTTCGTTAAAAATACAACATAAATGCATAAAGAAAGATTTCACAATCAGGTTTAATAGCATATATCTCAAAATGATAATTTAGACATTTGTAGCTATTGGTTAGGATAACTTTAAATACCACAAATATATTATTGGGGTCAGAGCCAGCCCTATAACAGGTCCAGGTGTGGCAATTGCCTTACTTTAAGGGGGGCAGGCAAATCCATTTTTAAAATGTATTTATTTATGTATTTCAAATCCGGAAATTTTGTCATGAAAATTGCCCACAATGGACTGTGTGGATCACCAAAATGATCCAAAGTGGTCCGAAACTCGGAGCTCCCACTTTCTTAAAAATATTAATGTGTAGTTGGTTCCTGCACAACTATAACAGCTTCCACTCTTCTGGGAATGCTTTCCACAAGATTATGGAGTGCTTCTGTGGGAATTCTTCCCATTCATCCAGTAGAGCTTTTATGAGGTCAGGCACTGATGTTGGATGAGAAGGCCTGGCTTGCAATCTCTGTTCCAGTTCATCCCAAAAGTGTTCGATAGGGTTGAGTTCAGGGCTCTGTGCTGGCCAGTCAAGCTCTTCCACACCAAACTCATCCAACCGTGTCTTTAGGGACTTTGCATTGTGCACTGGGGCACAGTCATACTGGAATAGAAAAGGGCTTCCCCAAACCATTCCCACAAGGTTGAAAATATAGCATTGTCCAAAATGTCTTGCTATGCTGAAACATCAGGATTTCACTTCACAGGAGGAAAGGGGTCTAGATCAACCCCCCAAAAAAGACTCATATCACTAGTCCTCCTCAGTCAGGCAGGTAACATTCTTCTGGCATTCGTCAAGCCCTCACTCGCTTGGCATTGTACTTGGTTATGTGATATTTTCATGCAGTTGCTCGCCCATGGACACCCATTCCAGAAGCTCCCGGCACAGTTTTTGTGCTAATATTAATGCAAGTGGAAGTTTTGAACTATTCAGCTATGGAATCTACAGAACATTGGCAAACTTGTATGCACGGTGCGCTCTTTGACTTCATGGCTGAGTTGCTGTTGTTAAAAATACCTGCTTTAACTTTATCTTATTTTACCTTTTTTTTGAGTTATTGGCAAAAATTATCGCAGACACCCCAGGAGTCTCCAAGCAAGCAGTGGAATAGAGTAGTTTTCTGCTCCACAAAGTGTGAGTGTATACACTTTGAGATTTACTATTTATTCTAATTTTAAACTGCTTTGATATGTCCCATTTGATTTTTTTTCTATGCTTCCTTCCTCTTTATGTACATACCTACAATGAAAGGACCTCTCAGTTTTAATGTCTGGAGTTAAATCTTATTCTTTTTAATTTTGGTGTATTATTTGGCGCACTTGGCTCTTTTCCCCATTTCAATATTTATACATTTACATTTTATTCATGTTGAGCGGGGTGCACATTCAGGAGTCACATTGCAGATGGGAGACACAGGGCCTGTGCAAGGTAACTGCACTCCCTCGAATGCTTGGGCCCCAGGGTAGTGTAACCCCATACTAGGACCCTGAGGTAGCTTGCCACTAGCATCAAGGTACCTCACATAAATGACTAAAATAATAACTGAGATTGAACTAAACACAAAAGACACAAACCATACTTTGAAGTAGACAGACTGGGGAATAAAACAAACAGACAGGGGAATGGCACATTTATATAAAAGCAGAGTAAAGGCAGTAAGGAAAATGCAATGTATCAGAAGAAGAAAAAGGAAACAGGAATAACTGGATACAGCCTGGAAAAGCCTGCACAGGGATTGCTGCATGACATTGCCTTCAATGGACCATGCAGATTAAGTCCTCTTGACTTCCTCAGAAAGCAAAGATCCATGACGGTGAAGTCATCTCATTCAGATTCCCAGGACAAGATGGATCTGCTCAGAGGCAGGGGCTTTGCACCATGCACTGACAAGCTGAAGGTGCTGCTGGCTTGACTCTACTCTGCAAACTCCTGCTTATTGCCTACAACAATACGTAACGAACAGGGTCAAGGTGACATGGGGACCTAAACACCCGTATTCAGGAGTCATGTTGCAGATTGGATACACAGGGCCTGGTGCAGGGTAACAGCATCCCCCGAAGGCTTGAGGCACATACCAGGGCCCAGAGACAGTATGTTGATCTGTGACATGAGTGAGATACCAATATTTGAACTGCAGATAGAGGGACATTTTCATTCGTTATGAGTTTTAGGAGGGGTGCAGGAGACATCTTTTCATAATATTTAAACCTCTCACACCAAATGGTATCTGGTGGCTTTTATCAGGCCGAAAAATTTCACAATACTGTAGGACTTTTGTTGCATGATAAAAGAGCGTAATTCACATATAATATATATATAGCCATTTTTGTAAATTCTAAGAAGGATTAGTAAAGGCTTGGGACATTGGTCACTTATAGACAACAATATAGCTTTAATGTACTTTTATAGAGAAAGGTGCAATTACCACATAATTTATAAAAATGAAATAAATATGTAAAATTGCTAAATCACTGTACATTTATACATGTACAATTAAATTAACCTACAGTTTAAAATATTGGTAGCTGGAACCACCTCTAACATTTTGATGTCAACTAAACCCGGCTGCTTTTGTTCTTTTAATTGCCAAATATTTATGGAGACATTAATAGTGCTGAAAATGACCTTTGTAAGGAAACAGAAGAGTATAAACATGGAAGAAATAATGTCATATGGGACTAAGAAGGAAGGTGAAACAGTAAAAAGGTCAATATGAGGAGAGCCAAAAACAGGTCAGAAATAATATATTGAGGAAGTGTACTGCATCTTTGATATTTTACTGTGTTGTGAAATACAGATTTGGTTCACTCTTTTTAGTCTGGTTTAAAGATTAACACTAGATGAGTTGTATTTATATTAGCCTTCATAATGATGTTTGAGAATTGCATCCCACAAAATATTAAGTATTATTGATTAGCCATTAGTAGCATAGGGAATTCATCCCCAGTCTGGCCTGAAATGACACCAGATTGATGCTGATTTGTGGAGACATCTGCAGATTTTGGGTCACATTTTGGCCATATTTAGTTTGGGGGAGTCGACCTGCAAAATCTATAGGATTTCAAATTTTCTTAAAGGGACAAAAAAAAAACTGACAGGAATTTGGCTAAAGTAGCCAAACTTAGGAATGTAAATTGGCTAGCTCAAAGCTATGCCATGAGGGTAAGATTGTCACATGGTCCTCTGACCACGTAGTGAACCACCACCATTGCAATACACCCCTACTGTCCACATACCAGCTTTGTTGACACACCACTTGTAAGTACAGTGTTCACAAGGTTTTGCCATTGAAATGAACCAGCCATTCTAGGTGATCCAGGGGACTCCTGCAGCCACTGTATTTATAAGTGCGGTGTGGACAAAGATGGTAAGTGGATAGTGGGGGTGTATTGTAATGGTGGCATCATGTGGTGATGTGTTATGTGGTCAGAGGGCCATGTGGCAATCTTATCACTGTGGCACAATTTTTATATTCATTCTATGGCCTAGTGCACTCACATATTTAATAGGACTCTGTCATTTGCACACTGGACAGTGTTGTATTTACAATCAATGTGGTCATCCAGACTGTGGACATGAAACAGTACCATGAAAGATGAGGAATAATGGCGCAAGGGTACGTATAACCTAACAGCTATTGACAAGTTGTACAAGCTGAACAATAGCCGATGATGTGAGGCTAATTGTTACACCTAAATAGCTATTATTCTTGTGTATGTTATGCATACGTGGCCATTACTTAAGTTTTATCAGGGTTACTAAGGGATATGTGTATATGTTATTAAATGACATGGTATTTGCACCATTTATCCCGTAATAGAATTGTTAAAAAAATCCAATTATGATTTTCTACACAATCATTAATTATTCTACTATTAGTAACATAAACATATTTGATGTATAGTATTTCTAGTATACATGTGCTTAATGTAACATTTTTGTATGTTAAATATTATAACATCTTTAATAAAAACGATTACAAAAGTTTCACTTTAAGGAGTACCAGTATATGGCAAATTTGGCACACTTATTCCATCTATTAAACATGCCAACATTTACAGATATATATATATTTATATATGAATTTAGTTGTTTTATTTTTCATTTATTTGCTATTTTGAATAGATAATGTTGTATCACAAAAGTAATTCTAAGGATAGTTTTGGAGAACATGGATATTCCATCTGATTAGCAATAAGTAAACTCAGGAGTAATACCTGGTGAGAGGTATAGAAAAGAGAGATATAGTCATTGCAAGCAGCAAGAGTTGAGATCAGGTAACAGATATGGGTCAGATACCATTAGCAATATGTCCGAGTATGGTGGTAGATATTTTGCGGCAAGGGGCGCCTTTTCCAATGGGCAACGTAGGCACTTGCCATGAGTCCACTGGTAATGATGGGCACACCTTGCGCCCACCCGCATGTTTGGAATTGGACACTCCAGAGATGCGCACTTTTGCATGTACATGTGCTGAAGACCCTGAATATTAGCTTACAACATTTCTTGAGGAAGGTTCATGAACTGGAGGGATGGAAAGGGCTCATGGAGAAGCAGCTGCAGCTCCAGTACTTACAGCACCAGCAGGAGTCATGGCTTTGCTTCAAGAATTGCCACTGGGACCACGGCTGCAGACCGAGCCTCCCAATAATGTCAACCTCACCCCCAGCAGCATGCTCAGCACCATCTGAAGCTAAACACACATGCAATGCAGAAGATTGTGCAGGGTCCCGGGGTCACCTGGACTCACCCTGATAGGGACTAATACAAGAGGAAGTAACACTGACACTCCCCTTACTAAATCCTGAATTGTACAACTTATTGCATCCCTGATTCTGCCCCATACATTTACAGACACTATTAATGCATCCCTGACACAGCGTACTGCACCCATGATTCTTCCTAAAATATTAACACCTCCATTAATTTAACTCTGACACATGCCCTTCCTGCACCCCTGATTCTGCCCCATACATTAACACTCCCCACTAATCCCTGATACCCCCTTACTGAATCCATGATTCTGCCCTAAATACTAAAAACACCCATTAATGCATCTATGAAACCTCTTTACTGCACTGCCTTCCTGCTCACAGATATCCTCTAATGCTGCCCCCACTAGCCTCCAGAGAGACTGGGGACAGAGATGGCATAGGCAAGTTGTTTAAGGACAGAGATGGGAATGACAAGCTGTTTGGTGGTATAGATGGCATTGACAAGCTGTTTGGGGACCGAGATGCTTCTGATAAGCTTTTGGGGGCAAATATATTACAAAAATTGGATGTGAGAGAGGGCTCACTGCTAAAGACTTTGCCAAGTGCGCACTAGAGCGTTGTCCCCAGGAATGTGTCAAAAACTCTCCCCCACAGCCTCCTTGCACCTGTACATCTCTGACATATCGTCACTGATGTGAAAATGGTGCCTCTACCAACACTGATTAACAATCCCTCCCAATCAACAAAAGATATTTTCAGAAACCTTCAAGATTATCTAGAAATTCTCCAAAGTCTTGATAAAAGTCCCCTGTGTGGGACTGAAAGGTTGATCTTTCTGAAATAAACCTCTGCTTCTTTATGATATCAAGTCCCCTGAGTGCTCCTGCCTCCAAACTACTATATATATATATATATAATTAAAAAATACTCAATAAAACATGATTGCAAAAAATGATACATTTCTTACATCCGTTTGCATATCAGTCCACAATGTGATGTCATACGGAAGACACCACAGACATCTTTAAAACACATTTTTCTCTCAATCTATGCATTAACTTGTAATAATTTTATTTGTCTTCATTCACAGTATAAACAATCTTAGACGATTGAGGCTTTTAAGCCCATTGTGACTTTTGTTGCTGATTTAAAACATAAAAAAACACACATTTATCTGCACACTCTTTGCTTCTGTGTCAAAGTACATTAAGTTTTTCTAGAACCTAGAAATCACTACAAAAATGACTGTATCAATTTTCAGTTATTAATCACAAAACCTTCTCTATTTCTAGAAATTCCAATGAATTTAATATTCTTTTTATAATACTAAAAATTGCTTTTTAAAGCAGAAATATCTTTGAAACCAATCATTTATCATTTTTGGGGGGGAAAGTCTACAACTAATATTAATAACAGTAACTGCAAGTTGCCTTTCTTTGTAAATCAGCTTAAAATAAATCATGATATATAATGTGGGATAATGATTTATGCCCCTCCAGTATTTCACCTCCTACTCCATCTTCATTCTTATTTTCTGTCTTATGATATTGTATTGTCCAGGGCTGGATTACCCATCTGATAAGGTAGACATCTGCCTGGTAGTTTAGACTTAGTCCGTCTACTTGAGATTACCAAACTGTCTCATTGAAGTTCATTTTTTATTTGAAACATGTTCTTTTTTTTAAAAACCCTAATATACTACTGAAAGCACAGACCTTGTATGTGGCTACATCTTGCTCCGCAGAATTCAGACTGATGGAGCTTGGTGAAGGAGGAATGAAGGTGCAATTTTAATGGTACATTTACTCCATTATTATTTCCCCAATACAGGCACATCACCTATGTGAGTGATATCCTGCCCGCTACGGGAGTCACCAAATATTGTTCTTTTTATAAGTTGGATAAAGACAGTGAGCAAATTAGATCTCTCCCATTCAGCCCCCTTCCTATTTAATCAGACCCAGTATATCAGCCCATTGCTTATTCAGGTCTGTGGGAACATATGTGGGCATAGAAAGAAGTCTATGTCATAATGGCAAGCACAGATGCCTCTTTGCCGAGAAGGTGAACCACCAAAGCACACCCTGCTGTACAAGGAAATGTAAATAATTGGCATGGGGGTAAACATTCTTTTTTTTTCTCTAGTGTGTGCATCACTATATTGCATCTGACCTGTTAGTTTTACTGTGTATGTGTTTCTCTGTTGGTGTGTTGGATGGAGGTGAGAGCAAGGAATGAGAAGATTGATGCAGGAGTCCCTTGGCTCAATCCTAATCCTCTGCCCCACCACAAACAATATATAATTCTCCTTTATATATTTAGTTTTATCAAAACAAATGTTTACATTATTATTATTTCATAGTTAACAACTTAACAAGTCTTGATTTTAAAATAGAACCAGCCTACTGAAATCATTTGCTGAGAATCCTTTCATCAGGATAACATTGAAACAAATGGGAAAATATCATATTAAAATAAATCTGTTATGTGTACTGTTGTTATGAATTGTTTTTTAAACTGTTGCCAATAGTTTGGGATGCTGTGTAAATATGAGTTAACAATGTTCAACACTAAAGCACATGAACGTTAAAAATCAACACCTATCAAAGGTCACATTTCAGCTGCCAATATTAATTCTATGATATTGGTTATTCTGATGTAATTAATATAAGCATTATTAGTTATATTTTAGCAAACATAAACACATACAGACGGCTGATCACTAAACAAGTGAACTGACAAGTGAACTGTAAAAGAATTAGGCACATTTCTCCAACTCCGCTATTAACGCTTGATTTTTGCAGTTCACTTGTCATGAATAGCCCCCATCGTCTTTATGATGAACACTTCCCATTGCTATTGAAAAGAGTGTTATCAAAAGATTGAGGACATGAGGGTTTTAGAGTTATGGGGAAAGAAACAATGAAAGATGTAGTACAGCTGTGTTTCATTACCCGTCTGAATGTACATATGATAATTGTTAAGGATGCCTTGAATTGAAGATGAAAATGATTTATTCCCTCTCTCATAAATACAGGCTTCGTCTTTTAAATTATTGTACGTTCATCACTAGGGAAAAATATTAGTCAGAGCAATCTGTCTGGTCTCATATTATTTTTTTGGTATATTACAGTTTATATGAAGAGTTGAGTGTGTGCTGGAATTTCCTCCAACATCCCCCCCCCCCCCCCCCCCCCAAAAATAAAACTGTACCTACTCCCACATCTGTATGAGCGAGAGCAGACAGTAGTTTTCATCCAAATGACATTAAACCTATAGTCGTTATGACTCCACAGTTGGCAAGCTTTCCACTAGGTAGACCTTACTTATTGAAAACTATTGGCTTCTTACCACAATGACTCCATAAATTACACACTTTATTCTTCGCTCCCTAAGGGGTTACAAAAGCCACATCTTTTTTTTTCTTTCAAATGATAAACACATATCATTGTACATTAAATAAATATTTCATCAGGGAATTTTTTTCAGGCACCACATCTTAGTAGCTAAACATTTCCCATAATCCCCTTGGATAAAGTTGGAATGAGTCCTTGTTCTTAACCTTCTACCTTTGGAACTAGTAGTGTGAGCACAAGGTATGTTTTTTTGGAAGGATTTCCCCCACTACATTTTAAAATTCTATATAATCACTATGACTACTCCTAGGTACAGGAGTTATAAGCAAAGAAGGATTTCTAAGGCGAGAGTCATCTCGTCAAGGTTTTTGTTGATTGTATAGATTTCTAGCTTTGAATTTGTGGAGAATCTAAATCGATTGGTTGCGGTTTAATGTTGTTTGTGGATGTGTATAAATCAATTCAGGTGTGTGCATAAGGCTAGTGTTTATTAGCTTTATTAATTTTATCAGCATGTTAAAGGCACAGGACCATCCTAATATTATGTATTTCATACCACTATAATAGGAGTAACATCCCACTGGGTGGAAATTGCAGTAATACAGAACAAACTCAATACTGTAAAGCTATCTAGTTAACCCGGATCTACATTCCCCAGTTTTATTGCCAGAATCCTGTAATCACGTAACTCTGAAGTCTACCTTATTAACCAAGAGCTACATTTCCCAGTGTTATTGCCAATATTCTGCAGTCAAAAGTATAGCTAATTGCTACTCGCCAATTACTCCAAACATTTTAGCATTCTTTGTTCAGTGTAATAGTTGTAATGCATTTGTTTCACAATCTACCTTCTGGGGGCTTGGTTGCTGTAGGATCTGTAGTAGGTTCTCTTTGGTACAACAGGAGATTGCACTTTAACAGTATGAGATTTGTAAACTATCGGTTAAACAAACTTGTACTGAGTTTGCATTAAGACCACAGCCAAAGTGGTGCACAGGAGTGGCAGCATAGGCGTGCGCAGCCTATTGCATTAGGGTGTGCACCCTAAAGCACAAACACACACGCCGCACACGTGTGTGTGTGTATAGATATATAGATAGATATATATCTATCTATATATCTATACACACACATACACAAATGCACTCTGCATACTTACATACAGACCCGCATTCATATAATTATCAATATAAACAAACATTTAAAAACTGTATTAAAACTTTTTTTTTTTATTAATTAAGCATTTAGCAATGTAAACAAACATTTCACATTTTTTAACTTAAAAAAACACTTACTTAAAGTTTACCAGCCAGCCGGCCGCCCCAGAACCCCTCCTGGGAAAAAACGATGTGCCTGTGCTCCGCTCTGCACCCTCTCCTCTGGCACTGCGGCTGGGCCTCACCCTTGCGTTGCCGTGACTCCGCCTCTGCGTGACGTCACGGAACGCGTGTACGTGAACGCGTACATTACAGGGGAGGTCTGAGGGAGGAGAAAGTCCGTCCTTCACTATGCGGCGCTTCCGCTCGCATAGTGAAGGATCGGATTAGGAGACAAACTCGGGCGGCAGACGGCAGTGCAGCACGGAGGTGAGAGAGCCTCAATTTTGAGGCTTGATTAGGGTGTGCCCAGGCACACCCGGCACACCCCGTGCGCACGCCTATGAGTGGCAGATGGATTACTGTAGGATCTAGTAGGATTAGAGTGGTCAACACAGAAAAGGAGAAGAGTATATTTCAAAGAAGGAAAAGTACCACAGCAAGAGGACATAGTCTTAAATTAGAGGGACAAAGGTTTAAGACTAACATCAGAAAGAATTACTTTACCGAGAGAGTAGTAAATGCTTTGAATTATGTTCCAGCAGAAGTGAAGGAGATTCATAGAGTAAAGGAGTTTATGCATCCATATGATAGGAGTAGCGCAATACTAGATATTAGATCAGGCCAGGGACCATTACATCATGGGGACAATTATATCATGGGCAGACTGGATGGGCCACATGGCTCTTATCTGCCAAAGTGTTCTTATCTTTTAGGGCTATCCCTGCATAATTACATTTTGTTTAATAATAGATCCAAAATGATTTAGCCATATTACTTAATCCACGTTCAACAATTCAGCAATGTTTATGAAACCTGCACTGCATAGGGCTGGAGTTTAGGAAAAGGTGTTACACAATGGGAGGAATCAGTATTGTTCATGGTGGACATATTAATTATGTTCTAAGGGCTTTCACAGACCTTGTAAGGGCAGTCTGCCTACCCACGCTATTACATTGGGCTTTTGATCACTTGAGAACCCTGGCACAATCTAGGTAGCAAAACTATTTAAAGGGTATTCTTCCTAGACAGGATGTGTGTGGAGTCAAAAGATCAACAGAAACTTCAGATCATATTACTTAATAAAATGTTTTGTGTCCCCAAGAACCCCATAATCTAAAACAATAACTATGCCCCCTACACGTAAATTAATAATCCTAACTTCACCAATAAATAATCCTTCCCGTTCTTGGACTTGCCCAAGGCATGAAATAAATATGAAAAGAAAATATGACATTTTTAATCCACCCCCCCATCCGGGGCCGGTCTTAGGCCCCGGACCACATAATTAATAATAAATAAACATTTTATCTAATGACCCCCTTAGCCAGGAACAGCCCAAGTAAAATGTACTCTACATACACCCTCCCCGCCCCCCATGCCTACCATGCCCAGACAGGGAGAGAAGATTCTCAATACACCTGTTATAAAAAACTAAAAAAAAAACTGCCCATGCCACCCCTGGCACATGAAGGGTGCCCTGTAAACAGGGGCGTAGCGTGGGGGGTGCAGGGGGGGCCGGCCGCACCGGGCGCAATATCTGGGGGGGCGCAGCCACAACCGCGCGATACTTCCTGTCAGCCGCCGGATGTGAGCGGCAAATGACGGCGTGACGTCACATCCGGCGGCTGCGCGGCGGAGGCTCTTCTGAAACTGCATCGCGGCCTTTCTTCCCTGAGCTGTTGGAAGTGGAATTTGTAAAGGTAAGAATAAAGGGGCTTGGGGGACCTATTGTATTATGTATTGAGGAGGGGGTCATTAATGTATTGGAGAGGGGGAGGGGGGGTCATTAATGTATGGGGGAGGGGGGTCATTCATGTATGGGGGAGGGGAGGGGGGTCATTAATGTATTGGGGAGGGAGGTCATTAATGTATGGGGGAGGGGAGGGAGGTCATTAATGTATAGGGGAGGGGAGGGGGGTTCATTAATGTATGGGGAGGGGGGTCATTAATGTATGGGGAGGGGAGGGGGGTTCATTAATGTATGGGGGAGGGGGGTTTATTAAATGTATGGGGGAGGGGGGTTCATTTAATGTATGGGGGAGGGGAGGGGGGGGTCATTTAATGTATGGGGGAGGGGGGGGTCATTTAATGTATGGGGAGGGGGGGAAGTAATGTATGGGGAGGGGGGGAAGTAATGTATGGGGAGGGGGGGAAGTAATGTATGGGGGAGGGAGGTAAGTAATGTATGGGGGAGGGGGGCAGTAATGTATGGGGGATGGGGGGGCAGTAATGTATTGGGGACGGGGGGCAGTAATGTATTGGGGAAGGGAAGAAGGGGGCAGTAATGTATTGGGGAAGGGAAGAAGGGAGGCAGTAATGTATTGGGGAAGGGAAGAAGGGAGGCAGTAATGTATTGGGGAAGGGAAGAAGGGGGGCAGTAATGTATTGGGGAAGGGAAGAAGGGGGGCAGTAATGTATTGGGGAAGGGAAGAAGGGGGGCAGTAATGTATTGGGGAAGGGAAGAAGGGGGGCAGTAATGTATTGGGGAAGGGAAGAAGGGGGGCAGTAATGTATTGGGGAAGGGAAGAAGGGGGGCAGTAATGTATTAGGGGATGGGGGTCAACTGTGTATTAGGGGAGGGAGGGGTCAGCCGTGTATTAGGGGGAGGGGGGTCAGCAGTGTATTAGGGGAAGAGGGGGGGGATGGGAAAGATCTGACTTGGGAATTTGAGATGAGGCAATGATTATATTTTTTACATTTGTGGCCTAATGAATAATCTATATATATGTGTGTATGTAGAAGGAAATGTAAATAGGTGGGGCTACAGGGGTGAGGGAATTATATTTGTAATATATTTATTAGGAACTGTGGAGGGAAGGGGGTTGGATGAGAGCATTAAATATCATAGCATTAAATATTATATTTATGGGGTAGGAACTGTATTATATATTTTTGGTTTAGTGCAGGGGTAGGTAACCTTTGACACTCCCTTTGTTTTTTGACTACATCTCCATTAAGACTTGCAAAGCATCATGGGAGGTGTAGTCCACAACATCTGGAGTGGCAAAGGATGTCTACTCCTGGTTTAAAGCATAGGTGTATAACCATTTGGCTTCCCCAGGCCAAAATAACCCCTTAAACTCTTAAAGGATCACTATAGTGTCAGGAAAACAAAGTGGTTTTCCTGACACTTTAGTACCCTGAGGGTGCCCACACCCTCAGGGTCCCACTCCCGTGGCGCTGAAGGGGTTAAATTCCCTTCAGTTACTTACCTTAATCCAGCGCCAGGCTCCCTCGGTGCTGGTGACCTGTCTGACGTCAGCTCCCCGTCCGACGTCACTGGAGCTGAATGCGCATGGCTGCGCGCGCATTCAAAGTGTCCATAGGAAAGCATTTCTCAATGCTTTCCTATGGACACTCTGCGCGATGGAGGCGAAATGTGCCTCCAGGCTCCAGCGTCGCAGATGCGCCTCTAGTGTCTGTCCGGAAGACAGCCACTAGAGGCTGCCTTAACCGCAAATGTAAACGTAGCAGTTTCTCTGAAACTGCTATGTTTACATGTGAAGGGTTAAAACCTGCTGAAAATGTGGAGAATGTGTGTAATGCATGTTCGCACTCAATAAAGTGTTGGAAAATAAACTTGTATTTAGATGCATTTTACTTTAATTACATAAGTATTTTCATAACAAACAATACATGTGCTTGGGGGGTAAGGGTTTCTTTAACTAATCTAGTAGAAGAGACTCGAGTGCTAAAATCCACGGGTTAGGGGGCGCAAATTACTTGCCTTGCCCCGGGTGCTGACAACCCACGCTACGCCACTGCCTGTAAATAACATTTTACCTGTATTAAATATGCCCCCCCATAATCAGTGACACCCTTGCTCCTCAACTTTAACTTTAGCTTTTAAATGAGCCATCCAAAAATAAATTTAAAAAATGTAATCCACTTTTTCTTTAAAAAAAAAAATCCACAGCCACAAAGAAAAAATATCAAAAAAAAACTCCTAGCTCTAAATGGCTGATTGGCCCATTAAGTTTGGGGGGCTAGGAGCCATTTAGCATGCACCTAGCCCAGTTAATATTACCGGGGGGGGGCTGGAAGCCATTTGGCTGGCTGCTAATTCTGGCAATAATAGTGGGGTGCAGTGCTACTTACCCTGGCCCCTCATATGTGGTAGGGGGACAAGGTTTTGCAGAAAAGGATTTTTTATTTATTTATTTTTGTTTTTTATTTATTTTAATGCAACTGACCACTGTAAAGGAGGCAAGTTGCGGTAGGAAGTTTGTATGTCAAAGTCCAACTTGCCTCCCAATTCGAACTCCCTTTGGATTTTGGTGAGTAGGAATTTACTATTGCTTTTCACTGAAGAGAGTTCCAGATCGAGATGGACTTTGTCAAGGTGGGGAAGCGGAGGTCCATTTCTGTTTGTGAACAGCATGAGGAGGTCAACTTGGAAGGTATACTTTTAAAGTTGATCTCCTTGCACTATTTTAGAATTTTAGTGAACAGATCAGAACAACCTGTATAGACGCCATAGAGTTCAATATATCTATATTAATGGATTTCTACAATATTCAGATACTCCAACAGCACTGTACCATTTACACATTACAGAGTGGCTTGGGCTGCCTTCTACCAAGCTCAGTAAGCTCCACAACTGCATAGCTAGATGTAGGTTTGTGTGTGGGTGTATATATATCTATATATATATATATATATATATATATACACACACACACATAGTATCCATACATGTATATAGTATATAGCATAATTTCTGATCTATTAATTTGCTAGCAAATGTAAAGATGTAATTAAAAGTAAATTGTCCCACATATTCTACAGTGCTGTAAATCATATAACATACAATGTATTCTCTTTTCTCTTATTTAACTTTATTGTATTATTTTGTTTTTCAAGAAATGTTAATTTATGAACTATATTATTTTTATTACATTTATTATCAATCGGTTTTTTTCCTTGGTGTGTTTGCACTAGCGTGGTATTTTTGGTGTGTTTCCGTAAGAAGATTTAAAAGCAATTTTATTAGGCCGACCAGTAAAAGTGAAGAAATAAAAAGTCTGGATTATGTTATGATCTGGCATAAGACATAAGATAAACCTGGCCAACAAATATGTGAATCTCTAATGTGTTTTATGCACAGCATACATCAAGCCATTAATATTTTAATCCATTTTCTTCCTACTTTGCTAGATACATCTGGCAAAAGATGATTCATTTGCACAAATTTGTATTAGTATATGCCACATTACCTAGAGCAAGGTTTGACCACAAGTAAAATATTATCATCTTTGCCCTACTTTATTTCCTTGGGGCCTCAGACCGTATTGTTTTGCAGGTCCCCGTGGTCATTAAAAGACAAGTTATATGTTTTGCTAAAGCAAAAATACATAGGTTTTTGTCTTCATGGACATTAAGGCCTACGGTGAGGCCTATTCATGGACATTAAGGCCTACGGTGAGACCTATTCATGGACATTAAGGCCTATGGTGAAACCTATTCATGGACATTAAGGCCTACGGTGAGACCTATTCATGGACATTAAGGCCTATGGTGAGACCTATTCATGGACATTAAGGCCTACGGTGAGACCTATTCATGGACATTAAGGCCTATGGTGAAACCTATTCATGGACATTAAGGCCTACGGTGAGACCTATTCATGGACATTAAGGCCTATGGTGAGACCTATTCATGGACATTAAGGCCTACCGTGAAACCTATTCATGGACATTAAGGCCTACGGTGAGGCCTATTCATGGACATTAAGGCCTACGGTGAGACCTATTCATGGACATTAAGGCCTACGGTGAGACCTATTCATGGACATTAAGGCCTACGGTGAGACCTATTCATGGACATTAAGGCCTACGGTGAGACCTATTCATGGACATTAAGGCCTACGGTGAGACCTATTCATGGACATTAAGGCCTACGGTGAGACCTATTCATGGACATTAAGGCCTATGGTGAGACCTATGTTTTATGTTATTTTTAATCTAAACTTTGTATCCATCACTAAGGGCCTGAACAGCTGGTATGATATATTTGAGAATTACCATAACATAAGCACTTTCCTGTGTGTATAAAAATAAACAATCTGCACTGGATACACCTGGTGATAAAGGAATATTAAAGACTAGAAATTAGATTATTAGCTTTTCTTTTCCCTATTTTCATTTGTTAGCTACTTTAGGGAATACAGTCTAGTAACAGCAAGCCCTTTGGTTCCAAATACAAACACATTTAACACTAAGCTAGGAACTGATCCTAGAGGAACCATCTATATGATTACTTAATATATCTTACATGTCATGGTACTAAAGCCCTTCAAGAGCATTGGCCTCTTCAATGACAGGTTTCTTATATTTTCACTATCCCAGCTACAGATCTGCCCCATGTTGTCCAGTTATTGATTCTCTGGTTGACCTGCAGACCACTGTCACTCTGGTTGAGTGTGGCACATTTTTGTTGATTAATGGGTATCATCCATCTTCTGCCCAACCCAACTCAGTCTGCGTGCAGTAATGTTGGCAGTAAAGCCTATGATTTAGCGCCTGTAAGCGCAAAACGCGTGAGGTTCCTCTGGATAATGAATAGTTTCTAGAAGCTGTAGCTGCAATTGTTTTCCTTAGTTGTGTGTCAATCTCTACTGATACTTCATTTTATTCAGTAATCATAACACCCAGGTATTTGAACACCTCCCTTTACCTAGCTTGCTCCCGATAGAGCTAAAGGAATACATGTTGCAGATAATATGAAGACTCCAGTCTACAATTATGATGCAAAGTATCACTTTTACTAGATAGTGCTACATGGGATAGGTGAGCTTCAAATCCAAAAACAAACAGTGGAGTACTCGCTTTAAAACTTGATATGAGTGAAGAGCACTGTCCTCAATAATAAAAATATCCATCTTTGTTTAGGTCCTAGCTTGCAGCAAGTGAAACGCATCAAGCCTTTACTTTTACCCGTCACTTTATACCTCTGTGATTTTATCAAGCCCAAGTGGCTTAATAAATATTAATATTTTTAATATTGTGGACAGTCTTCTTTGATTGATCCCTTGTCAGCTGGCAATGCATTGCTTCACTTAAAGGGAAACACCCTTAATATAACAAACACATAAATATCAGCGTAGCAATGAAAGGTTGACATGTTACAGGGGTAACACAAATGTGTTCTACAGTTTCTTTTCATGCATGCCAGTCTTTATTGATCAATGCTAGGTTATAGCCTTAAAGGCACAAAGGGTAGTTGTCTTTGTGCAATGGCCATTTTGTTTTATGTGGGTATTCTGTTCTAATACCAATAACACTAAAGATGCCTTTTTAAAAAAAAAATTATGCCACGTATTTTATTAGGGGGAAAACGTGCAAAATGGTTTCGAAATTCATCTGGTACAATGAGATTTTTTTGAATAATATTTAAAAGCATGAAACAATGGCAATCCATAACATGTACTGCTTAAACATATACCATGCAAAAGATTAGTAAATGTAATCTGATAATATTAGAAATCTCGAAAAATGCAATCTTTCAGCATAGCTGAATTAGTCAATGGGATATGATGAATTAAAGGATGCTTACTAACAATACAGGAATTTTGTTCAAAAGAAACATTTGGGCACTTTCACTGGGAAAGGGGTTAAGAGGTTGTCAGTGCTTTCTCGAGGGGCTCCGTCTGACACTGAACATGTGTTTCCTCCCTTTAATCGGCTTGCCAGTAGCCAGAAAGCTGCTTGTTTTCTGCCGAGGTTGTCAGAAATAATTTCAGTCTGGAGACGATGGATGATAAAAGAGATTTCTAAATACAGTTTTGCACTGTAGCCTTCCCAGTCCGAAAGTAGATAGGATGTATTACAATCTTACGGCAAAAATGGCCTTGTTCCTGTAGCAAAAGAAAGAAAGAAAGAACAGCACTTTGGATAACCTGCTTTATCCAGTCATGCAACCTGCGGTTACTCAATCATGTGAAATCTGAAGAAAAGTAGTAGGTTTTAGGGGAAAAAAGCTTTAAAAATGCAAATAAAAAAAATAAATGTTTCATTACACATTGCATAAAGATTTTAGAGTAGAAGAAACATAATCTCACATTATTGTTGAGAGAGACAGGATTAATGGACCCTTCATTCGGTGATTAAAAATCAGGAAGACAGTGCTACTTTAACTTGTCCCATCACAAGGATGCAGTGTTGTTCAAGTCTCCTCATGATGCTAAAGAAAATGTCTCATCTCTAAAAGAAAAAAAAAACTATTTTTATGTTTCACTTTTCTCAGTACCTCTACCACTGAGAGTTCATGCAGTGATATCTACAGGTAGATAAATCAATGAATGTTTTATTTATATAGAAGATGCTGTGTTTTTTGTGTACAATCTATCTTGCACTGATGTTTACAAAATGTCTTTCTTTTCAAGATGTTTTTTTTAAGCTAAGTGCTTAAATCCAGTGAGTAGACTGGTATCGAGCTGTGACAGAAACCCCAATACCCCCCCCCCCCCCCCCCCCAACCATGAATGGGGAAGGGTCATCCTCATCCTGGGAGGTGTTGGGATGATAACCAGATGGAAAAAAGCTGTGTGTGTTGCATTATCATGCACCCGATGGCACTCCCCAACTGGCTTTCACCGCAAGCTTTCAGTATCCCCAACCATCCCTGTAGTACGCCTCTGCTTGAAGCGTAACACTACTTATGCTATTCAAGTTCTTTTATAGGACATATGCGATAAGTGGAGTACCTCAGGGATCTGTCCTCTGTCTGCTTCTTTTTAATTTGCTTATTAATAATCTACCAGTGAGAGCCATGTGTAAGGTTTTACCAATGACACAAAATTAAGTAGGGTAATACAGTCTGAACTGGGTGTCTTTGTTACAAGAAGATTTGGACAAATTGGGTAACTGGGCAGGCAAATGAGATTTAATATAGAAAATGTAAAGTTATCCATTTTGGGTATAATAATAAAAATGCAAAAATAGTTGAAATGGTGTTTCTTTGGGGAAATATACTAATGGACAAAGGAAAAGCGGTCACCTGCTAAGACTTGAGAGAAGGAGATTTTGTCTAAAACAGCGGAAGGGATGCTTTTCGGCAAGGACAATAAAGGTACGTATTGTCCTTGGTATTGGTATTGCCTCTAAAAGAGCAGAAAATAGAGGACTGTGTATGTTAGTATTGGGATTAATAATTATTTGGTGCTTGTTGATCCATGGAGAAATAATGTTTTTTTTATGGGCACAAGTCTTTTTTCAACGTAAACTAAGTAACTAAGTAACTAGAATAGAACTGGAATAGGAAGAATTAAAAAGTGTATTAATGCTTGTCGGATGATGGACAACAATAAATTAGTGATATCAGTCCAGTGTTCTCTCTACATTAAGGTTGACAACTCTCTGGGGAGAAAAGAAACCTTTCTCACTCATAAGAAGTTTTGCAGAAATAGGTTAGTATAATACAACCGTGCTTGCATTATTCCAGTCTTACTCAAGTATGTTTAGTAAAGTCTTGCTCCATAAACATTTCTTTCAACATCTTGTTGACTCATAATTTATTTCTAAGATACACCTGTAAGGAACTACTATGCCATGAGCAAATAAAACAAACAAACAAAAAGACTACATTTAAAATAAAAGCAATAAATTACTTTCCTGTAGCTAAATGAAGAAAAAAGTAGGACACACAAATTACTTGGACACCTGTCAGTAGACAATACTGTATAGACATTATTTTACCAGTTCCTTTAAAATGTACCATTTGTACAATTGAGAGTTCTAACTCCTCTTAATGTTTACACATGGCCATTCCCAGCAACTCTTGTGATTCAGTCAAAGAGCTGCCCTGTAGATGCAGGTGGATTACCAATGCACATGTGTGCTTTGTAATAAATCTGGACATTGGTAGCCCCCATTCATTTCTATGGTGAGGCATTGGAGCACACTACATTTATGTGCACTGCTACATGTGCCATAGATGCATGTGACATTATTGTTGTGCCTGCCTAGTGCTTCTTTCATTATTTAAAAATGGGCAGGAGCAATTCTGAATGTTGGCCTAGATCAAAAAGGAGCTACAGGCCGCGCAGCCTTCCTATTTTCTAGCGCATTCAGAAACAATGTAGAAACTGTGCATGATCAATACAACATGCTTCATCACATTCCAAAATAAAATGTTTGGTTGGCATAGCCTTTTATATTCACATACTACATTATTGATTCACATACTACATTTATTGTATTGCTAATATTCTGTTAAGATTCTATAATGTCTTTTAAATCATTAGTTGTGCTTATCCATGGTACTTGAGCATAAAAATTGTTTTTCAAATCTTTTACTCAACCTCCAAATGACAAAGCTTTTGCAGATGTTCCTTTATACAATTTGTTTTTTATTATTCTTAACTAAAGCTTTCTGTTTAAAAGACTTATATTAACATTAAGTGAAGCCAATTTTTTCGAAACATTTCTAGTACATGAATTAGAACAGTACCTGGCTCATTTATGGGCATCTATTTTTTCAGCATTATCCAATTTTATGGTAATCTTAAAATTGGTGTAATTCATTTTTCATCTCTAGACATTTTATTCTTGTATTACAGTAATGTGTTAAATAAATCTTTTGGAAATCATATTTGATTGTGTAAGACATTGATAGCATCCCATGACATTATTATCATAATTATTAATATGTAATAATGCTGTCCTTTTAAACAAGCTGTTGCTCTTTCAAACTCTTCACACTCAGTCATAGCCAATATTTACATTTGTTCCAAATAGGAAAAAGGAATAAACCTGTCATCTGACAATTCCTGGATATAAATGTGATTCTTTAATATTTTTGTTTAGCAAGTTAAATGTATGACATATTTGAACACGTGCAGGTGTAATTTCCCTGTGTGCCAGCATAGATAACATAGCTTTATTTTCCACAGAGAAGATTTTGTTGTAGTTGGGAGCATGTGGCTTCAGAGGTTTGCACTTTGGATGCCACTGTGACCCAGCTTCTGTGATACCAACATGAGAGATATTAACTTCGGGTACCTAGGCTTTTGCCACTTTTGTTCTGGATACTGTGATTTTAGCAGGGATTGCTCAGCAAGATCCTACATGGAGTCTGCCACTGCCATGGTGGGGCATGCCTGTGTGGATGTATGGCCGGCTGTGTGCACATTCCTTGTCTGCATGTGTGCACAGTGGCCTTCTAATAGTTTCTAGGTTCCAGTGCACATGCAGAGTGCTGGAATTGGTGTGCACCAGACTGACTTAAAGTGACATATGCATTTTTGTGGGAAAACATGCCATTATACACCATCCTGTGTGTATAATGCAACAGAACCCATACCCTAGCTCTACCTAGCCTTTCTGGATCAAGCTAGAGCTCAGTGGGACAACGGGACCCAGGACCGCAATTCTCTGTCTGGGACACCGGAGAATGCCTACTGTTCCTGCGCAGTAGTACTTTTGCCATCAGTTGCCAGCTTCAGCTGGACAGTGACAGTGTTTCCGCATCTGTGCAGTAGCACCAACACTCCCCTGGGGGACAATGAACCCTCCAACCAGACACTGACGTTTGAGCAGAAGAGTCTCACCTGACTTCTGATGAACTCCAGTTGCATCTGTCTCTTGTTATAATCCTACTTTGAATCCCATTCTAGATGCTTGTGAGGCTTCTTTCTCTGAAATGTCAGTACACCAGTATACCAGTGGGTGCCAAATGCATGACCTGCACATGACTTCAGCCCCAGAACCCTTCCTATGAGTACTACTTTTTTCCTTACATGAATGATATGGTTCAATCACGAGCAGGGGCTATTTGAACATGCCTATGGGCATGTTTGTGTAATAAAAAATATTATCCAAAAGGGATTCCCCATTGGGCATGGTCCCTTTCATTTTTAAATAGGCATTGAAGACTCTCTGCACAAATACAGTGGCAATGAATTCAGTGCATCACACAATTTGCTTTTTGGAAGATAAGTGGTAATGCTAAACTATCTGTTTAGGGAATAAGGATGGCATATACAGGCTGTTTGGGGCACTGACACACTGCTGGCAAAGATGACACAGATAGGCTGTTTGGGGGCATAGACAAGTTGTGTATTTACTGCTGTTTGGCATTGCCGTATTTGCTGGAATATAAGAAAAGGTATTTTTCAGCACAAATGCTCTGAAAATGCATTACATTTGAGGTTTGTCTTATAATCAAACCTCAAACAGAGGTCTGACTATAAGATTGGGATCTAGGTCCCCTGCAGAGCTTGATTGGGGCAGCCGTCTGTGCACGATATGCACAGACATCCTCCAGTGCTGCCCAACACTTCCGTCGAGACTTCTATGATGGAAGCTAGGAGGTCACATGACCTTTCCGGTGGTCCGCCATAGAAGACGGAAGTGTCGCGCAGCATCAGAGAATGTCTGCACACATTGTGTAGACATCCACCAGCTGCCCCCACTAGCCACCAGGAAGATTGGGTAAGACTGGGGGAGGGACTGGGGAGAGGCAGCAATGGGCAAATCTGGGGGAGGGAGGGGGAGAGGCAGCATTGGGCAAATCTGGTGGAGGGAGGGGGAGAGGCAGCATTGGGCAAATCTGGGGAGCGAGAGGCAGCATTGGGCAAATCTGGGAAAGGGTGGAGAGGTAGCATAGGGCAAATCTTGGGGTGGGGGGAGAGGTAGCTCTGGGCAAATCTGGGGGAGGGAGGGGGGAGAAGCAGCATTGGGCAAGTCTGTGAAAGGGAGGGGGAGAGGCAGCATTGGGCAAGTCTGAGAGAGGGGGGAGAGGCAGCATTGGGTAAGTCTGGGGGATGCAGCGTTGGGTAAGTCTGTGGAGAGTCAGCATTGGGGGGGTAAGTCTGGGGGAAGCATCATTGGCTAAGGCTGGGTAGGGAGGGGGAGGCATCACTGGTTAAGTCTGGGGGGTAGGGACAGCATTGTCTATGTCTTGTGGGCAGTTGGCTGTGGGGTGATGCATTGGCTACGTCTGGGGGTAGATGGGCAAATAAAAGGAAATTAAAACAAGAAATGCATTTTTTTGTATCATATTTTTTATTAACTATGAAAAAGCAATTTACATTTGAATATTTATATGTTTTACAAACTTTTTCCTGCAGGGTAGTCTTACATTTAGGCTTTTAATTTTATTCCTAAAGCAATATCCAAAGTTTGGGTGGGTCATCTTATATTCAAGCAAATACGCTATATATAAAGGTTACATGTATTTGCTTGAATATGAAGATGAAACTGATTATACGACAACCCCCCAAAAGTTGGATATTCAATTAGGGGGGGGGAAAAGCCTACTGACTACCATAGGAAACAAGTTTTACTTGTAAATATTAATTCACATGTAAACTGTTTTTTCATACCTAATAAAAATGATTTCTTGTTTTTATGTCCTTTTATTTGCAATCTGAATTTACTACTCATTAGCATGATATACAAAGTTATTGTATGGACTGTTCATTGGCATTAAATGCAAAGTGCATGCACTTACTGCTCATTGGCGTCATATACAAATTTTATGCATTTTCTGCTCATTGACATGATACACAAAATTTTTGTATTTATTGATTATCAGCAGGATATACAAAGTTTATGAATGTACTGCTCATTGGCATAATATAAAAATATTATGTATTTACTGCTTATGGGCATGAAATACAAAGTTTGTGCATTTAATGCCCATTGGCATGATATACAAAGTTTGTGCATTTACTGCTCATTGCCATGATATACAAAGTTTGTGCATTTACTGCTCATTGCCATGATATACAAAGTTTGTGTAGTTATTGCTCATTAACAAGTTTGACATTTTGTTCATTTAGGGAACAAAATGCCCTTCCTTGTATGTAAGCTTATTTACTCCAGTTCTACCAAATCTGCCATGGCACTAGCCCCAGAACTTTTGGAGACCTGGCAAAGTCCCTGCTATCCTGTCAAATTCAGGTATGACCCAGTCTGTCTGTTGCCTGTGCATAGCATAATCCGCAGTGCACAGGCAGCACCTAAGAAAAGAAAAGAAAACACAATATGGTGCAATATGTATGGAAAATCAACAGTCTAATGGAATATAAAATGCTGGTCTTTAGATTAGCACACTCACAAGTGTAGCTCCTATAAACATAGCATAGTAAAATCGCTTGAGGAGGGCATACTTGCCAGATACAATCACACATATTCTTAGGTGATCTTAAATGAGAACCTGTGCAAGTATTGGATATCAAATTTTTTGTACATTTCACAATATTCATATTACAATTTTTTTGCATTGTGCACTTTATTGTCGATTACTTAAGTGGTGTCCAGCGCTTTCACAACAACTCATTAACAAATGTTTTACTATTTGATGTCATATATTGCACTGAATTCATTGCCAGTCTATGCACTTTCCCTATTGCACATTTTTTTCCTATTGCACTGTTTGTGTGGGAGGATGAACCATACTAGTAAGATTGCACTTTTTTTGTATGGGAGGACATACAGTAAGTAGTAAGAGTGTGCCGTGGAACACATTATTAGTAATTTTCAATATCTAATTTTTAATATCTGGTTTGTTGCACTGTGACATCACTATACACTTTCCGCTCAGGTCTTTTTGTGTTCTGGATACTGGCAAAGCTAGTTAAAGTATGAATTTGCAAAATGTTTACATCATAGATAAAGTCACTTCAAACTTATGTTGCTTGAATTTCAAAGGCAAGTGTACTTTAATTAGGGTTATTTTTTTTTTCATTCGTCTATGTTTCCACAGTCATATTTTATTTCCTCATTTTTACTTCAGTTGGCCTAAATACTTCCAAACACGTATGGCAAATCCCTAACCGATCCTAAAGCACTTCCAGGTGAGATTTATCATAGAGAATTACAGGGGGGGGGGGGAGTTGTGTGTACTCCGTCTTTGTATTTAAGCTAAATTCATCTTCTTAGTATTCAGAAGCGGAATTCCCTGTGTGTGCAACGCCTGAGATATTATAGCAAGCATGTCAGCAGAGTGTGACATTTATGTTAATCTGTGCCTTGCTGTGGAAAAACATACACAAGGATTCCATTACCACATTCATTAAGCTGCAGTGCACTTCATTTTGATTGAGTAGGGATCGTGAACTATAATAGTCTGAAAACAGTTGATTCAACCCTCCTAGCCAAAACCATATGACGTTAGCCAAATATGTCTCGGATCCAAAACAAGCGTATGAGTTCAGTCTCTGAGAATTTGGAAAGCTTTTTCTTAATTTTGGGGGGGAAAAATACTGTTTCATTTTTTCTTTCATTAATGCTGCACCATTGATGCACAAAGTAATATTTATTTACGCACATTCCGTGTACTTGAATAAGCTTCCGAGGAAGTAAAAGTGGTGACCACAATCTGTAAATAGTTTAGCATTTAAATATAAATTAGAATAAAAATAGCTTTCTGCTCAGTTCTTATACATATCAGGTATGCAGTGAAAAAGTATTATTGATAATACATACAGTGTACAGGCAGTGGCAGGGTTGCTAGATCGGAAGACTCAAAGTGTACCTTATGGGGTCTACTCAATTTAAACAGATCGGGCCCAAAATCGGGCCAGACTGAAATCTGGCTACTCAATATAGCTGATTTTGGCCCAAATGGGCAGGTTAAAAACTGGAGAATTGCAATGAAAGTGGTTAAAAAATGATTTAAAAAATTAGCTCCCGTGGGGTCAGCCAGCCAGTCACTGGTACCATAAATTTAAAAAAAACACTGGACCCTATTATAATCATAGGACAAGTAGACATCAACCCCCACTATGATAAATGGGGCTGGATGAAAGCCAAATTACTTCCAGCCCATGTAATACTCATGGGTCTCTGCCCCCAATAATAATAGAATATGTTATACTTGGTGTTGGGAACTTTTTGGGTGGCTCCCAGCACCGTTTATTGTGAGAGGGGCAGGGCAAGTTGATTTATCCCCCAATGTATATTATACAGGGCTAAGAGCATTTTCACATATTCCAGACCCATATATTATAGGGGGTAGGGCTACCAACCATGACCCCCCCCCCCCCCCCCCCCCACACACACACACACACACACCAATGAGTATTATAGGGCTGGGAAATATTTGGTCTGCTCCCAGCCCTGTTAGAGTGGGGTCAGGTATACTTGCTAGGGGTGCTTATTTATTTTGTTTTATTTTGTTTTAAATTATTTTATTTTTAATTTTAGGAGGACCTTGACTATTTTTAGAATATCTCTATCCTCCGCATAGAATTTTTAGGGATGATAATAGCTATCATTTCGGTGATCCAAACTCTGTGAAGTACAGATCACAACATTTTGGCATGAAAATCAGACGGAATGGCCAATTTTTCTAGCTATTTGGCTCTGCATCAGTTCCTTCTGACTAGCCTGAATTCATGGGCTATTTGGATCAAGTGACAAAATCAGGGCTACCTGAGTAGACCCTTTTGTATTTCGAGCATCAAAGGAACTCATCATAAAAGACCTTTAATACATAAAAATATATTATGTTTTATATCAATAAAGTGTTGTATAATTATCATCATTCCTGATCTATATTTACGCAACAGAGATATTCCATGTGTTCCTAGCTTTCTGGAATGACAACAACTACAGGGACACTGCTCACAGGTAAGTCCACTTAGGCCTCAAGTAATTTGCACTGATGCTGCACTGATGCTCAATTATAGTAACATTATATTTACATGTGCACAATGAGCAGTTGCAAATGTGTATGCCAGCGCCTTCCTAGGCAAAGAGGTGTCTGTATGCCTTACAAAAATGGTAAGCAATTAAAATTAATATGTTTTAAAATGTAATTTGCCAGATTGGGTATGTAGTGCACCCAACAAGCAATTAGACATTTCCATGTTTATTATCTCTAAAGAAAGTAGTTGAGGAGCCAACTCAAAAGGAGGCCATATTCGAGTTAGGGTTCACGAATGGAGATTTGGTATCAGATATTACTGTAGGTGAAGGTTTAGGATCTAGTGATCACCAGTTGGTGTGGTTTAATATAAGAACAGTGACGCACACAAAATCATAAGCTTTAGATTTTAGAAAGACCGACTTTTGTAAAATTAGATTATGTGTAAATAAGTCATTATCAGACTGGAGCTGTTTAAATGGAGTCCAGGAGAAATGGCACAAGGCTTGTCAGTAAGGGCCAAAAATGTAAGAAATCACTCTGGTAGGCTGTAGAAGTGGCCAAAATAGTAAAAAAAAAACTAGGATTAGTTAGATTAACAAAATAAGGATGCTATGTAGTAGAGGATAAAGGTCTAGCAGACTGCCTCCGTGAGTATTTTTGTTGATGAAAATGAGGGAAAGGGACCTCATTTAGGAAAAAAGACTAATTCGTCATTTGATACATGTGAGTTTACAGAGGAAGAGGTTCTAATTCAGCTGTCTAAAGTAAAGACAAATAAGTTGATGATATTTTTAGGATAAGTGAAAGATAACCTTGGGCGTAAAAACCGAAAAGCAAAATACAAAATATGTAATACAGTCCTAGCTTCAACATCTGATTGTAATAGATTGTAATAGAGCAGCAGCACATGCTAGCAGAATGCTTGGTTACATGGGGAGAGGTATTAGCAATAGAAAAAGGAAGTGCTCATGCCATTGTACAAAGCACTGGTGAGACCTCACTTGGAATACTGTACACAGTACTGGAGACTGTATTTCCAGAAGGATATTGATACTTTGGAGAGAGTTCAGAGAAGGGCTACTAAACTGGTTCAAAGGTTGAAGGATAAAACTTACCAGGAAAGGTTAAAGCATCTTAAGTAGAGTTGAGCGGACACCTGGATGTTCGGGTTCGGCAGGTTCGGCCGAACTTCGGAAAAAAGTCCGGGTTCGGGGTCGAACTTGAGGGTGGGTGAGGTCAATTGACCTATTCGTTTGAATGGGGACTCTATTTCGGTTTATAGAAAGCCAATAGCCATGTAATGCTATTGGCTTTCTATAAACCGAAATAGAGTCCCCATTCATAAGAATAGGTCAATTGACCTATTCTTATGAATGGGGACTCTATTTCGGTTTATAGAATAGCAATAGCATTACATGTATTCCATAAACCGAAAGTCTATAAACCGAAAGACATTCGGTTTATAGACTTTCGGTTTATAGAATATATGTAATGCTATTGCTATTCTATAAACCGAAAGTCTATAAACCGAATGTTGTTCGGTTTATAGACTTTCGGCTTATGGAATACATGTAATACTATTGGCTTTCTATAAACCGAAATAGAGTCCCCATTCATAAGAATTTCTTATGAATGGGGACTCTATTTCGGTTTATAGAAAGCCAATAGCATTACATACAATGTAATCGCCGAACCCCGAACTCCAACACGGACATACAGTGAAATGTCCGTGTTCGGGTCCGGGGTCCAAACACCATAAAGTTCAGTACGAACCCGAACAGTGCGGTTCGGGTTCGATCAACACTAATCTTAACATGTATAGCTTGGATGAATGATGTAACATGGGGATATGATAGAAACATTTAAATAGATAAAGGAGATCAACACAGCAAAGGAGGAGAGTATATTTAAAAGAAGAAAGACCACAACAAGAGAATATAGTCTTAAATTAGAGGGGAAAAGATTTAAAAGTAATATCAGAAAGTATTACTTTACTGAGAGTGTAGTGGATGTATGGAATAGCCTTCCAGTGGAAGTGGTAGAGGTAAACACAGTAAAGGAATTTAAGCATGTGTGAGATAGGCATAATGCTATCGTAGATATAAGATAAGTCCAGGGACTAATAAGAGTATTTAGAAAATTAGGCAGACTAGATGGGCCAAATGGTTCTTATCTAATGACACATTCTATGTTTCTATGTTTCTAATGTTGCTATTCAAAAATATTGGTCCCATCATTTTAAAAATTTAAGTGGGTGGGAACAGTGTTGGTCACATAGACCTTATTCAAATTATCATGTGAAATGTTGCACTTTGTTAAAGACCTTACCCTAATTTGGTTTCAGATAATTTCAAGACCAGTTTGGCACATAGCTCCTAATCCCTGTGCCCTTGAAAAGTGACGAAATAAGATCAATTTGTCAATTTCCAGATTTGTATCTAGAGCCAGAGGTATAGTATTCAGAGACAAAGACATTTAACGGTGCAATAAGGAGACATCATGCAGTTCACCTAACACACAGGATCAGATATTTTTATTTATGGGTTGCAGATGGGGAAGGCGCAGACGTTGGCTGCAGGGAGTGGGGAGGGTCCAGCACTGCCCAGATTTAGTCATATCAGTGCTGTGTTGATGGAACATCCCTGGCCAGCACATGATCTTTCTGATGTTTTAAGGCCACACAGTTTTGTGTTATTGGGTAGTAATGTCCTAATGCTGGCTGAGAGTGCTACATGACCAGAACTCTTTGTTGGAGAAGGGTAATTACCTGCTTTCCTTACCGGTTAATAAAGTTAAAGTATGCATGTTTTATTTGAATTGTTAACTAAAGCTGTGCGCAATGCCCTAACCCCAAATCCATTGTCTGTGTTTTTATTTGGGTGAGGGTGTATAGGCCAGTAAAATCCTGGGCTAAATAGTCATGTCATCTGAATAACACGTCTCTTCATGTTCTCACTTATGTGCTCAATATAGCTCATATATGTCCTGTACATTTTCCCAAATTGCAATGGCTCATGGAAACTGGCTTCTTGACAAGGCTGAGAGGGTAATAGTCTTAGTAGATCAATAGTTGTATAAAGCTATATTGGTCCATTTGATTGTGTTCTATGTATCTGTATAGATTTACCAGATGAAGTTGGAGGAGCTTACGTCTGTCTGTCTAACTCATGTAATTTCTGAGCACAGATGACTTTCAATATTTGTAGCCTATTCTTAGCCCATATCTGAACCACATCCAACCTCAATTTGTGTAAAGTATGTTGTAATTGCTTGGTATATAGCATGTGATAATCACCAGACATAGAATGATCTTCATTACACTGTCTAATGAATAAGTGAATCATTGTTATAACAGTGACCAAAATGCCTGTTTATGGATTTGCTTCCATAATGCCTAGATTTGCATAATTATTGGTTATCTGGATAAATAAGATGCATTTAAATTGCTTAAAACTGTTGGAAAATTATTGAAGCCCCTATTTACTTTTGCCCACCCTCCCTGAAAAACAGTTCATAAACTATTGGAAGCAGGAATTACAGCATATACCATATAATAATTGTACTAATTTATAAGACTGATGCTGTAGTTTTGCTACAACTAAGCAATAAAATATTATTTTAAATAGAAGGTAAATGGAATCTGGTCTAAGAGCACATAGAGGTGTCATGTCAGCACAAGTTCAATGCATTGGTTTATTTGCATTAATGTTCTATCTTTTCTGCTTCATTCTATTATTATTTGTTTCATTTGTCATTCATCTGTTCTTACTACCTGATTATGATGACTCATTAAAACTATAGAAGGAGCTAATTTCACTGTTATAACTGTAGGTTGATTTATGAGTTTGGGGATATAGTTTGGAGCTCGTTATCATAATAAAATTCAATATTTCCAAGGAACTGGATTGTAATGTTTTGAATAAAGAGAATTATCATGTCAGGAATTAGCTATGAAATCCATCCCATTTTTACAGCTTTTGTCAAAACCAAGTGAGTAGGTTGTATCAGCTAAAAACTGTTTGAACGGTGAATACAGAGAATAAAAAACTGATTCACTGTTTGAGAAGAACTGAAAGCAAATTCCTAAAGTGATAAAGAAATGTTTCTATGGTGTCACCTGCTTTTGACATCACCTTATAGCTTCACATGCAGTCAAAAAAGCTTGATGTCATAAACAGGCGACACAACAACAAATGTAAAATATATTTTCTCTTAATTTATCAATTTGCTTGTAATTCTGTTAATACAATGTATAGATCATTTGTGTTACTTTTTATTCTCTACAGTCTCCTCGTGTCTCCTCGTGTAGCTCAGAATTGCAACCAAATTGACAATTTGGTTATTCTACATAGTGTGTTTAAAGTACATTTTACTATAATACCCAAATTCACACTCAGTTCAAGTCAATTTGGTTCACTTGAAAAGCCATGAAAATGTCTTCAAAAACTATAGTGTACCTCCATTCATGTAGCCTCAAATCTTGGCATATTGCATAGAAATTCATTAACGTTACTCACATTTCAATATTTGAAAACTTGCACATATTAGGGCCAAAAAGTACATAAAAAAAATATTGACAAATGGTGAATTGACAAAGAAATTGCTAAATATAGGCCAAAACAGGCATATTCGAAAATATAATAGATGATTGCAATATTTTTAAATTTAGAAAAAAAAAAAACAAGCCGGCTCCACTGAAATGGTGATAAATTTCTTTCATTCAGCGAGTATAAACCACCGGGTGCTCCGTCCATGCTGTAGCCGCAGCACTAAGTAATCCAATGAAAATGAGCAACAAAAGGACACGCACTCCGGAGTAGGTTGAATGATAAAGGATTGTATTAAATCAAGGAAACATCACGAACATCAGGGATAACAAACAGATAAAACAGATGCCTTACGCGTTTCACGTGTCTCCACGCTTATTCATAGCCTATGAATAAGCGTGGAGACACGTGAAACGCGTAAGGCATCTGTTTTATCTGTTTGTTATCTCTGATGTTCGTGATGTTTCCTTGATTTAATACAATCCTTTATCATTCAACCTACTCCGGAGTGCGTGTCCTTTTGTTGCTCATTTTCATTCAATATTTTTAAATGCTATTTCATTTTGGCCGGAATGGTGCAATTCCCTGGGTAATAAATCTGTTATTTGTAATTTCCTATATTAAACCACTCTTAAATATATACACCAATGGTAACCAATTAGTAACCTGGTGTCTATATAAGATTTTCAGTGGCGGGGGGGGGGGTCAAAATATCCTCCACCCTGCCACCAAATACTTCCTTTCTTCCTCCCCACTGCATACCTTTGCTGGCTCAGGAGAAAGGTTTCAAGGTGGAAGTCAAATGTTAGTTACCTAGTATTATGAACAGTTATATGAGAGTGTACTAGTAACTAACAGACCAGAATTTACATGTGTGTCATGGGAACTTTAGTTTACAGTAGTTGGGGTGGTAAAGGTTAATCACAACTATAGCCTGTATATCTACATCTGTATATCATGGAAGCTGGACTAAACAACAAAAAAACTTAGGGCCACATTTATCAAGATAATATAGGTGCTATTTTTTTTTTAAGTGCTAAATTTGGAACACACTGCCATAACTTTCCTTTGGTCTCTATGGTTACTACTACTAGTTTAGCACTTTTTCCTGAAATACCAGCTTTTTTTACCTTGATAAATACAGCCCTTAGTGTGTACTGCAAACCCAATCTATAAATACAATTCCCATGACGTTCAGCTGGCATATATGGCCGGCTGAATATTATTGTAGATGCAGTCAACAAACAGTGTTTTTACTGTAGACTCACTGTACAGACTTTACTGTACACTGTAGTGTAGCCCCCACAGCGCCATCTACAGTTAGGTACTATTCCCATAATAATCAACTAACGCTGATGCTTGTTCAACATCATGGGTGGTGCAGCCAACAAATGTTATTGTTATGTAGTGTGGCTCTGCTTTTTCATACCATGATTAGTTATAGTTTTTTTTTTTTTATATATTTATGGCTTTTTATTATAATCTTGTTAAATATATAAGCTTGGCTTTTTGTGAGTTAAAAATTATTTATCATCAGCCGAATAGACAAACCTGAAAACAGAAAGGTCCCACAGTTATCAAAATATGTCTCTAAAGGAAAAAACCCAGAGTAAACTAGAACATTTACAAACTGAAAAAAATATATATATTTAATTATTTTGTCTGAGGAAACTTAAATCTGGAAATACATGGTGCTTTCAATCAAGCATGAGCTATTCATTTGAGATCTGCAGGAAAGAAAATCATTTGCTCAAGTATGTCCATCAGGGCTTTGACCAATCATTGAAGAAAAAAATCCGATCCCACTCCTTAGAGGTTAGCATTTCCCTAATTCTTAGGCGGGACTTGCTGAATATGAATAGGTTTACAGATTCTAAGGTCCTTAAATTAAATATCTCTAAGTGTTACAAAGAATGTAAATTGAGCTTTTCACTGAGCTTCAAAAATATTTTGCGATCTCTCTATGCCTACATTTGGGGGTAGTGGCTGGGTGGCAACTGTTTTCAAGTCTGACGGAAAGACCTGTTAAGTTGTCCTTGGTAACTTAACTGAAACAGTATATGTGTAAATCCATCACAAATCCCTGGCCCTTTACAACTCCTGTCCCATTGGAAATAAGATCACAGCAATGTATACAGAAGGCTATGATTCATTTGGATAGGAAGCCATGACAGCATGCCTTGCAAGAACTGAAATGTAAGTAACCCAAGCTTAGCAAAATATTCTAAATGCACAATAATGAGGGTGAGGTAACTCCTATGAGTTAATTACTGGTGATATTGCATATTTAAAAATGTGAACGCTCTCACTGTAAATGTCACGGATTTGTGTCTGTGCCATCAGCTGAGAAACATTTAGCATGAAAAAAACGTGAACAAGTTTAGAATTCTACAACATATACTTCCATGTGGTGCTTTCTTGAGGCACGGAGGGCAGATAGAATAAAATATAGAAACATTATAAATAGGTTTGTAAATGCAAATGTTACATTACAGAACCAGAGGAATAATTTAATGTATGAATTGCAACATGACGGCATTTGTTACACTTTCAACACACTCGGGTTGTGCTTCTTGACTACTGATTTTATGTTTACTTTATGTATATAAAATGTTAAGCTATTGTATTTATTTGTTTTATTCATTCAAAATGTCTTATTGAATGTGTCAAATATTTTGTCATCGCATATTATTTATTATCTCTGATTATAGCAAACTCACAGATGTGCTGCTATCAGGGCCGGACTGGGAATAAAAACCAACCCTGGAAATTATAGTATTCCAGCCCCATAGAATTGCATATTTATTTTCTTGTTCATAACGGACAATCCATACATTTTACAACACATTTGAAAAGTGTTTTATTTTATAGATAAGACTGGTACATACCCCTGCACAGGGCAAAATATGCCCCCAGTATGTACACAATATTATAACTAACGTACTGCTCTGATATATACCCCATGCACAGGGCAACACATAGCAACCAGTACACAAGGTTATATGAGTTGCCCTGTGCAGGGGATTATATAATTAGGGAATTGTGTGAGCTATAACCTTGTGTACATACTGGGTGGCTATATTGATTTACCCCAGCACCCAGACTGCACTCACAGGACTTAGCCCAGCATGCAGATTGCACTCACAGAACTTACCCCAACATGCAGATTGCACTCATAGGACTTATCCCAGCACCCATAACTTGCCACCTTTTCTTCAGAAAAATACCAGCCTTGGTACTGTCTCCATAGACTTAACATTGGCCTGAAGCCAATTTTTTTTTACCAGCCTGTAGGTAAAATACCAGCCAGGTGGCAACCCTATTCAGTACCCACAGCATTTGCCAAGCACTCATATAGCACCCACACAATTTGGCATGCAACAGTGTCACTTTGTCCCACAGAGCTGCCCCTGCAGAACAAACAACAGTGTCACTTTGTCATACAGAGCTGCCCCTGCAGAAAAAAATCACATTGTCCCTTTCCCCATAGTACATGTTATTTTGCCCCACTGAACATGCCACAGCATCACTTTTCCAATTAAAATAAGCCAGGTACCAATTAACATGCAACAGCCACTTCGTCATTAACATATGCAACAGTCAGTTTGCCTATTAAAATAGGCCAACAACCAATTTTGCCACTAATATACGAGTATCATTTTGCCATTAATATGCCACAGTCAATTTGCCCATTAATATGCCAGTATTATTTTGCCATTAATATGCCAGTATTATTTTGCCATTAATATGCCACAGTCAATTTGCCCATTAATATGCTACAGCCAATTTGCCCATTAATATGCCAGTATTATTTTCCCACTAATATTCCACAGCCAATTTGCCAGTATGATTTTGCCATTATTATGCCAGTATTATTTTGCTATTAATGTTACAGTAAATTTGCCCATGAATATGCCAGTATTACTTTGCCATTAATATGTCAAAGTCAATCTGCCCTTAATATGCCAGAGCCAATTTGCCAGTATTATTTTTCCATTAATATGCCAGCATTATTACAGTCGATTTGCTAGTCACTCACACACTTATACAGAATTATGTGTATGTCTCTGAGAAACTGTATTTACAAAATAAAAGGATTTGGGATATATAGGAAGTTAGGTTGGGAGGTGGATGGGGTGTCAAATAAACAAACTGCCCCAGGTGACTCTTTAAAATCATATGATGTTTTGTTTTTTTTAGCTCACAGTGTCCCTTCAAAAATCTGGTGCATGAATACACAATCACAATATAACAGTGGTGGTGCCCTGCTTTTTAATATTAAAACCTCTTAATCACTCCACTCCGCAGCAATATTATGACAAAATATAGCAAGCAATGCAATTGATGGTGTGGCTTAACATTAAATCATGTAAGCTACATCTGGTCAAGATGTTCCACTCACTCACACACTTACACTCTGCCACTCGCTCACACACTTACACTCTGCCCCTCGCTCACACACTTACACTCTGCCCCTCGCTCACACACTTACACTCTGCCCCTCGCTCACACACTTACACTCTGCCCCTCGCTCACACACTCACACTCTGCCCCTCGCTCACACACTCACACTCTGCCCCTCGCTTACACACTCACACTCTGCCCCTCGCTCACACACTCACACTCAGCCCCTCGCTCACATATTTACACTCTGGCACTCACATACTTACACTCTGGCACTCACATAGTTACACTCTGGCACTCACATAGTTACACTCTGGCACTCACATCCTTACACTCTGCCACTCACATCCTTACACTCTGCCACTCACATCCTTACACTCTGCCACTCACATCCTTACACTCTGCCACTCACTCACTTACACTCTGCCACTCACTCACTTACACTCTGCCACTCACTCACATCCTTACACTCTGCCACTCACTCACTTACACTCTGCCACTCACTCACATCCTTACACTCTGCCACTCACTCACTTACACTCTGCCACTCACTCACATCCTTACACTCTGCCACTCACTCACTTACACTCTGGCACTCACTCACATCCTTACACTCTGCCACTCACTCACATCCTTACACTCTGCCACTCACTCACATCCTTACACTCTGCCACTCACTCACATCCTTACACTCTGCCACTCACTCACATCCTTACACTCTGCCACTCACTCACATCCTTACACTCTGCCACTCACTCATATCCTTACACTCTGCCACTCACTCACATACTTACACTCTGCACTCACATCCTTACACTCTGCCACTCACATACTTACACTCTGCACTCACATACATACACTCTGCCACTCACTCACTTACACTCTGCCACTCACTCACATATTTACACTCTGGCACTCACTCACATACTTACACTCTGGCACTCACTCACATACTTACACTCTGGCACTCACTCACATACTTACACTCTGCCACTCACTCACACACTTACACTCTGGCACTCACTCACATACTTACACTCTGGCACTCACTCACATATTTACACTCTGGCACTCACTCACACACTTACACTCTGGCACTCACTCACATACTTACACTCTGGCACTCACTCACATACTTACACTCTGGCACTCACTCACATACTTACACTCTGGCACTCACTCACACACTTACACTCTGGCACTCACTCACACACTTACACTCTGCCCCTCGCTCACACACTTACACTCTGCCCCTCGCTCACACACTCACACTCTGCCCCTCGCTCACACACTCACACTCTGCCCCTCGCTTACACACTCACACTCTGCCCCTCGCTCACACACTCACACTCAGCCCCTCGCTCACATATTTACACTCTGGCACTCACATACTTACACTCTGGCACTCACATAGTTACACTCTGGCACTCACATAGTTACACTCTGGCACTCACATCCTTACACTCTGCCACTCACATCCTTACACTCTGCCACTCACATCCTTACACTCTGCCACTCACATCCTTACACTCTGCCACTCACATCCTTACACTCTGCCACTCACTCACATCCTTACACTCTGCCACTCACTCACTTACACTCTGCCACTCACTCACTTACACTCTGCCACTCACTCACATCCTTACACTCTGCCACTCACTCACTTACACTCTGCCACTCACTCACATCCTTACACTCTGCCACTCACTCACTTACACTCTGCCACTCACTCACATCCTTACACTCTGCCACTCACTCACTTACACTCTGGCACTCACTCACATCCTTACACTCTGCCACTCACTCACATCCTTACACTCTGCCACTCACTCACATCCTTACACTCTGCCACTCACTCACATCCTTACACTCTGCCACTCACTCACATCCTTACACTCTGCCACTCACTCACATCCTTACACTCTGCCACTCACTCATATCCTTACACTCTGCCACTCACTCACATACTTACACTCTGCACTCACATCCTTACACTCTGCCACTCACATACTTACACTCTGCACTCACATACTTACACTCTGCCACTCACTCACTTACACTCTGCCACTCACTCACATATTTACACTCTGGCACTCACTCACATACTTACACTCTGGCACTCACTCACATACTTACACTCTGGCACTCACTCACATACTTACACTCTGCCACTCACTCACACACTTACACTCTGGCACTCACTCACATACTTACACTCTGGCACTCACTCACATATTTACACTCTGGCACTCACTCACACACTTACACTCTGGCACTCACTCACATACTTACACTCTGGCACTCACTCACATACTTACACTCTGGCACTCACTCACATACTTACACTCTGGCACTCACTCACACACTTACACTCTGGCACTCACTCACATACTTACACTCTGCCACTCACTCACATACTTACACTCTGGCACTCACTCACATACTTACACTCTGGCACTCACTCACATACTTACACTCTGGCACTCACTCACATACTTACACTCACTTTCCCCAGCACCATACTGTATTTACCTTACCCTGCAGTCCGGCAGCTTCCTCTCAGGCAGCAGAATCCCCCTCCCCTTCCTCTCCCGCTCAGCAGGCTCTGGGTGAAGCCGAATTTCTTTAAGGGAAGCGGCCGCCGAAAGTCTTAAAGGGCCGCGGCCGCCGAAAGTCTTAAAGGGCCGCGGCCGCCGAAAGTCTTAAAGGGCCATGGCCGCCGAAAGTCTTAAAGGGCCGCGGCCGCCGAAAGTCTTAAAGGGACGCGGCTACCGAAATTCTTAAAACAGCCCCAGGGTAGGCGGCCTACCGGGATTTTTCCCGGTATCCCGGTAGGCCAGTCCGGCCCTGGCTGCTATCCCCTGTAAAAATACACAATAACATTAGAATTACAAAAATGTGTGTAGTAAACAAGTTGCCAGCGCTGCATCTTCTGTCCTACCCCTACCCCTCCGGTTAAAGGCAGTGCAGGAACCAACATATGCTTCCCTCCTTTCTCTGTTGAAGGAATAAGGACACTCTTCTAACGGACCCCTGTTTTGTTAATAATTCTATTACTAATAGTTGTTTTGTGTATTTGTAAGCCCTTTCAAAGCACAGGATAGCAGCACATTTTGTACAGACCAACTCTTTGCTATTAAATTCTTGTGTGGTTATTTTTTTCTATTATTTACATTCCCTTAGGTGTACTAAGCACATAAAACACAGCAAGTTTATTAGCAAGAATCCAGATAATCTTACCTTCGTCTTTATGAGAGTGTGTTCCAGGGCAGACAGCACCTCCAACAAACATACACAGAATTCCTCAAATAGATGGTTCTGCAAAGGAATCGCCGGGGTAGAAAAAAATCTCCAACAAATGTGTATATTGCCAAAAGATTTAATCCATCATAACATGATCCAAATGAGGGGAGAAGCAGAGGCACAAAAGGAAAAAAAAATATAAACACGGATAAAAAATTTTTGGACATGTACACATTTGGCGGAGATTTATTCTACCCCCGACGATTACCCGGTGTAGAACCATCCATTTGAGGAATTCTATGTATGATTGGTAGAGGCGCTGTGTGCCAGGAAACACACTATCCATTTGAGAATTTCTTTTTTCAAGCGACTAAAGGTGGTGTATGCTATGCAGAAGCAAATTAACCTATTATTTTTATTAATCGCTATGGGGAATATTTTTGATCGATTGTGTGCTTAAAACCAGCGTCAGGAGTTTTTTTGTTTTTTTTAATTTAGGATGGGGCAATGTAATCGCAGTCCTATAAAGATAAAAAAAAATGATTGTAAATCATGGTACCGGAACCAATAAACAAGAACAATAAAGTAGCTCATGTTGTAATGTCATTTTCAACTAATGGGATCATATGGATTTACTGCCACACTTATTGATAGAATCAAATAAATATATATATTTTTTTGCTGTTAATTAGAATTATTCACTACCACGTATGTTGTAAACTGCATAAAACATATAAAACTGAGTTTTGGTTGCAACAGGTTTTATGTTGCCAAGGTATTTCAGTATGTTCTGCTTGTTCTACCCCTATTAGTTTTTGGCTCCATCTCCTAAGTAGAGGAAGTGACATCACTTGGCAAGAACTGCTTGTGTAGCAATGTCTTTATTTCTCAGGAGAAAGGAGAGGGATGTTTGGCAAAATTATTCATTATCTATGAATACAGTTGTGTTTGTCCATTTTATTTAATATAAAATGCTCTCAAATATTGCCAAGAAATGTTGCCAAAAAAATATTGGTTGAAGGCTAATCAATGTACAGTGTTATTTCTGAGTACAGTTTATCAACTACAATTTCCACATTCTTGGCCCATTTCCTGCCTATTGTACATTTCAAATGGGAAAAACATATCTGTTGTTGTTTGAAGTAATTTTAAAATGTCTAATTTGATAAATGTCATCCTTCACATGTATTTGAATTGTTTAAAACATATATTATCAATGAACGATTCTAGAAACATATGTGAAATTAGTTTTAAAATCACATTACATCTTTTTAGCACTCTTCTAGGGCCAACTAGTACACACAAATATAAACACAATGTCTTTGCAATTTTGATTGCAGTCTATCAATCATGCTTCACTTTATTGCTAGTTTGCAATGACAATACACCTACTGGGTGAAATGATGTGCTAAAGTAGCACTGTAGGCTTTTTCAGAGAGAGAGGTGACTGGATCAGCACACATCAGTGATGGCTAACCATGGCACTGTAGCATTTCCCAAATTGCTCAGGGACTGAGCATTTTAGAATATACAATTCCAAAACATCTGCAATGCCAAGGTTACATGCTTCACAGTGAAGCATGAAGTCTGCTTCTCAAAGGATAAAATGATGTGTATCTTCGAAAGTACCTGCCTTTTTACCTTGTACTATGGCCTATGGACTTTTCACTTGTGCTTCTATAACTTGTGCTTCTATGTTTAAGTGTTACTTTAAATTATTTGAATCCATGTAAATAAGGATGCACAATTAGGATATCAAATAAGGATGAGAATCTAAACAGTCAAAATGTGCATCTTTAAAGCTTACACCATGCAGGGTGCACTGGGGTCTATTCAATGACCTGTGTTATTATCTCATGTCATTCAGTCCCATAGACTGCAATAGGGCTACTAAACTGGTTCATGGGTTGAAGGATAAAACTTACCAGGAAAGGTTAAAGCATCTTAACATGTATAGCTTGGAGGAAAGACGTAACAGGGGGGATATGATAGAAACATTTAAATACATAAAGGGAATCAACACAGTAACGTAAGAGAGTATATTAAAAAGAAGAAAAACTACCACAACTAGAGGACATAGTCTAAAATTAGAGGGGCAATGACTAAAGTAATATCAGGAAGTATTACTTTACTGAGAGGGTAGTGGATGTATGGAATAGCCTTCCAGCAGAAGTGGTAGAGGTAAACACAGTGAAGGAGTTTAAGCATGCATGGGATAGACACAAGGCTATCCTAGCTATAAGACCGGGAACGGGGGACTAAGAAAAGTATTCAAAAAAATTGGGCAGACTAGATGGACCGAATGGTTCTTATCTGCCGACACATTCTATGTTTCTATGTTTCTGATGAAAAATGTGAGTTGTTGAGTCCTATAGACTGCAATAGATAAATGTGAGGTGCTAACTCACATATTTCTATTGCAGTGTATGGGATTCAATGACATGAGATAATTAATTCAGGTCATCGAATAGATCCCATTGTCTTCAGTTGTCTAACTCTAGTCTTAAAACAACATATGTTTGGGTAAAACAGTGGTATAATCTAGAATGACTGTACTACAGATAGTGTCAAAAAGAAATCTGACCAAAGCTCATCTCCAATGAGCAAAAGAAAACAGAGAGGCTCAGTTATCGCATTTTCACTAAGCATAACAATTATATATACTTACCTACGCATTAACGTCAAAGAATCTCATTCAGCAGGCATTCATCTCTGATGACATACATCTGGCATCATTCATTTAATGTATTAAACACCATGAACCTGTCGATAACACTGAGCAGGAATGGAAGATAATGCAGCCAAATGACATACATACAACATAACAGTGAACAGGAAAATGGACTGAATCACCAAGATCTGTTGATTTATTATATTGGTTTCATTAAATATACTTACATTTTTCCCCACTCCCTTAATCGCCTTGTTCGTTCACATACAATGTTACATAAAGTTGCTTATATATAATGCATGCTAATGTTTGCCTGGTCATGCACTTCTAAGGTAACTCTGAAGTTTTCAAGTTGTGCCCATTGGTTGAATGTGGTTGATTGTTTGTTTTTGTCCATTGATTGTAACTAAAGTAGACCTGAATGTGGGTGGGAGGTAAGAGTGCATTAAGTCATAGTTCGAAAAATGTATAGCGGAATTAAAAGAATGTGCTATTATTTTTTTGATCTTTGCTCCCATGTACGCCTTATTGAAGCTACCTGTGTATATATTTATACATATCTATATACACACATATAGATTAAAATTTTGTAAAAATGCTCCCATTTTCTTGTCCAACCCATCTATTTAATTATCAGCTCCGCTGAGTGGATACACTTCTCAGTGTCATATCTAGAAATCTACTTCTAGAGCTCTATTAGCTTACTCAGCATTTCACAGCAGTATAAAACCCATGCGTAAATGTAGCTTGCTGCATGTTCGTGAAATGTCCTGTACAGTAAGTGACTATTATAGGATTTGGAGCTGCCCTAAAAAACGAAACATAACTGAATCTCAAAAACTTTAAATCAGTCAAGGTGTTCTTTTTATTTCTTCAGAAGAGCCATAGAATAGCCATTCTGTTGCTATTTCAGTTTTGCATTAAATTCTCCTTTGAAGCCTAAACAAATTAGAGAAGTCTGGGGCTGTATTTTCAGAGTTCATTAACTACTTCACAGCAAAACCTTTTTCTCACGTTCCAGATGTTGTGGTTTTCTTGACCTCAGTTTATATTTCCAGATGATGTGAACAGGCCAACATTACATTCTACAAGTCTTTTCTCTGGGAAATCTGTAGAGATTAGAAATAGCAAGACTGAGGCAGAATTGCATGAAATAAACACTATACATTTGTTTCCTTCTAGCACTGCAATGCCACATTAACAATAATCAGTAAGTTAGCTGGTAAAAAAAATTGTAAAGATAAAAAATTTAACATTTTTTAAACATTTTTGGAATGTAATTATACACTGATTGCAGCATAGTAGCTAAATAACATTGATACCGCACACAGATCCCAGGATACCTTTTTGTCCTTTTAGTTCATATTCACATCATTGTGTCCTTGTTTGACAGAGCAACAAATCAGATACAGCGTGTGATTTATTTTATAAAACCAGAATTCAGTGTATGTCCCCCAGGTATTGCCGGTTTATACTTTAGCAGGTAAGGACGTTGTGATGATATGTTAGGCATCAGCATGTGGGGAAATGTTTGTTATCATTTTAATTCAGTGTATTTTCAGGAAAAGTGTCCTTAGGTTTATACAAATTATAATAAATATTAAAAAAAATACAAATTCAGTTCACCTTAGAATAACTCAATGAAAATCCCCATATTTATAGAAAGTGATTATCAAAGGCGTCATATGATGAAATTAAGAAAACTGAATTATGATGCTATGTATATAATGTATTAAAGAAAGCTAAATTAATTAATTTAATCAATCCCCGACCTGTAACCACCTTGCTCCACTGCTGGTAATAGATATAAACATATTAGTGTTACATTTTTGAAAAACCAATAGATGAAATGCAGTTTGTTTCAATTAATAGTTATGTGGCTGGAGAATAAAACATAAGATGTTTTATGTACATTATATTTTATATCTAGTAGATTGCAATCTATTATGTTTGAGAGTATTTTCATGCTTGGTATTAATTTACCATTGTGTTTGTTTATGCTCATTACTCATGGAGACAGGAAACATGACTGACTGGTTTGTGTATTTATTTCATTTGCCCTCCTGTGGACCTTTCATCAATCTTAGTACTAAGTAACATACCCTGCAGTCACTTATGTTATATTAGTTAATAAAATGTGACTTTGCACCCAAAATAATGCAAATGCTGTTCATTTTCCTTGCCTAATCATTCTGTAGTGATTTATCTTATTTAATTTCTTCATTAAAGCAATGGTAATGTCAGAGACAACACTTGTGTAATCATTTGTTTTTTAATAAGTGTATTTTCTCTCTGTAAATGTTTATATGGGATAGTTTGAGTAAGGCTTGACTGTGAGTCTGCCATCAGGCATTGCTAGATAAATGAACTGAAACAGCTCTTCCTCACTGTGTGTCTATTCAGGATTCTCTGTTGCCCCAATTCTCTGGCTGCAGTGGCCCTAGTGATTGTCCTGTTCACCATGTGATATTTTTTGTGAAATATTTAATTGAGTGATTATTATTGTAATGCACATTTGGTGAGAAGCCCAAAACTATAGAACTATTTTTTTCTTTTTATTTCTATATTTGTTGCATTCTATCGTCTCATTGCAAAATAGTCACACTTTTAATGTTATTCTGTGCACAGTGATTGAAAAAAATACATACCATAAGTTTTTTCTTAGCACACTCAGCTGATCCAATGAGTGGAGATTTAGTTGTGTTTATTTATTGAGCATTTAAAGTGAATCAGTTGGATTAAAGTGCTAAATATTATTATTAATCTATTCTTTTTTTTCCCTTTCAAATATTAACTATGTATCACCAAGGCTCAAATTATTGTATTCACTATATGGACAAACTTATTGGGACACACCTCTTAATTATTGAATTCTGGTGTTTCCATCAGACCCATTGCCGATGTGTGTATGAAATCAATCACCTAGTAATGCAGTCTGCATTTAGAAACAGACAAGCCAGAAGACTACAAAATAAAAGTGACCCCAGAGCTGTAGTCACAACCTTAGCAGTACCTAATTAGTGTGTCCCATACCACACAAATAAATGGAACAGATAAAAAAAATATATGAACAAGTGCGCTTGCAGGCCAGAAGACTAGCCTTTTCCACAGAAATCCAAAACTTGCAGTGCTACCACCACTGTAAGGGATTCTGGGTAAGCATATGCAAATAAGGTTAACAATGATCACATTTTTGCCTCTATTTATACATTATATATGGATCCTTTGGGTCAGATATCCACTGTACAAGACATCCTTTAAACATAGCCCGAAACAGTTTTGAAGGGCCAGATTAATAGGTTATTCAGTAACCAGCTTCATTTTGACAAGTTCTCATTAAGGACGAAACAGCTGTCCATGATTATCTGGCTCGCACCTTTGTCCGGGGCTATGTTAAAAGGCTGTCTAGTACAGAAGGCATTTACTCCAAGAGGTCCATGCATAAAGTGGTTATAAACGCAAAAGAGTGATCATTGTTAACCTTATTTGTTTATGTCTGCCCAGAATCCCTTGCAGTGGTTGGCTTTCTATGGCAAAAGCAAGTCTTCTGGCTTGACTGGTATGTGTGTAGATATGTGGTTAATAACGCCTCTGCTTACTGCATAATTTTAAGTGAAGGTGTTTTCCGATCACCTTTACCCCATCATTACTTATATTATGTGTGTTTCCGAAAAATTGTACAGCCTGGTGGAAGTGGCCAGAATTAAATGCCAAGAAGCAATGTTTGACTTCAAGTTCTCCCAGCTGCTAAACCTATAAATCAAACAAGAATTGTTTCCAAATATGCTCATTGGCAATTTAATATTACCTCACCACTTATTCTGGATTAGTAAAGGATGATCTTTAACCCCTTGACGACAAAGGACGTGCCAGGCACGTCCTGGGAGAAACTCCCTTAACGACAGGGAGTGCGGTGAATCAAGCGGTTTTCGAGATCAACGATCGAGAAACCCGCTTTAACGGTGCTGGTCTATTGCCTTGATGTCCAGGCAATAGCCAGCACCGAAATTTCTGCTCTGGGCCACCCACGATCGCCCCACAGAGCTATCCTGGGCGCCATATTGACGGAGCATGCTGCCCCGTCAATATGGCTATGCCCTCTGCCGGTCTGAGCTTCGGAAGTGAAACTAACTTCACTTCCGTCGCTCTGAATATACTACTTGACTGCCCCTAGTGGTAGTTAAGTAGCATAGCAATGGAAAAAATGCTAAATAAATATTTAATTAATTAAAAACTGGTTATATAGTTAGATTAGCCTATAGGGTTAAAATTAAATAATTTTTAGCATAAGGGATAGGGTTAAAATTAAATTAAAATTAAAACATATTAAGGGATATAATAAGGATTAGAGTTGGGGTTAAATTTAGTGTTAGGGTTACATTTTGGGTTCGAGTTGGGGTCAAAAGGTCAATATAGGAAAAAAACAAAAAACACTATTTTTGGTTTTTGCCCCATAACTCGCAAAAAAATACCTAAAAATATGGAAACATGCATATTTCTGAACTCGGGACAACATTTAGAAACTATTTAGACGGGGTATTTTTTAATGACTTTATTTGTGTAAATTATATTTTAGGTCAAAGTTAGAAAAAGTGGGGGTTTTTAAAATTTTTCATGATATTTTATGATTTTTTTGGTAGTAAATTATAAGATATGATGAACATAATGGTATCTAATGAAAGCCCTTCTTATGACGATAAAACAACATAAAATTTGTGTGGGTTCTGTATGTGAGAGAGAATAAGATTGCAGTTAAACACAAACACCCCAGAAATGTCAAAACAGCCATTGTCACCAAGGGAAAGTCAAGGTGAAAATGTCTTGTCACTAAGGGGTTAATTATTATTATTATTATTATCATCATTTAAAGTAAGTGTAAATAAGGTGAAGTCTAATAGGTGACAACAATCAAGTCATTGCATGATTGTCCAATATCTGGCAAACAAAAAAACATTGTAGTTTTTTCAAATGCTTTAGAGTTTAATGAATGAACACATAAACAGATGTTCATTCAAAGTAAAACAATGAAACCATGGATTAATCTATTTGTTCTATTTTATTACAGATGTGTTAGGAAGACTCTATATTGCAGTATTTGTGAAAACACAAATAAAGATGAGCACACTTGAAAAAGCCCATTTCTACTGGGCGAAACGCGTTGTGGAGAGGAGGAGACTTGCTGGGATTACCTTTGGACACTGGGACTTGTTTTATTCTGCATGTACCTGCTGGATCCTGTTTATTTTAATGTAAGATCTTTTTTATTTTGTCTACAATAAATTTTTACATCCTTACTAACGGTCTCTCTTCTGCTCTCTCATCTTCTGGGATACGCCTGGATCACCTACCCTGCATGGGCTCCCATGAGGCTTTATGTACTGAGCAGAATACTGCTCAGGGATATGTGAGTGTATTTTCACTTTTTAATCACATTCCCTGTATTTGCACTAAAATACTATAGTATATTATCATTATTTGTTTCTGTTTTTCCCTCCATGTATAAACCAAGCGGATTGCTAAAAAATTTAGGGTAATCCACCTTTTTATTGTATATTAAGTGTTGGTTAAAGTGCACTTTTTCATTTTTTTGCTTTGACAAATAAAGAAGAATAAATGTGATAGATTAGTAATTATTGTAGCATTTATGGTGTCTATTTGAATAAAAAAAAATGTAAAGTACAAATACATGCATAATAATTACCATAACAACATAAAATACCTTCAAGCGTTGATACTTTGAAAAAATGCTTCAATTTAGAAATAAGAAAATAATCCAAAATATAATTATATGAATAGATTTTTAAACATCCACTTCAGAGATGGTTGCAGATGTAACTCAAAAAAGAGAATATATATACATAGTACATAGTTACCACTTATACTGCATGCCACATGCTCACATATATAGGTTAAAACACAGATCACAAATCTTACAGGCCGTAATGGTGAGCAGACACAGAGGTCTATTAACTAAAATCCAAAACTGGATGATTGAGATTATCACTAATCTCAAACTCCGATGTCGAACAGACTCACCCCCCCCCACCCCCACCCCCACCCCCCTCCCTTCAGATGCCTCATTTCAACCTCGCAAAATGGTATGTACTAACAATATTTTAAAGGTTGTGATGATGCGAGATGAGCCAACTAGAGGTGTGCCAAAGAGGTTAAGACTAAGTCTTAAAAAGATTGAAGGTTGAGTTATCTTAGGGGGAAAAAACGCTAGTTTCAATTCTCCTCCCATTATAGCCTATGGAAGATGAAATGAAAACTATAATTTTTTAAGTAAAATACAACATATAAAAAGAGTTAGATTCCCACACCCTCTCCTGTTTAAACCTGATCACAGAAGCTACCCAAATGGCCTGATTTACTCATTACACATAGGGGGTCTGAACAAAGGGCCCTGGCGCCATTTTATTACCAATAGGGCTGGGTACCTGCAAAATGGCTCCCAACCTCCCCGAAAATATTACCGGGTCTGGGAACGTGCTTATTGGAAAATTTCCCAATCCCAATGCCTCTGATGATCTGGTCTTCTAACGGCCTTAACTGCCAATTCAGAACCAAAGTAAGGGATATTGTGTAGCTGCAATTTGTGAAATCCAATTCAGAACAAATCGGTGCATATTGAGTAGACCCTATAGCATTTATAAATGAATTACTCGAATATAAGATGACATTGATTATAAGAAAACTCCCCAAACTTTACATCTTATTGTATGATCCTACAGAAAAAATAGTTTTGTTAGTAAATATACATGTTAACTGTTTTTCAGATTTAATAGAAATGTTCTTGAAAAAATAATTTATTGAAAATTGTATTCTTGTTTTCATTTCCTTCCTCTGCCCCATATCAAATTGCCCCTGCACCACATTGCACTACCCACATTACTTACTACTGGACTTGCCCATCCACTGATTGTACCCATTGACTTGCTATTGTATCCCCAGGACTTTCCAAAGCTCTGACCATAACTTGCCACTGCTCCCCCAGGACTTGCTGGGCTCCTTGGCATTCAGTGGAGGCAGCCAGAGAGTGTGCTGCTCGATGGGCACCGTCATCCTCAAAATGCGGCCCAACACAGCATGTCTTCTGAATTGGAAAACTGGTTAGGTCACATGACCCCAGTGTTCCGAATCAGATTTGCTCTTAGTGTTATATAACTTGTCAAATAAATGTTGTCTCAAAAATGGAAAACAGATTTTATTTGTGCAGGATAAAGAGAATATTTGTCGTTGTTGTAAGTCAAAGTCTAAAGATGTCACATCATTCATACTGGCATCACCAAGCATTATAAACATCATGAGTAAGAATTTCAGGGTGAAGCAGAAACTGAATGTACCAGGACAACCTTAATTACCTTACTGCTCAGTCCCTTGGTCTTCATGTGTGTGGGCCTCAAATCCACTTATCTGTTCCATCTTGACCTTCCTTATGCCTGTCTGTGGCTTAGGAGCTAAGTCCTACCCTCTGTCCCTCTGTGTTACCATATCCCCCTTGTCTGACTCTAGTAGTACTTAGCCTCTCCTTTTACCTAAACATCTTCCAGCCTCTCATATCTGTTCCGTCTCACACTCCTGTTACTAACACTCACTCTCACTAACTTGCGCTCAGCTTCAATTAATTCAATTGTACCTACAGTGAGTCAGCCCCTTGCAGATATCCTTATATAGTATTTAATCATTACTTAACTAGTTAGTTGCTTAAAGAGACATTCTTTGACTAGTTTGCCAGTGGAAAAAAACTATACCAGTTAAATATAAAAAAAAAAAAAAAAACTTCAATAACAGAATACTTTAAATCACATTCTGTAATTTCAACTTAAACAAACTCCAAGGTGGATTATATATACTCAGTGACATATGATATGACACAGCATACTGCCAGATATTCCTGGCACTGGAAACTGTTCTTGCACTCTGAGGTTTCTTAGAAAATCTTGCTACATTTGTAAAACTATTTATATCACTAAATAATATCCAGGTCATTTTATCATACGATACATGTACTTATGTACAGTAAAACATTTACATTAGTACTGTGGCAACATACTTTAAAAATATTTTGTTACAGAAACAAAATAAACATTTTAAGGAAAGATCTCAAAACGGCACATAGTTTGGTTTCCATGACGGATAATCAATGGATTTAATGGAATAAAGCTTCTATTAAGCACAATAGTAGCATGCTACAACCTTTTGTCATTTGGAATTAAATTGGTGACAAGGAAATAGATGACTAATAACAAGAAAGCAGAAACAAAATATATGTATAAATAGGGAGTTTTTGATCGCGCACGAATGGCTATGGTCATTAGTCCCTCCACCTCTCCATTAGGTTTTTGTAAGACATTTATTTTCTAATAGTCATGTCCAGAGAACTTCCAATTTATAGTAAAATAATCATAAAAATGTATGTATTTATTAAATTATGCATATTCGTTTACTAATTATTTTCTATATATCACAAAAAGCCACATTTTAAAGGTTTCAGAAACAAATTTTCCCCAATGATAACTATAGGTACAATATGTGCATACATATAAGGGGATGGGACTCTTCATCACGCCTGCTTCCGCGCAGCAGCTTCACCGCCGACTCTGCAGCATAACACAGATCGTCGCTGGAGATTTCATCGCGGGACATTTCTTCGCTAAAGGTAAGTATTTTACCTATTTTAGTTTAAGGGTGCTTAGAATTAGGGTTTAGGGTTTAGAATTAGGGTTTAGGGGGTTCATTTTAGTATTAGGGTTCGGGGTTCATTTTAGTATTAGGGTTTAAGGGGTTCATTTTAGTATTAGTGTTTAGGGGGTTAGTATTAGGGGTCGGGGGTTAGTTTTAGGGTTTAGGGGCTTAGTATTAGGGGTCGGGGGTTAGTTTTAGGGTTTAGGGGGTTAGTATTAGGGGTCGGGGGTTAATTTTAGTATTGGGGTTAATTTTAGTATTGGGGTTTGGGAATCATTTATTAGGGGGGGTTATTTTCGTTTTACTTTTACATTTGGAAGAGCTGACAGTTCAGCGCTGAACTGTCAGCTCTTACATAGCCGCGGCTGCGATGAAACGGCCGCGTTATTCTTCATTGCTGACAGTTCAGCGTTCTAACTGCCGCGCTGAACTGTCAGCGATGAAGATGCGGCGAACAAGTGTCCTAGACCCACATATAATGCACAGGAGCCTGTACACAGTGGACATCTGTATTTTTTCCACCACTAGGTTTGCTGTGTCAGCTAGTTCTTTTACTGGACACATTTAACTTTTACATGGTTGCATGTAGAATGCAAGTGTGTCCGGGGGAAACCTGAAACAAGTGGAGTTCTCACATGAACTACCATGATTAATTGATTTCCTTTTAAATGCATATGAATGTGAAACAAAATAAACACCAAGCATGTTTATTTAATCATCACAAATGCTAGAGGATCTCTCTGCGTTGTACATTGAAGGCAATGGTGAACACTAGTGGGGGCATATACTAAATATATTTTATGTGCAGAACTATTTTTGCTCTGTGCTACTTTTTCAATGTACTAAACATTTAACAGAAGTAAATATTGAGTAAATTATGAACCAAAATGGGCATGTTTGCAAATAGTTTTTCTTTCCTTTTTTTTAGCACTTGCTATAAGCTGGTGTCATTTTTACAGGCAGTATGAGAATTATTTTTAAATGAAACCACAACAGGAAAAATGCTTACAAAATAATAAATAAACTGAAAAAAATGTGAAAATATTCCAAATATTCTCAAATTGCATTATACCTATTTTGTTTTCTTTCAATGCACTGGTTTCAACTTTCTCATTTCTCAGCTCCCCTTTCTTATTATGTCTTTTGTGTCTTTTCAGACCAAAACTGTCCTCCCACTATTTGGTCTGCCTTTAAACTGTACACTTCAAAAGTGTCTCGTCATACAAGGTATGTCAATATTACATATAATGAAAATGGATTCTACACCTTGAATTCCATCTTACCTTCTGGACATGCAAGCAAGTCTGAATCAACTCAGCCTATTACAGATTTATATTTTGTGTAACTGAAGCCCCACCACTGTCTTTAATGCTAATGGAAACCAGGGCCAGCATCTATTTGTGGGGCCCCCATCCTACCATCACTACTGAATCTCACATGTGAGATATTTTTTTACACTCCAGCCTATTGTTTGGTTTGACATGAAACATCTTAACATTGCACTGACACTATAAATGGTTTCAAGATTATGATGTATTGTCCACATAGAGTTTATTTTTCCAATTTTTCGTAGATCCTACATACAACCCAAAACTTAATGTCAAACAAAATCCAGTCTTATTCAAATCCCATTCTCTTTTATAGAAACATAGAAACATAGAATGTGTCGGGAGATACAGTGGATATAAAAAGTCTACACACCCCTGTTAAAATGTCAGGTTTCTGTGCTGTAAAAAAATGAGACAAAGATAAATAATTTCAGAACTTTTTCCACCTTTAATGTGACATTTGGGTCGTTGTCATGCTGAAAGATGAAGTTCCTCTTCATGTTCAGCTTTCTAGCAGAAGCCTGAAGGTTTTGTGCCAATATTGACTGGTATTTGGAACTGTTCATAATTCCCTCTATCTTAACTAAGGCCCCAGTTCCAGCTGAAGAAAAACAACCCCAAAGCATGATCCTGCCACCACCATGCTTCACTGTGTGTATGGTGTTCTTTTGGTGATGTGCAGTGTTGTTTTTGCGCCAAACATATCTTTTGGAATTATGGCCAAAAAGTTCTAACCTTGGTTTCATCAGACCATAACACCTTTTCCCACCTGCTTTTGGGAGACTTCAGGTGTGTTTTTGCAAAATGTAGACTGGCTTGGATGTTTTTCTTCGTAAGAAAAGGCTTTCGTCTTGCCACTCTACCCCATAGTCCAGACTTATGAAGAATACGGGAGATTGTTGTCACATGTACCACACAGCCAGTACTTGCCAGATATTCCAGCAGCTCCTTTAATGTTGCTGTAGGCCTCTTGGTAGCCTCCCAGACCAGTTTTCTTCTCGTCTTTTCATCAATTTTGGAGGGAGCTCCAGTTCTTGGTAATGTCACTGTTGTGCCATATTTTATCCACTTGATGATGACTGCCTTTACTGTGTTCCATGGTATATCTAATGCCTTGGAAATTCTTTTGTACCCTTCTCCTGACTGATACCTTTTAACAATGAGATCCCTCTGATGCTTTGGAAGCTCTCTGTGGACCATGGCTTTTGCTGTGAGATGCGACTAAGAAACTTTTAGGAAAGATCAACTAGAGCAGCTGAACTTTATTTGGGGTTAATCAGAGGCACTTTAAATGATGGCAGGTGTATGCTGACTCCTATTTAACATGATTTGGAATGTGATTGCTTAATTCTGAACACAGCTACATCCCCAGTTATAAGAGGGTGTGCACACTTATGCAACCACATTATTTTATTTTTATATTTTTTCTTCCCTCTATCTAAAAGATTTCAGTTTGTTTTTCAATTGAGTTGTACAGTTTATAGGTCACATTAAAAGTGGAAAAAGTTCTGAAATGATTTATCTTTGTCTCATTTTTTTATAGCACAGAAAGCTGACATTTTAACAGGGGTGTGTAGACTTTTTATATCCACTGTAAGAACCATTCGGTCCATCTAGTCTGCACAATTTTCTAAATACTTTTATTAGTGCCCAGTTCCCTATCTTATAGCTTGGATAGCCTTGTGCCTATCCCACGCATGCTTAAACTCCTTCACTGTGTTTACCTCTACCACTTCCACTGGTAGGCTATTCCATACATCCACTACCCTCTCATTAAAGTAAATTCCTAATAAATTCCTAATAAATTTCACACAGCATGTGACAACAGAACACCACTGAAATTTACCTTACCTAATTGTGCCACAAAAACAAATATTGCTCTATGCGCCACTCATCACCAACACCTAATTTATTGTGCTATATAGAAACTTCACCTCAGAATAATATTTCATAATTTTACATGTTACAAAATGATACAGGAAAATGATGTGTCACTCCTGTCACCTTTGCATCCCCTTTCCAAAACCCCTAAATCAAATGTTACAAAACCCTTCCTGTTACCAATGTAACAGCTCCTGCACAGCCAGAGGAATTATTATTAGCGAGGTAACTAAAGGAAGCCAGCCAATCCAAGGTAAAAGAAATCAGAGTGAATGGGAGAGAGGATACTAAGATGGAAGGTAGGGGGAAAGACAGAGAAGAGTCACAGTTGATGGACAATAGAGAGAAGGAGAAACAATGGTATTTGGAAGAAGGTAATGATACCTGGGAAATAGCATAATGAAGGGGTGTAATGGTAAATGAGGGAAAGAATAGTTTAAATAAAAATAATAAACATGCAGAACGTAATCTACTCTGGTAAGTGATAATATAAAGCAAAATAGGCAGAAACTATAGGGCTCAAGAAGTAGACTTAGTGGTGACCTGCAGTGTAGTTGGACCCAGCGCAGCTGTACCTTTTGCCTTGTGGTAATTTGTGTACCCCTCATTGACTGTACATAAGGGATTCTTAAAGGTTAAATTAAATCCTTTTCTATTTTTCTTTAAGTACACAAGGCAATGTCTTATTGTTAATCTACTTGTTTAAACCCTGAAAAAGAACAATGTGATATGGTAAAGAGTTCATCTAATATATACTCCTCTGAGGCTCTGGCTCCCCTTCTCACTTACTGTTTTCTCCTCACTACTTCAATGGATTCTTCCTAACAGTACACATTCACAGTCACAATTTCATTGTTCGTTTGTTTAATAATAATAACAACCATAATATTAGCACTATTACTGGTTATGATATTAGCAGTAATAGTAGCAATATTAGAAGCATTATTATTTTTATTATTATGGTTGTTGTGAGTAACAATATTATTCATTTTCTATCATTTCTCACAGAAGAGCTGTACCATAATTGCATAAAAATTATATAATCCCATTTTTTCTGCTCACTTGTTAAAATAAAATTATTAGCTGTAACCTATCTGTAGCAACAGCAAGTTATTCACATCTTTGCCATATCACAGCTAACCCGGCTATAGGTTACTTTTTTCGAATTCTAAATAAAAACAACAGAAGTTGGAATACTTTGCTGGTGTTTTTTCTCTTTTGTATTTTTAAACTGAAAAGAATGTTGAAAGTTATCAGAGTCATAGCAGGAATAGAGAGTGTTAATTCTTCCATATCTAAGCTTCTTTGTAGAATTTTCCTTTGTCTCTTGCCCCAAGTCATTAAACACTAATCCCATCAGCCTTTCTAATCCGCTGCAGTTGAGCTGGAGTCCAGTTTCCTAAACTGTCTTTGTTACATTCTAATAGACAGCTTGCTGTGGATTTCAGTTGCTAGAGTTGCACTCAGGCTTTTCTTTGGCAGTTCTTTAATGAAGTGCCATTAATGAATATTTCCCTGCTTTCAAGCAGTTTGCAGGGCCATCAATTGGCTTAGCGCTAAGTAGGGTAAGATGTACGGTAATATGGCTGTCAAAGGCCGATCCGAGGAAACAAAACTTTGAGGTCACCGCTTGAGAAGTCATAGGTTTTAATTATTTCAGATTTACAAAAGAAAATCTTCCTTTTGTGAGCAACAAAAGAAAACAAACTAAAAAGAGATAGCAGAATCCTTTCTGTTCCAAGACGTTTTTTTTGAACAGGAACCACAGTTTAAAAAACCTGATGTAAGTTTTTTTTTCGTAAAAAAAAAAAAAACATCACATATTTGAAGAATTAAGCTCTTTATGGTGAAAACTCCTTGATGTATAAGTTTATATTGTTCTCATATAAAATATATTAAAGTCAGCAAGAATCTTATTAGCTGGCAACTAAGGTGTTGAGTTTCTGCACTTAAAGGACTTCATTCATATATACTTGCTATTAGGACTGCCAAGCAAAATATGCAAGTTATAATAGATTTTCACGACTGTAACCTCATTAATGTTACTTTGTTGTGAAAAGCATTGAAGTATATGAAGTGTTATTCTTAACACAGTTATATTGCTGGCAGTCTTTAAATGATACGATATCGTAAAAATTAGCTTTGCATAGGCTAGCATATTTTTATTAACTGCTTTTTTCAATATATATGTCTGAGCATTTTATACGCACGGCTATAGAGATAAGATTTCCGAATCTAAAAAAATTAAATGAAAAAAGAAAGTTTTTATGATGTTGAGATGACATTTGTTATATAACCGCATTGTTGGTAGTTTATTTCTATGTTGTAAGAATTAATGGTATAAAAGAGCGACTGGATGTATTATAAAACTCTGTACTGCACTGGAGCTGTTATAAGGTCTTTAAGTTTGGATAAAAGGGGAAATATAATTATGGACGTAAATCTGTTACAAGATGTTATACACTTTATTGATGTATGTGTAAGGACCGAACATGCTAAGTGCATCCAGGCCCATTTACCTAGGTTAGTTGTATGGAAACCCATCATGTCCAGAGAAGTAATACTGATGGGATCACTATGGGCGATAAAGTATTGGTCCAGTGGTAGATCTTGAGCCTGTGGGAATGGTGCAGTTGAGTGCATGGGTGCTCGGATTAACTCCCCTGGCTTATGTGGGTCCAAGAAGAGGGCAATGATGCAGTAAAACTTTCAGTCTTTCCAGTGGGGCACTACAGCTTAGTTAAGGCATATAACTGAACAGAAGTAAGTTATGTCATAGCTAGAGATAAGGTAAGCAGGTAAGCCTAGTGTATTCTATTCACTATTGCAATGGCTTTTCTGCAAGTCCTATAGTTTTATGTGTGGGTTAAGGCAAGATTGGTATTGGCTATTTTTATGCAACAAATAAATTAACCATTTGTACTAAGCACGGAATATAGCTTTGTTGTTGTTATTTTACCACAGTTTACTAGTGACTATACTCTATATGTAGGAATATAGGGAGGGTTGTTTCAGTAAAGAGGAGCCACATGAGGCAAGAAGCCTATTCTCGCCCTTTCAATGATGTTTAACACTAGAATTCACTACAACAGAAGTGAACTTTACAGCATAGATATCCATGGTCAGGACTCGTTAGAATCCAGACATATAAAATAACATTATCATTATTCTCCTGAAACCAACAAACTCAGCAGATTTTTACACAATAAATAAACATTACAAGACTTAAATGGCCACTTCAGGCTCAATAAATATATTAATCCAAGCATAATACCGCCAACATTTTTTTTAAGAAATCCTAAAGTAGCTTGATTTTCTTAACCATTTTTACAATACAATATTTAGAAATTAACTTTTACAGACTTGTCTCTAAGGATGGATCCTTCTCAGTCATTGCTTCTCAAAGGGTCTTCTGCAGACACCACTCCACCGTTAGTGACAGGACTACCATAGAGGTGAGGGGGGATTCCCAAAGTGTTTGTGGGAGACATCATACATATCCCCCTTCTTCCCTGTCCATTGCCATTGCGTCACAGATTATTTTTAATGGTTGAAAAGCTTAGCATGCACAAATCTGAGGATACAGCTGTACCCTCAAAATTTGCAAACATTAGCCCTTTAATGTGGCAGACACAAAATCATACAGTAGATTTAGGGAAACTTGCTTGCAACCCATACAATATGTTTTCATGTATGAGCTGTTGAGGTTCTACAGTCTTTACCAGTATATACATCCCTTTAACCAGTTTTGGGCCTTTTGTTTTATAATGTTATTCTTGCCAAAGATAAAGGAATTAAATAGTGTAAATAAAACAGAACAACAGATGTGATGATGAAGTGAACTTTGCCATCTACGTCTGTTTCAGAAATTAACAGTGCTTCATCTCTACGAAGAAATCTATAAGTACTGATTTTCTTTTACAAAAGAATGTGTTATATCCACGTCTGATGCCACGGCTGCTTTCAATTGAAGTTTCTTCTGTCGTTTGGACAAAAGATAATAACATTGACAAGTCATTCAACTCTCTAATGAAAACAAATTAAATTTACGTACAACAGGGAAAAATTAGAACAAGGTGATACAGTGTAACAATAACATTAGAATTCTTTGCTGATAAGAACAATCCAATGCTATACTTAAACTGTCATTATACTGATCTGTATCTAGTATGGCCAATGAATACTATGGGGCTTATTCATTAAGCAGTAAAGTGGGGAGACTTGACCTCTGCGTCACTCTTTGTCAGTTTTACTTGTTTTTTTTGCTCCAAATTTATCAGCTGGTTGGTTGTATAGTAAATACACCCATTTATTTCTATATAGTTATTTTGCTCTGCGTGTCATTATAAACTGGTGATAATTTGTGTAAGGGAATTAGCAAGCAAAATATACTATACATAGAAATATATTAACCTTTTCCCACCTGTAGGATGTTTTATGTCATCCTAAAATACAGGGCTCAAATGCCTGTAGGATTTGCTCTGCAGTTCAACAGAGACACCCATGATGAGGGGTCCCACGTGTCCAATGAGGCCACTCTGAGTGTCCTCAGTCTGACAAGTTAAATGACACTGTTGACCCCCGCCTCCTTGGGCATAGGTGACACGGCTCTCTCTTGGATCGAGTTATATCTATCTGAGTACTCCTTCAGAGTGTAACATGATCACCCATTGTGCACTTTGTTGGTGTTCTGTAAGGTTCGCTCGTTTTCCCTCGTAATATTTTCCTTGTACACGTCCTCTCTAGGAAAGCTCATCAACTCTTTGGTCTTCCAATACCACGTTTATGCAGATGGCACTTAAATCTATATATATCTTCTCCTGATCTCTCTCCCTCTGTCTGTTGCCTATTTCCACCTTGATGTCTGAATGACACATGAAATGATACATAAAGCTTAATCTCTCTAAAATTGAGCTATGTAGCTTCTCCCTAGAGCTACATCCTTGTACCTTACTTCACCATTAACAAAAAAAAGAAAATGCTCCAATTTCACCTACTGACTAAGCTTGATGTCTTGGATCTGTCTTTGACTCAACTCTCTCCTTCATCCTCCATATTCAGTCCCAGACCAAATCCTGTCGTTTCAACTGAAGGAACGTTGCATGCATTTGTCTATTCCTCAACAAAGATGTTTCCTAGTGCACTCACTTGTGCTTTCTTGTCTTGGCTACTGCCATATTCTTCTGACTGGCCGACCTCTTGTTCATCTTTCTCTCCTGCAATATATTCAAATTGCATCTGCCAGGCTCATCTTTTTCACTCGTCATTCTGCGTCAGCTGCTCCACTCTGCAAAGCCCTCCAATCCTCGGCCCCTTTCTACAATGCCTTCCTTATTAACTGATAAGACCCTGCACAACTGCTATGCTCCTCAAATGGACTAAGGCTCTCCTCCAACCTCGTCACCTCTTCCCACTTGCTGCCCCTTCACTTGCCACTTGCTGCTCTCACTGTCCCCAAATACTGTTACTACCACCACCTTCCCCTCAGACCTCTTCACTCACCTTATCTGTCTCCTGTCGTCGTCGTCGTCCCCCCTCTAGATTATACGCTTGCGAGCAGGGTTTTCTAACTCATGTACTCAAGTCTGTCCTTGTTCGCCTAACATCCAGAAGTATGCAGTTCCCCTTTATGCTCTGTACCAAGCACTATGTAAATTGTTGGCGCTATTTAAACAAATGTTAATGTAATGTGCTGTAGTGTAAACAATGCCCTGGATAGAAAGTGCTGGTTACATTTAAAATGATCATGCTGTGCCCAAACTTCCGGATAATGGCATGACTCTGCAACGTGAGTGACGTTCTGAGGTTTCATCAGGAACCCACAGTGCCTTTAAAGACCCTGATCAAGTCTCTGTTGCTGTCACTCTGTGATCAGAGCCAGGAGCACAAAATCGCAGTTTTTATGCTTTATTCCTAAAGGACAAAACACCATATGGCATCAAGGATTAAACAGACATGAGCACTCTGCAAGTACACTGTGATTGGCTACATTGGATAAGCAAAAAAAGACTTTGATTCTCATGCCCATTAAGTTGGCACCAAGTGTATCAACTCAACAGAAATTATTTGGCTTTGGTTTTATAAATTAGCAGCAGGATAATTAATCTTTGGTGGGTAAGTTGATATAAATTAACAGATTTAGTATTTATTGTGTTATTATTAGATGTATAGCATTTGAGTGACAAGTTTAGCACATCAACATTTTTATTTTCCCTGCTTGCACATAGTTGAAGGAATGGGAACCTCTTGGTTTTGATGCTGCTTACTGTTCATGTGTTAATTGGCAGGAGGTTTAATTAGACCTTCACTAACACATTAAAAGGATTTTGGCGGCTTTGTGTGCCCACTGGCAGTGTTCTGTGATGTGGCTGGTGAGCTTAATTGTACTTTGGCCAATTCTGTAGCCAAAGACCATTGATTTCTATCACGTTAATAAATATGGCGCCAATATTAAATGGGTAGTGCAGCGTTTTTTGTTGTTTGTATAGAAAGCATGCAGAGATTTAAATGGACAGTCCAACTTACATAAGATGTAACTAGGGTATCATTGCATGTAAACCAAACATATATATAAGACATATGCCACTGTTTGTCTTTCTATTTGTTTGAATTAATTGCATATAAAAGTAAAAATAAAATTAGGTGTTTATCTCCAGCATCCATTTTGAGCATTTTACTCATGATGCAACATTCTTCAAAATCTTCTAGCAAGTCTCACTTTAAAGCCTGCATGATGATGTCATAAGATACTCCCCTGCTCTCTTACTGGCTCCTGTCTATCATAGTGGGCAGGACTAGGTGGCTGTGTATAACTTTTTTTTTGCTGCATTCCAACACAAAGAGAAGAGATTGACCTGATCAAACCGGATCATAACTCTGCCCCCTTGTGATATAATAGTTACATTACCCTCAAATTCAATGCAAGTCTATGATCAGAATTCTGACTTATAGACTGAATTCTGTCCCCCCAGCCCTAAAGTGAGATACTAGTGCTGTAAAATCTCTGTGGGTGGCATCCAAAAACACTATATTTCACAAAATGGTAACATCCAGACATACATGTTTAGTAAAATATTTCATAAAGTAAACTCACATAACAAAAGACATATTTGAAATCAACAATGCAAAATAAAAAATAAAAAAGCATTAGAAAGCTGTGCTCTATCAACCCAGTGGTCACAAAGTGTACTACAGGTGAAAAGAAAATCAAAAGAGCATATTCTTTCAATTAAAGGAATCCAAGTGGCTACCTTGCTTAATAGGCAATCTAAACTTAAATGTCTTTTGTGCATAGTTTGCCAAAACTTAAATGGTTAAACAGCTTTACCATAAATTACAAAATCCTCCTAAGGTAGCTGGACCTTTCTAATCTTTAAAGCATCTGTGCAGTTCATGTTAGGCCGATTGTAAGCCCGTATGTGCATCAACTGAGTGCCAGCTGTCTTCATGAAATCCTTCTCTTTTAACTCAGTACTCCCAGAAGTGGCAAGGCCTAAAATGTATTGACTGTTTGCTGCCAAATTTAAAACTTACATTGTATTTTGCAGAAATGCTTTTTTTTTTTTGCTGAGATAGATCTTGAAGTCTCATAAATAAAAAGTAAAATGTATTATACATTTTGAATAAAATATGTTTGTCGAATAGACTTTAAGATTTGCACGCAGCAAGATTTTATAATGGAACTCCAGAAATAAATCCTTTTATTTTAAATATGTATTTAATAAGTCTTAGGGATCTTTTTTAAGTTGGACAAAGGGATCATCTCAGTATTAATAGTGAAGTGTCCAATCCTTGGAAATAATAATGTAATAAATTGGCAGCTTAAAGATGGTACCTACTAAATTATTATTGTGCTCAAGCCCAAGGTAGTACCAAATAAATATTGATTTGAAACATGATATATGAGGCTTAAAAATGTATAAACCCTGAATTTATGTGTTTCACTGCAGGAGTTTTTCTGTCATTTAATGTGCATTTACCTCTATTCAGCCATATATTCAGTGCAGATTGTGCACCATGAAGTAGACCCTTATTGAAAAAACCTCCAGGTACATAAATGAGGAAAGCAATTGTCCCCTGACTGTTTGATGTGAAATGTATTTCTGATTATAAAAGCATCGGTACCTCATTATTCATTGAACTGCAAGAACTATATGATACAGAAACCTCATATGTTGGATAGAGAGCTAGATTGATAGAGGGCTGGATGGATTTATGGATTTCTTTTTTTATAGGCTTTCCTTAATTATTTATCATAACCTCGACTTAACTCGTGTTTCAAAAACATGGTGATTATTTATAACTGTCAACTTTAGGGCAGAGTTGGAAAACTTGAGCATTCAAAAAGGCAAACATAGTTGGGACAGACACCATTGCCCCAGAAATTAGTTTTGGTAATAATCCCCACATTAATTATGACAGTAGATAAGTACTAATCTTGTTAGTCTTGTCTGTACACCAAATCAGGTGTTAGCCTTTACTAGATCAAATGGAAGATACTCTTTCTGTAAAACAAACTTTGTTTTGTATTTGTCCTTGGTCTTCCACCCTCTGACTTCAAACTGTGCTTTCTTATCCCAACCTTTAACCTTATTCAATCTTGTAATGGAAATGTATTACAAATTATTATCACATTCTCCTATGTATTTAACTAAAATCACATTCCTCTCTGAATGATGCCATTCTAAAAAAAAACTGACTGGCTTTGTCACATAGGTATATAATCTCTGTGATTGGTGATCACAGCAATCATTTGCCTGAAAAAGAAAGAGCTAGTTCGTCAAATGTGAGCAAAGTTCTGCACTAGCAGCTAGCAAGCAGGAGATAGCCCCTTGCACTATTTGATCGGTGCATATATATTTATATATATACAAGGATCATGGTTATTCGGACATATTTATACGCCTGATTGCGCAAAGGGTTACCAAGAACCAAGCTTAGGTTATGTATTTACACCCTAAACTTGGTTCTTTAATAGAAGCAAAAGTTATAGCAAGAATAATGTGCTATGTACATACCGCTTCTCCCCAGCACACACCACAGCTGATCATCCAGAAGTTGTCAGCTGCAAGAGAGTCTTCGTCTCATTGCTATTTCAAAACCCCTGTTTTTTAATGAAATTGATAGAGGGAAACTAGTTAGAATCCTCAATATCTATAGAGTCAAAAATGAGTGGCACTGCTTAAGAGACTCAATGACCTTGATCAGCCTGTATACTCCAGGTTGAAACATACATGTTTCAGGTATGGTGGACAATAGCATTTACATGCCACTTTATCCCCATAATAGAGTGACTATAAAAAAAACTCTTGTTTCTATTACAGAAGGAAAAATTTACCATTAAAGTTTATTTGCCCTTTAAGATTTTAACTTCTACCGGTCAAGAATCGAAATATCAAGCATTCATTTAATTACTAAAATTAGTAGAATCTTGCCTTTAATTCATAAAAATTAGGGGAAATTATTAATAAAAATACATATATATCTCGTTTTAGGAACAATTAGTCATTTACGACCTTTCAACTCTAAATTTAGATTGCCTGAATTAAAGTACATATGCACATTTATATACTACGCGTTTTGAGTTATGTATCATAAGCATATGTGCATATGTTATTTTTTATGGTTCATAAAGAGACTAGTTTTTCATTTATAGCATTTCTTGGGTTAAAAGAATACTTAGAACTTAATTAAAGGACATTTGGTGTGATATTTCCAAAGTGTGGCGTTTTGTTGAATTGCTAATGAAGAGGAATTATGTGAACCAGTTTTGCACTATCCTGGGCTCTAATATATTGCCTATTTTGGTTACTTAGCCATTATAATAAAAAGAATAGTTAAAGAGGAATAATATACTCACAAATCTTCACTTCGATGTCAAACTAAATGGAGACTAGTTATATCTCACTTGGCCCCATGAGAAAAAAAGACAATTGATTGTATTGGCTGCCCTCCAGTATCTCTGTTCTTTGCTGTATATTTCTGGAACACGGTACATATGAAAAAAAGAAAGAACTCTTAAACCACGGCCTTATCTATCTTTTAATATGCTGACTATCTAATACTGACAGATATGAACAAAATGTATTTTCTTTTTTTTTTTTAACTCATGGAACACTTTGCAGATTTGCAGCCATTTTCCTCTGTTAGTACAATCATTTGTTTGTGAACAGCTAGTGACTGCCTTTCTCTTATTTCAAAACAAATACTCACACTACAGAGTCATTTCCTTAACCAAATGAGTATTTGTCAAGTTGGTTTCTTTGAACACTATGCACAAACTATCTATGCACCATGCACAGATACCTCGCAGCTGAAAGGAGCGGAAATTAGAATACTGCTCTCCAAGGCACAAAGGGCTATCCAGGGTTTTTATATTTTTATTTTCCTACAACCACACTACTCTTTTCTTTTTGTTTTCAAGGACGCTTGAGGGGAAGGGCTATGTTATATCTGTACTTGTTCTGTGGCAATCATCAGTATTCATTGTATATTTTACAACTGAGGATTTGGATATGCACCTGCTATGCCTGATTTGGATACAGTATTATTCAGAAAGGCTCCACAAACAAGCACATATGGACAAATGATTCAGATCCACAAGGAAAAAATGATATGCGAAAAAGTGCAATACATATGGGTAATAAAACAAATTATATATCATTATATGACTCCCTTATGTGTCTCATGTCGCCCACTCCTTCTAGATTGTAAGCTAGCGGGCAGTGTTTTCTATCTCCTGTATCAGTCTGTTATTGTCTTAACATCAATGACGATTCATCTTTCCTGCGCATGAAATACCAGCTTTTTGAACCCACCATGCTACAGATGCAGTAACTTTAGCCCAGGTCTGTTTTTTTCTGGTTGAGAGAATGCCCTTCTCCAACGACCTAAATATTAAGGCTTTGCCATCATTATAACTGCCTTTTCCTGCACCTTTGGAGATTTTTCCTTTCCTCTGTATCAGACTATGTATTGAGGCTTAACATGTATTAAGCTATGTGCTTGGAGGGGAAACATCCAGTTAAACATCGTTTGCATATATCCTATGCTGTCTGTTTGGGAGAGGGAGAATTCAAGGCCGGGGCTACTTTACAAGCACTTTTGCATTTTATAATACATTTTATGAAATGACACTGTTGTTGTGAGTTTACATTTTTTGCCATTCTATATTACATTTATTAAAATTTTATTACCACTACATATTGCACTGTTTGTTTTTATATAATTTACCTTTTGGGTAAAAATCGTCTGTGACTGTCTATGTGGGTTTTTTGGGGTTTTTTGAAGCCTTTCTGAATAATATGTTTTCCTGCAGGATTTGAGTGTTCCCCCTGTGGCCATCCATCTACAACTCCGCAATTCATTTGTGGAGTATTGTTCTTAGAATCTATTTATATTTGCTAACTGAAACTTGGCTTAGTGTGTTTTTTTTTATATATACATATTAGATACAGTAATAGCAGATATATGACTGTTTATAGTGCTGAATGATATAATTGAATATGTATTTATATGAGTACCATGGAATATGTATTGTAACCATTAGTTACACATTTGTTGCCAGTGACTGTTTGTTATATAAAATATTCAGAGAAGGTGTAATGTTTTGTTTGTAGTATATATGTATATATGTTTATACATAAAATTCTGGTATAAATATAGTAATATTTGTTTCTGATAAAAAACATTCTATACATCATATATATTCATTACTTCAAGTAATATGCTAATGTGACACTTGCACCATATATACTAAAAAGTTACAAGGATCTCCTACCACTTTAACTGGGCAGGGCCACCTACAGTGTTCTTTAGTCTGTATATATTTTTAAAGTTAAAAAAAATAAGTGCATTTCACATATATTTGAGAAATAAACAACACACAGAAAAGGGACTAAGTGGAACTGCCCCAGTAAACAAAGACATAAAAAAGTGTGGCAAAATGGATGTTGGGATAATAGGACATTGCTTAGTGAGACACCATATTAATTGTCTTGTTCATTGTTAGTTAAATAAAACTAAATCTTGTGGCTGGATTTTGCATTGGAGATGTAAAAATGGATGTTACCTTTACACTGGGTCGAGAAGTGGAACTTCAAAACAATCCAATAATGCAGAAGATTTACAAGGAATTTGTTGCGTCTGAGAAATGTGTCTAATTATGCACTTAACCTGCACTTCCACAAATTTACTAAGGCATAAATAGCAGGTAAGTAAGGATTTTAAAGTTTCAAGAAATGAAAAGGAGAAAACATCTCAACAGGTTTTGCATGTTTCTGCAAGATTTGTGGGACTTGACCTTCGAGGTCATGTGTACAATCAATAAAATAACTACTGCATAATAAAAAGGGATATTAAAATGTTAAAATACAATTTATTTAAATAAGAAATTGCTGTTGTTTAAACATAAATGATTAGATTGGCAGTTAAATATTGCACATACATGAGTCCAATAAAATATTCCCCATATAGGTGCCCATTAAATATACCACACACAGGGGACCATTAAATATGCCACATATAGGTGCCCATTAAATATGCCATATACTAGAGCCTATTACATCTTTCACAAACAGGAGTTTGAGAACTAGAGCCTTTAGGTTTGATTTATTTAAAATCCAAAACATTACAGCACTTATGGAGTTAAACAAAATACTTAACAACAGGATTGGATTGGTAGAGCTCTTTCCAAGCAACTGTAGAAAATATTCCATAATAAATGGAAGGCATGCGCAGTCTAAAGAAATACTTTAGGAAAGTAATAATGAATGGTGAAAGTAAATAATAAAAATAATGTACAAATTCAAATCCCCCCAAAATGCAATAAAAAGTAAATACTACAGAACGATATTGTAAATGTACAGGTGCAAAGCTATAGTAATACATAAAATGTATTTTACCTTTCATAGACAAATGCTGTGTGCCGACCTATGTTAAAAACCCTGCATTATGCAGTAAATTCACTATTCGCTGGTGTGTTTTTATTGGCTGGATGCAAAAAAAACCCTAATCAAAGCTGATAAAAAAAGATGTGTCTCTTAGATAGGTGCCAACAGTCCCACTTTTTGGGGTCCTGCCCCAACAAATGTGGGTCTGTCTGTGTACAGTTCTTTGTATCTATGTTGTACCCTATTTTTCCATTCAGTTTACAATCCTGTTTTCTCTTCTTTATCCAAATTCATTCTCTTCTCTTTCTGTCTGCTTTGTATTCTATAGTCATCTTTTTGTAACAGACATTAGTAAAATAGTGTGAGAGATGATTTTTAATAGAAAAAGAGCACAAATGGAGCCGGCTCCACCGCTGTGTAGGTGAACTCCTCTCGTTCAAATCATCATATAGTCACAAAATACTGGGTGCTTCGTTAGTGCAGTGACCGCAGCACTGTATAATGTAAGCAGAAAACAAAGAAAAAAAACGCATGCACTCCAAGTAGATATGGTGAAAAATAGAAAAATGTATTAAGTATAATATACACATAGACACTTGAAACAGAGGACCTGGTGAGAGCGATCCACCTGACGCATTTCGCGTGATAACACGCTTTTTCATAGGCTGAAGAATAAGCGTGTTAGCCTATGAATAAGCGTGTTATCACGCGAAATGCGTCAGGCGGATTGCTCTCACTGGGTCCTCTGTTTTAAGTGTCTACGTGTATATTATACTTAATACATTTTTCTATTTTTCACCATATCTACTTGGAGTGCATGCGTTTTTTTCTTTGTTTTATGATTAGCACAACTGACATAAAACGCTCCTAACTGTATCTTAAAGCTCAAGTAATCAGTGTTGCCATCAGGTGCGTACAAAAAATAAACATAAAAAGCTTGCCAGCAGAGGTGCTGACTGGGGAGATATAAGGATCTCCACTGACTAGCCCTCTCTGCGGTCAAGTAGGCAAGTAGGCAGCTGGACGTCTGTGCCTGCTGTTCCGTCGAACTTTTCTCCGTTAGAATAATATTTATGATGACATTTCTCATTTTCTACTACTGTAAAAAAAACACTAGACACGGTCAAACATTTGTTACTTTTTTTGCAGTCGAAAATGGTTACACTGCTGAAATCGAGTAAAATAATATTAATTTTGAGAACACATACCATATTGACTGCACTCTGCCGTCACTAATATAACATCACAAGAGATACAGTAATGGTGTGAACTCCTTCTGGGTGTATTAACACCCTACTGTACATCCAGGTTTTTCTTATTCATCATGCTAGGGTGTTTATATAGTATCCTTAATTCAGCTGCTAAAGTCAGTGTTTGCCAGAAATCCCTAGCTACTCACTTTGAAAAGTATAGAATCCAGACACAGGTCGAGTCTGTGAGGATTAGTGCACAGGAAAGTAAAAATATAAGAATAATACGACATAGTACAAGACTCAACAGCAGTAAGATGGCAAGTGATCATTCAACATAAGGGAACATGATACGCTCACATCTCAAATTCAGACAATTTGCTCATTGTGATTTATTAACCGTTTCTTTAATGACCTTTTTATATACAGTGGCAAGAAAATGTAAGTGAACCCTTTGGAATTACCAGCATTTATGTGTATATTTGTCTTGAAATATGGTCTGATCTTCATCTAAGTTGCAATAATTAACAAACACAATCGGTTTTAACTACCGTATTTATCGGCGTATAACACGCGCCGGCGTATAACACGCACCTCATTTTAAGAAGGAAATTTCAGGGAAAAAAACTTAAATTTCAAATAAAGAACTTTGAAGCCCAATATGCCATTTAATATGCCAGGATATTGCCCCCAATATGCCATTTTAATATGCCAGGATATTGCCCCCAATATGCAATTTTAATATGCCAGGATATTGCCCCCAATATGCCATTTAATATGCCAGGATATTTCCCCCAATATGCCAGGATATTGCCCCCAATATGCCATTTTAATATGCCAGGATATTTCCCCCAATATGCCAGGATATTGTCCCTAATATGCCATGTAATATGCCAGGATATTGCCCCTTAGTTTGCCACCCTCCTCCCCCCTTCCCCAGACCCCAGTTCTTACCTTGTTCCTGCTCCGTCTCCCGGTGCTTTGAAGGTGCGTGGCTGTGAGGGAAGCGTTGTGAGCTTCCCTCCAGCCGCGCGGAACAATAAAGTTTGTTTAAAAAAAAAACACTTTATTGACCGCGCAGCTGGAGGGGAGCTCACAACGCTTCCCTCACAGCCACGCACCTTCAGAGCACCGGGGGACAGCAGGAACGAGGTAAGTTTTAGATTTTTTTTTTTCCTAGCCACCGATCGGTGTATAACACGCACCCATCATTTGCTCCCTATTTTTCATTTGGACACCGGACCCGAACACAGACATTTCACTTTATGTTCGGGTTGGAGTTCGGGGTTCGGCGATTTAATGGCGCGTTTTGAAAGGATACCTGGATCCCCCTCTCTAACAGCAGGGGAATGTCTGCGCGACATTACATGTATTCCATAGACCGAAAGTCTATAAACCGAAAGACATTTGGTTTATAGACTTTCGGTTTATGTAATACATGTAATACTATTGCTATTTTATAAACCGAAATAGAGTCCCCATTCATATGAATAGGTCAATTGATTGAATGAGGTCAAGTTTGTGTCCCCATTGACTTCAATGGGGTTCGGGGTCAAGTTCCGGGTCAAGTTCGAGCACGGACCCGGACATTTTTTCGAAGTTCGGCCGAACCTGCCGTTCCAGAACATCCAGGTGTCCGCTCAACTCTACCCTTGAGTAATCTCTAAAAGTTTAAAAGAATCATTGAAACTATATAACTTCTATGTTCATGAGTATATCACAACAAAAAACATTTTATTATTACAGCGTGTGATTATTTGTACAAATGCTATGTATGGAATGGAGGAAATATACAATTAGGTATTGAATGTTCTTCTCTCCTGTGTGAAGCAAATCAAAGAAACTTAGATTCTATATACAGTACCAATGCAACAGAGATTTCATGCACAATAATTAGTATGCCTCCCAAACTAATAGAGGACAACAGGCAATAGGTAATGTCAAGGATCAAGTCTCTTTTATCATTAATAGCATGCAATCCTACTTTGCTGTCATATTGATATTGTACATGAACATTAAGGAAGTTTCCACTGTTTCAACAGAACCATGTGAGAATCAATCATTTCAAAGTCACAGCAAGCCACTTACTAAGTGTACCCTGGTCTCAGCCTGACGAAAAGGACCTGCATGAAATGTGCTAAAGAGCTATGCGATGTCCATAGCATCTGTGTCTTCAGCACTGACACAGACTCTTCATATTTGACCCCTCATGCTCCTGTGCTATCTAGAGAGTCAGAATACTGGGCTTCAGCATAGGCACTGCAAGTCAAGAACACTGGGCTGCCAAGGAACCTCCATCCAAGGACACAAAAGATAGCATCCAGGGGTGGTAAAGTTTTGAAATGTTGACTCCCATATTTATATGGACACCAATGTCAAGAAGCATTGCTAATACCTATTCAGGATTATTGAAACTGATTCCCCTTGTGGAATTTAAATAGATTTTTGCTCTTCCAAAGGTGGGGTTAATTTTTAAGTTTAACCAATAGATGTAAGTTAAATGTGTAGTGAGCTGATCCTAAATAATGGTGGCAGGACAGATCACACATTCTTCCAAGACAAAACTCCTGAACGCAGGGAGAAATTATGCCTTCTTACAATTAAATGGACTTGAACATTTTTCGTTTTGTTCAACCATTAGGATGTTAAAGGTAGCACTACTTTTGTTGTGTCCCTGCAATTATTGTGGTCTGTAAATGTGCAAAATATGTCTGTCATCTGTTTCTTTACTTCAAAAGGATCAACATGACATGAAATTGTAATCTGTGTATAGTATTTCAAAGAGACCTACTAATACAATGATCGTTGGATCACTTTAAACTAAGATGATATATTGTTTCAGTAAGCAAAATGTATAGGGACTTGATTACTAAATATATCAAACTAGCACTGATTTAGCCACATATGGCTTTTTTGTTTGCTTGTGTGTTTGTTGTTTGTGTTTTCCTATTTTTGAGGTTAGTTATGTTTCAGGTTAATGGAGCAACAGTGACATATGATCATATAAAAATAGAGAATACACAAAAAATATACATTGCATATTTACAAGAAAATATGTATGTAGTATTTCCAATTTGTAAACCAAAGTAATAGACAATGTGCAAGTTGCGTATGGTGATGTCATAAACTGAAGCCACGATGGACACATTTAAAACATGTTCTTTTTTTTTATTATTGAAGGTACATTTCCACATACATTATATAGAAAATAATAAATAGTTATTTAACCTAATAATAAAGTTTTCTGTATCTTTTTATTTAAAACAATTTCTCTGGGACCCTTCAATTCCTCCTCTCTGTTTATTCCTCCCTGCGGTATCAGTGAGATAGGCAGAACTGTTGCTACAGCAACACCAGTGACCAGTTATTAAACTGTACCATGAAATGTTGTTGATATTCTATTCAACTTTAAAGGGAATGTGTAGTGCCCAAAATGCATATAAATAATACTTACAGCTAGATGAAATTGTGACATTACAGCAGTTTGCAAGAAGCCAGGACTGCCCACACTAGCAGAGTAAAAGTAATTTCCTTTATTTATTTATTTTTTGCTGCTGGAATCAATGAGAATAATTTAATTCAAATAAATGACATATCCTGTCACTCTGGTGGTGTCACCAGACAATGTGTTACATTGTTAAGAGATCCTGCTGTGTACAAGAGCAAGGTCACTCAGAGTCCACATAATGTATATAGGTGGAAAAGCACAGGGAGTGACTAAATGAAACAACATTTTATATTCTCAGTGTCTATATAATCAGTGCTGACTGTGAGGCCCAGTTTGCAGACTCATCCAAGCGGTTCCAGTGATTTCAGTATACTTTTGTTTTGCTGGCTTGTTTATTTTTTATGTTCGCTCCTGCTTTTGATTTCCTCTCTGGTCTTGTTTATTACCTATGCTCATTCCTACCTTTGTTTTGCATACCTGTGCCTTGCCCATCCCTCTCTCGCTTGGCCACAGAGTGCCGCTCCCACAAAGTGTTAACCCTTCCCTTGCTCGGCCACATAGTGGTATTATAGTATAGTATAGCATAGTGGTACTCCCCCAGAGGGGCATCTTCCCAATCTGGCTATAGTCCGGATCCTGCCCTGTTCCAGAGTAGCCCCTACCTGTGAGCACTCCATGATATGTGACCAGGGAATCTGTACGTGTGATAACTTCTGTTCCCTTAAAGAAGTTATCCAGCAAAGCAGTAGTGCTTGTCACCTCCGGAGGTTGCTCATGTAATTGTAGGCTGTGTCTGCTCTTATGCTCTGTATCCTGATTCCCTGTATTTCTTAGCCCTCTCTCATAACTCTGTTAAAATCTCATGTTCCTGTTACTTTTCTTAGTTTTAGCTCTGATCCATTTCTGGTTTTCTTGCTCTCTGTTATTCTATTGCTCTGTTCCAGGTTTTCTTAGTTTCCTCTTGCTTAGTTCCTCTATAAATGCAACCACACCTGTTTACTCTGTTTGCTTTCTTCAGCTCTGCAGGTATTTTCTATGTTTGTATGTCTGTGTATTGTTATTAGTTTGCTATTCAATTTTAGTGTAGGGACTTGCCTTATTGTGAGGTACCTTGACGTGGTTGGCAAGCTTCATGTTATGGCCATAATTAACCAAATCCTCACTAATTTATCTAAGAGTGATAGGTTAGTTCCTGCATGTTTGTTTGTATATATATATATATATATATATATATTCCCTTATCCTCTCTCCCAGAAGCACCTGAGGATCTCAGCTCCTCTCCCTTAACCCCATGTCCAGCTTGGTTCCCCTTCTGAAGTGTCTGAGGATCTCAGCTCCTTACTCCATCCCTTGTGTTCCTTCATCCCTTACCCATCCTCTGTATGTTGTTATGTGTTATATATGTATCTCTGTATGTCTCCTTAGTTATGTACTTTTGTCTTATGCTTTGCCCTTCCTTGTGTGCTTTAGTTCTCCCTTTGCACCTTGCTCTGTCCTGCAGCCCTGCACTCCGTATGTCTGCCCTGCTCTGTCTCAGTTTCTTTGTACTTGTTTTGCTCTGCTTGGCTCATCTCTTTGCTTTAGCCTGATGCATCCTGCTAGCCTGTTCTAGTTATACTCCATGCTCCCTCCAGGATGTTTTCAGGATCACTTCAGTTATCACCTAGGCATCACTGGATTCCACAGCTGCTTCACAGGGCCTGGGAACGTGGCTGCATGAACTTGGGGGTCTCAAACCACTGACGGATTTCAGTTACCCAGCACCAGGCCCTGTGTCTCCATTTCCAGTGCAGTGAACTCTTGCATCAGGCGCTCGGGTCCCATAACATACTGGACCCGTCCCTGACATATGGCTATAGTCACTTGCAGTAAACATGCAGAGTAATCACTGGGGAGGACTTGAATCAAATATTAAAAAAATGTGATTTATGAAAAAAAACTGTATCAAATCACACTGGGGGGAAAAGCCTGTGCACCATACAAGCATTAATCTTCATCTTGCCCCAAAGTGAGTTTTGGGACTAGACTGTCCTTTTCAGAGCGATACAGATCTCAATGTTTATAAAACTTGAACTTCATAATGTGGCTTTCATTACAAATTACTTGTCTTTAGAACTATTAGCCTCCTGCACTCTCAAAGATAAGCTGTTCACTTTAATGTAATGGCTTGACAAAGACCCAGGGGGGTCGAAACACTATGTATCGCTCATTGTGTACTTGTTTTCCAATGATGCTCGCCTAATGAGAGACTTTGGCTGATTGGGAATGGTAGTTAAAATTCATTTAACTAGCCTGCAAAAAGTCTTCCATGTTGCTGGCTGAGCATCATAGAAATAAATAAAACCACTACACAGTATTATGGCAAAATATATATCTTTATTTAAAATAAAAGTTTGTGTTGGTCCTTTACATCTAAATAAAGTTTGTGCTCTCCTCCCCCTCTCCCCAATAATGAAATGGGCGTGTCAGGAACATACATGTCTAAAGGGGAGGAGTTCATAATGTAGCCACACCCACCGGGGGGCACCCCCCAAAAAAACCCTGCACCCAGGCGCCCATTACCCTAGGATCGGCCCTGGTGGACTAGATATCCCATAATGCTACCCAATTAATTAGCTGGTTGAGTATCATAAGATATGCAGTCCACTGCAGTGTAATACATTTTAAAACAATTACACCACTTACCACAATCCCAGTGGTCTAGTGGAGTCTTTAATAGCTATAGACTATGCCTTCTCAGATACTGCCCTGTGCCTGTAGACCATACAGCGCCTTAGTGTGGACTGAGGATTAAAATATAAGTATGCAGTAAATGATATCAGGTCATATCCTGTGATCTCCTTCAATCAGCCTGCACACAACACCATGCAAGATCTGCAGGGCCGTCTTTAATATTGATTGGACAATTGGCAAGCATTTGCTTGGTCCCCCTGGACTTTTATTACAGTGAGTACTTTTATTGCAGTTTATTAAATGTATATAATAAGTGTATAATTTCAATGTATAAACTTTATATTTGGATAAAAATGTGTATATATGACTGCAATATGTATACCTTCTTACTATGCAACACTGGAATAAAACTACTCATTGTCTAAGTGTATACACGGATATTAGAGAGCACTTACATATGTTCATATATATTTATAAATATCTATACACATCTTAAGCTCTCTCACTAGTTGCATTTATACTTCTTAAAATTATATTCAGCTATTTTCCCTTTATTTATAAATCTTTATTAAACGTATCAAAAGACATACCACATAAAAACATCACTACGCATACAAATCAAGAGATCTCTTAGTATCTAATCAAACCGATCCTCAGAGTGTAATATTATCACAATAGCATATGTAATAAAAATGTTATTGAAAAATTGCATTTCTTGTTTTTATTCCCTTTTTCTGCACCCACATTGCACCTAAAGGACTTAACACAGCACCATAGAGTAGCCACAGAACTTGTCATGCATCTATCTTGCACCCACAGTGTCACGAATATAACTATCTGTCTGCCCTAGACTATAAATAATGATAAAAAAAAAAAACCTTTTACACCACCCACACTTAATTATACTGATATAACTAATGTCCTAACACTGCCACCACCAAGACAATTTATAAATGGGGTGCCTTGGTCCCCCAAGAAAATTAGTCTAAACCCACAAAATATGCTTTATCACAGTATCTATGCAATTTAAATTACCAATAAATTGGTCTAATTAGGTAACGTGACTCTCTCTACCAGACAAAGGCAGAACTTAATAAAGGAATATTTTTTATGAACAAAACAAAAGTCACAGTGCATACATAAAATAAAACAGATGACACATTATTTACACCAAAACAGATAAAAATAAAACGGAGAAATTAACAGAAAACCTAACTACTCACTTAGATGGAGGAGTACCAGTATTTTCTGTCCGAGGGACTGCGACAAGGAAATGACGGCAACTTACGCAAAATTAGATCTTGGCCACTAGTAAGCACACTGGACATTATTCCATCATTAGATTTATACCTTGCCAGGTCAACTCAAGTTTCCAAGCCGGCCCAGAGGTGGGTGGGTGTACCTAAAAGTGTCCTCCCCCATGTGTGGTGGAACTACCCCACTCAAAATATGGAATCTTGTTTCTAATTTCCCTCCCATGCATGTCACATACATAATTCTTGCCTCTATTAATTTGTTGCAATTTATGAAGTCCATAGATATGTCACACTTGCTACCCATGACTCTATACCACAGACTTCACAATAACTTCCAAATGGCTCAAGTTGCACCAGCCATATTTAAACTCATTTTGTAGGGTGTACTCTCCCCAGTCTAAATATTCTCAAAAAGATGCATGATTAATAATCTTTGAGTTATTATTAATGCATGTTTGGGAGATGACTTTTGCAGGACAAGACTTCTAACTGGTAAGAGTCACTTAGCATATCAAAAGAACCTACTATCTATGAGGGGATACAGACCTATGCTAGATAGACTTGCTGGCAACTAACTCAGTGTAACATTTCACACCTTGTAACATCAGTTCCAGCTTCAAAGGAAACACTCAAGTTGTAAAGCTTTTCAAATCACAAAGGTCATATCATCTCTACTGGATAGTAGATGCAGGTATGCACTACACAAATTGTTGTGACACACAGCACTTGGCTTGCACTCATATTGCACCCATACAATTTGGCATGCCACATTGTCAATTTGCCCCACAGAACATACCACAGTGTCACTTTTTCCCACAGAACTTCCCATGCAGAACAAGCCACAGTGTCACTTTCCCCCATAGTACATGTTTTTCCCCCACAGAACACGCCACAGCATCACTTTGCCAATTAAAATAATCCACTCTTGGGTACCAATTAACATGCACAGTCACTTTGTCATTAACGTATGCAACAGCCAGTTTGCCTATTAAAATATGCCACCGTTTGTCCATTAAATATGCCACAGTTTGCCCATTAACATGCCACAGCCAATTTGCCCATTAATATGCAAGTATTATTGTGCCATTAAGATGCCAGTATTATTGTGCGATTAAGATGCCACAGCCAATTTGCCCTTTATGATGCCAGTAATATTGAGCCATTAAGATTCCAGTATTATTGTGCCATTCAGATGCCAGTATTGTGCCATTAAGGTGTCGGTATTATTGTGCCATTAAGATGCCAGTATTATTGTGCCATTCAGATGCCAGGGTTATTGTGCCATTAAGATTCCAGTAATTTTGTGCCATTAAGAGGCCAGTATTATTGTGCCATTAAGATGCCACAGCAAATTTGCCCATTAAGATTCCAGTATTATTGTGCCCTTCAGATGCCAGTAATATAGTGCAATTAATATGCCAGTATTATTGTGCCATTAAGATGCCAGTAATATTGTGCCATTAAGATGCCAGTATTATTGTGCCATCAAGATGCCAGTAATATTGTGCCATTCAGGAGCAAGTATCATTGTGCCATTCAGATGCCAGTAATATTGTGCCATTCAGATGCCAGTATTATTGTGCCATTAAGATGCCAATAATATTGTGCCATTAAGATGCCGCAGACAATTTGCTCATTAAGATGCCACAGTTAGGTTTTCTATTATGTCAATGTTACAGTGCTCTTTATATGCCACCCTCCTCCCCCCAAAAAGTCAGCAGATATAATTTGTTCAATAAATAGCCAAACCAGCACATCAAAGGGACAAATCGTGGATTTACTATCCAGCAGGCAACGTTTCAACTCCTAAACTGGAGTACACGTGTCCAAAAGGAAGGGGTGGAGTCCACACAATGCAACTACAATCAAGTGTTTACAATTAAATGAATCAATGAATAAAGTGCACAAAATATATATATTAATTTCTTCTCAACTTACTTTATTATACATCAAAAACATTCAATCTTCATCTCATGTGCATATTTACAATAATACAATAAATTCTGAAAATTACAAATAAACATTGGTATTTATATACATATGTGTATATAAATGCCCAAGAGTGGCATATATATTTTTGACTACTTTGACTTTATAGGAAAAAATGGACTTCCAGAAGGGTAGGGGTAAAGGGAATTTTCTACCTCCACAAAAATACTTTAGATACCCTGACATATCCAAATTTCAGGGCTTCTTACTGAACAAATTTTCTGGGCCCCCTACTAACCCCCAGCTCCCCCCCCCCCCCCCCCCGGTCAATATGCCAGTAATATTTTACCACTCAATATGCCATTAATATTTTGCCACTCAATAAGTAAGTATTTTTCCCTCAATATGCCATTCTTTTGCCATTTAATATGCCACTATTTTGCCATTCAATATGCCAGTATTTTGCCCCTCAATATGCCAGTATTTTGCCCCTCAATATGCCATTCTTTTCCCATTTAATATGCCAGTATTTTTCCCCTCAATATGCCATTTAATATGCCAGTATTTTTCCCCTCAATATGCCATTTAATATGCCAGTATTTTGCCCCTCAATATGCCATTGTTTTGCCCCTCAATATGCCATTCTTTTGCCAATTTATATGACAGTATTTTGCCCTCAATATACCAGGATTTTGCCCCTCAATATGCCAGGATTTTGCCAATTAATATGCCAGGATTTTGTCCCTCAATATGCCAGGATTTTACCAATTAATATGCCAGGATTTTGCCCCTCAATATGCCAGGATTATGCCATTTAATATGCCAGGATTTTGCCCCTTAAAATGCCAGAATTTTGCCCCTCAATATGCCAGGATTTTGCCATTTAATGTGCCAGGATTTTCTCCCTCAAAATGCCAGGATTATGCCATTTAATATGCCAGGATTTTGCCAATTAATATGCCAGGATTTTGCCCCTCAATATGCCAGGATTATACCATTTAATATGCCAGGATTTAGCCATTTAATATGCCAGGATTTAGCCAATTAATATGCCAGGATTTAGCCATTTAATATGCCAGGATTATGCCATTTAATATGCCAGGATAATGCCAGTTAATATGCCAGGATTATGCCAATTAATGCCAATTAATATTCCAGGATAATGCCAATATGCAGGATTATGGCCGTCAATATGCAAGGATTTAGCCATTCAATATGCCAGGATTTTGCCCCTCAGTATGCTCGTTATCTACCACCCTCCTCCCCCTTTCCCCAGTACCTCCTTGCTGATGTCTCCCGGTGCTCTGCAGGTCCCCAGCTGTGAGGGAAGTATTGTGCGCTCCCCTCCAGCCGCGCGGCTTCAATACAGTTTGTTTTTAAAAAAAAAATGCAACCAGAGTAACTCCAGTCGCATTTTTTTTTTAAAACAAACTTTATTGAAGACGCGTGGCTGGAGGGGAGCGCAGAACGCTTCCCTCACAGCCGCGGACCGGCTTAAGAGAGGGGGATTTTATAAATTTTTTCTGGCGTAACCGGGCCAGTATCACCCTTCACCCCCTGATGGCGGGCCTGAATGCAAGGCTGCCTATAATGTTAATGAGATTCATGGCAAGCATCTATATGCTTGCCATGGATCTCATGGCATCTTACCATCCTTACCACATCATGCACAATTAGAAATGGTTTCAGGATTATGGTGCATTGTCCACATACTATTTAATTTTGTAATGCTTCTTGGCCTTAAGTGCCACCCAAACCATGAATATTCCACACAAAACCTCTCTCTCTCACACATTACAGTCTACCAATGCCCAATTTCTATAACACATTATGACTGAAATTCATATCACCAAATTGCGCCACACAAAAAAAACATTTCTCCAATGCTCCACGTTCCACCAAAACATTTTCTCGTGCTCCCATAACCCCTAAACGAAATGTGAAGAAGAAGACTCCCTACCAAAGTGCACTACAAATCCCAATGTGTTATCAGACCCTTCAGACAGAGGCACACACACTCCACCACATTTCACGTTAATGCTAATTAAATACTGCTGACATACCATATTTAATTTGTTTCTAATAGCAGGATACAACTCTTTGATTGTGAGAAGGGTGTGTAATGCCTCTTTGGTATTGAAAGGCTTAAAAATAAAGATCAACTTCTAAGTGTAGCAGCTCCTGCACAGGCAAAGGAAACATTAAAATAATGGGAGGGAACAACTGGAAACTAGCCAATCCAAGGTAAAGAAAGTCAGCATGAATGGGATAGAAGCTAGTAGGATGAAAGATGTTATCTAAGTGAAGCTAGGTAAGACACAGAGTTAAAAGGCCAATCGGGAGAAAGAGAAACAATGGTTGCTGAAAGAAGCTTAGGGAATTTGGGCAATATCATAATAAAGGGTGTAATGGTAAATGAGGGCAATAATTAAATAGTAATGTTTTTTTTATTTTATAAAGTATTATACATAATACAATTAAAGCATTTTACATGAGCTTGTGATAGGTTCACAATAAAAAATACAATATCCATTAATCTGATGGTTTATGAGAATTGGGGTATATCTTTAAAATATAACTAATAAGTAACGGGAAAGGGAAAATGGGAGAGGAAAAGAGAGAGCGAAAAAAGGAGGAGGGGAAGTAACACCAAGATATAAATCCTCTTATATGGAACATCATGTTACTCTTTTATATTAAATTGCTTGACATCAGTAAAAAGATAGACTTTTACCTATTGCTTCCGATGTTCAGAGAGGGTAAAAGAAGGGTAACTCTTGAGTGTGAGGATCCAGTCTTCAGGGTAGGGCTCCTATCTCATGACTTTTGGATGCTCCTCATATTGGTTTTGATTATGTGATCAAAGTTTGGGTAACAGTTCTTTAACCTTCTCCCCTATTTCACTGAACACCCATGGCCATGTTACAACCACAAATAACAAATTAAATAAGAAATGAAATATTTAAAAATAAACATTTTCAACATCTCCATTATTGTGCTTTTTTTATTTTCCAAATGACATTAGACAGATCCTGTGCGTACCATCTGCCAAAAACAAATGCAAAAAAACTCACCCACAGTATAAGTCACGGTTAGAATCACACACAAACAATAGTTAAATGTATTATTTTAGTAGTTCATTTTTCATACTAAAATAGACCTTCAATAAAATTAGCAACATCATTTTGACCATACCATGTCTTTCTGACTGCACTCAAGTCAAGAAAATAAAAAAGGTGATGACGTACGGTAAGTGTTTTAATGACAGCTGCTCCAAAGATTTGCACTACAGATGTTTAATGTCCAAAATTAAAAGAGAAAAATATTACAGACTCAGTCAGTCCAAGAAAAAAAGTTGCAATGTAATTGGTCGCATGTGTGCTTTATTATGAGTAGATTTTTTTGGTATTTTCCTTTTTTTATTATTTTTTGTGTTCTAGCTTTTGGTCCTTCTATATTTTTAGTTCATTGAACATTTGACTTCTTACTTTAAACTCTTAAGCCATTTATTTGTGAAACCTAAGATGAACCTGTACTGTTTCAGGGAATTGTCAGACTCATAACATAAACCTAGTTTATTTGTACTGTTAAACTTCTCATTTGTTTATTTTCACTCCAGACTTCTAAAGATATCATTAAAATAGAAACAAAATGTTAAAACGAAGAAAGTGAATCATTTAACCTTTTTTGGAAAGAATCTTGGAAATAACACTGCGACACATCGGAGAGTTACTTTTCTTAAGGTACAAATATACATTTCAAATTGACTCTTTAGTGTTCCTGAGATTGTCTTGCCTTTCCCATTTTTAAATCAAAGTAAATTGGTTCTTAATACTCCACCTGGAAAACTAAAAGAACTTAATGATAATGTGTGATTATGAATTTCAACTGTATTTTTATTGTTACGAAAATATATAGTTACAACAGCAAGGTTATTTTGTTACATTTAAAACAGATGTATAGAGAGTAATTTCTTTCTGAAATGGATATATAGAGTGTTTTGTTTTTCTGCTGTCTTGATCCAATTTTAAGGTGTTCACATTGTAAGTTAGTGATTAAAAAGCAATATCTTGTAATTAATTACTTGATTTGTATGAAAAAACCTAAGTACTTATTACATTTTACATATATATTTCAACATGTTAAGAAATTATCTGCTAAATATGTTTGATATATATTATTTACCCTTTACAAGACAAATGTACTTATGTTTAATTGAAAGACTGTGTCAAATGAAGATATTATAATTAGAAATTCTTCGACCCAAGATTCTAAATAACATGCCCTCCCACAATAGAGCTAAAACACAGCAAAAATGACTCATTAAGGGGACATGTCATCATTGGAACATTACAAAAGTGACTATAAATCTTTTGTAATACATGTAAATATACATATACATAGGTAGTAACGTGCAAGTAAAAGAAGAGACATACATACATGCAGAAATCAGCATGTGAGCAGCCATATTTCTGGGAGGACACATCTAGGGCGGAGTTATGATGTTAATTTGCCACTCCTATTTGCAAGCAATGATAACAGGTTGAGGAAACACATTTGCTCAAGTGCACCCGGCAGAGAACTCACTGTGCTTCAAGCATCAATTGTTTTGTTTGGGTTGGGTAATGAAGGCAAGACAGTATGAGTAAATTAATAGCTTGTCAAACATTTAATTCTCACATTTTAACGTGCAGCATAAGGTATACCGTATTTGCTCGATTATAAGATGAGTTTTTTTTCAGAAATTGTTTTCTTTATTATTGTCTTATAATCGAGGTCTTCTTATAATCTGACCTCAAATTGATCGTATCGTGCAGACATCCCCCAGCTGCCTCCACTAGCCACCAGGGATCTAGGTATAGTTAAGGGAGGGGGCAGGGAGACAGGGGGAAGGAGGGGGCAGGAAGACAGGGGGAAGGAGGGGGCAGGAAGACAGGGGGAGGGAGGGGGCAGGAAGACAGGGGGAGGGAGGGGGCAGGAAGACAGGGGGAGGGAAGGGGCAGGGAGACAGGGGGAGCAGAGCAACAAGGGGAGGGAGGGGAGCAGAGCAACAAGGGGAGGGAGGGGGGAAGAGACAGAGCAACACGGGGGGAGAGACAGAGGGAGGGGGGACAGAGCAACAAGGGGAGGGGGGCAGAGAGAAACAAGGGGGGGAAGAGACAGAGGCGAGGGGGAGTCAAAGGGAGGGGGAGAGAGACAAAGCTGGGGGCAACGGAAAGAGAGAGGCAGCATTGGCACATAAAAAGGAAATAAAAACAAGAAATGCACTTTTTGATATAATTTTTTTATTAAAAAAGCAATTTACATGTGAATATATACAAGTTTAACTTTTTTCCTATAGGGTAGTCTTATATTCAGGCTTTTAGTTTTTTTCCTAAAGCAATATCCAAAGTTTGGGGGGTCGTCTTATAATCAGTGTCGTCTTATAATCGAGCAAATACGGTAAATACCACTTTGCATACCACCAGCACATTCAGTTTTCATTAAAAATAACAATTAAACATAGCAAAATTGTGGTTTCCCATTCAAGAAAGCTCTGCTTAGTCCACATGACACAAGCTCAGAACAATAAAACTGACAAAGCAGGCTACACACCATGGGCATTTCATAAAACACAGAGAAAACACAGACCGTCCCCCTACTGATACCTGATAGTATTTCATAAACCACTCACTCACTGAAATAGCTTCAGTAGATCAAGCAGTAGTTAACCTCCTATATCTTTAGCATGCCAAAAAACTGAATTGAAATCTGTGTCCTGTTTTTTTCATACAAGCACTAAACTGTTTGTGTGGTTACCAGGAGACAAAGTATCAATACTTACATATTACATGTTCTATGCAAGTGACATCACTTCTCCTGCTGGGTGGAAGTGTTTGAAACCATTTCACTAGTTTGGGGGCAATATCATGAAAGTGACATCACTTCCCCTGCAGGTGGGGTTGTGCACCACATTAGCATCATGCCACACTTATGCATATTTATGACATCATCTCATTAATAATTTTAGCTGGAAATTGCTTACTAACAGATATTGTATCAGTGTTAAAGGGATAGATACCTTCAATTTTGTACTGTTTTTCATTGACTGCACATCTGTTGTGTGGTTAAACTGATAATGCACGAGATATGGAAATGTGTGCCATGTGCTTAATATAATACAAATGTTTTTGCAAACTAGTAGATTCATTTGATTTCCATTAACACCCATATGATGCCAACGCTCAAATCTAACTTCCTCACCTTTGTTAATTTTTCCTCTTTTCCCCAGTCACCACTGCTTTTCAACAATTCCCTGGTGAACGTACCATGACTACATGATACCCATTCCCAATAAAACAGAGGTAGCGATTTTTACTCCTTCAGTCTCTACCCAAAAACTTTTTTTGTATCTTTTATCAGTATTTTATCAATCATACTTGCATTCTGAACGGTCATTTTTCTTTCTTCATCCTTACTATATTTTGTATCATACACTTAAAGACTATATCTATTATAAAGCTGTACTCATTTCATATTTCCTGTCTCCAATACTAAGTGGGTACTCCTCTCACCTGTTCATTTGGTGATACGACACATCAAATTCTTCTTGGCATGGCCCTTCCACCTCTTCCACAACCTTTAATGCACCACTAGTCTCCTTATTCTCTTCAGCTCACACTTTCAAGGCATCCATCAGCGTGCTTTATATCTTATATAACTTAATAACCCTATTGTTATTCACTTTCAAATCTCCTTTTCGGTAATGTTTTTTGTATACTTTCCCTTTAGTTGCTAATGTTTCAGTAGCCCACCATTTGGTTTTTATTTTAAACTAATTACAATACCTATCACAACTTGCTGTGCCATTTGTATCTGTTAAATTGATTATACGCTTGCAATCAAGGCTCTCTATCCCATGTATTGGTTTATATCTGTTTGTCTGTAGTCTGTTATTGTCAGGACTCACCATAGGCCACATGATTCTAAGGCAGTCACATGCTCTTCCCAATATTTTTATATTATCTAAACAGTGGCGGATGTCTCAAATTCTTACCACATGGGAAAGCGGTCACATACGCAGGACACCACCCCACCCTCATAGTATCTCCATGCACAGATATGTATGTCTGTGAAATGTATTATATGTTTGCATGCAAGCATGTATTGATCTGTCTCTGTTTATCTGCTGCAGTCTGATATTATCGGGACTCACCATAAGTCACACGCTCTCCCGGGCAGACACATTCTCTTCAGGTGGAGCCATCCAATATCCTATGCTGTCCCCGCCGGCGTCCGGCTGGCAGACACATGCGGATGGGCTGTTTGCATCTTCTACCTTCATAGCATCTCCATGCTCAGAAGTGTAATCGGGTCTTGTGATCACTTTAATTTACTATCTAGTTTTGAGGAAGATGAATAGTAATGATAATAAAGATTTTTTTTCGCATACTGCAATGTAGGATTATTACTTTGCTCAAGACCTTAATTTATAAAAGATTAGCCTCTTTCAAAAGAACTACAACTCTAAATCACAGACAGAAGAATGGAGGTAACTTAATTTAAATCAGACAATAAAGCTATCTTATCACAAAGTTAGTTTATCCAATGTAATTTGCAATGGAATCAAGTTTTGGCAAAATATTTCTTTCCATGATAAAACATAAGCTCAGACTATGCTCAGTCAGACTGGAATAATTTGTTGAAATTTGCAGGATCTTGTTTATGTCAGAATACATTTACCCAGCTAAGGTTGCTGGCAGTCATTACATACACTATTGTTCTGCAGATGATACCAAACAAACTATTGTAAGCCTTTCTTGTTGTCTTTTCCATCTCTTTACAGTCAGAATGTGTCTTTCTTGTGCTGACCAAGAATACATGAAATGAATAATTATTCAAGTCAAAACAAATTGGGGGGATTTTTCTGTATTTATATTTTTTTTTGTTTTTGAGTTCCAGTGGTTTGTGGTCAACAATGCAAAATCTCCAGTGGTTTAGTGTTAATAAACTTCACTGGATGTTCCAAACTAAGTCCTGGTTTTCTAATGTTGAGAATTAAATTGTTATACCTGACCAAAGGTTGCCCTTAGGTTGGTAAACATAATATAGGCTATATGTCCTCCGCATAAGCATGAATGTAAACTTTATGTGGCAATTAACCTCTTCGTGATGCTAGGACCTTCAATGCCATCCTAATTTTCAGTGTCCAAATGAAGGTAGGATGCATAGAACATCCTGAACTTAATAGCAGATCGTGGCTGTTCGTGGTGATCTGTGCTTGGATCCAGCTGCAGGGTCTTAAAGGGACTTGCAGTGGGATCCCACATGTCCGATGAGGCATATTTGATGAGGCCTCAGACTGACAGGGAAAATACAGCCAAGAGAGCAACGCCTATGTTATGCTAAATCGCTCCATGACTGAAATTCCAGGTTCGGGTACGCCTCCATGACGCCACAAGTTTTCATCTTGTGATCGGGCCAGGAACACAAAAACTGCGTGTTTGGTACTTCTGGGATGATGCATAGATAAGGGTCTGGCACACAATTCTTTCCAGGACTGATGTTTATTCTGTCTGGACCTGGATGTACAGCAACTCTTTCTAATGCTTATGACTCATCAGAACCTTTCATCGGAGTTTCCATTTAGTTCTGACACCTATCTCTAACTAGATTGAGAACATTAGATCTGGTCCTTAAAACACTTTAGTCATATGTTGAGGCATGACTGGATTTTTTATTTTATAAGAAGCAGCATATAATATACTCTTTAAATACAATAGATTACAAAGAGGGGTACATTCAATACCATTCCTTAATAATAATACGATATTGCAATACAATGTACACAGCTTTGTTAATACACACACCTTTAATATGTAAATGTTGGTTGATTTAGCAGTGATATAAAAGCAGTCTAAATACTACAGTAATCACAATGTGATGTGACACAACCATAGGTGTAAAATAATAAACAAATGCATATAGTCTCCTAATGTAGTTCACCTACCTGTAGAAATACTACTTGAATATTCAAACAGTCTTTTATCTTAAATGGGGAGCACATACTGTACATTTGGAGATTAAAATAATACATATATAGTGCAACACAGTATATAAATAAACAGTTTATAGGAGTATAGGTATGCACTCACAAAGATCTTAATCAAACTGTTTATTTATATACTATATATGTGTTATTTTCATTTCATTTCCACATGGAAAAACTGTATCAATCAAAACTACACATTTATAGGGCTAATTTTATATTTTAAGTTAAGTCAGTTTGCCACATTTGGCCCACAGGCCCCACCGTAGATGGCCCTGATCTAAGTTGTGATCATAAGAAATTATGGGCATATAGTGCATCAGAACACACATTACATTACATTCCTTGCACTAGATTATGTGTATGGGGGGGTATTATTTATTTCTTGAGATACTACCAAATAACCTATGAGCCTTTCAGCCACATCCAGCCTATGGGCCACTAGTTGGACATTTATTCCCTTGGTCGAAGTACTCCTATCCATGACACGTGAACATAGTTCTCATGGTATAGTTGTGGTTATCTATACTACTTTCCTAATTATTTGTTGTAACCAGCAAGATTTGACATTTTGGTGTATCTGGTTGACAAACCACTTCAGAGGTTTACAATGTCATTCACAGTTTAGGAACATATATGTTATTGAGATTACATCCAAACATTTTTCTTTTTCTTCAGGTTAAAAAGTTTGATGACTCCAATACAGATTTTGTCATCTCCAAAAGAGCTACACTGAAACTGCTTGAACGATACAGGTGGTTTGTCCATCTCTGCTTATAAGTCCAACATGTACATGTACTCATGCATATTTTGTAGCATTTGCTCCAAAGATATGAGATAATTGGTAAAAAATTACAATTTAGCCCATGGACTGAAATTTCTAGAATTGTATTCTTAAAATTAATCAAACATGTGATTTACATCTTATAATTAAGGCTTGTAATTTCCAAAAATGCAATTCAAACCTATACGCAAAACATAAAATGAGTATTTAAAGCAATAAATGGCATTTGAGAGACATCCCTTAACCTTTACTTTTGATTTGTAAACTATCTTTTAATATTTAACCTTCAAGTCATTAATTGAAGGTATATCTTTTAATTGAACCAATATAAATTATAGTTGAATAAATGCATAAAATAAGTGATCTTTTGATGCCAAAACTGAAAATTATTTAACTCTGAAAAGGCTCATTTTGAGAAGTCAAACTTTTCCCCTACTATCATTCCCATTATATTCCTCCTTTACTGTGTTGATCCCCTTTATGTATTTAATAGTTTATATCATATCTTTCCTCCATGATATACATATTAAGATCATGTACCACTTCCTGGTAAGATTGATTCTTCAATCCACTAGCCAGTTTAGTAGCCTTGTCTGAACTCGCTCCAAAGTATCAATATCCTTCTGGAGATATGGTCACCAGCATTGAGCACAATACTCCAATTGAGGTCTCACCAGTGCTCTGTACAATGGCATGAACACTTCTCTCTTTCTACTGCTAATACCTCTCCCTATGCAACCAAGCATTCTGCTAGCATTTCCTGCTGCTCCATTACATTGTCTACCTACCTGAAATAATTATCTTTAAATCCCTTTCCTCGAATGTTAGGGTTAGGACTCTTTCAAGAGAAACCCATTCAATAGAGACCCATTCAGTCCTTCTAATCTGCCCTATTTGACATAAACTATTGGAAAATAAATTTCCCATCATGCTCAGGTAAACATATGCTGGTTGAGCATCTGAAAAATATAGTCTGCTCCAGCTCTAGAGATGTACCTAAAGGCACTAAAGATGGCATGGAATACAGTTTTCAGGATTCTTTGTCAACTATATGGGAACTGTATACTGCAAGCCAGTGATCCCAAGAACAGAAATACAGCTATTATTTGACTTTCAAGATAATGTAGAGAATAGTTCCAGTCATTCTCAGCCAAAAAGTCCACATAATTTGACGTGCAGAAGATTACAGCTGCTTCACCATCCCACTAAAGATCCTCTAAGACATCTATAGTGGATATTTAGCTTTATAGCCTACCTAGGACAATATACATCCCTTTGTGGACCAGTAGGCCAGTAAGAGATGCTGTCAAGCACTCCTACATCTCGTAGGGAGTTAAAAAGTAGAGAGCAAACACATATCCTCCCTGTGCACAGTTGATAAAATGCGAGTTTGGGGAGATCAAGACACTTTACTTGCGCACTGCTGGTACCTCATCATGGTGGGCTCTTCTAATGCTTCTGTTATCATTCCACATGTTACATTTATTATTTCATTTTTGTTGCATTAGAAATTGAAGAACATATTTAAATCCAACAATTATTTCTTTTCACAACTTTTCATAAATGACGGCCAGACAATCAGTAATGACACTTTGGACAAACTAACAATTCAGATGTCTGACCAAAAGAAATGTTATAAAACAAAAGGTGGACATTAAACATAACATTTATTCATTTAAAAATATTTTATTCATATCTTGTTAATTCATACAAAGAGAAACGTGATTAAATTGATTACCAGTGCATGAACAATACAATACATTTCGTATGTGATTACGAAAACATTAAATACGTTTCCCCTGTCAACCATTACATTTGTTTCTTGGTTTTTCCTTCTTTCCCTTTGTTTATATACATATCAACTCATTCATTCATCATTCATAGTTGGTGGGGGTCTCGTTAATTTGCAGTGTGCGTAGCGGGTTTGTCATATTTTTATTTAGCGCTAAATCTTCAGATGGGTCATATTTATTAATTGTACTATTGGTGATCTCGGTGTGTTATCCATTGTTGACAAATATCTTCATAGATGTTTAGTGTGTGGTTAGTTATATAGTGATATTTCTCCATAGAAATATAACATTTAGCGTATGCTCCTTTTTTGCATTTTTCTTTAAATATACTGTGAAGTTTGAGGCTAATCATACTGGAAAAACCGATGAGGAATAACATTTTGCTTGGCTTCAGTAGGTGTGGTTTATTACATTAAACACACAGTCTGTGACTGTTGGTTTGCACCTGTGCACGCAATGCTCAGTGAGATTTGGAGTGTGAAGGATTAAAACTTGTGCCAGATTTGGGCACAAGCTAAACAACCGACAGATTCTGGCCTCCTATTACGAGGGGCCTCTATATTCTCCTCTTAGAAGTTAACTGACATTTTAAAAATTATTTAAATATTTATATGTAGATTATATGGAGAATATAGTATTCGGACACATCAGTTAATTATTGAATTCAGGTGTTTCAATCAGATCCATTACCACAGGTGTAGAAAATCAAGAACCTAGCCATGCAGTCTGCATTAACAAATATTTGTGGAAAAAATGCTCAGTAAATTCAAGTGTAGTACTATGATAGGGTTACATTTCCTCCCTGGTAGATATTGCACAATCAACTGTAAGTGGTATTATTGGAACATTGAAGTGTTTAGGAACACCAGCAATTCGGCCATGAAACAGAAGACCATGTAACGTTACAGAGCAGGATCACCGAGTGCTGAGGCGCATGGTGCATTAAAGTCGCCCTTGCTCTGCTAATTCCATAGCTGAAGAATTCCAAACTTCCACTGGCATTTATATCAGCACAAAAGCTGTGCAGCAGGAAATTCATGGAACAGGTTTTCATGGCTGAGCAGCTGCATGCAAGCCTCCCATCACTAAGTATAATGTAAAGCATCAGATTGAGTGGTGTAAAGCACACAACCACTAAACTCTGGGGCACTAGAAATGTTTTCTGTGGTCTTCCCTGTCGCTACAAGAACATTTCCTGCTTATGGGTATGGGGTTGTTTTTAAGATATTGACTAGTGCCCTCAATTCCAGTGAGGGGAAATGTTAATGGTTGTGGACACTGCTATGCTTCCATCTTTGTGGGAACAGTTTGGAACATGCCCTTTTCTATTCCAGGATGATTGTGCCTCAGTGCACAAAGCAAGGTCAATAAAGTCATGGTTGAATGAGTTTGGTGTGGAAAAACTAGACTGGTCCAAACAGAGCCCCTACCATAGCCCTGACCTCAACCCCACTGAACACTTTTAGGATGAACTGGAACATAGATTGCAAGCCAGGCCTTCTCATCCAACATCAGTGCCTGACCTCACAAGTGCTCTACTTGATGAATTTCCACAGAGAAACTATAAAAACTATAAAAAAATCTTGTTGAAATCTGAAGAGAGTAAGGTGTTAGAGCTGTAAAGGGGGAACCAACGTCATATTTATGACTGTATTTAGAATGTGAGGCCATAAAAGTTGCTGTTGGTGCAAAGGTTAAATGTCTCAATACTTTTGTCCATATAGTGTATTTTAATATAGTATGGAGCCTCTTATGGAGCACCAGGGTTATATTTTGGTTTGTCCCAGGCACTCCCCTAATTTAAATATACGCCCTGCTGCATTGTAGGATAATGCTAATCCACAAATGATGATACAAAAAGTGTAATTAACTATTTATATCCGGTCTTACTAGCCTTGCTTTATGCCTCACTATTTTCAAACTATAATACTGCACAGATATGACCATGCTCCTCAGCTTAGATGGCCATATCGGAAGCAAAATGTTTAAAAACTAATAATGCAGGAATTTTAATGCACCATAAAACATGTATTTAATTCCAATAAAACTCACAAGAAACATTGCTAGTGGTTAGTGAAACCAAGCTGTCTGACCTAATATGAGATCTAAACCATGAAGATCCCATGAATGAACATAGACACCAATGAGCAGTGGCTGAAACAAACAGCCTCTCCATGTCTTTTTTATAGCTGAGTGATTCGCTGGAGAACACATGGGGAGCAATGATCAAGCACCAAACCATACTGACTTCATCAGAGGTAAATAACAGATACGAATGTTAACACAACCAGTGACTGCACCTCCAAATCTCTAGTCCAAAGTTAAATAGAAATCACGTCACCAATGAACCATTCTATTCAGTCCAATATCATTTGATCGTTTTCTCCAGTAGTAAAACTGCAGGTATTTAACACTGAGATCACAGAACGTCAGGTGTTTTTTGGCCACACGATAGGCCTGATATCATAGAGCTGTTCATGACAGACCTTTCTTGTTCTTGAAATGAGCACTGACACAAAAAATGAAAATGCAGGTAATAGATGAAATAAATAAAGAATAGTTAAATTATCTATCTCAACATATGTTATATTTCTAAATTGAGCAGTTACACATATTACCATTCAGTTAAAACCATAATAAAATTCATGCCACAACTAGAGTCCTGTTTATACTGCATAATGTAGTTGTGATCAACCTCAACACAATACATATCATTAGGAATTATAGTTAAAATATATTTGTCAATTTCTTTGTTCCATTTTCGCTGCCTCCATGTCCATCTCTTTCTGACGAATCCACACATAGAACTTTAAAGGGTTTTTTATTGCCTTTGGATTCATCAACAGCGGTAAACAAGGAATAAAGATAGGGTTGAACTTGATGGACGCAAGTCGTTTTTCAACATAAACTACCATGTAACTATGTGTCACTACCTGGCTTTGAACTTGTACTGTTCCACCACCAACTTGTTGGATATGTATAGTGAGATTGGAGACGTCTTTGAGGAGGATTGGAAGATTTTTGTTAAGGAGAATATAAATTCTTTCTGGGGTATTTTTTTTTTTTACATAGGGCTACATGAAAAAAAATTAAAGAATTAATTTCAAGATGAGGCTGAACCTCAGTTTTGTTTTCTAGATTCACTTATTTTGAAACTGTCTATTAGAAATTTGCCACAACCATCAAAAGCAATCTCTCCCGGGCTCCCCCAAATCTGCACATTTGTCATTGATAAATGCACAAATATCAATTTGGGTAAAATAAATAAACTTCTAACATATATAATAAAAACAAAGATGTGGGAAAAAGATTGCCCGTTCTCGCTGAGAGGGATCCCACATCTTTGTTTTTTGTCTAACATATATACTAAACTGAACTATTGAAAATCCTTTCCAAGCACTATGTATACTGCAGAGTGGAAAAAAAAACTAAAGATAATATGCTTGTGTTTCATCATCTATAAGACCTCTTATAATATCTGCTTTTATTTAAAAAAAAAAAAACTTTAAATGGCAAGATAATATTGAGTGATGAACAGTTAAGGTTGGATAGTGGCGTTCATCCAGAGCAAGGTCACTCTGGTTAGAAAGGGAAGACGGCCTTCCATAAGCTGAGGAGCAGAGATGTCTGACGGTTGAAAAAGGTTATGGCCACTGCTTGTTCCCCAGTAATACAGATGAAACATATACTGAGAAAACTGATTTACTGAATTTATAGTTTTTCTCTCCACAGCTGTTTTGATTAAAACCAAAAGGAGTCACCCTGAGCTATTAACAGAAGGTGGCTTTTACATTAATATTTATTAGACTCATAGGATAATCTTAAGCCACAACCTTTTAAGAAAGTGTGGCCTAACACAATGAGCCCATACAGTCACAGGTTTCAAGTTAGTAAAGAAAACAAACTGATTATTAAATTGTCACTGTACCCAAAATAAATGAGAAGAAAAAAATATAACAATGCAGTTGTTAATGATTATTTTCTTTTCATGGTTCTTTACATTTTGTAGACATGTTAATAGTACACTCTTTACATCTGTAAGTTCGAAGATTGGCATGACATGTGAAATATACACAAATACTTTAATTTAAGTTTTTCTTAGCATGAGGACTCAATGATAAACAAATAAAAAACACTAGCTATAGCAAGCAAAAAAAAAAAAACTTCTGGGAAAAAAGTGAAGCAACAACTACAATCAATCAACACTTTTTCGACATACGTTCTTCACATAGACCATAATAATGACAACTGACAACAAGAAACTGTATCAAATTTCGCTACACAATAGTTCAAACTTTTGTCTTTTGACAAAATGTGTTGATCATAGAAACTTAAGAAGTCTGTGTTTCCAACAGCAGGAGATAATCTATTATACATGTTCATGTTTATTTTTTTTCTTCATTAATCTAAGTTTTCCTACATTGTAAAGGTTTATATTGAAATTTTCAGATCTACAAATTATTTTTCAGATTTTATAGATATGATATAGGTCTATTTCATGTTAGCTCTCGGCATCAAAATTAGTTTATCCAAGTATTAGAGCAATAGATTCATTGATATTGTAAAATGTAGTAATATTCTATGAAGTACACTCCATGGTTATTTAGAATAAATAAATAATATATTAGATATTTGTATTATATGACAGCATAAAACTAATTCTCAACCCGAAAGTATTTATTTCATTTTATTTTTAAATATGCGCTGCAGCTATGTGTAATTTAACACTATAATTATGTTTACGGCAAAGAAAAAAAAACAATGTTTTGTGAGTTGCTGTTGATGATTTTAACTCCATTTCGACAATCAGCAGACAAAGTTGCCCATCTGGATAATTTACGGCAAGAAAAAAAAAATCAAGACTTTGAAATGATCTCCTGGGATCATTTAAAGTGTTTTTAAAAGGATTCAACATTAAAAAGAAAAAAAAAAGGAATGCACATATTTTTGGCATTTTATGTGTTACCATGAACTTACAAACTTTGGAGCTCGAGAAATTCTTCCTCCGTATGTTTCTCATTTGCATTGCATGTAGTTCTTGTTAATGCTAAAGTATTCGCTGTGCTAGATCCATACACTGTGTTTCATTTATGTAACTAAAAGCAAGTGGCCAGGACTGAATTCTTTATTTATTTTTTTATGACAGTTTTTCTCAGCTTTGCATATGATCATAAACTGAGAGATTAAGTGGAAAAGGGATCAAAATGCATCTTGATTTCTAAAAAGCGATCCCTTCAAAGCCTTAGCCTGGATAAGTGCCTGGCTTAAAAAATACAGCAAGTATTTATCTTAGATCAATCAATCTGTAGCATGAGTATACAATTTTGGGTATCACATTTGTTTGTTATAAAAAGTTTTAGCCAAACAGTTTGATACTAAAAATTAACAAGGAATGGTGGGGGCTATTGAATTATTAAGCGTGATAAATAAATAAAAATGTAAGTTGAACTGTTGATATACCATAAGAGATCTTGCTCAGAAACATATAGCGATGAAAAAAAAACAAATGCTTGGAACTCCAATGGTGTATATTCTATGGGGTTTTCCCCATATCAAGAAAGTTGGGAAATACTACACATGCAATGTATAATGTGATGTGCTGCTGCATTGTTTTTTATGTATTGTTTTGTTGATGATTTTTATTTTATTAATTATTTAGAGTTAGAAATTTCCAAATTAGCTCTAAAGAATGATTAGTATGGATCCTGTGATTCTTTGCTGTTGATGGTACATAGGCCCTACATGCAAGCGGAATATCTAAGTAGTGATTAAAATATAGAGGTGTATAGAAAATCTCTGGATAACAAGATACAGGTGAGGACACAAATTGTCCTTCCTAGTCATAATATGTGACTGCATTATTTGGTTTGAAACCTTGTGAGACTCTTCTTCCTCCTAATATGATGGATATGGGACATTTAAGCTCCAGTCAGTGAATCTTACACAGAATATGGTAAATGTTTTCTTCTGAGACTTGGAGTTCCTGGACTTTTTTAATGGAAGTAAGTGAAATAGCAGGGTTTGGAAATGCCTGTGTGTTGAGCTGCGTCATGATATATATGTCTGGGTCAGGATTTGGAGGGAAGCAGAAAAAAATTCAGATTGGAGCATTGTTTGCCAAATATTCTGTTGCAGAATTAAGGTCAAACAGCATATGGCAATGTCTGAGATGAGAGGCCAAAATGGCAGTTTTTATACAACTGATAGTTCCCCTCAAGATGAAATAAAATTCCATTAAAAGGGTAGGAAAAAAATAGTTGTAGTCACATTGTTGGAGAAGTAACAAACTGCATTTGATTCAAGTGTCTATTTATGTGTAAAGTAATGTGCATTTTACAGGTGCAAGTATGCATAAAACATCCACATATGCAGCAGCATGCATGAATGTGTGCATGCTCAATATTTAGCCTCTTATGTAATATGCACATTAGAAATACAGAAATGAATGTATTACATGAGAATATTTATAGATCCAGATAAAAAGACAAACCAATATGTATTTTATTTTGCAAGGAAAATAATGTTCCAGCTAGCTTATATTCCGTGTGTTGGACATGTGTTGAATGCAAACCTCTAAATCCAGTGACATCCCATAATGAGTCACAGAAGAGACAGGCTGGACTGTTGCTAAAGTGACAGCAATTACTCTATTATACTTTATTTGCAGTTTTTAGAAGATAGAAAGTGTTGAGGAAGAAAACTTTCTTTTTCATTACTTTACCCAATGCAGTACTTGAAAAAAAAATGACAGACGTTGTAGGTGGAACTGCCCCTTTAACATCCCCTGGATGTTGGGTAAAACTGAATGTACTCTTCCTGGTTAAATACTGTTATAATACTGTTAAATACTGTTATAACCAACCTTTTCACCATGCATAGTCATTACACACTTTTCACACTGAAGAAGACTGTGTCATTTCCATGTAATCTTAATTTGCATAATTGACACATAAACACACAATAAAATATAAACCTCTAGTTTGCTTGGCACTATATAAAATCAAAATTATCCTTATAAAATGTTCAAATATATTACACTTAACATATTTATTTATAATCCATCTAAATTGTCATTTTTTAAATAGTTTCAGCATGCCCTAAATAATTAGTGCATAATAAATTGTATTCTTCTCTGAGCTTGAATTTTCCTATAATTAAAAAAAAAAAAGCTTAGAGTGCATCGATAAAGTTTTAAATATGTGATAAATTCTATTGTTTAAATTTGCCTTTATTGCAGTATGAAATTGATATAAATGATCTTGAACCTCTTGGTTTGACCACTTCCTTCAATAGAATTACACTAATTAATTTCAATTAAATATATGTAAAAGAAGATATATTTTGAAAAATGCACATCCCTTGCCATTTATTAATATATTGAAAAAGTGTAAACCTTGGAACATTTAGCACTGAAAAATATTCATTTTTGGTAATTTCTCAAGGGGGCAATTTATTAAATGAAAAGCTTTTAGCATCAGTTAAAAGCAGTCCGGTAAATCACGGGCGTCATCAAACGGCTTCATCACTTCATTAATTTAAAAGATTATTATACGCGTAACTGACATAATTTTGAACAATGTTACATGGTTAATTTATTAATGTAAAAAAGCAGAAATGACAGCATGAATTGATTTATATTTATAATTGTATAATTTTAATACTTTCTCTGTGACTTTCACCAACAGGACTAATGATTCAGTGTCCTGCTGGTAATTTTATGGAGAAGGTTTCTCCCCTGCTAATGGTTTACGGATAGTAGCTTCTTCAGGTCACCTTATTTTAAAATACATTTCTAAGAATACACAGTGGCTGCCATTTTTAAATGCCTCACATATGTCTCTCACTTCTGCTCGTTGCTTCCATTAATCAATAGCATATTTCGAAAAAGTGCTCGTAGCTGAGAGTGAGCACTAGGACACAAACCAACACTCTAACCCATGAAGGTTTCAGGTGCTAAAGAGTATTTAGTATTTATTTACCATTAAGAAATATTCTGACAATTATCAAGCTTTTTCAGAAATTTCTACCACTAATATCAATGGGGAGAGTCTGTTCCATAAATTAAAAACTTGAATTAATTTGGCATTGGCAGGATTACCTAAACTTGCAAACAGATGGAATGAAATAGCTGTATTTCTATTGACGAGCTATGTGTCACCTCTTCCAACATAGCAGGTTGATCCGAGCAGAAATAAGTAGGAAATATAGGTATCTTTCATGTTTAGGACACGATGTGAACTCTGGTGAGAGATTGAGTATAAGGAGAACACTTGACCTTTCCTAGCCTCGCCCCCTGACATCCCAAATTGCTGGTGTTAGAAGTTGGGAGGTATGTATCATGCTGCAACAACAGCTTAAAAAAACACAATTTTCTTGGAAAAATGTAACTTAGTATATCTCATAAAATCAACCCTCCTGGGAATACAACAGAATGGTCAATAGGGGAGTCAAACAATTGTACAACCAACATGGAATAAACACATTTTACTCTGGAATTTCTCTTTAATTTGATGTACAGCTGAGTATAACCAGCCGGGTTTGTTTTATGCTTTTAAATGTTGTGTTGCATAGCGTAATGTGACTTAGTCCTGCACAAATTACTTTTTGTTTTGTTCATATTGTAAATATATATTCCACTTTCATATGCAAAGCATAAAATATTACTTTAGACATACGTGGGGTACTAACACACAAACATCTATGAGCACATTCTTTTCGCCCTACTGGAGGCCTTTACAGCAACAACTGTAAATAGACTACTAATGAGAATACTTATATTAGATAAGTTCCATAAAGTACATGTATATATGTTATATGTATATATATACCTAAAGTACTTACAACAATAATTTCAGTGGCATAAAAAAAGCTAAAACATTACAGAAACAGTTGTCTTCTCCTAACTCCAGATGTGAATTTGAGTCTCGCAGCTGTGATGTAATTTAGAAGACACTTCATTCTCATGTGAGTCCAAAAATGCAGAGGGTGTAAAGAAGGCATTGATTTACAGTCTAGTTTATGGCAAAGATGTATTATATCAAAAGATTGCATACCGCACTGACACGCATGTTCAATTTAGATAGTCTGTGTGAATAATATTTTTCTTATAAGCCTCTTAACACCATTCATTTCAGCTGGATCTTTTCAACTGGTAGAAGAACTGCGAGGTAAATGCCAATGTCAGTGTAGCATCATGGTTACAATATCAGGGTAGGTCTTTATGTAGTCAAAACAGAGTGGGGTGCAGGGTACTGGTAACTGAGTATACCTCCATAAGTTGCTCCTTGCCTGCTGGACTGCAGGTCCCCAACCCGACCTTAACCGGTGAACAGAAAGAAAAAATGGAAGCAGATAGTCCAATGTGCAGGAAATCATGAATAAAATGCCAGATCCTTAAAACGTAATGTTATATATATCTTAGGTCTTAATGTAGTTCCACCAAAGCAAGATATTTGGTAATGAAAGAAACCCCAAGACGTGCCACCACTCCTACTGATGGCAATAATGAAAGCCTCCGAGATGGGACCTCAAATCAGTACATTATACTCATAGAGTAAAAACAGAAGAAGAAATGCACCGAACACAGCAACCCTAAGAGAGGAAAAAATCACCATTCAAAGACGGGATTGATCATAGGTACCTACGGTTGCTGTGTTTGGTATACTTACATTTCTGTTTTTACTTGTTGTAATAAATCGTGTTGTTTCAAAGTCCAGCCTTGGAGACTTTCCCTATTGCCGCCAGAGGGAGACCCTCAGCAGAGCCACTTCTCTGGGTTTCTTTTATTTTCATTCAGTGAGTCCATTTGGCTAAGGACACCGCATACATCATTCAGCAGCATTAAGTGAGTGTATTCCTATTTTAACATACACCATAGTTGAACATGGCTCCTCATTTACAATGTATTTGGTAACCTAGAAGCATAATAATTTTAGTTGGTCTTGTGGGACAGAAATGATGCTGCAGTAAGAAGGGAGTTTAAATGCACGTTTTGGACAGCTTCACCCCAACTTCTGTGCTGTCATCTCACAATTTCAATAATTGGAACTCTGAGTGCTCTATTCACAAAAGTCCAAGATTAGAGGTCAATATTAGCACTAATCTTAAATGCCAAACTTGGACAAATTCTCCACCCTTACATGCCCCCAGATTGACCTAGCCAAATGGTATTCATCAACCATTTTTGCAAAGCAGAGATTTGACAAGGGGATACAAGATGGCTGCCAAGCGAGGTATGCCCAGGAGGTCAAGGTTGAGTTTGGAGGACGAATTGGACTTACTCTCCAAACTCGCAACATTCAACTCAACTCCCATTATAGTGTTTGGGAGGACAACATTAAACTAGTGGCTTTTCAGACAAAGTAAAATTCTACCTCTGAGCTGAACTTCCATCCGAGGAGGAGCAGGTGTCCGAAAGGGGCTGATGACGGGGAGCCAGGTCCTCATGGCCAGTCAAGCCCTTCTTGTGGACAGCACAGGTCCCCTCCACGCATGCCTTCAGCTGCCCCTGCATTCTTGATCTTGTTCAACAAATACAATTTAAAGTGTTTTCACTTGTTAGGCATGTCAGACTGTATTTCACTTTCATTCATTATAAGAATGAGATGTATATTCATTGTCTTCATGAAAAGTACAGCTTTGTTATGATGATGCTCTATGAGTTAATGAAATGTTGATTGAATGTTGATTAAATGTATAAAGTAGTTAGCATCCATGTAATATATAATAATAAGTGGCAAATAGGCTTGATAATAAGAATGTTAATTATGCATGAATGTATGTCTCTTCCCTGTATATTAGACCACCTGTTTGGCCAGTTGTTCTCACCAGTTGTTGTCTGCAGATGATGTTGGTGGGACCCCTCTTCTGTGTAAGTATCCTATGTAAGATACTGTAATCTTAGGTTAACATATGTAATTCAAGATACAAAGTTTGAAAAGGGGATCCATTTCACACTTTGAATCAGCATTGCGCTTGAGGTTGCAATCAATCATACCAAAACACATTAAATGAGACAGAACCCCATGTCTGTCTTATTTAATTGGCTTCTGAATGATGATCCAAGTATTATTTAAACTTCCAGGCTGTCATGAAAAGGGAGATGTGGATAGTTCAAGTTTAATAAATGTTTGTTAAGTAAATAGTTGTTATGTTGCAATGAAATATGTATGTTTATCATGTTAAGATACAGTACATATTGCCAGATAGAAGGTAGTACTGTGATGTATATAACACACTATAATACATGTTTTACTTAGGATACCTATGTAATATTTAGGTTATGTACCTTACTGTAGTTTAATTTTGTTGTAGCAGATTTCCTACATTACTAATCATAGCCTTTTTATTGCCTTTTCGTTTCCGCAACAGAGGAGGAGCCGCTCCCAGTACCCACCCAGGCAAAATCTGTGGGCCCACAAAATCCCTCAGCCACAGCTCAAGGCTTCTTCGTCTGCATAGAAGTCTGCTTTGGAAGCCATTTTTGAGAGAATAGTGGTTTAATTTCACCCGAGAGCAAGAAGAGATTTTTAACTTTTTACCTTAGGGTGGACATTAATAGCTGTTTTTTGTTGTTGTTGTTTTTAAAGATTTTGTAAATCAGTTTTAGTGATATTCAAATTCAAAAAGGTGATAACAGGAATTACAAACAGGGAAAGTATTATCAAGAAAGGTACTGTTGTAGCAGCCCATGGTGTCAACCAAAACAGTATACTATTACCAAAAAAAGATACTAATGAAAGTAAGTGCGAATGCAGTGTTGGGCCTTAGTTAATAAACAAAAACGTAATAAAAATGCGAACAGAGATGAGCTATATATAAAGGGGGTGGATTAAGGAAAAGGGACGATTAAAATGGGTCATCAACCGTGAAGGTGGGGGGCTAAAAAAATGCTGTTGAATGCAGAATAGCCTTGCTTTCTGACAAACATCAAAAAGGGTTGAGGATCTTGAATTATTTGGAACCAATAGAACCACATTTTGTTATGGTGCTCGCTCTGATCCTCTAATCTCAAAGCTAGATCTTCCATTGTGCGGATATTTCCACCCTTTGTATCCATTTCCTGAAGGATGGTGGGGTGGGGCTGCCCCAGTGGAGTGGTGTAAGGGCTTTCACAGCATTAAATAGGTGTTTAATAACAATGTTTTGGTAAATCGATGATGGGGGATTGCATGAATCTTTGTCCAGTAAGGGGTGATAAGAAGGCCTTTCCACCAGATGTGGAGAGGACCTAGGTCTTGGTCCTCTCTTACAAAACAGAACTAATAATCGTTCCTCTTTTAGTCTGCACACCTACACCAAACTTGGCACTTACATTTGAAAATATCACTATTTCACTGACTGTTCATGTGTGTTTTCTTGGCATGATCTTTGACTCTCTTTTATCTCTTACCTTCAGTCCCTTAATAAAGCTTATTGACTACATCAAAAGAGCATTGCTTGCATGTAAATTCTTCCTAATGAAAAGTCTGCCGAAACCTTAGTTCACTGTTAACTCTCCTCACATAACCAAAGACACATACATTTGCAAGATTTAACTCAAGGGGTCCATCTTTCTGGTATTTTCTTCCACAGAATACACAACTCCCTCCCTTTCAATCTATTTAATGTCCCTCAAATCTCATCTCTTCAAAACTTCATTTAGCTCTCTAAACACTCCTTACTGTACCAAGGTTTGTTTTCTTAACTTTTACTTTAACTTAATAAGAGCAAAACTTTATCACATTGGCACATTGGCCAATCAGAGCAGTCAGTCATCTATGATGTATAGTTTCTGTTTCATCTATTGATTACATAAAAGGAGAAGAGACTCTGTTGTGCTAACAGTAAATGATGGTCAGTGATCAGATCAGTCTGCATGCTTCACAGTCGGTCAAAAGAAAATATGGGGTACATCTTTAATGGTACATGTCATTTTATGCTCATACTAGGATCACTGACCTGTTATAGCACAAGAGTTAAAGGGACTCAACCCAAACATTGTTGACCACAGAGAAAAAGAATCATGAAACATGATCTATAAATTGTGTTAGCAGAAATGCATGAAAATGCAGAGAAAAATATGTTTTAAATGTGTCTGTGGTGTCTGCCATTAATGACATCACCTGTTGCGTAATATGCAAATGAGCTAGTTTTCAATGCTGAAAGTGTAATTTGCATATCAATCCACAAGGTGATGTCATAAGCTGGAGACACCACAGACAAGTTCAAAACATATATTTTTCTTATTTTATGCCTTTGCATGCAATTTTACTAACCGTGTATAGATGATATACAGATGAAATAAAGAAAACTCTATTTTTAAGGACCCACTGTTCCCGAAAACCTCATGCACCTTCCCAAACAGTCTTCGTTTCTGTGTTCCTTAACACCTTATGTGTTCCTTAACAACCTTAATAAGTTATTATTACAGTCACAATAAATGTTTTCTCTCTTAGGACCAGACTATTTTTTGTTAAATAGGCAGTATATTGTAAACAATAACAGTAGACACAATGTGAATTCACATATATGCTTTTCTTTGCTTTGCTAATTCAATAAGGATATCTTTCAAAATAAAAAGTTATATGTTACATGTCTCTATTTATGGCTTTACAGAGCCTTCTTTTACTTTTACTGAAGGAATAAGAGTAGGACAAAAGGCATATTGAAATTGGAACAAACCCTCATTGACCAAAATATTATTTTTATTAAATGCTAAGTGAACCTTCTGGCTGGTCTTTATTAAAGGGGATACTAAAAAGTTGTACAATTTTAGAACATCTAACACTACTTTGACTGAATACAAATAACATATGTAACAGTTATTTATTTGTAAATCGTATTTTTAAAAATATAATTATTGGTAAGCAGTTATAAAACAGCAGTCAGTGTTCACAGACATGAGATTATTTGTAAGAGAATTACTTTATTATGGCTTATTGAATTATCTCATGTTAAAGTTATTCTAGTTTTTTATCAAGCAAAGTGGTCCATTTAAACAATCTAAATGTAACTGATGTATATGTCCAAAATATTCTTCATTTGATTCTTGTAGTTTGGATTTATTTTCTTTATAAATAGTTAGAATGCCTAGCAGGTCCTGTTTTACGATTATAAATATAAAATTAGTGATAATAAATACATATATGTGTATATGTTTATGTTTGTCACTTCTAGCCAGAGATGTCACATTATATACCAATGGGACACTTAGAAAATGTCTTTCCATTCTATTTTTATCCAACTTAATTGATGTTGTCTGAAGGACAAGATTCTTTCCAGAGTTTTTTGCAGCCATCAACTCTACTTTTGTACCTTCCTGGGGAAGTCCCAGCTAGCAGCTCTAGGTAGGGTCTTGTATCCATACCGGATTAACGCTTCTAATGCAGAGAATTTTTATAATTTAGTCCTGTATTTTATTTTTAAATTCCTGACATGTAAGCATTCTATCCACCACATTTCCTTCCAATAAAAATATTTCCCTCTTTTTTCTGTCTTATAATATACTTGGGATGGATTTGGAGGAATTAGCTCCTAAAATGTTTTCCATGGGGTCCAGGAAGTCGCAGTTAGCCATGGAGTTCACTGTAAGTGAGCACTTCAACCAGGAAATAGGTGAGCTGCAAAGAAAGGGCTTGAAATTATATCTCTCATACAGGGTACAAGTCCTGAATGCAGTTAGCCAATAGAACTCTGAGTAAAGGGGCCCACTATTATTATTAAGAGATTTGGTTTGGAAACCTATATAAACCTGTGTCCGGTAAAGCGAACTCAGGTTGGTAGAGATTTGCAGCCCTCATGTGTTGGATCCCTGGTGCAAGTATATCAGGCACCAGAAATGAAAGAATTTAATTCTGTAAGTCTTGGATTCTGTAGGAGGATCTCTGATCACCTATTTCCTTTTACCAACGGTTACACTATGGGGGCTATTCACTAAAAGGTGACTAGCAGGGAAATTGAGGTGCGATGAGGGGAGTTGAGGTGGGATGAATATTTAATCTCACCAATTTATTTAAATATTGTGTAAGGACACACCTGATGAGTTTGTTTAGTGTGAAAACTCCCCAGGTTTGTCCTTGTATTGTTCATCTCACCTCCACTCACCTTCTACTCACCTCAACTTACCTTTAAGTGAATAACCCCTCCCTGAGGTGTTACTATGCTATTATCTTATGCTAATCCTTGGTTTATATTAATGTTCCGAATAAAGATTACATGCTGCAGTGTTTCTATCTATTAAATACTGTGGCCATGTTCTGTCTGTTTTATTTAATTTTCCATTTAGAGGAGACTGCAGTGCCTTTGGAACTTTGCAGTTTGCAAGGTTTCCTGTTCAAGCTGTAACAGGTAGATTGTGATATCTAACAGGTTTCTCCAGATTTGAACCTCCTTAATTCCTAAATGTAATTTACACACTAAATACCCAGATGCAAAAAAAAAAAAAAAAAACACTTTGAAGATATTTCCAAGCCTATGACATCATTACTGGAATTTGAAGCAAAACATTCCAAAGTAAATTGTAGTTATGATGATCACATGCCCAAGAAAAACTTGTTTGGGACTTTTTCTGCCTTGTTTCTGTAGTCTGTAGAATTCTTAAGGAGACAATTGCAGGAAATTGAGAAGGGAATTTGAAACGTAAGGCCTACATAAAGTCTCTCATTAAGTTGCACTGGATCATTTTTCAAACGCACCTACTTTAACCTGAAGTTTTAAATCACCATTTGAATTCCCTGCAACCCTCTTTATTGAGTAGAACCTCTAGTATATGTATGTATTCCAACCCAAAAATGTACAGGTGGCTGCTTAACCCTTTACTTGCTAAAGGTTTTGTGCACAGGGCAGAAGTAAAAATGTTGGAGGAGGTTGATTCAAAATAGGCCAATTGCAAGTTAAGGTGAGTGAGATCTGGTTAAAGTGGGACGGGTCTATTCAGAGAGGTGGAGCTAATGGCTAAATATAACCCCTTCTGTAAAGCACCCGCCCAAAAAGTGTAACAGTATAGTAGGGTTAGGTTTTTTTCACCACTCATGAATCATGCAGTCTCATTTTACTTTACATTCTATGCCAATCAATATTTCGTTTTACAATTGGGTTTTGTTGTGTTTTTCAATTACAAATATGTTTTAAAAAGCCAGTACATCTTCCTTACCATCTATTAAACATTTAGGGAAAATATAATGATGACTGTGATGAGTTAAGCTTTTTAAAGCACAATAACAGCTGCAATGCACAAACTGTAATCATTGCTTGGCAATAATAAAATAGCCCTAAACAAAATTATATTTTTAAATCTTCCAAGAAATTGCAGTAACTCAACCACATCATCTTAACTGGCCTTCCTTCTCTATTTACAGTATGCGCATAAAAAAGACACCATCTATTAAATACAGTGATTATTCCTATACTGCACTAAAATAAGATGCTGTCATATTAATAATTGTATTACAAAAAAAATATGGTATTTATCTATTGTGCTCAGTGGTACATGCAATGCTGTTTATAACTATTAATGAAAAGCATTGAATATCTCTGCTGCTCTAACTGTTGATGCCTACAACTCCCAGCCAATCTGTTTAGACTCTGGGTTCCAGGGTACTGTAGGGTGATATGGATTGGGTTCTTTAGATTGTGTTACATCGACTTAAAGGACAACTGTCTGCAAAAAAGGGTTATGTTTAACTGAAAGATTGCATCAAGTGTGCATTAGAAATATACACATGTTTTAATGAAAGATCACAAATAAAGTACTTTACAGATCCCTCTGTGCCTGTATCAGGGTGCTGACATTTTGTTTAGAATCTTGGGTCAGATGTGTCAAATGAAGGAAGATCTGCCCCTATTCAAGCAAAGTAGGCTTGAGTATTTTGCTTTATTTAAATGATTTAATTTAAACATTTATATTTAAAATGCCTACATTTAATGCAGTCTTTCAGTTAAACATAATTTTGCTGACATTACTGTAGGAATTCATAGAATAAAATTATCTATACTTTGCATTTGCAGAACTGCAAGCCAATGTAGAGAGCAATACAAAAAATGTGCTTGAAATGCTGGTTTAAAAATACACTGTAGTGATGTAACATTATGCCAAATCTGGATCATTTGATGAGACCACTTAAGTCAGTTTAGGGCCCTAAACAATTTCTATACATAGATGGTATAAGTATAGCCACTCCAGCTGCTGTGAACGTTAACTCACAGCATGCTCAGTCCACCCCTGTAACCATTTGTCAAGATGATAGGAAACATTACCGTAATCTGTTGATAGTATGGTAGCTGTTCTAACTCACAACAGAGGCTGGGCATGTTTGAAGTTGTAGTTCACAGTTATAGTACAAGATCTTGTATATCCAAAGCTGCTTATGAATCTGAGCAGAGGGCATAGGGAAGCAAGTCATTAACTGATGTGCCTCCTTGTAATTTAGTTCTATACCATCAAGGTCATCCTGATCTCCTTACATCCGAACCTGATCCAAGTACTGTCAGGAGAAGCACACTATATTAACAGGGAGTGTTTATTAGAATCATAATCTGAGATGTAAACAATCTAATTTATGTGAAATTCAAGGTAATGTGATCTCAGTACAATATAAATCCAGTAATTATCTTAGTGTTTTACGATGGGCTGGTCATACAATGCATTTATTTAATAAAAAATCCCTTACTGTAAAGTGTTGAGAAATGAAAAAAAGACTAAGTCACTTTCGTTATGTCTAACGACGGTTGCAAATTTTTAATAAATCCCAACACTTTCGAATGCGGGAGAAGGACCTTTCCCAATCAAGGTTTGGTACTCCAATACTCCAGGCACTTCTCGGCATCTGATTCTTTATACATGCGTTGGTGAAGATGACAGAAGCACGCAGTCCATGATTTATAAAATCGGTGCACACATAGTACCAGTCGTTGGCGCTGTGTGCATGTGTGCTATCTTTATACATAACCCCCATTATGCTGTCCTCCCACCACAGGCAGTGCAATCAAACATGCACTAGTTATTCACCAGCCTGGACATTGTGTAGGATATTCTGAACATCTCTGAATTGTTGGAATGTCTTGTGAACTTGATTTGGGGAACATTGTCTAAACATTTTTTTTTTCCGTTTGGGGATCACAGCCATAGCCTTAGGTATTCTGCATGAAAGAAAAAAATTATAATTCTGTTGAATAATGGCATTTTGTAGCATACTGACACCAAACCCTATAGAATTTGGTTTGCATATTAACACATTAGATATTCCTAATTTAGATTGAAAAAGGGTCTTCTCAAGCTCAAAAAAAAGTTTTGTTACATTTCCCCTAAACAACTTCCCTCTCAATCACGCTTACTGAATTACTACTATACTCTTACCATGAACTTAGTTGAATGGTATATGTTAGAGCTAAATAAAATGAAAACTTTCAAGTCACCAATATCCCTTTTCTGGACAGTGGAAGGCAAATTGAATTATCCCTTAAAATGTACTTTAAAAAAAAGTTTGTCAGTAGAGGCAATGGCTGAGGAGATCAGAAGATCTCCCCTCACCAGCCCTCTGCATGGCCGGAGTGGAGGATACTGGGATGAGAGGTGAAGGTCCGTCCTCAGTCTGTGAAGCAGAGCAGCGTCTGCTTCACGGGAGAGCCGCTGGAAGCATAAGCACCATGTGTTAGACACACACGGAGCAGTAAGTGCTGCTCGCGCTCCCCGTGCTAAGTGATGCTTCAGGGCATCGGATCTCTGATACCCTGCATTATCACTACACACGGGAAGCCTGAGCAGCACATACTGAGCTCTGTGTGTGTTTAACACATGGAGCTTATGCTCCCAGTGGCTCCTCCATACTTCAAGTAAGAATGGGAGGAGGAGGGAGAGAAAACAGAGGAGTGGGGGGGAGAAGACAGAGAGGGGGGGAGAAAATAAAGATGGGCTGTAGGGGTAGAGAACAGAGATGAGGAGGGAGGGGTAGAGAGAACAGAGATGGGGAGGGAGAGAGAGAGAAAAGAGATGGGGGTACGGGGAGAGAGACAAAAGAGATGGGGGAACGGGGAGCGAGAACAGAGGAGGGGGAGAGAAAACAGAGATGGGGAGGAGGGGAGGAGGGGAGACAGAGCAGATATGGGGAGAGGGAAAGTGATATGGGGAGGGGAAGTTGAGGGAAAGAGATATGGGGGAGGAGAGATAAGAGATATGGGGAGGGGAAGGAGAGGAGAGGGAAAGACATATGGGGAGGGGAAGGAGAGATAAGAGATATGGAGAGAGGGAAAGGAGCATGATGAGAGGGAAAGAAGTATGAGGAGAGGAAGGAGAGGGAAATATATATGGGGAGGAGAGATAAGAGATATGAGGAGGGGAAGGAGAGTTAAGAGAGATGGGGAGAGGGAAAGAAGTATGATGAGAGGGAAATAAGTATGAGGAGAGGAAGGAGAGGGAAATATATGTGGCGAGGAGAGATAAGAGATATGGGGAGAGGGAAGGAGATATAATCGATATGAGGGGGGGAGGTAACAGATATGGGGGGAAGGATGAGAGACAGACAGATATGAGGTGTGGGGAGAGGAGAGACACACATGGGAAGGGAGAGAGACATAAGGGTAGAGAGGGGGGAGTGCCACGGGGGTGGCCCACACAGGGGGCCAGGACACTTAAGGCCGGCCTTGCCTGGTCCCTACTCAATTGTCTAGAATGAAACCTCATACTATGCATATTTGCTGGAGATGTGGCTCTTTCCCCATTGTTCTGTGGGTTCTGATCCTTGATTACTTAATTAAGTTTCTTCAGGTTACATATGACATCTACATACTGCAAAGCAGCAAGTAAAAGTTATATGTGGTCAGTAAAAAAAATGGCCAAGGTTAACTTGGTTATTAACCTGAACAAATCTTACATTAATTCCTCCTACTTTTCATTCCATGCATAGGTGTCTATATGTTGGCACATTTTATTTAACTTTTACATGCTGCCCTGTATAATGTCTAATTCATAGGTTTCAGAGAGAAATCAGTTAATTAATAACGGTAGTTCCTATAGGATCTTCTCCTTGATTGAGTTATTAATTGGTTTGCCCAGCACACACTTGCATTCGACATTCGGGAGGGGAGCAGGTAGAAGTTATAAGTGTCCTGGCTGACCTAACAATCCTAGCGGTACAGCTGATGAGAAGTAAAAAGCCAAATGCTTAGAGCTGAGTGGGAAATGGTAAACACTGCTAACCTGATAATTGCGAATACATTAAATATCTTAACAATGCAGATATTTAAAATTCAGTATAGGGATTATTCAAATTATTTAACTTTAATGTGCATGAAAAAAGCTAGGTTATTTTCAAGTCAAAGTGTTAATTTAAGCTTTAGTTTAAGATGTTCTATTCTGCACCATAGTTAGAGTTGCATGGATGCATTTCCTAATATTTTGTATATCGGTATTCTTAATATTTGTAGTTTACTCCCAAATATATCAGGCTTGTAGCTGCTGCTGACACCTCCAATCAGTTCTGTATCTGAGCACAGGATATATTAGGGCAGGGGTGGGGAACCTGTGGCACTCCAGATGTTGCTGGACTAAGTTTCCTCCACTCCACACTCCCAAGCACTTAGCTGAAAGAGCATTATGGGATATGTAGGGCCACAGGTTCCCCACCCCTGCATTAGGCTGACGGCATCACCATTTTATTCAGGGATGCTAATGAATAATGCATACTCTAGGGCCACACTGGATAACTAAAGATGGCAGACCAGTTTACATTTTATTGATTCTAACCGTGGAAAAAAATATTTTCATAGGTGTCCCTGAATATACGTGCAGGTACGTATGCTCCATATGTACTAGGTGTGCACCACACAAAGAGCACACAAAACCCCGGAAATACCCGGAGACAGGCGGCAGCTGAGAATTTTGCAACAGAGTAACTCACTCTGTTGCCAATTCGACCAGCACAAAAAGTATACAAAAATGTGTATACTTTTCATGCTGGTCGTATTGACAACAGAGTGAGTGACTCTGTTGCTGAATTCACAGCTGCCGTCAGCCCCTCGGGTGTAACTCATGTATTTCCGGGGGTTTGCGTGCTCACTGTTCGCAGCACATAAACCCCCGGAAATACACAAGATACATCGTGCCCCTGAGTGACGCCTCCGGTCTGGCAGCACGCCTGTCACTCAGGGGCACTATATGTCCCTGGCAATGTGGTCATGCTAGTGGGGAAATCTGCAATGAGTGCATATATGTATATATATATATATATTGCCTGGAGCCTGTACAGAGCCCGTATTCCCAGGTTTTGTCCATGTGTTGTACAGCTAGGGTTGCCAGATAGGCCATTGTGTTACAGAATATATATCGCTTTTACATGCTTCCCTGCAGAATGTGGAAAACATGTGAGTCCAAGAAGAAGCAATTAATAAATCAAGGAGGGGATCCCAGAGGAACTATCTTGATTAATTGATTCCCCTCTGGACAGAGATGAATTTAACATTCTGAAGGGAAGAAAGTAAATGTTATGTGTCCTTCAAAAATGGCTGACCAGGTGTGCAACTAGAAACCCTATGTACAGTTGTATGCTTGAAATGCTTTAGATACAGAAAGCTGGGGGACTAAACTCCTTAATGATACAGGATGTACATGTATGGCGATCACTAATCCCCACCAGCAATCTAACGCTGTATCCAGTGAAAGTATGTGCCATACCGGATGCTGTAAATAACAGTTTCCGCTGCTTGGTTGTAGTTTCTAGTCTTCCCCGAGCAATATTATAACACTGAAAAAAAAACAATAGTTAGGGTGCAGTTAAGGTGTTTGCAGTAACACTTAGGGTAGAGTAAAGTTTGGTTTAGAGTTAAAGTGAGGGTTAAGTTTAGGATTAGTATTAAATTGAAAATTGTTAGGGGGAAAAAACTACTTTTAGTTATTGCCCTATAACAGAAAAAACATGTAAACATGGTGTGTTTCTAAACTAAGGACAACATTTAGAAACTATTTAGAAAGGGTATGTTTTACCATTTGTAATTGTGTAAAATATTTTTCAGGTCAAAGTTAGAAAAAGTGTTTGTTTTTTAAATTTTTTATATAGCTTTTAGATAAACACAGTATATAATATATGTGTGGGTACATTAAATGAGAAAATTAGAAATTATAGTTAAACACAAAAACTGCAGAAGTGAAAAAACTTCATTGGTCACTAAATGTAAAGTTGATTAAGATTAATCACAAGAAAATGATAGTTATTCAGAAGGTGTGAATGTAGAAGTATGGCTGCATGGGATACAAGCAAGAAAACAACAGGAAAATGTTTTCCTTGGAGTGGGCCCTTAAAGAATTGATTTTCCTCTGATCACATAAATTCGACATACTGCAGGTCAGCATGCAAAAGGGGATTGAACTTAATAGTCATTTAGCACTACACTGAACATGCCTAGTTCGACCATGCAGTTGAAAAGTGTAATCTATCCGCTTCCAGCATAAGATATATTCCTGGTATGAGGCCACATAGAGAGTAGGTATATGCACCTTTTGACATGTATCTTTTCATTAATACACCACCATCATGGTCACCCAGTTTATGGGTGGATTTCAGAGTTTGGGAAAAACCCTGGTTTAAAAATAAGTTCCTACAGAGACTGTATCATCTAAACATTGATGTTATTGTGAATGTAGAGGATAAAAATTATTGAACATTTTCTGTACATTGTTTTAACAAAATGGCAAATTCCTAAATAAGGAGAAAAGGTGATTTAAATGTATCTGTGGCGTCTTATGCTCATGGCGTCAGCTATGGCTTTATATGCAAATTAACTGCTTTTCAATCTGAAATGTGTATCAAGCCACAGGGGATGTCATAAACTAGAGACTCCACAGACACATTTAAAATACATTTTTATCCTAATTTAGGCATTTTGCTTGCAATCATGGTAACACAATGTAAAGATGATTTTTTGATTCTCTACATTCACAGTAAAAACAATGTTTAGGTGATACAGTCCCTTTAAGTACTGCATGAGATGAGAACATGTGGCATGTTAAAGTTACAGTACCTGCTTAGTTCTGTAACAATTCTTGATCAAATAACAAACTGTGTGAAATGTATTTTAGAAGGATATTAATACAGGACAGCATGTGGGATATAGGAATGATGATGATAACTGCGATTAGCAGTGTATATTTTAGCACCCTAATTAATGCAGCGATATTGACACCATGCCCACTGTTGTGTACGCACAATTATACAGAGAAACATGATGAATATAATTAATGTTAGCTGTAGTAATGTAACTCAAGCATAAAGAGGAATTCTGAGACATAATTCTAAAAAGTGCAGCAATCACCATGGAAACCAATGCACTGTTCATACTTATTGCGTCAGAATTGTGAAATATAATTACCGTACTCTCATAGTTTTAAAAAAAGCGTTCCAAGTTTCTACCAGAAGGGGCAGTCACATATTGCTTAGTTTCACTTTGGACAGCCATAAGCACATGGAAGGGATAAATATACTAAAGATTACCTGAAAACACCCATGAAATCTTCCACAAACTCTTGAAAGTATCATCTACCTCTTCATACCTAAAAATACAATTAGTACAACTACTACTATGTAATGCTCCCTTAATTATCTTGTTTTGATGGTGCACGCGTTCCAATGGTTTTGTTATATAATTGTCAATAATAGGTATATCACCTACTAATTCCACAGTACTGGAAACAGTAAGGACAGTCTGGATATTTCACTTTCCATCATTTAAACTGTAAAAATAATAAGGTCCCTTTGTTATATAAAGAGGTGTAGAAGGTGATAGCAAGTAAGACATTGCAATTTCTGCTGTCAAATGTCAGTGATTTCACACCAGGACACATGTCATTTATTCATCAACCCTGCAATGGCTGCTTCTTTTTTTACCAGGTTCTGCTCAATTAACAGCCTCCTGAGAGGTGTGAGCGGCTCCCTGCACAGGATTGGCTGACCCTCCTACTAGGGCAATGGGTGCTACTCAGCAGAGGCCTTTACTTCCCACCCCAGGGCTCCGAGCATGGTGTACAGCTGCTACCTGAGAGATGCAATCACACTAATCCCCCTTTTCTCACAGCGTCCTAATCCCATTAGCACACCTGAAATAAAAGCTTTAACGACAAATGTTCTCTTGTTTCGACAATGGTGCCTGCTGTGCTAAGTGAGGATTGCTAATAATGCCTTTGGTGGCTGGTTATTTTATGAGAGTGGGAAAGCGGTTCTTAACACACACACTTTGTCATGCGGAAAGAACGCAGGAGCCGCCAAATTGTTACTGTCCCTTTAATACACCTTGGTGCCGGGTTAATAACCACAATAAGGTCATAGTCAGATACGAGTAACTGCTCAAATCTAGCTGACTACGACGTCTATTAATCTCTCCAGAGTATTAAAACGCTCATCCAGGAGCATGAATAGGTAGCACTGGCTCATTGAGAGTGATAGGAGTTGTAGTCCGCAGCTGCTGTAGTACCAAAGGCTCCTTAATCCTGGGTCCTGTACCGTTCGACATCCACTGTCCCCAGGTGGGATGAGAGTGACAAGACTTGTTGTCAAGCAGCTGGCTTAGAAAAATGATATAAACACAGGTGCACCGATCCATTCAGCACTTGATGGTTATGTTGCAATGTTAAAGAAATCTAGATTGATACATCAGTTTCTACAAATGATACAGAGTCTTTTAGATTACATGCTGAGGCAGATGTGTTTATTATACAATTAACAATATAAGCATTCAGACAAAACAAACTTTATTACAAAAGCATTTGAAATACACCTGTACACCGTTTATTAGTAATTTTAAGAATAGCATGTCATTTATAAAGTGTAAAGAGGTAGACATAAAAAAAAATGGCAACCCCATGTGATAAGTATTTAAGTATACTCTCAGATTCATACACTAGCAAATAAGAATTTGAGGTCTTAATGGAAATTCTTGTAGCAAAAAAAGTGCAGAAATTAAATATTATACTTGTTATCTTAGATTAAAGTGCTCTCATTGCCAAGGCGTAATGCAAAATAGTTGGTTCTAATACATAGAAATACATATACCGTATTTCATATAATAAGTACTTGATTGTGAATCAGTATTTCGAACAGTTGAATAATTACAAACTAAACTAAATAAGGTAGGTGCTCTGGAGATTCCTTCTATAATATTATATTATTTTTATAATTCCCTTATTCTTTTTTCTTACTACAGAGGTTTCCGTCTGACTGTACAGTGAGCTGTCAATGAGACAGGAGCATTCTCCATTAAACGCTCACCAGACAAAACAGCAACAGGCAGAATACTGGACAACATGGCAAGACCATCATACCAGAGGGTGAGATACAGGCAAGGGGTAACGTTGTGCAAGGAAAATAGCAGAAGGTACAGTTATAAGCTTAATAGTAATCTAGGAACAAGGCTAAAGATCTGTAGGCGATGAAAAGACATATATGCTTATAATTCTCAAACGATTGGGCTAAGTAAGAATTATAAATTAGTAAGTAGTAAGTATATATGTCACAGGCAGCTGATATGATCAGTAATTATATAATCACAGCAGAAAGCAGACATTTTATAAAAATGCTCATATGGTAATAAACAAACTAGGAAATAAGTCAATTTGGGGATTTAGAGGGAATCAATATATTTAGTATATGGATTAATCCTGAAAAGGATTTGGATAACTGTCCTGTGATAACTGACATCTTACTCAGAAACTGATTCTAAGTACCCTGATCACTGACTATAATCAGCAAATATATTTAAGATAGTGTGTTTTCAGTTGATTATCGTTATTATCCTGTAAAGTGCAGCCATGTTTCCGGCATATTCTGTTAATATTTCGATTTTTTTATTTTTTATTGAATATTAATATTCTAGGTCAACATTAAAGTTTCTATTACAAAACAGTCAGTTGTAAAAAAAATACTTTCTCTGTATAAGGGCGAATAATCTGGCCTTTACACAGATCATGTCAAAAATCAACAGTATAGCTAAAAAAACAACTAATTATTATTATTAGTAGTAGTATTAATAAATAATGGGGACATACAGAAGTTGACAAATGGAGCGAACTTTTCATTGAATCCTTACACTTTTACAGGAATATAGTCACTTATTTTCCAGATAAACTTCCTTAATATAACTCCACTTTAACCATTTCAGTGCCACTAGACTGAGTTCCTCACCACTGTCTCTTTATTAATAGTAAGTAATAGTTTTCAGTGCATTACCATCAATCAGTAACAATCCTCCGTGTTACCCTACATACTATTACCGAAAAAATGGTTTGGTGGATAAGCATTTGGGGCGATAATGGGCTGTGATATTAATTGCAGATATCACTTTACTTTTATTCTATTCTAAAGAAGAAATATCTAGTTAGGTTAATACCTGCCGTGTATGGATAATTCATCATTTAAATGTGTACATTAAAAAAATTATAAAATGCCATTCCTAGCAACATTTTATACATCTAACAGTGCCAGTTTAGTACACTTACAGGAAAATAATCTTGTAAAACAAGTATACTTTTATTAGATGCTAGTTATCTTATATAGTAATCCACAGATTAATGTCACTAACGTAACCTATATCTGTCTATTGGATAACTCTATTAATCTTCCAATTAACCAGTATTATGTGTAAATTACACCAATAAGATTATTTGACCAAAACTCATATATACATAGACGTGTATATATATACATATACATATATATATATGTTTGTGTGTGTGTGTATATATATATATATATATATATATATATATATATATATATATATATATATATATATATATATAATTTGATATTGGTGTAGATACTGGTCTGCAGAAATTGAGTCAGATTGTCATTTGTTAAATGATGTCTTATCTTTGCAGATGTAATCATGCGGTCCCTTTAATGACAGATGCAGAACAGTGTCTTAATTGCCCATCTGGCGTTTTATGGGTTAACAACTTTAAATAACTCCTCAGATGCATTGGGAGTGGTATTTAGAGACATTGGGTTTTCTATCTTTGTCTTTATAAAGACTGAACGTCTTATTGATCTATTTGCTACATTCTAATTTTGAAGAATATTTAGTGGCAGAATATTTTGCTATTAATTAAATCGTGACCAGTCCCTGTTGCTCGATTCTTTCTCACTTACAATGTTATTACTATTAACCGGTTTTAATCGAATTAAAAATTGATACGTGTGTATTTTATTTTGTATAATGAAATATTGCTATTTATGTGTAGTAAATATATTCTGTGTTGATATATACAAATTGATGTATTATGTATTACCATAAAAAATATTTACACATCTACTCTTTTCTTTTTTATAGAACTCAAATGTTGCTTAAAGACATCTTTTACTTTTGTATCAAATACTTCTTAAAACTGTATTTAATCATCCATGTATGGAATAGTATGTAGCTGATGCTTAATACCGAAACAAATATGTCATTTTTATTTTCAAAAATATATTGCATCTTTAGAGTTTCTCTGAATATAAATATTTTTAATTAAGTTGCGAAAGAACATTTAAATATCGTTATTTGGAGGGCACGCACTTTTCAAAATATCCACTAGACGGCGCAAAAGATCAAGTCAAAATGCAAAATTAGTTGGGTTTTTATTTTTTGGGGGATTTACTTCCTTGAGCCTGGATTGTTTCTTTATCTTGCACTCATAAAATACCCCTTTGTTGTGTCTTTTATGGTATTAGGGTTTAAATTTAATATAAGACTAAGGTTCAGAAAGCAATGAATCATGTAAATAATTTGCATAAAGCAAATCACACTGTGCAGTTCGGCTAATTGAATTTATAGCAATCTGAGGTTAAATAGCATATATCTTGTACCTTTCTTAATTAAAGTTTGTCCATACATGTTATTATAACACGCTCTGTATCATAGCCGTGGGGAGACTTCAATGCGTTTGATATAACGACTCATTACTTGTTCTACAGCGTAATATTGTTCAATACAATAAATAAAACATGTGAACAACTTATTTTATATAAAGAAAGTAGACCGCTAAGGAGACCGCTTTTCCTCCGTGCTTTGGTTCACTATGCAAACACAATCGTGGAATCATATTATATGGGGTTTTACATAAATAGTAAATGTTACATTGATGAGTTACTGGTTTTGTGGTCTTGTTATTTTAATAGAAGCTAAAAGAACAGCCAGGGATTTAATTATTATTCTACTTAATATTTTAATTTCGGTGTATGCGTTTATTTATATGTGATTTGGAATACATATTATTCAGGAAGGAGCTTAGATATCTAGATACATTTTACATTACATGTAGATAATAATATAAGTGTACTAGTTTACCTTTTTGCAGTATATATATATATATATATATATATATATATATATATATATATATACACACACACACTTACAAATAATAATAAAACTTATGCATAAGTATATGCCTGCATAAATAGTTATATAGATATAGATGTGTGTAGTTTGTCTAATAACATATTTATATATATTTATGTACATGTGTGTGTGGTTATAACACATACAAACATATATTTATATACATTTTCAAAACTGAGTGTGTGTTAGATTTTACACTGTTGCCAGTGTATATTTGTATACATGGATTTTTTTATGTATTTGCAGCTATATAGGAAGAAAACTTTAAATGTACAATAAACTTATTACTGCAAATCCGGGCAAAATATAAATCGTTTAATTGTACGTTGAAGGCGCTTTATAAACCCAGATCTATCTTTTTTTTTTTTTTTTTTTAACGCTTTGAGTTTGCCAGACAGTAAATTAACTGTTTAGTGGGTGGTTGCTGAGGAGCTTGTGCTGACCTCTAGCTGGCTTCTGAACTGGATCAGGGATCTTTTGTTTTCTGCAGCACAATCTGGTAAACAAACCCCCTACTCACTGCTGTTGTATGCACAACCCTTTACCAAAAGGCTTCGGCTAGTCGGCTTTCTGGCTGAGCATCTTGGGAAATGTAGTTCACAGCAGCTAAAGTTAGTTCCAAAGGTTTGCCATCGCTGACATTAAAAGCTCTTAATTTACTTTTGTTCTGATCCTTTACTGAACTTTTTTCTCCCTTTGCAGCGTCTCTTTATAAATCCATCTTTCTTTCTAATCTGTGTTTCCACTGCTCTTTACTTGTGCCTCTTGGGTACCTTGTATGATATCAGTTCCCATCCTTATCAGCCACATTCCAACATTATCTCCCTATTACATTTACATATCTCCTATTTTACTCTATCTTCCTTTTTTTTTTCTCTTCCTCTTTCCACTTCGTCTTTCTCCCTCTCTCTTTTTTTATTATTTTACATTCTCAAGAAGGTTATTGAGATAAATTATTCTCCGCACCAAACTAATGGAACTGTATCCACATGAAGTCATTCAAAAGCAGATTCAATAACAAATGATTGATACATGATATACTGTTGACTTCAGGCATGTTTCAATTCGTAACTTCTTTATAATGTGATACTGTTTACAGTTTTCTTGGTTAAAGGGTCATTTGGGTAATCTTGCTTTACCTAACACTATACTCAACTCCAACAAACAATGGACTACGTATTAAAGAAAAAATTGTAATTGTAATTTTACCTAAATATGTCACATGCAAGTACACAATTAAACAAAAATAACATGCAGATTTGCATCATATTTTTTTAAAGGAATAGTGATTTTTTTTTTAGACGTTTGATAATACATTGTTTATATTTCTAGGTTGTGAGAACAATAAAAGACATAAGAAAGCAGGATACCTGGATGCCATTTCGTATGCTTAAAACGAGCTGTATACAACTGATCGCAGAATGAGTTTATTTACCTTCCAATCTAAGGACATGATTAATTACTGCCTAGTTAGCCTTTTTTATGGTCAGTATATTACCACAGTGAGAGGCATGGCTGTAAGGTCCCCCCAGCTACACTCCACCACTAAACTGTTTGCCAACTGTAAAGTCCTTATCCAGGATTAGATTTGGACAAGCTGTTTGTGCTTCTGTTGTTAGATCCGAATGACTGGCTTTTCCTGCCATAGGCCCAGTACAAAAAATATAACTTTTTCTGCAAACGTCTCAAAATCAAATCATTTTTTAAAAAAAAAATAGAATTAAATACACTTGTATATCACTCTCTCTATATATATTTTAAATACTTAACTTTCTCAAATAACTTGTTTATATATCTGTTTGTTATATGTTAATATGTGTTTATAAATGGATATGTTTTTTATTTTTGTTTGATACTTTTTTAAAAAGCAAATGATGCTATTTCTAAAAATACAAATGACAATTCATTGTAACTCTGGATAAGCACTATGCTTACGAAGTCGGATGTATTATATGGACTTCAGAGGAGTGCGGTTTAACCCTCTGTTTGCCAGGTGGGTGAGCAAACGCATAGTGGTATCCACTGCTCTGGCACCCAGAAGGTTACATATTAATGGAAAAGGGAGGATTAATAATAGTAATGATAATCTTACCAGTTGCAGCTCTGGTCGAGTCCCCTGTGCTCCTTGGTCTTACTAAATAATGTGGCAGGGATTGAGTGGCCAGCATGCTGATCTTTCTCTGCTCCTTTAAAGTCTGTGAGATCCCAGGGAAATTCCCATTCATATCTGTATGCGCCATTATTCATTTAATATTCTTAGTATTATTCAAAAGTTTCTAAACAACTGCCTGTACAGTTCCCATGCCAGGGGCACAGCATTGTCCAAAGTGGTGGAGATGAAGGGGGTTAATGATGACTGTTTGAATTGTCACCTTTGCTTCTCCCCACCAAACACCTTGATGACAGCGCCTTCCCTTTTTCAAATGGGAAGTAAGATTGAGATTCAGTTGGATAAGCAAACAGATAAGACTGGGATACTGTGCTTAATATACTTCTAACAAGGCACAGGTCAGTTCTATGACCCTGGTAGACACCGGATTGTAATGCATAATGCATTCTGTGAGATTAAAAGAAATAGATATATTTAAAAAAAAAAGCCATTCAAAATATCATCAAACTTTAATACAGAGATCCACGATACACACACGTCTGCCAGTGTGCTTAGCCATTAACGTGCTATTACTTTATATTAAAATATTCACCAGGCTTTTTTTTTATAATACTACAACGTTAAACTTTTAACCTACCGAACCCGATGGAGAATAAAGAAGAGGAAGAGGGAACAGTTGGATGAACTTTTAAAGTAGCAGTAATAAAGAATAACTTTTGGAGAGCATGCTAAATAAAATAATTACATATGGAGCATGCATTTATATACATGTCTGTATGTGTGGTATTAACTTACATATGTATTATAAATATATATATATATATAAATATATATATATATATATATATATATGTACATTATGTGTGTGTGTGTGTGTGTGTGTGTATACATATATATGTTTATATATGTGGATATACACATGTGTATGTTCACAAAATATACACACATTTATATATATATAAATATTAATGAATACACACATATTCACATGTATAAGGCCCATTCTTGTGTGGGTCTGATGGTATGCCTCTATGCCTCTGTGTTTGGTCCTAAGGCAGCCTGTGCTGTGGTTACAAAGTAAAAATGATAGGTTTTCAGAGTATGAAAGCTCAGTTCTTCCCACTGTGGAGTCCTGACACTCCCTGCAGTTCCAAGCGCCCTGCTGATCGATTATTTGATAATTGATTTTCTTTCTAACCAATGCAAGGCTGGCTTTCCCATGCCTTCCTTCCATTGGATAGCAGGCTTTCTATTGCTGCCTACTGAGATTTGGACTAGTTCATTTTCCAAAATGTGGAGGGGGGATTTTTTTATTTTTTTTAATCACTGAATCCAAGGTTTCACTCCAAGTACTAAATACTGAGTTTGGATAGAATTTCTCTCTTGCATAGTATCTAGCATTGAACATCAAATAAAAAAAAATGAAACTCCTGATCACTTGCATATAAATCCATATAATAGAAATATCTGATTAAAATTTGCAAGAAGTTGCATTAAAAGCAGTCATTTATTTTTACCTTGCATTTTCTGATAAATATCCTACAATACATTATCAATGTTTTAACTACGGCTACATGTCCTATCAAGTATTTGACTGAAACTACCTCAATATATACATTTATAGTAATAAATAAACAAGGCAAATAATCCTCACGGAGGGCTGCAGAAAGCATAAGCAAACAGTGATCGCATGGACAACTGCTCCCACGATGCTTAGCTTAGCCAGCCGTTTATTTGGCTGAGCATTATAGGGTCTGCAGACCACAACAGCTGGAATGCCAAAGGTTAAACATCACGATCTCTATGGAGCAAGTTTAACTGCATATCTGCTTGGTATCCAAAATCCTCCACTTTGTCAGCGTTTCTGGAACCAGTTCCTATAAACTAGTGACTATTAGGAGAAAATGTCCATGTGACAGCACTGGATAGCCCCCGATTGTCACTTTATGCTATGTGTCCTTCTAGTCCTGCTCGATCTATATCTTGATCATCGGCTGCACTCATGCAAAAGCTTGCAAAAAATATACAGCAACAGCAGCATCCAGTATGCTTCAAGCTGGGAACAGTTGCTCTTTTTTCAGTAATGTTATTGGACTATGTGCTGTTTCTTGTGTCTGGGATGTCCTCCCCTTCCACCTCCCCCCTCCCTACACCAGCTAGTTGATGCAGCCCATTGCATTGTGTAAGACACGACCTGTTATGGCCACCACTACTTCCGGGTTCCAGCATTCTGGTCCAAACCCAGCTCTCTGCCTGTGGAACACACACTTTACAGGCGCAGCAGGGCTGGGAGCGAGCAGCAGCGATCAGGCTCCTTTAAGAGCTGCTCAGACATTCTCTTCTCTTGATCTCCATTGCAGATCTGGCTTGTAACACAGAGAGGCTGTGAAAAAACAGAGAAGGCTGCACAATCAGGACTGACTGGAGGGAGAAGGAGCCTGCTCTTTCTACGTTTTGCATCTGGACACTATTTTAAGGGGGTTTTGAACAGTGCAAAGCTCACAGTGGATCATCATTCATTCACCACCTTGACAAGCTTGCCTATGATTGACAGCTGAAGTGGCACAAAGCCATGAGACTTTGGTAGCTTGCTTCCAGGGGCACTTTTAAACTGATTTGGGGGGAAAAAGTGGAAAGATTTGCTTTCTCGCTGCTCTTTGGAAAGTGAGAGTTTTCATGCTGAATTAATTTTGCTGGTCCTATGAGTTCCATCAAGCTGAAGATTTGGTTTAAATTCTCAAGCCACTGGAAACTTTAAAGGGTTTTTTTTTCCCATCTATATATATTTTTTTATTTTTATTATTTCTCACTCTTTTTTTTTTTAAATCTTTTTTTTTCTCTTTTTTTTTGTGGAGTTGCGTAATTGATTCTATTCCACACTGGCCTTAAATAGGATATATCTGAAACTGTAGTAGGAAGGCGTAAGGAAGGCCGATGGCTCAAAGGGTATGTATTTGATACATTTCTTAAACTTTTTAATGCACACTACTGTATTATTGAAACGTGGCTCATACAGGCTATATAAGTAAAGTTTTTTCCCCATTAGAAATAAAAACCCAGTTTTTATTTTAGATTACAATTAACACATTATGCAAAGCAATATATATATATATATATATATATATATATATATATTTCTCAATAATGTGTTATTTGATTTACTTGTGTGTATATATATAAATATATATATATATATATACATGTGAATATATTATATATACTTATAAAGGTATACACAAGCAGCATATTTATATAATATATACATTCCTCACATATAGTTCTTTGCATTTTTATTATTCTAAGTACTTGACAAAAAGGATTAAAAAATGGAAGCAGAATTAGTTAAATATTTGAAATAAACAATGCTCATGTTTAATATGTGCATCTCCCTCCTGTAACACAATGCTGTGTATATACACACTGTAATGTATGCCTCTGTCCAAACAACATTCTAATGTGTTTACTGAGGACAGCACTACCACCAAACAATCCTACTTTTCAAAGTGTTTGTGTTTGTGGCTCAGGTTTAGTGGACATGCAAAGAAAGATATAATCTCTCTCTTGGATCTGTCATTTCAATGAAGCTGTATTCCAAATACACAAGTAAACCTTAATTGCTGCCACTTATTCTGAATATGTGCACATAATCAGTAGCATTGCAATAATTTAAAGTCATTAAACTTAGCATAATATGAGTGTAGCACCATAATGAGCAATCTGGAATAAGAAGATGGTTCTGCTGACACTTTTAAACCAAGTGTCACTACAATATACAGCTACTTACTAATATCCACATTTACAGATCAGTTCTCCCATCCCTAATAACTGATACCATGCTCAGTGTGGCTAAGCTCTGTCTCACGCCTTGAACCATTCCCTCACTGAGCATAGCGTGGGTGCAAAAAGCACAATTCACATAAATATAATGATTGGTTCTCCTTAAGGATATAATGGTAAACTGTAATGCTATGCTTTTTGGACACAGATAAATTTACACATATAATGCAACTGTGTAGTCTACATAAACATATTACAATTTAAAATGTAGTTTTGGTTCCCTGATAATAATTACATATTAATTAGATTTTATATTTTAAAACACAGACAATATATGTATATTATTGTACAGTATGGAGTAATGCATAGTGAAACACGGAATATGTACATTTTTATTTATACACAGGGACTTACATACTGAACTTTTTTTTTTAGCCATCCGGATATTAAGCATTATCCGGAAATTCAACATTTGGGCACTTTATTTATCCATGAAATCACTGTACTTGAAGCAACATGCTAAATTCACATGCTTGCTATAATTGCCCCCATCTAAACATTTTGGCATATGGTTATTGAATTAAGCAAGCCTTTTCTCGGCTTCATTTTCAGCTTGATTTCCCAACTGTCACATCTCAAGTACTGTCGGTTATTCTTGTTTTTTTTTTTTTTTTTATATTCTTTTCTTCTCTTTTATTTTCCTTGTCAACAATCTAACGTTGTGATTGCCAACCTTCCACACGCCAGCTGTTGTGGGGCATAGCTTCCATGTCTAGCAAGTATCATGGGAGCTGCAGTCCATAACAGCTGAAGTACCAGAGTTTTCAAATCTGAATAAAGTATTCTCTGATATGGAAGACCCTCTTTTGGAGGAGATGCCAGTTGGAGGCCGCAGGAATGCCCAGCTATGGTCGTGTTTGAGGGGTTGCTGATTATGTCTTTCTGTCTGTTATACAGTACGACGATTTGCCCCATTACGGTGGGATGGATGGAGTAGGGATCCCCAGTACCATGTATGGGGACCCCCATGCTGCCAGGTCCATGCAGCCAGTTCACCATCTGAATCACGGTCCTCCTCTGCACTCCCATCAATACCCGCACACAGCCCATACCAACGCAATGCCACCCAGCATGGGCACCTCTGTCAATGATGCGTTAAAGAGAGATAAAGATTCCATTTATGGGTAGGTACAGATGACATCAACTTCTATAGGTTTATAGTATCTTTACTAATCAGGATAAAGGGAGAGGTTATTATTATCATCAGCAGTATTTGCGAGCCATTTGGTGGGTGATGTATAAGCAGCGATTTAGTGGGCGAAGTTGTAAAAGTGAAACAATCACCATGGAAACCAGTGGTATGCCCCTGCTGATTGCTCCACTTTTCGAACTTTGCCCTAAAATTGTAGACTGTATACAGAACCCCCCTTAACGTTTGCTGTTGCTATTTGCCGGCTTTACTGATCAGCCCAGTTATTAGTGATTTAGTTTTAATATATAATATAGGGATTGGTAGCAAAGTACAATAGAAAAGCCAAATTCCCTGTTTTACCCTTGGTCCTGTTCTTTTGATGCAGATATATATTTTTAAACGTATATAGCTATATATCTTTTTGTCATGAGCAATTGTACAACAGTGTATATCGAAAAAAAGTAACAAATAATAAAAGATGCAGTGAAAGGGATGTATAAAGCTTAGCTCATATGCTGCACTCTCCTCTCTTCTCAATGAATTTATTATTCAGTGTGTGCTTATACAGAAATTATACGTCATTTAATACACAGTAACGATTAAATCCCTGCAAAAGAGGTGCTGTGCGGACTGTAAAGCCCCTGCATTTACTTTGAATACATTGTTGTATAATTCCGAAAGGATTGCTATATAGAACTTGAGTAGAAGTTTGTGCGAGAATTCACATTGTCTTCGAGAATCCTTGAGAAATATTAATGTTTTTTTTACAGTTTAAACTTAGTGTGAGTGCAAGTGTGTACAGCTATTTGATAAAATACATATTTAGAAATTTTGTAAGTAAACACATATATGTGTGTGCGTATGTACCCAAACCCACACATAAATGCAGGCATGTGTTATATGTATAGATGTATATTATGTCTATAATCTACTGTGCTTTTTTTAATAATAGGTGATATTACACATGTATATCAACAATTGTGTGTTTGTTTAAATATATATATATATATATATATATATATATATATATATATATATATATATATATAAATATATATATATATATATATGCATAAATATATATACACATATTTTTATATAATACATAAACAGCTGGATCGCGATGTGTTCTAGTGCACTTTGTGTACATGTGTAATATTACTTTACAGATAGTTTATTTGTTACATTTGGAGTACATTGTATTGTTATATCATCGTGGATACCTTTTTCTCTGAATGTGCAGTGAAAGGCCTTAAATAAAGTAAAATAACACGCTCTGGTTATTATGAAAACATGCATAATCTGACTAATTTGTCGGTGGGAATTCCTAATCTTTTGTATCCATAAAGTTTATTTAAACGCATTTTTGTATTGCTTGCTGGTAATTCAGCACTTTAAGTTCTTTCTTGCATTATTTTTTATTCTTTTGCAATTCCCCAGATAGGATTTTCACTCTTCTATAATTCAGATTGGGGGAAAAAAAGGTTACCATTTACAAAACGAATTGGAATAAATTACATTTCTCGGTTTTAATTGAGTTATAAGGTTAATATAATCCCCCTTCCTCTTTCACACACAGTCATATTTAGCAGCATTAAATTATTAAAAGATTTGCCCCACTTTTCAGATTTACAGTGCTTTACCTGTTATTACAGTGTAAAATGAGCTGACATAAAATTACCAGTTTAAGAAACTTTTTTTTTTTAAATAATATTTTAAATTCCAATTAAATACATGTCTGCTCTTTCCACTGAGGGTTACAATCCCCTGATTACTGGAACTGTGTCATTCCAGCTTGGCAGATACTTAGCTGCTCTTAACTGCATTATCACACTATATAATAATTAATCTATGCTAGTGGGTTTTAAATAATCACATACTCTCTGATTTCCCTTTAATAGGAAAATACTAAGTTTAGGGAAAAAAATAGAACATGCTTGTGTAATATGGATTCCCAGTGTTATTAGTCGGTGGAGTCTGTGTACAAGACATAGGTCTGTGCAATTGTTTTCTACACAGGGCCTTTGCTGTTTCTACCCTAGTGTCTGCTGCAATAAGTCTAATTTGGGAGGGGCAAGGGGTATCTCTTGTCTGATCATCGATTTTTTTTTTTTTTTTTTTTATTTTCTATATATTTTATCTGGAGTTTGGTATTAGCAGTGGGTGGAAGTTTGGTATTTGCTCTTTGTGACTGTTGTGTTTTATTTTTTTGCAGACACCCCTTATTTCCCCTGTTAGCACTGATTTTTGAGAAATGTGAATTAGCTACTTGCACTCCCAGGGAGCCTGGAGTAGCTGGCGGTGATGTGTGCTCTTCAGAGTCTTTCAATGAAGACATAGCTGTATTCGCCAAACAGGTCAGCCAAACAATGCAGATGTAAGCAACAACAACAACATAAAACACACACACACATACACATACATGCAAACACATATATATACAAACATGCACACCACACATACTTTGTACTGATCAGCCAGATGCATGGTGTATTATTGATTCCCAAGTACACTGTTTGTTGCCTGGTCTGTGTATATTATTATTATATTATCCATGCTGATCAGATGTGTGGGGGTGCAATCTTTTAATTGTGCTACTTTTGTTTGATTTACTGTGTTAATTACTTTGAGCACCAGCTACTAAATGCACGTAATAATATATATTGGACCAGATAATGTAATAAAGTGATTATAATCATATCTGCTATTTCTGCAAGCTTATTTTACGTGGATTTTATGGTTTTTTTTATATGATTATTTTTTTACATTTTTTTTTTATTTGCTTATCTGGCTACAGATTCGTGCAGAAAAACCCTTGTTTTCTTCTAATCCGGAATTGGATAATTTGGTAAGAGGTGACACTTTTTTGTCCTCAAGTCTTGCTTTTTTGTTGTTTGTGTTTTTCTTTTTAGTTGTGTGCTTGTTTATTTTGCATGGAGCTCTTAATTACAAGTAATACAGTGTAACAATTTGGTTTAAGTAAATTACACAGTGATCAGAGGAGATATCCAAAGCACTTGGTTTAAATGAGGCCGCTTTTTGTGTTTTATGACACCCAGTAAGTGACTGCAGTAATCAGCTTTTTTTTGCCGTTTTTTTTTAAACTCGGGGTTGTCAAAGTCTTTAGTCTTCTCCCTGCTAACAGATCCAACAGAGTTGTAGACAAACAGATTGAAAATACATCAAAAGCCCCCCCCCCCCCCCACACACACACTATTCAAATGAAGATTATAAAAAAAAAAAGTAAACCAAGATATTCCTGACCGTTTTAATTTTTGCTTTATATTTAAACATGGCCAAAATGGAACCAGCTTAGTTCAAATATATTTGTTTATTTCTTTTTTTTCTTCTGGGAACTAGGGCGAGAGATCTCTATATATTTTCCAATTCAGATTTTCCGATACAGATCCATAATGTTAAAAAAAAAGTTGTGTAGAACAAGTTTTGAATGAAATAAACCAAAATAAATAACTAAAGCAGATGTTTTTTTTTTTTTTTTACAATTATTACTATTATTATTCCTGTTTAGAGAAAGATGAGCAGACACAAAAAGTAATGCTGTTTGTATTTTTTCAGATGATTCAAGCCATACAGGTATTAAGATTCCATCTGCTGGAGTTGGAAAAGGTAATTTCAGAATGTGCAATATGTTTCTGAGTAGCCCAGCAGCCTTTGCTAATAATGAATTTGCATAAATGTCTTTATTTCTGGTTCTATGTAATTAGTGTCAAGGCCAATCTTGCAGTCCATTTCTCTTTTCAGTTTAATTGAGAATTCAGCTACTAAAACCAAGATCACAAACGCCCTGGCCTTGTGTTCACTGGAACATCTTTCTGGCTGTATATATTTGGAGTATTTTATGTCCCCCCCCCCCCCCCTCCCTTCCTGAGTGCATCTTACTATGAATGTCTTTTAGCGTTTACATTCAAAGACATTTCTTTTGTATGTGTTTTGTATACCTATACATAGCAGATGAGTAATATTTTTTTGTCTTCTTTATTTATGTATGACATATAAATAAATATAAATAATAATAAAAACTAGATTGGAGGCGAAATCCCAGGCAAGTTATTGTTGTGTAAGGTTTTCCAGAGACAAGGCAAACCTGGTTTATCTGCTACTTTGTGCACTCTGGGACTATTCCTGAATGTTGTAGGGGGGAGAAGAGAATGATAATGTAATTTTACTGGCTGTTTTGCATTTGAGCAATAAACAGGACTGCAGTTTGATGCCTGCCATAAAAGTTGCATGCTTAGCTTAGATACTTTTTATGTATCCAATTTCTGTTTGGATTTAAATATTAAAGCACTTTAAGGCTTCTGCGTAGAATGATTCTCCACAATCTCTATTTTAACCAAATACACCAGTTTAGACTATTATTGCTTTCTATTATAATTCCATGGAATCAGTGATAAGGGGTGCACTTGAATATAGGCTCTGTGTACATCAGCCTATGCATTGGGTGTGTATATATATATATATATATATATATATATATATATATATTTATATTTATATTTCTGTTGCCTTGAGGATATCAGAAGATCCCCCCTCTGATGATACAACTAGGAAATTAAATAGTTGACTTTAAATGTCACCATTGCAGGTCATCCCTCTCATGGTCACAGCCCCAGGAGCAGATGAATTTAGCAGGGGTGTTGAGTATGTTGTAGCCTGTGAATCATCTTGTCAGTGTCAATTTTCTAGGATATCTCTATTTTAGCAGAAAAGTTACTCCTAATTCCTAGGGTCTCAGGAGGATAATTGCAATGTGTTCCCCTTGTTTGGAATGTCACTGTGCCACCAAGAGATCTTGATTGCTCTTGTCAATTTTATTTATCTATGTCTGGCTGTATTATAGTGTCATCCGTCCCACTATTGTTGCTTTTTCTTCAATCTCCTGCCCATGGTTTAGGTACACGAACTGTGTGACAATTTCTGCCATCGGTATATTAGCTGTTTGAAAGGGAAAATGCCTATAGACCTGGTGATAGAGGACAGGGACGGTGGATCCAAATCAGACAGTGAAGATATGACCAGATCAGCAAACCTAACAGATCAGGTAAGCAGCGGATTCTTTTCTATTCCTTATATTTTATATTGTGCGTGTATGTATGTATATAGGTATATATAGATATATATGTATTGCTCTCATCCATCCTATTGGTATGCACACCGTTAGCTGGGACTTTTCTACTATTTGCATATGATTAAATTCCTTTTAGATACATTTCCATCGAAATGAAAATTTTTGAATAATGTGCCTATTATTGCTTCATTAAGCCCAGCTCTTGGATTCGACCCGGCAAGATGAGCTTGTAAAAGGCTCTGCCAGCAAACTTGACCTGCTTTGGGGTGGCTTTTTATATTTGCCTGATTTCAATTCTCCTTTAATTATGACATTTCTAAACCCCCTCAGCACTAAAACATCAGCACCCCCTTTTATTTATAATTAACTGTTAACCCATTGTTTTTTTGCAATGGATTTTTTTGCATCGGAGTCCTTTGCTGCATTGTTTCAACAACGCGCTCCATATCTTTCTGCTTTCCATTTATCCAACGCGTTACTTGTGGTGACCCACAAAATACGTTAAGAGCTGGATAAGCTTTAGCATCCCAACTGTTGGGAGACAATCCCCGCTTTACTTAGCCAACATAACTGCTGGTTGTGGATCATGGGAAACTTATTCCACAAATGTTGATGTGCATAAGGTTAGTCATCACTGGATTATCTATAATATTAGAAATGGTGGAATAAATATTAGAAATCTCCAGTGTAGGTGGTCTGGTAAATAACACAGGGAAGGGTTGAGATGAAGCTCAGGCCGGGCTATTTTCTTGCTGTCTGTACGGTTCATTAGCCTGCCTTGTCAGTTTCCCTTGGCCGAGCGCATTCAGAGCTCACTGCACATTGCTTTGTGTACAGGCTGCTTGCAGAGAGGGAGCCCATTCCCTTTCCCTCCCTACACATGCAAGGGGAAAAATCAAATAAATACAACACAAAGCGACTCTAATATCTATTTTTAGTTGATCCTAAGCCCACATCGTTCTTTTGTTTCAGAGTGTAATGTAATATATATATATATCTGTGTGTGTGTGTGCATATATATTTATATATATATATATATATATATATATATATATATATATACATACATACACATCTATTATGTAATGTATGTGTAAATATTCCAACACACACAAATGTATTTAATATACATATATAATTTGTATGTATAATATAATATAATGTGGGTCTCTCAATACATTTTTATGTGGCATGTGTGTGTGTGCGTGTATATATATATATATATATATATATACACACACACACACACACACACACACACACACATACACACATACACACACACACATAGAATCGAGTACGATATAGGGTACGGATCAACTATGGATATGTACAAGTATTAATATGTCTGATATAATAAGTTGTCGTCCCATTTATTGGTGTTGGTTTGGTTTCTTTACTGATTTGTATAGTAATGTTGGTGCCAGAGGGCTGCGTCAGAAATGCGCCCCCCTCAGGCCGCAGATGGTTGAGCACGCTTTCATGTTAGCAGTCTACATGCTGTTTCCGCGCCTCCCTTTGGCAGTTAGTCGATAAGGCTGGCCGGTTCAATAGATTAATTGAAAGTCCATAGATTGTGAAAGAATGGGTTAAACTAGTCTCTGGAGGGTGACAAGGAAATAATTTCAGGCATTGTGTATGAGGAACGTCGTACATTGGTAACAGTTGTGATCGTAAGGCTTATGGTGATGCAAGCAAGGTTTAACTGTTTCGTGTCCAAATCTGAGTTTCTAAAAGTTAGTAAGTAGAGCCTCCATGCAGTGTGGAATTGCGTTGTACATTAGCAGTGCAAGAGTTAATTCCACAGCCATTACAGAAACAGGATGTGTGGGAAATGTATTTTTTGTGCTAAAATATTGTTGAGTGTTTTGCATAATGTTTCACATAAAAGAGCATTGGGTCTGACAGGTTTGATACTGTAACCCTGGTAGGAATGGCTTAATATTGTACTGTATTTGAGAAAAAGTGCCATGCTCTTATATATGAACAGTTTTAGGGCATGTTGTGTTGTTAAACAAAAAGTTCCACCTGTACATGTATGTTTATAAAAATAGACCACTGCATACATATGTTATGTGATTTACATGGAGACAAATCATTTATTCAGAATGTGTTGTTTTGATATCTTCCAATTTTCATAATTTAACACACTATATAATGTGTATACATGTACAGGGAAAGAGCCAGCTTATGTAGTGTATTATTATTTACTTTGGAAATCTGGACCCTTTTTTTTAGCAATTGTTTAGAAACTGTTTTGATAACTGGCTGGTAGGTTTGAGGTAATCAGAGCCACTCTTGTGGATTCCATTCTGGTTACAGAAATAAAAGCCAAACCAATTGGTTACCACTTAGTTCTGTTATACCTTTCAGCACCAGGGAGAACCTAAAAACCATAGCAAGACCACACCGTAAACAAAAGGGTTAACCATTGCATTATTTCATGCATCTTTATTCATTTGTAGCAGGTTTTTTTTCATGCCTAACTGCTTTTTTCACTATTATTGATCTCCCAGTGAAGGGATAATGTTCAAAACTATTTTTAAATTGAAAAATAGTTTCTCTCTATTTTTTTCTTTTTGAGAGACACATTTGTTGACATTTTTTCTAAGTTTTGTGACTGCTTTATCTAGCACCTGAGAAACTGAAAACTATTTTACACACATCAGAGGTGGTTTGTTTTTGTTTGTTATTTTTGTTGGTTTGCTGTTCCACCATCCTTTGTACAAAACCTAAAAGGTCTTTATCTTCCCAATACTTATGTATTGTCCGAATATGATTGATTTTGGAGAGTAGGCCAGATCATATCACTGTTTAACATAGTGTTATAACCTACGGTCTCACAGTGAAACAGGAACAAAAAATTGCAATCTAACAAGTCTAACTAGAAATTGGGTTTGTGAAAGCTCTGGAGTGCTGGGTACAGAAAGCTATTTGAGCAAATTACAAGAATAGCTCTGGGGCACAAATGAAATCAACACTTTAATTGCCTCCAAAATGAAGATTTATACCCTATTTCCACCAGAAATCATTATTTTCTTAAAAAGCAACACACAAACAGAGAAAATAACATATATTAAATATCAATTAGCAATCTAACCAGCTTTTGAAATATTGGCAAGTCAAATTAAAGGAAAAAAATAAATATTTGACCTATCATGTCAAGCTGGTCATCATCCACTATCAACACAAGTTTTCTTTGTAACATATGTTGCATCCAGCGTATACACATTGCTTGCATATATGTTTTTAATTAATACAGAGCTTTGGCTTAGTAGCACAGTAAAATATTCTCACCAATGCACAGCAGAAATAATCATAGTTTTCATTTTGAAAACAATTGGACTAATTAACTAAGCAGTGCATTATGCTACATCTAGTATTTTTCTGATTTTGTTTCACTTATACACATGTATATATATATACACACACATACTATACAATCTTTAGTTTTGCTTTTATTATATACCATTGTCCACTCCAATCATGGATTTCACTTGACTTCCAGTTAGCCATGCTGTAGGGCTGGGAAAGGTTTTTACTTCATTGACATCTATCTATAAAGAGATTCTTAGAAGGAAACACTGGGATTTTTCTTTTTTTTAATAAACGTGAGAAAGTATGTTTATATATGGATGGTATCCCGAAAGATTACATTTAATTCTATTGGCAGTGTATAAATCCTTGAAGGAAAACTGAATAGAACATTTAGAAAAATGACCCATCCCCAAAAAGTGCACTATAGTCTAAAATAATAATAATAATAATAAAACTTAGCATTTTCCTATGAATGTGACCAAGCCAGTTCCAACTGTTCTGTTGTCTACTTGCTGACAAACGCAGATCCCCTTAAGGTGTTTTGTGATCTGGAGTGGGTAGCTGCCTGTTTAACTCGTTCTTTATACTAAATGAGTATATTGTTTTTTTACTGGTTTGACTTCCTACTCTGCACTTTTTTTAAATTATTATTTTTTTTTAATTTTAATGTGTTTTCTTTCCAAGGACTGACCTTAGAACTCAGCTACACCTCTACTTACCTAAGGAAAAGCTGCTATAGGCTGAAATTATTTTGTTTTATTTTTTTCATCCTGCACTTCCTCGGATAATTTTTTTAGTTTTTCAGCATTCACATTTCGCTTTGTCTACTGGGTAGAAATTAATGTTTTGTTGTAATGCATATGATGTATGTAGGAAACGACACTGTAGGAAAATAGGGAGGACGTCTGTTTGTACAGTTGAAATGTTAAATCTATATATATCTATATATCTATATATATATAGATATATATATATATATATATATATATATATATATATATATATATATATATATATATATATATATATACTTTAAATGTAATCTCTTTTTGATTCATGGTTCTTTTTGGCACACCAAAAATATTGCACAAAACTCTTTGAACATAATTACATTTTTTGGTAATTATTAAGTTCAAGATTTATAGCAAATTTATTCCAATAAATTCCAGCCTGTGTTTTACATTTTGCTAATAATATCCAATTCACTGAACAATACCTTTTAGGCCCTCCTGACAGAGAATGTATCCCTAGATTAGGTCATAACTGAACAAAACAATAATATGTGTGTATTTGTCAAAAAAAAAAGAAAAAAAAATCTTAAAAAAAGAAATCTGGTAAAAACTGTTACTTAAATAAAAAAAAAAAGGACTTTGGAAGAACACTCAAAGCTGACCCCTTGTTAGATTTTAACATCACACTGAGCAAACGTTAACCAAGGTTATATTTTCCTTGCAAATGTCAGCCAAGATCATATTTCCATAGCCCTCTGGCTATACAGAGGTTAATTTGTGCTTTCCCACAAATTACTTCATATATTACAGAAGAAATAAAAAAAACACCAAAATATTTTGTTTGTAGTAATTAAATGCATGCAGTGCTATACATAAACAAAAACAGACAAATGATATCATTAACGCTTGCGTTTTCAAAAAGGGAGAACTTTATTTATGATATTGCCAAAATCCCAGTAACAAAGTGTGTGCCAGAAAAATGTACAATTTGTATTTATAAGAAGAATACCATCTTAAATTGACGCTTTGTTTTAGCACTATACTATACTATACTGGACTTTTTTTTAATTCTCTAGAGCTGGGTTTTAGTCTATGAGAGTTATGTATGAACAGCATTACTTGAGGCAAAGTTCTAACAATGACGCAATTAATAAGAACATTTCATTGATATCCATGGGGATTTATCCACTTTTAGAACCTTGCCCAAGAAATGCTCTCTGTGTATGTATGTCTGTCTGTCTATCTATCCTGTGCCTTTTGTCTATGTATTCATGTATTTATCTATTTGTATGTAAACAGTATCATGAGCTAAGTATGTATATGTTAATAGTACATCCACTAGAACTTGTCCTAGGTTGTAGTTGGAAGCTGAGTACGTTAACTAATGGCTCATTAAAAAGCACTTTATTTTCATTAACCAGCATGGCTATAACGTCTTTTACCTGTTCCTCACTCTGGTGCTGAAAACCTAACTGTGTTTTAAAATGTAAATTTTTCTTACCGATGAACTGATAAAAGTCCTTGCTGCTTATTTCTGTGGGATGTATATTATTCACACTTGCTTTATTTGTTATGGTCTGTGAATTACAAAAGTTTGACACTAAACTATGTTAACTGTGAGGATGATATTTTTATTTCAATCCATAAATGTCAGAATTTAAGGGTTAATTGAAATCTTTTACTTATATTATTAATGTTGTTAAATTAATGAAGTATGACCAAATGTGGCATTAATGTCTCTGTTGTTGCACTTTTGACTTGGCTTTGTATGAACACGTATAGCAGATTGTGCTAATTTTTGTTATTTTCCTGAATTGAGTCATTGATGTGTTTTGTTATTTTCTGATATCTGACATTATCTGATAAATAAAGAATAACTGGTTTATGCTAAGAAGCGGTTTACTTTTGCAGCCATATTTTTCTTGTGTTGAATCAATTGGGTGTTAAAACAAAGTGTAAAATACTAAACTTTTATGACAGTGTAAGATTATAGTAAATACATAGTTTTCTTATTCATGTATTAATAATTAGCATCTATATATCACCTTTCTCCCTGTGGGATCCAAACTGCTTTTTAGTGTACTGTCTCAGAATTACATTAATTTATTATTATGAACCAATTCATGGCACTTATTTATCAACCTCAGAAGGATGAAGGGCTGATTTGACCCTGGTGGGATTTGAACCTGTGACCTTGCGGTTTGAAAAGGTTCTACAGTCAGGGAATTTTCAAACTGAGCTATCTGACTGGCTGTTGTTAAAATTTAATGTGGTAAGGGTTTGAGAAATATCGGGGAGCTTTGTGACTAAAGGTTATAAAGCCTACGCTAAACATGTTTATAATGTATGACAAGAATTGGCAGCCTACATTATCTTCTGTATGTTGTACTTGTGTTTAATATATGTGAAATGCACATATTCTTACTTTAAAACTATTCACAGTTCACCTATAGTTCTCCATTGAAAACAATTTCACAGGTTCCTCTAATATTAGTGTCAATCAATAAAGAGGGATTGGAGAGATAGGCAGTACTGTTACTATAGCAACCAGAATAACTTTATTTGCGGTTTACAGGCGATAGGAAGTGTCGAGTTAAAAACTGAGACTGAACTGTTTATTTTTCTTTACTTTAAAGTAAAGTGATATAGTATGTATCTAAAAATATTTCTTTGGAAACTGTAGATGGCACGGCCCCCCATTGAGTCCCTAGACCCTCGATGGTCAATTGCTGGAGTAAGATCATTGGAATTGTAAATTAGCAGCAGTTATAGGTTGTCTTGGTCTGTTTCAGGAGTATTGATAGACAGATACACAGCACACTTGAGTTTATTTTTACAGCTAAAATGATTTACTTCCACTCAGATCTACTCAAATAAATCTCAGATTATCAGATCATCCAGAAATATTAATGAGATATGTTTCCACACTGTTTATTTTAATTAAAATGGTGTTGTGCAATGTGAATTGCAGGTAGCAAATAATTAAACTTTTACAAGCTTCCCACTACATGTTTCTTTCTGAATGTGTACTTGCAAATAAAAGGAAACTTGTTTAACAAATGTGATTATTCATAAAGTTTCAGCAAACGATCATTTAATTATCAAACCTATGCCAAGCCTAAAAATGGAAAGCTTTCTAGAATAAAATCGGCAATCAGCCAAATTCCTATAGGGGCTAGCAGCAGTGAAACAATCCAAAAATGAACATGCAATGTGAATTCTCGTAAAAATGACTATAATTCAATATTATTTGACTTGGAGTGCCAGAAAATGTCTAATCGTTATCAATTCTTTTTTGCCATGCAACTCTTAAATATTTGCAAATATCTTTTATGTTATTCTTAGTATCAAACGTGACTAAGATGAAGATTTAATATTCCAACAAGGCTTTCATGTGTGATTCTTAGAGCTCGCCAATTTAAAGAGAATGCTTGTAAGAGATATGTACTTTAAAAAGAATCTGTAATACAATACCTACCTTTTCTTATTTCTGGATTGTAAATGCAAGTTGCTCTCCCAGTCATGCTTTCCCTTCAGTGAGTTGTGTACAGTTTGTTTTTGCAGAATGGAGTCTCTATAAGGTCACATTTAAAAAAAATATATACAATTTTCACTTTCAACTACAATAACATAGTGTAACATACACAGATTAAGTGTTTACATACTCGGAATATTGAAATTCCATGTGCTATTTTTCCAACAAATAGAGGGAATCTATTTTCATGAGTACTTTGCACTTCCTGTTGCATCATACAATTTTCTGGCCAGAAAGTGCTCACGATAACATGTGCAGTAGAAAACATCTGAACTTCTGGGGGCTGAGATATGTCCAATTTCAATATGTTTATATGATGCTTCATCTTTGATATGAGGTTTATATATAATGATGTTACATAATTAATTCATTTGGGTAAAGAGCTGGTTAACCTGGTGAGATGGCTCAGTGGCTACTCTGTTCAATCCCCAAGGCTGCAGGTTCAATTCCTGGCAAGGTTGTATTTACCTTAATGTGGGAATTCACATGATCGGTAATAAGTATTGAGTAGCTAACAGAAGCTGTGGGATAGTTCAGTTGGTAATTTTTTTTTCAAAATGCAGCACCTATTTAAATCTCAAGGCCACAGGTTTGGTTCCCTTCAGGGTCAACTCAGCCCTTTGTATTTCAGAGGTCAATAAATCAAGTACCATACAGTTGGGTAATTATAGCATCTATTATCATCTACCAAGTTAGCTAATATTGTGAGTGTGTGATACATTTCTTTGAGTGCCCTCAGAGGGCAAGAGTTATTATTAGCTATTACAAATCCTACTCTCATAAGTAATCTTATATCCCCCCCCCATAATCAATATAAATTTAAAATGAAATGTGGTTCCTAAATAATTACCCATAAAAGAAAAAAAAAAAAAAAGAACACTGATTTCAATTGAATCCGAATGCAGTAGTAATCAAGAAGTAAAGGTATAGCTATAGATAACATAATGAAAACATATGCTATAAATTCCATGCACCAGATTCTAAAATATGCTCAGTATGTAGACTGGGGGAGACCTGGTTAATTATCTTATCTATTGAACTGAGTATGTTGCCATGCAAAAGAATGTTTTAAACAGACGGTAAGTTATGAGCAAAGGTATATTAGAAAATGAAATATGTAATTGCCTCTGTTTTAAGAAAGACAGAAATTATAATTTAGTGAAGAAATGTGGAATGTTAAAGATTCCTTACTGGCAACAGATCTCTGCAGCACATTCTGTGTACTTTTGTAATTTGTATACATTATTGTAGAAAGTGGTACAATCTAATTTTTGTGCCCGCGGCACATAGAGAGTTGGTCAAGGCCAGATGTCACAAGGATTTGAATCAGGTTCCCCTCACCAGGTTGTAATGCAGTGACATTACCACTGAGTTAAGCCCTTGGGGAGCTATCTTAGTGGGGCTCCGGCTCCCTGCTAAATCTATAGGAAGAAAACGGTTAAAATTATGCACCATGTGGTTAAAACAGATTTTTCTTTCTTTTTTCCTTTTTTTGTATTACAAATTTCAGCTTAAAAGGTTATTATAATTTTTGTTAGTCAGTGATTGTAACACAGTACATATAGATTTAATAAACATGGCTGTATTTCAAAGAAAGAAAAAGGCAATAAATCTGTAGCCAAACTCTGATAAATTCCCCACCATAGTGTCTGAGAAACAGGAATTCCTGGAGCATGACTTAATTTTGGAATAGAGATGTGCCCTCTGTTCTTTTCACTTCAGTTATTGAGTGGAAGACCAGTGTCCAGCAAAAAGGTGAACTGCACAAAAATAGTGATACTGTAGATCTGAACAGACCTGAGAAATTAGGCTTGATGGGCCCCCTCTCTGCATTATTCTTATTTGTAAATAACAACAACAAAACAACTCGGCAACATATTTATTAGTGCTGTGCAAACAAAAATATTCTATATCTCATTCAATATGAGATAACTTTCCAAAACAAATTGATTTTCTGTATAACTTTTCTTGATAGGATTTGCACTCTGAAAGGATATGAATTTGGAAAGGCCTACCCCATAGAAATTGTCCTCTGCCCATCATGACTTTAGGTTCAACTTAAACCAGAAGTGTATGCAACATTCCCTAATTACCTAGGTTTAAATTCACAAGTGACTTCTGGTTTGCAAGCTTTGTTTATTTCTATAAGTACAGGGGCCTGGAAGAACCAGAACTAGGTCAAAGGTCACCAGGCAATTCTAGTTATTCAAATTAGGCAACCTCACAATATTGTGCACAAGGCAACGTTTAGTTTTGTGGGGAAGTACACTAATTTAAATATTTAGAATGCTATGCACAGTACAAAAAGAATCACTACGAAGATAGTAATAACATAATCAACAACACCTCTTAATGAAAGCCAAGAGGGAGGGGATATAGAGGCAACTTGACTTCTATGGTTTGGATTTGACGGGTAATGGGGAGACTAAATAATATGACACCTTTGCAGATTCCCAAGTAAAGCAATAGAATCATGGTTGGTCTGATTTTTATGCTTCCTAATTATTTTTAACAACTAATAATATATTACACTCTATTCTTTATAGGCAATTATATTAACATTTCATCGAGAAATGTACTAAGTTTCAAATGCGAGTGTGAACTTTTACCCTAGTGTCAGAAAGCTCTATAGAATTCTTGTCCAACTAGAGGCCCATGGACCAAATGCAGTGCTCACATGGTTCGCAATTCAGTCCCCTGTACAAAACATTCTGGGGACCAATTGCAATGCATGCTGGGTGTGTGTGCGGCCTCTTTGTAGGTTCATCCACAGGTGCAACAGAACTGGTACACTAAGTTTTATTTTAATCGATCTAATCTATTTAGTCATTTGTAGGCTGTCAAACTAATAAGTGTATATATGAAATAAGGAGTGTATTTTATAGGGAGTTTGTCAAGACATGATTTATAAAGATTACTAAAATGTGTATGATATAGGTAATATATACAATACAGTGTGGTGGAAATGTCTAGTAGAAAATCTTGTAATTGCTATGTGGATTGCAGTTGCTGGTTACAAAACTGACATAACCTTCATTAAGTTTTTTTTAGTATTAAATTATTGATTAAACAGGGTCGGGCCTATGGTCCTTATTGCTCTGCATTTAATGGCCAAAAACCCTGATCAGTATATAAAAATACCTAGGAAGACATAGAGAATCCATGACATAGTTTACATATATAACGGCTCCTGCAGCATTAGCCGTTCATTTGAGAGCTCCAATCATAATACGGATGGGATTTGAGGAAGATATAGTGCTATTTTCGAGAAGGATTATTTGAGGCCCATTTGATGCTAGTATGTGTCAAATCTTGTACTTGTTGCCATTTTATCCCCTTTGTTCACATTACGCACACTGCCAGGTCTGAGAACTGTTTACTTTGGCTAACATAGATATTTAAATCAAATATAAAACAAGAAACACTTATTAGATATAATGAACAAAGGAAAGTGCTAAAAACTAATGTAAGTATCAGGAGATACAAGACATGATTTATTACTTATGTCAATTCCAAGGAGATTCCTGGAATGTTTACCTTACTCCTGTAGAAAGAATGGTGTTAGTTCTTAGAACAGTGTCACTTTTTTACAAACTGAAGTATGCTGGATACCAACTGAGCACACCGTTACCCATAATCCTTTTCTGTGTTTTTTTTTTTTAACCCTTTAAGACAGAGGGAAAGCAATGCAAGTAAATAGAGGTATACTAACGCCAAAAAGTTCAGATCTAGTGCAGACAGCATTAAAGGTACTTATCCCATTATCTGCTTGGCTCAAATATGTTACCGAATGTAAAACAGCACTTTATCATTTTTTCACTGCCATAGTTTAATGAAGCCTTACACCATCAAAGCTAGTGAAATGAACATTTCAGTCACAAGGCCCCTCATACATTGCAACGAACAATGATTTCTAACCAAATATCAAATCCCAATAGCCTAATTCAGTTTGTACTAAAATTCTTTACTGAAATGAATATATATTTTGAAAGATGTCCCTTGCTGGTTGGTGGGCCTTCAGAATGCTCAATGCTAATGAGCTTGCTATTGGTCAAGCTGAGAAAGTGGCCTTGTTTCACAAAAATGAACCAATTACATGGGCATACAATGAAACATAGAGTTAAAAAGTGCTGCTTGTTATCTCACCATCATAAAGTTCAAGTTTGGAAAGAGTTTTATTTATTTTATTTAACCATCTGATTAGGGATTGCTTTTTAGTAGTTTACAGAGGAACCCATTGAAGATCATGGCTATTTATCTTGGACAAATGTTCTAAGCAATGTCAAATGAACAATTGAAAAAAATCCTCAAAAAACTATATTTTTTAAAAGGAAACACCCTTTACCCAGTTCAGCTTCCAAAGATTGGTGGATATTATTTTGATGGTGAACAAAACACAATGCACTACCAATACTGAGATGTTTGTAGAGATGAATACAATATAAGACATCAAAAGTACAAATGTTGCAGAAGTCATTAGCCTGCCCTTCAAGATCGAAAATATTATTTATTATTTGCAAAATGATATTCATAATAGTGCAGTTGCCAGTTTTGGATCCTGTTTTATTCACATTTCTTTACCATGTTTCAATAAAACAAAGATTTTAACTAGCAAATCATATTTTCTTTTTTTTGATCCGTATATTATAGCTAACCCCAGCATTTAGGGAACATTTACTGGAGACAGGATAGTGTTACTTGAGACAGGATGCAAATGCAGCATAAAAAACACCTGTGGTCAAGCAGTACCAACCATAGAACATGCAGCTTTGTGAAGTGTTTTTATCTTTTTTTTTTTTTTTACTTCATTCATTAGCTATGAAGAAAACACAACTCAAACATCAGTATTATTTATAATGTATCTTTTTTTGTAAAGATTACTTTTGTATGTTTGATATACAGAAAATAAAGAAACCGAATTAACAATAATGCACCATCCTCTGCATAGGAGGCAAAGGATTCCTAACCATCTTATTACATCTGAGTGACAATATCTTGGTGACTAATACTGCATCTCACATTAATATTATTAATCAAATACTAAAACCAACATTTGTAGAGCAAACTACACCACAAAAAATGAATTCAATCATTTTTATTTGGGCAAACCTAATAATGATTGGGGATTCTACAGACTCTTTAGCATTCTCATAATCCAGTTATATCTATGGCTAACTATATGACCATATAACCTAGTTTTTACAAAAATATCAGCAATACAACCCAGACTATTAGTGAAACTGTTACTCTCCCTAATCTCATAGCTGATTCATACTACATATATAACATAAGTAAGACAGATAACATTGAGGTACACACGGATAACTTGCAGTGGAAAACGTACATGTGTTTGTGTGCTTGTGCGTTGAATTGAAATGAATTGTAGATACCTTTGTGGGTTAATATAGTTTAGCACAAAATGGGGAAAAAAAGCCATTAGCTTAAAGCTGGTACCTAATAGTAGAGGGATTCATTACATCAATACACTCGCTTTAGGATTATTTGAGCTAGGTTATTTTAAGCAATCGCCACAGCCATTTAGGGGGTAATTAGTAAAGTAGTTCTTCAATGCCTTTTTGGATGAAATCTCCGAGGAAGAGTTAGGCTGGAAATTACCTCAATTGCTACCTCTGAGTTTATTGGTTTAGTCTTAAGAGAATGTGTATCCTTAACTCACTGGGTGCCAAGAGCTTGATAAACACTATTTTTTTTTAAAAATACTGCTTTGCAATGAACAGCCAAGCCCTTTGGCACTCACGAGTTAAACATATGAATTTGAATCTGCACAGCATTTCTTTATCTCGGCTTATTTACACATTCATGTTTTTGATGTCTAATGTGTGTAATGTTAAGCAAGGCTCAGAATCTTGCCTTTGTTACAGTTCCATCTGAAGAAGTTCTCAGTGCAGTATAAAAGAGCACTGAGAATAAACAGCACAAACGCCATACAAACTGATACATCCTTACAGTGTGCACCTTCAGCAATTAAATACATAAAATATGTTCCCTTTCCGAAAGTCTTCCAACATTCTGTGCCATTTGGGAGTTTGAAATCGATGGAGAAATATGATGACAGATTTTGTTTTTCTTCCATAAGGTTGAGTACAAATATGTATCACATGTGACTTATTCCCATTATAATCACTGAATATAAAGTGTACATTTGTTTGCACCTTATGGTGTGACATTAATGTCCATTAATAAACAGTAATTCTGCCTAGAGCTCATCTCCCATGGCACTCACTGTAGATCATACTACCTGATGGTAGCAATGGAACAAGGAAGAGGAAACTCCCTATTCCTCTGTCTGTAATATAAACATTATGTATAATGGTGTGGCTATGGATTTTATCATCTAGAATGGCTTGTGTTTCTTCCCTTGCATGGCTACATGCCATATGCCCTGCACAGTATTATGTAACCTAAATAATTTAACACTACACTTCAAGCTACGGACATATTTTTATGCTTTTATATTTCAAGTGGCTAATGGATGAAAGTAAGCAGTTTAATGTGTAATCTAAACATTTTAGGAGTATAATCAGAAAGTGTGGATCAGGCTGCTCTCAAGGATTCATTACATGAATCTGGAATAAATAATTATTGCAGTCACACACCCCTATAGTCTCTTATGTATCAAATGCCAATAAACCTAAGTGACAGTATATTAAATTGATAGCGCTAAAATGAGAGCTGTTATATGGTATAGCTATATAATGACTCCTTATATCAGCTAGCAAGCGCACCATATGTACATCTATGGACTATGGAATACTTATAGGAAGCTTAAAAAATGTGCTATACACCTTGAGAATACAGCTATAATGATTAATTAGCTCTCTGTTTTATAAGTAGTCTAAGGAGTCAGTGAGCTCTATCTAAAAATGCTATTAAACATGTAATATTTTATTTGAATGTCTTTATAGCATACATGAGCATTGGTAGGCACCAGCATTGTTCATGGCGGACATTTACCCAACTTTGCGATGGACAGTTAAATGATGCTCTATGGACCTTCACAGTCACGTACAATCACATCATAATTTATTGTGCTGATGGAAACTGTCTAGAGTACAACAAAAATAATGATACCTATGCCTGGAGATAAGGCTAAAGATCCTAAAGAAGGCGATGGGATGCAGTCGATGGGACGCATTATCACAGTCTTTGTGCCGCTACATAAAGTAGCCTTAGAAAATAACTGAAAGATCTACTTTCCAAGAGGTTCTGCAGCTGTCATTGAGTTTCACAACTTGTCTGTTTGGAGTGTGGTTTTCTAATCCTGTGTGAATAGGGTTGCCACCTTTTCTTCAAAAAAATACCGGTCTTGGTACTGTCTCCATAGACTTAACATTGGCCTGATGCAAATTTTTTACCGGCCTGCCGGTAAAATACCGGCCAGGTGGCAACCCTACGTGTGAATATTCAGTGGACCTGTATTTCTGTCCTAATAATAATAAACATGCATCTCTCTTCTTACAATTGAAAAATATAAGCATAGCAAGTTCTCATATGGCGTTTGAGTTTATGAGGGAGCTCAGAAGTTTATAGATGTGGCCAAGGTATGCATTTGGCCTGCAAATTCCATTGTTTTTGTCATTCCTAGCTAAGCTGAGGATGATAGGAGTCCTAGGACTCCCATTCATGTTTGAATGGGACCAGTGAGGCAAATAATGATCTATTTTACGCTCCACTATTTAAATAAGAGAGTTTACTCTATGTTCCATATCATACGTTTTAGGTAAACCTGGGAAGATCTTCTGTGTTCCTTAATGTGTATTTAGGTATTAAAAGATTGGGCAATCTATGGATCTTGGTTTTGCTTTAAATGCATGTGGCATGCAGCCCATGTCAACAATATGGGAGGCTGTCAGACATGCTAAGGTAATATGGAATTCAGGAGGCATTCAGGAGTTATCTTATATTATTATTATTTTTTTAAATCCCTTTATTGTTCCTTTAAATACATTGACCTTTTCTTTTCTCATTTGTTTCCCAGAATGCGACTGAATAAAATCCAGTAAAAGTTACGTTATTGATCTCTCTATGTCATTCCCATGTTAGGTCATGCTCAAGCAAATTGCTCAAAAGGACTAGGATACTGAGTAAAACAAACCAGTTAAATATTAAAGTGTCATTAGAGTTACTCACGGATGGTGTCATATTAACGTTTTGTTTTCATTTAGTTAAGGAAGTGTTTTGCATGGGCCTGTGGCTGCGAGTCATGCAAAGGGGCTAAGGAGTACAGCTTTTTACCTCTACCGTAGAACCCTTTTCATAAATCTCGGCCTACTAGAATTCTGTGACACAAATTGTCACCAACGGATGCAGTCTAATGATGCAAATCATGTTATCACATTGCAGGCTTCCCCTTCATGCCGCTTTCTCCCCAGGCATAGAATAACTCTTATCCATATCCCTCAATATGATTTGTAGAGTGTATCTGATTGGGCTGTACGCACTGACAGTCACTACACACAAAAGATGTACATTTGAGACATGTAAAATTTCATCATTTTATACAGTGATGGATTTCACATTAGTCAAAGCCATTGCTTTCCTAGGGCAGTCTGGTAGTTTAGTGCTTTCTGACTAACATACCATTGTTAAGCGGCAGAATTTAAAGAAACCCTTTTGAACAACATACATCTAAGTGGTATAAATTCTGTTCCTTCTTCCTTGCTCCTCTTCATCTGATCCTAATATAAAAAGCCGTCCAAGATTTCCATCTCCCCTCCTACTATGATGGCCACCCAGCTGGTATTTTACCAGCAGGCCGGTATTTTTTGGAGGAAATGTGGCATTGCTCCCCTTGTGATTAAATACTCCCCTTCATGGCCTCTACGTCCCTCATGAGGCCTGAATTTATTTTCCCTCATCAACTCTTCCCACTCAGGCCTGCAAGACTTCTCTTGAGCTGCCAACCACAGATTCTCCAGCTCACTTACTCCCTCTCAATATTTAAAACACCCCTCAGATGTCACATCTTCAAATAGGCTTACAACTCACTTAACTAAACACAACGTAACTATCAAATGATACTGCCTTTATATCTGGCACAGTCCCCCATAATGCACCATCCACCAGCACCTCCTTTCTGCTTTTTCTAACAGTTCATGAGTCTCCCATTTCTACTTCCTTTAGAATGAGATCTTGCAAGCAGGCAATGTATCACTGATGTCTGTTGGTCGAATTGAATCTGTAACATTACGTCACATATCAATCACTGCACAAATTGTTGGTTCGTTTCAACGTTATTGTAATGTATAATTATAATCGACCTCAAACAAAAACCGTATCATAAATTGTTAAGCAAATTGCAACTATATTGAGCACAGTACCATTAACAGTACAAAGGAAACCCATGACAATCTATAGTAACCGTGGCCACTAAGTGGCAAAATAATGCATGTTTTGGCTTGTGTGACATCACATTAGGTATTTATAAAAATAGGTATTTTATCGGTAGGCTGGTAAAAAATAGGTTTGAGGCCAATGTCAAGTCTATGTAGACGATAGCATGGCCAGTATATTTTTGAAGAAAAAGTGGCTACTCTACTTTAAAATGCTTTTTCTTACTTTACTTTACTAAAAATCTTCTACAGATATAATGCACTGTATTCCCCCTTCTTGTTCCCCATGGTATAATATAGAGCCACTCATCAGCCTGTGAATAAAATGGAACTAACCTGCTCTCCAAAAAAACAGGCAATCACTGTAGTTAGGCCATTAAAATGGATCTAACACAAATCCATATAGCCATCCACACATCCATTAAGTACAACAGGACCACTCATCTGTAATAATGAGCCATGGCAGAGGTAACATTAATGTGTCTTAATTGTATTGTACTTTTCTTCATTTAATAGCCCTTGTTCCAATTGGAATGTCATGGATATTGCAAAGAGAATAAACTAGTACGAATGATATCAGATATCAGCATCAGGGAAAATATATTGGCCTCAAAACTAATTTTCTTACTGGTTGTCTACCTAGGTATGTGTGATCATGTGACTTCTGTTGTGAAGTGTAACATATGGAGTAATTAACAGAAACTAACTCACATGAGATAAAAGTTCATATAAAAAGGGAAGGGGTAGTTCTAATCTCAGAGCAATTATCTACTGTGTGTCCTGTTTTTATTTCCATGGGTTTGATTATCTGTACACATGACCATTCACTGACTGGCTGCCCATTTATGAGCTTCTCTGAGACAGTCGAACTATTCTTACGTAGAACTGCTTTTTGAGCCAACGACTGCAAATGTTGAATATCATAGCAAGTTGCACCTTTTTGTCTTATAGGTGAAAAAGTACATTTTATAGGAAATTAATAGCCACCCTCTAGTCTGTCTGCCCCAAATGGAATAAAGTACTCAATGTTTACTTCCTGAAGGAACACCATGACTTCACACACTCCACACAACATGGTTTAGGAGAAGCAATAGCCGTCTTGTCTGTCAAATGTACTAGGCACAGTGTGGCTATTACGCAATTGCTGGTATTGACATCAAAGTACAGGCACAGGTTGCATTGATTTTAAAAGTATTTTCTCTCTTTAACCTTGATATATAGCAGGGGAGGCCAAACCGTGGTTTGAGAGCTACATGTGGCATTTTGACATATAATGTGTGGCTCACAGAAATATGTTGGCTGATTTTGCATTACAATCCAAAAGAAAGTAAATATGTTTTCAAGCTTTGTAATTATGTACTGGGTATAAACTGAGAGTCCAGTGGATTAAATGCAAAAACCTATGTATTAATTGTCCATGTCTTCCAAACAGTTTATCGTATGCTTCCAAAAAGTTTATCGTATGTGGCTCTTACTTTTAGCAAGTTTTGCCACCTCTGATATATAGAGGAGGTTATGAACTGGTGGCTTCTTTATTATTATTTATTTATTATTAGCGCATGGGTTGTATAGTATTGTGTGTATATGAGTATATAATGCTTATCTTTGATATATATATGCATCCCAGGTGTCCCTTTTTAGGAAGGTCAGTCCCTTTTGTTTCCCAAATATTTCTGTTCCTCTTTCTTCCTCTGCTAATTTCTAGAAGTTTCGAATAGTGGATGTGTTTGAGTTCCAAAGAAATAAAACATATAGTGTCTTGAAAATGCAAAAACAAGCTTATATATTAGTTCTTATTCTTATTCTAAATGGCTTACCACAATAACAAAAATAGCTCTCAATTTGCCATAAAGTAACCCCCAATTTCTCCACACATAGCCACACCTTCAACCACTTCCCCCCCAAAACAAAAATGGCCATTTGAAATTTGTCGTACATATAAGTTATAAAAATGTGTGTCTCAAAAGTGCACATTTAAAAAAAGATATAATGCAAGCCTGCACCCTGTTTATTAGTGTGAGGGAAGATATTTCTTGTGGACTTTTATGCCTGCTTCCTGCCTCATCTTGCTGCTGTTCCCTGCTCAGGAAGTAGGGAGGTCAAATTAAATTGCTTCCCTTAGCATGTTGATAACTTCACATCCAGTTTTAGATATCTTATACATATAAATTTGTGATTGTTCCAAAGCAAATCTATACCGTCTGTGATAAATTTTAAAAAACAACTACAAAAATAAATGTCTAGACAGATAGTCCAAGTATGTCTGTGCCACCCCCCTTCCTTGCCATCACTATGAATGAGTTTACGTCGTTCTACATGAAACTGAAGAGAAAAGAGAGCACAGACCATGGACCCAAGTACAAATGATTGCTATATAACCCTTCAACGCTTTATTCATACCGACTTCATTAGCTGTGTACGTGTAGAATAAATTTGTAATTCATTAATTTGAATTAGAAACATATCAGCATTAATTGCATAATATATTCTTTTATGAGGTAGTTAAGCCGCTAAGTATATAAAACTCCAAAAACCCATTGCGTTTGTCATTTTACTGGATGAAAGAGACTTTACATAAAGGGATAGGAAAGGCTTGCCATACTTCCACCATTTCAATGCCCCGCAGTGTGGAAATGTGTAGTTAGTCGATAGGCAACTTCTTATTTTTTTTTTGTTCTTTTACAGTATCTCTTAAGAATGAAAGGCCTTATAATAGGGATAATGTATAATTTTCATTTGAGACTTGTTTTGTTTTTTTCTGCTGGTAATAATAAATGGGTTAAAAGGAAAAGAAAAAGGAAAAAAAATGTGCTAACAAATCTACCATTTCATTCTCATCACGCGCTTATTTTATGTAGACACAATCCCAGCTCCCTGACAGAATTTACCAGGGTAACTCTTAGCATGCCGGAAAGCTTCCCTTTGGTATTCTGAGGGGCAGTGGCAGAATTAACAAGGTCTCATTTTTTTGTAGACCAACTAACACTCCACTTCTCTAATTTATATCCTTATTCCTTGGAGCACCAAAACACTGGCACTTGAAATAGGTAATACCTGAGGTAATAAGGCATGTAAAAACTAAAAAAAGATGTCAGAGTACCGAAAATAATAATAATAAAAAAAAAAAAATGTTTTTTCTTAATCTTCATGTAAATATCATGTACTAAAATGCATAGTTATAAAATATATAAAAACACACTTCTGATCAGCTATCTTTGTTGAGCACTGAAATTAAACATAGGGGTTAAGTGAGTGTTACACACAATTTTGATAAACTGAGGTGGAATTCAACATTTCTTGCATGAGTGCCTGTATAATGTGGCAATAGCTGTGAGAAAAGAAGCCAGCATCTAAGACCAAACACAATGAAAATGCAATGAATCGGAATGCCTCACAGATCATAGCAGAATCAGAATTTCCAGCAAGGAAAATCTTTTCATGGTGAATTAAGTGGTGGAGGAAAAAAAAAAAAGGTAGGCACAGATCACAAATACTAGGCTCAGGGCTCACTGCTAAAGATTTAAGAACCTTAGCTACCTCTATGCAGACTAGAATGTGGAAAATTGAATTTACTCAATAATTAAGCACTGAATTAATCTACGTCTCTGCTCAGTAGAAACTCTGTGTGTGTATTGGACAAAGCTGAATAAATCAGCCAAGCTCATTAAAGGATAGACAATATATCACATGTGTTATTGCATAAGATAGCACAGTTTCAACTATAAAATGGTACATTTCTATAGTTTTCTGCCACCTTTGCCAGAAATTAAGCATTAATCAGATTAATCAACACTTTTTTTTACAGACTGCTGCTCTACATTATAGTTTTTCTATGAATTACAAGTCAGATCACCAGTCAACAATATTAGGAAGGGGCAACATACGCGGAATGAGAGTGCCCTAGAGATCTCTCTCCTAAGATCTGATGCATCCCAGATCTCCCCTGGGTTCTTGCAGCCTCCCACATGCCTTGCTGGTCTTTTGTTCAATTACAGTTAATGCAATAGTTTGCCATTTTCTTAGTCTAATTATATTTTCAAGTGGGATTTGTAGCACATAGGAAAACATCCTTTTACATGTTGAGGCATCAGGGTTTTGTGCCTGGCATTGTCTCTCCCCTGGGTGCTGTACCATTCTTGCTGCAGAGCTTTTGGATAAACAAGTCACCGTTTTAAAGCTACAGTTGTACAAACTGAAAAATGTATACATTAACTGTTTGGGTTCTTAGCATGTGTTCCCCATTACCCCTTACAGCACATCTCAGGCATGCTGAACAGCGCATATTTCTTAAAAGCATTTTTTCTTCTTAGAGTTCACACATCTTTCTACCAGTCACTGAATCACACATAGAATTGACATTTTTTACATTACTTGTGGTAGCTGCTCCTTTAATGTTTTTTTTTATTTTTATTTTTTTACAGTTTTTATAACTGTTTTTGGGTTGACTTGGTGGCTTACCATACATTTTGAGATGCCTAAGGTTAATCAAGATTACAAAAAAAATAAAAAATCACCACTTTTTTAAAAAAAACAACAAAATAAAAAACAGTTCCATGTTTAGCGTCTGAAAAGTGTAGCACCTGGCCTATCTTTTTCCAAATGCTCTTTTAAATCCTTTAAGGGGAAAATATGAAACCATTCACTGATGTTACTTGGTATACTGAAGTAGGCAGAAAATGCTTTATTTACATGAAATAATCCCTGTCTATATTTATTAAATAAAAGAGCACGTTTTGCTATGTCTGGGAGAAATGGAACAAGGCAGCAGTCTAGTAGAAGCAGAAAAACTATTCCATTATGCATGCACGTCTGTGTAGGATGGTCCAAGTAACTCACTTAGATGTTTTTAAAAGCTAGTACTAAAAGCTAATTAAAATCTTTTCTAGTGATAAAAGGAGATTTGGGGGGAGAGTTGCCGTGATTGTTTTCTCTAAGAATTTAATTTACAGCCAATTTTTCCTATCTGAATGTTACTTTCAAATTCACCCAGTGATAAGAACTAACATCTGTTTTCTGTTCAATAGTACAAGGGGGCTCTGCATGGGGCCTGAGTGTACATAGACCATGTGAAGCCATTGTTGTTCTCTTCCTTTTTTGTCCCCATGCCTAGCCCATTTGCCATGTACCATCCGGCAAACAGCTGACACATAGTGGCTATTATGGGCTGAGATTTTTGATTGTGTCCAAGTCTTAAAAAGCCCTTCTATGCCTGTCTGCTGTGATGGATCAGAGACTATATAAAGTGTAGAATCAAAGACCACTCTCAGTTTGCAATTGCAGAGTAACAGACTGTTATGCCAGAGGGTTTGCTGCTGCTAAATATATAATCAGAATCTAGTAACAGTTATTTGCTCCTTTGCTGGAATGTTTCTATTTTCAATGGTAATTCAGCGTGCAATTATGAGAGATCCATGTAGTTTGGTTTAGTGAAAGAAACGAATGCAGGCCCATTTGGCAGCTTTCCTTTAAATTTGCACATTAAATTGGTTCTTGTTAAATATATGCAACAACAACATTAAAAAGTGAGAATTTCTCGCTTATGAAGTTTTTATTGATTTTTTTTTTTTTACAGCCTTCATGGAGCAGAGACCACGATGATACAGCTTCAACACGTTCAGGGGGTACACCCGGGCCTTCTAGTGGGGGTCATACGTCACACAGTGGGGACAACAGCAGCGAACAAGGTAAGAATGGTGGTTAAAAATACTAGATATTACATTTTTCAATAGTGCTTTGGTTCAGCCACTTTAGGTAAATGTTTTTATTAGGCTTTTGAGTTGTTATATTGATTTCAAGGTATTTTGAAACAGCTCTTAATTGTAACTTATATCATGACATCATTTGCTCTTCTAAAATAATGAGGACATTCTTCAGTGGATGTTGTGTAACAAAATTTCATCATGACTATTTTTGGCTAAATTGTGACATGTTTATAATGTGTAAATGTTCATAAAACACACTGAACACAAGTAAAACCATTGAGAACGCGACCTGTTAGTAATTGTTTCCGCTTATAAAGCGGAAGTTTAGCGAAATCTCGGTACTCAAACCCGTTAAGATGGCTATGTGAGTCCGTGGAACACGAGTCCCGGATTATAGCGGGTCTCACCTGTACTTGTGTTGTATAACTGTTTCTAAATGCTTAATTGGTATGCATTCTATATATCCAAGGGCTTGACAAATATCTGGGGCCAGGGAATTACAACCTCCTTGGCTAGGAAACAAGGCCGGCATCCTAAAGCCTATATTTATAAAGTCCTGGATATGATATTTATATACATACTTATATATGTGAATGTATGTTTAAAACTATCTCTCTATAGGGTCTGCTCAATAAAGAGAGAATTTCCAGGGTACTGAGATGGGAATTTCAAACTTTACACAATGTAGCCAAGTTAGAAAAATTCTCCAATGCAGCTGAAATGGGAGAATTTTTCCAACTCATCTACTTTGGCCTTAAGTTGGAAATTCCCATGGCAATTCCCAGCAATTCTCTCTTTAATGAGTAGAAGCTTATATATACACATACTCTGTGTGTACAAATAGGCTGTTTTTTTTTTTTTTTAGCTTCTACAAGCTATAATTATCAATAATGTCATGTTACTTTCCCAGCTGCAGTACATATGGGGTCCACTGAAAAGAAGCACACACAGCAGTTATATTACAAACATATCAGTGTTTATTCTATAGGCAAACAGTTCTGTTTGTCCACAGAACAAACACCGATATGTCAATCATATAACTCCTGAGTGTGCTGCCTTTAAAGGAAGTCCATTTATATGTTTAATATACCCTATGTTTTGTCACGTCCTATACATTTTTTTAGTTTGTAAAATCTGTGTGTAGTCAAATAATAGTTGCAACAGTTTTGATTTTTATGTTTTGATTGGTAATCAGTTTAATACTTTTCCTAATATTAGTGCATCACTACAAGGTGAGAACATTGGTTTACTTCTTGCATTACTTTACCCCCATACCCAAAGAAGGGGATGTATAATTAATGTGTCGAGGCATGTGGTGAACCCTGAAAAAAACACATAAAATACTTTTTTTTATTTTGAGTTGAAAATTGCACATATTTGAAATGTAGGCTTCATAACACTTGTTAAAGTAGTCATGTGCTAAGCAAGGAAGACATGGATGTAGAAAACAAGTGTACAGTAAAGATTTAAACATCACAAGACCTAAAAGTCTTTGAGCCCAAGGATAATGACCATTGAAAAACAACAACTATAGCAAGTTTTTCTTTCAGAGGACTATATTCAGTCGACAGATAATGAGCATTGCAGGGTTAATGTGAAAACTGTTACTGCCATGCTATTTCACCTCATCCAAGCTACAATTTTAAATTAGCTACAGGCCTACCTCCCTGTTATCAGTTGATAATGCCGTGGTCTTTTAAATTTATGCCTGAAAATCCAATTCATTTTCTCCAAACAATGCTACATCTCCTGGAAGATATTTTAGAAGTCAGCAGGAGTCAGGGTATGAACAGTAGTTGGCTAAATATTTCAACCATGAGTTCAGGCTCCTTGGCACTTCAAGGCTTAGCAATCATTAAGTCTCCACAACATGGGAATCAGACTGCATGGAGCTAACCTTTGGGCCTCAGGGTGGCCTCTCAGAGATTTTCTTTACATTCTAAGATGCCTCTTATACATATTTGCATGCACTGCTAGTTTAGCTAATCCTAGTTCTTCATTGTATAACCCACAGAGTTGCCTCTGGAATTTAAAGGGTTAAGACTCTGAAAAAAAATGTTATTATAAACTTGAAGCTTTCATTTTGCTTGTAAATATATGTGTATATATATATATATATATATATATATATATATATATATATATATTACCAAATGCATGAACAAATTACATTTTGTAAAACAAAACAGTAAAACATGTTTGTTCTCTTACAAGCAGTAAAACTGTAATATATAAATGGTATGTGGTATAAAGTTAGGATTCATCGTTTTCTGTCTTTCATGTTTACATGAATACAGGTGGATTGGGCCTGTGTATATATATATATATATATATATATATATATATATATATATATATATATATACACACACACACACACACACACACATACATATATATATATAATCTGGAGAAAGGTTTGAAAACTGAAGCAGGAACATTCCATTCCTTTGGTTGGTCTCCCGTTATACAAACCCTCATTATCTGGTTAATAAATACTATTAGCCCAACTTTCAATACAGAGAGAAAAGGTTTGCATATGTGAAGATTCCAAGATTTGTTAGAGATAAAACAAAGTATTAATTAGTAAAGGAAGAAGTGACAGGAGCTGAACCACACAATTCCTAGCTTGTGGGGGTATACCCACTCTTGAAATATTTACATTTTATTCACCTTCTGGGAATACAATATGGCAGATATCCAGACTTGCATTCAAGAAGCCAAGTCCGCTAAAGCATGACATTACAGCTTCCTATCGGTGGGCCTTAGCAGTGCTCTGTGAATATTTTTAGTTTTACATGCACATAGGAAGGTAAATATTGTATCTTAGAAACTGTAGGGTCTGTAGCATTATATGAGTAATTTGCTTCAGTTCCAAAGATTACTGGTTCCCAATTGTGCAAATCATATGATTACGTAGGTGGAATAGAGCTAGTAAAAGACCATTTCTGCTACTCTTGTGCCAGTAGACTATAAATCTTGCCATTCTCAAATGGAACTTGGCTGGATATGGTGGTGGGAGTTGCAGTCTAAAACAGTTGGAGGGCCAGAGATTTGGCCTCTCTGTCCTAACAGGTAAGGTTGCCACTCAATCAATGCTTTACCAGCAGACTAACATTAAGTCTATGGAGGAAATAGCATTTTTTAAGAAAAGGTGTCAACCCTAGTAACAGGTCAGATAATTAGTGAATTTTGGCTTTAATAAAAGAGATGATGCTTTGTTCACTACCGGCTTGTATAAGCTAAATTAGAGAGGAGTGCTAAATAAGTATTAACTTTGCCATGTATTTGGGGGCATACGGAAGCTAGCATCAGTTTCCAGTTCATGCTCCATAATGCTATTGACTATACAATCACTGTTAACATAATATCCCAGATAGAACAGCACTAAAAAACAAAGACACTGTGAGTGCCATTTCCTTTTTGACGCCTGTCAATGACAAAAATTTGGCAACATAAGGATTTCAGCTGCCACTAACCAGGCCTTCAACTTATTTTATTATGGTGTACACTTTTGTTCTACATCGTTATAGAACGTGATGGAACCTGATCATTAATGATCATTTTCTGTACTCCTTTATCAGTTTGATTTTAATAAAACTTCTAAAGAAATAGTAGCCTTAAAAGACTTGAATGGAGAAATTTCATTTTTATTAATAAATATTCACTAAAATGATGCTGGCAATAGCTAAATGTTTTACGTTCTTGTTTTAGATTAACAAGCAAAGCAAGTTTTACATACCCATAAAGGGTGCAGCACACAGAACTGGACAAAGAGGGGTGGTGGAGGACCACATCACGTTCCAGATGACTAAGAAACAATTTATATAGCAGCTCTTTCCTTCTTCTTTTTTTTTTATTTTTTTTACATGAACACAAAAAAGTAGTAAGTGCAGAGAGAAGGGCATTTGGAGGAGCTTGCTGCCTGATGACTAATGTGAAAGGTTGAAAGGAGCTTGCTGATTGGATGTCTTAATGAGTCCATTTTGCTCAGAGTTTGGGCTGCAGTTCCCCTTGACCTTTACCCTTTATTGACCAAACTGACACTTCATTTTTCACATACTTCCAATTATGGCTAAGCTTAAGTGTTGCCTTGCCTTCTTTATTCTGTTTTCCGATGGACAGCTTTGGAGTGATTGAGGCCACAGAAGCAATTTTAATTTGAAAAACTAGCATTTCTGGTTTAGAGCGTAATATGAAACTGCTGTAAGTTTGCACTTAAGCAGCCCTACTGGTAGAAGAAACAAGTTTGGATTTCCTGCTGAGTTATTTCTGTGCGAGAAATGAAAATATTTTAAATAAATGAAAAAAAGGTCATCTGTATTATTTTAACCCTATCATTTAGGTACTAAAAGGAGCAAAAAAGTATAAGCCAAGGAATGATAGCCTAGTATTTTGAAACAAATGCATTACAAGAGCAAAGTGATTACATTTTTTTTTTTATATTTGCACTTTTGAAAAACAGTGCTTTGATTTTATACCTACAACACACAGGACATGGCTCCCAACCATTCGGGTTCGAGCACGACAGTCCTGATTTGGGACTACAGTCCTGTTATCCTAGGAATCTAGAAATAAAAGGCTCTGTGTGTGCAATATACCAGAGCGCATTGATGTATGCAAATGGGTTACTTCCTTCCAATTGCATGGTCACACCTCCCTGTATTCTGCATTGAGCACTCCGCAGTTGTGGAAGCATGGGTGGCAAATAGCCGGTCTTTTACCGGTAAGAAATTGGCTCAGGCCCAATGGTACATCTATGGAGGAAACAGCTTAGCCGGTAAAAGGTGGCAACTCTGTGTGGCATACACATTGAGTTAATAGACTAATGGATTCATTGATTCAGAAAATTATGGGTGCGACAATGCACTGAGGTTTTTAAAAAAAAAAAAGTCTTGAAGAGTTCATTGCTGGGCATGAAGAGTTAACGGGGGAATTGAAATAAAAGCAAGCCAAAGAAATATCCCTGTCAGATGTGTTTTTAACTGTTTGTTTCTAGCCTATTAGAGCCAGAGCTTGTTTTAAAGGTCTGGCAGTAGCATACTAAACAGTGTGACATAGTTTTCCACTATAATATGGAAATGAATGAATATGCAAAATGGCAGACAGAGGTTCTATCTTTTCTGTAAGGTGACCCCTGTTACCAAGTAACTGCTTTACTTATGAGCTTATTAAAAACTCAAAAAAAAAAAAATGAGCTTTTCATACTTCACAGGCATTGATGTGAAAATGAGCTGTCCTGTGAGTAGTTTTCTTGATCATTTTTAGAACAATTGATTAACTAAAGAGCTGCTGTCATTAGTTGACATTGACTGATAGCAATTTGTCACAAGCTTGGAAGGTCATCCAGATAGTGGAAGCTTTAGCTTGTCTTTGATTGACCTCTGCTGATTTCACTGATGCCATTATCATGTGGCTGTTTTTTACTTGATAGGCCCATCAACTGAAAGAGACAAAACCTTACTCAACATGACTGTGTGTTTATTGTTATGTTAAGTGATTTTGATCCTGGAATTATTTACCTTAATGGGGAAAACGATTGGGTGTAGGATATATAGAATGAGCCACAAGCAGGTCAAGCTCGTCAGGAAATGTTAAAATACCGGTGAAATAAAAGTTAACTGATATTCAATGATAGAAACAATCTTTTATCAAAAACACACCACATTCTCTTTTTAGCCTCGAGGTGTCCAGCTGTGGCCCCAAGTTGCTAATGGACTGCAACTCTCATGCTTTGAATCCAGCATTTAGGGCTGCAAGAGGATAGTGGTGGTATTATTCCAGCAACAGTTTGAAGACAGCAGTTTGACACCTCTGCTTCTAGGCCTCCAGTATAAAGCAGGAAGACAACAATCAAGATGGCTGGATGAGTTATTGCTTGAGCCTGGTTATCTTTAATGCTAATGAATGCTTGGGTTGACCACTGCAGGGAGACCACCTTATATAACTGATTGCATTCTTCCTTTAAATCCTTCAAATATCTCTTGCAGAGCTGGCAATCATTTTGAGCAGACTGAGACACTATTCCATCGTTTCCCTCTCCCATCCATCTTCCTCTGACAGGCAGTCAGTGGGAAAAAAAGAGTCCCCTGTGGACCCCTGAGGATTGTTAGGCTCTCAGCTGCTGTCACTGTTTAGCTACAGCCTTTTTGTCTGAATTGCCATTTCATTGAAAAAACGTTGTACAAAGTAGGCTTCGTAAGCATTTTGTTTTATCAGTAAACATTTTAATCACAATACCCATTTAAAGATAAATAAAACTTAACTGCTTCATATGAAATGATACAATGGAAACATATGCTTTGGTAACCTTTAAATAAGCAAGCATGGAGATTTACTAAGGAATGCAGGACCACAGAAGAGCTTATAATGCTTTTGTTTAATGTTATTGAGTAAGATATATAGGCAATCACATTATGAGTGGGAGCCTGCCTCAGTCAGCCTACAGGAAGTGATCTGTGCGCAGGGAAACTGCTTCCCCCAGTGTACTGGAAAACAGCTTGTGTTAATTCTAGCACACAAATATAGTTTTCTAGGCATAATTTAGGGTGTTATAAACTATTGTTTCATGTAGATTTAACTTTTTTTAGAAATAAAATGTTGGCTTTCTAAAAGAAAGTGTATTTAAGATGCCATACAGTACAGTCATGCTCATCATATGATTAGGCTTTATTTTATTATGTATTTTTTACAGTGAATATATTATGCAATACTGCAATACAGTGTAGTCGGACAGCCCTAAGTTAGATGAACAAGCATTGCTTATCTACTGTTGTCTTGAGTGATTTCCTTAGTTTCGATGATGGAGTAGCACCCTTCATGTCCTCTTCTCAAACTGCATTTGTTATCAACCATGGCTTTCTGATCTAAGCAGATTGTTGAACCAAAATTCATCTGGATTATGTAGATATGTATTGCAACTGAAGGGTGTTGTGTGAGAACGCTGTTTCCCCTTTTGAAAGGAAGAGATATAATATTGGCATCTACATTTTTTTGTATTTATTTCAATGCTGTTTGATTTACAACTCCCGTGACTCTACATGTGAAGCACAAGGCGTATCTAACTGAGAATTATTAACTATATGATCATGGGGTGATGTTTTTTAAAAGTAGGAACTAAATAAAATACAGAACAAGATAAGCTGCAGACTATGTGAAAAGCAAGGCTGGGAATGATAATTTAAAGGCTGCTATCTGGGTTGTCGTTAAAAATAAAACCATATATATTTTTTCCTATGGAAAATTTCCATTCTATACCTCTTTGGGTAGCTAAAGTTCTTTTGTGATACTGATTATTTTACCACATTACTGTTAATACTGATTCTGATGGATTTTGAGTTATTATAATTTTTTTTCTTTATACCTTTCTATATATTTTGTTACACATGTGAAATTTAAGTTTGAACTGTTGTCTATAGCTTGTTAACCTGTAAGCCCACTTGGACAGAACTCAACTTATCTTTTGTTAAAGTTTCTATAATCTGGTACCATGGAGGAATCTGTGTTTTGTTTGTCCCATTGTACAGTGCTGTACATTGTACAGGGCATTCATCTGTTGTGAGTTACATGATACACAGCAACAGGTGAATTTGTTTTTATTTATAGTTAAGGAAAATCAGACAAAGCCTTATCAAAGATACAATTCAGTTGATTAATTAACTTGAAAAAATAACATATAATGTTGTCCTTCATTAAATAATGATCATGCTACAACATGTCAGTTTTAATAACACACAACTTTGCTTTTCCTTGAGCAAAAAACAAACATAGTTTTCATAGAAGGACAATGACACAATACATTTAATTTAATGTTCTTTTCTAAATAATTTAGTTAAATCCAGGGGCAAAAATTGGTGAAAATTCGATCTGCCTTTGACCAACAAACAAAAAAGATTTAAAGTAAAAAAAAGGCGTTTTTTTTTTTTTTTTACTTTCCTTCACAGACATCTGTCCTGGATAAGCAGAATTAGCACAGATTTTTCTCACCTTCACTCCTATGATGATGTGAATGGTTCTGAAGCATTCATTCAAAATTGACAGGTGATTGCTTCCATAAATGGATGCACTTATATTTCCAAGAGGATTGTTTGATTACCTTTGCAATTGCATCCCTTTCTGTCACCTGTTCTCATAGAGCAGTTTGACAGTCCTTGTGTTTATTACTCAATTTAATGTCAGTAGCTATTGCAGCTAAAGATAAACAAAACTGCAAGTACATATTGACCTTGGCTTTTTTCTCTACATGATATTGTACTTGATGGCTCTATTGCTGTTAAGCTGATAAGAGTTATAAACAGTAGTTTAAGGAAAATGTTTGATTCCCAGAGGAAAATACCATATTGCTGTGGGAAATGGCAACTAACTAATGCCCTTTGCCAAATTTACTTAGTTCACCTTCATTTCAGCTGTGGGAAAATGAAATAAAGTCCCCATTTATGACTTGAGCATCATGTGTATGTTCATACACAGAGGCTCTTATGGTCTGTGCTTTAAGTAGCTAATAGAATTACTGTTTAACATAAAATAAGCCAATTCCAAATGTTACATTCCCTCTCGATTATAGTGAGCGATGGTCTCAACATTTCAGTTTATATTCTGGAGCCTAAAAAGAGACCTATAGAAGACACGTTTTGAATTATTTCAATACAATTTTTTTAGTAAAAATATTTACTTTTTTAACCATTCGAGTGAAGTGCGCAAGCTATTTTTTGGTTTGCAATACACTGTTGTCTGTGCTTTTGTTGAAACAGTTCTTTTGCTTACTATATCATTTAAGGGGATTATTATTTGTATAAAAAAAAATACCTAAAACAATTACACAACATTGCAGAAATATTACATTGTTGCTGCAAGCAACTGTTTATTGTACTAAATCGTGATTGGCTTTAAATGAATTTCATCTTAATACTTGCTTTTTAATTCTTGGCCATAACAGTTGTATAAGTTGCAAAGTTGGGATCTCTCATGTTGCACCCATTTGTGTACTTTATTGTTTTATGCTGTTTTTCCACCAAGACTCTATTAGCAGCTATATTTCTGGACAGCAATCATGTCTTGTTTGTGAGTGCAAATCATCTCATTTAATTCATCACTCACACTATTGTGAATTATTACACTAATGTAATATTTCTGTTTTATTTGTCCACAAAAACTTTCTCCACCTGCCCATCTTGTGTACATTATACTTATTCAGCAGCAAAGAGCAAATAAACGTGTATAAATTGGATAAAAGTAACAACATACTAAATAAAATAGTAATTTCTGCTGGTATATGGTTCATTTTATTAGAAACCAGAACCCAAACTTGACTACGTAGTCAGTAGAAGAAACAGGCTACCCTATGAATTTTACATTGTTTCTTTTTGATTTTATTTGGTAGACTCCTTTGTTATTTCTAGAGCAGCAAATTAGAGCTCACATGTACATCCTAGGAGCTTGCCATGTTATGTTTCTTTCTTTGCTAATTCTTCCTATTAAACTATCTTAATAGTAATGTGGTAATTACCATTTTATTTTGTAAGCAAATATTGGCCAAGATTTATCAACTTTATTCAAGGCTAGACCACAAAATAACATAAGGTATTTGTTACATGACAAACAGTTCCTTTGTGTTTGAATGCGATTGTACAGTAGAGTTATATTGTTTTCATATGCCATATAATTACCCACAAATATCAGTAGAAAGAAACTCATTATCACCTTTCAAATTCTTCATCCAGGACTTTGTACTTTCACTTTTAAAAAAAATGCTACAGTTAGCAGGATTTTACATTTTAGAATACTATCAAACTAAATAACTTTACAGTTTCTAAAGTTTGATGAAGTCAAAGTTGACCTAGAATTAAATAACAATCATAACATAGGAATCAAACTATCTTATTTACTATAAATCCCAGATAAAACACTCTCAGAAACATTGTCTCTGAAGTGTGACCACAAAAGCTTATGAATTAAAACATTATCAACACAACTTATAGTAACACTAAACTGATGATGCATCGTTACTTCTTCCAGCAATGGCCTGTGTGTTGACTACATTGTGTTAAAGAGCAGTTGTTGATGTAGTAAAATGGTAAAATTTAAATGTAAATGTTCAAATGTTAACTTACTTATATAGAGCACAGTTGACTACCATGCTTCCCTCCCCCCTCCACACACACATTTATGTACCATAAGGTCAACCACCAAAATGACCATAATAAGAGAATACAAAGTAAACAACATCTACAACAACAATGCATTGAATTGACGCGTGAGTGTGAAGTGGTGTGGGAGTTTTGTGGTTCTCCATTAGTTCCTCTCTAATTTACCAATCTGTCCAACTGAATAAACATAGTGTAGTAGAAAATCCCATAAATAGTATTATTGCACTGGCTCCAAGAGGCCTGTTTATCTTGTTTTATAAAAAAAAAAAAAAAAAAAAAGTCTCCTTCATTCTTAACATGATGTCATCGTTTTCCTATTGCATCAGCATATGTGCAACTCCACAAGAACTGTACTGTTAGTTTCCTTTCCTTGGCACAGTTTTGTCAGCATATTAGGTTCCACTACCTCAACAAATAAGTCTAAGCTTCAGAATCATGAATATACTATAGCTAACTGTTAAACATCTACATTAAATTTATTTGTGCCGACTTGTATCGTGTAGAAAAGTTTTTTGCATTTTCAAGCTGATATAATTGAATATATCAGCTGTGTCATTCCTTAATTGAAGGCTTTATTACTAAAGGTTTTCACACTGTAGTTGTTTGGTGAACTGCTTCTCTTCATAAGTTCAGTTTCATAGTTGTGTCGAAACAGTTGAAAGACACTATGTGGAAGATGCGATCCTTTCTTAATTCCTGAGCTGTTTTTAGTCATTGATATTATGAGCTAGCATTGGGTACATCTCTGGTTAAAATAAGCACGTGCATTTAAATGTGGGTTTAAATATTTACAATTGTTATTCTAATTGTTATACCTAATGCACCAACATAATTCCAGCATGTACTCTCATACTAAACAGTGACGACACATAGTAAAACATTACTTGAGAACATATAGTGTATACTGTCAATCACATGCGTTTATATCATGTGACAATTACAAGTGAAACTATAATATTGACAGTTAATTATTTCAACATATAATTTTTTTTTTAAACTATAATTTAAAGATGTCTAAAAATGGAAAAATAAATGCTAATATATATATATTTATTAACGTAATAATTGAAATAGTTAGATCTAGATTTGTAGCACCGTACATTTATTAGGTAAGAGCAAGATGAACTAAACATACCCAAACCACAATATATATATATATATATATATATATATATATTTTTTTTTTTTTAATTTCAAGTAAAAAAAAGATGAAATTAAAGACTATCAGAATTAGCAGCACAGAAGCATTTGGTGTACTTCTTGTCACATAAATAAATTAGTTATGTGAAGAGTTGCTCTGAAATTCAACTTTACTAGGGCAGCCATCTTTTTTTGGGGATTGCCTATTGCATGCAATCATACTGTTTAATCAGAGCGCCAGTGGCTTGGTAAATTGTACCTATGATCGAAATGCATATATGTATCTGCTTTTATAACTAATAAAACATTTAAAAAAATGTCTGTGGAACATTAAGTATGCAGCCCCTTCCAAAATTATTTCAGCTGAACAGTTTGGATAATAATTCAAAGTGTTGCAAATATGATTTTTCAGATTGCTGCAAAATTAAGAAAATATTGCCTCTACAACAATAGAAAACAAACAGACAAAAAATACTCAAACTGGATTCCACTAATTGTGTCCATTTGGTTTTTTGAGCCAGTCCATAAGTCAGTAAAACTCTTCCTTGTAACCCAACAGTAAAAATGAAGGACTGTCAGGAATTATTCCTTTATTATTATTAACATTATAACCAGAGTCATGTGGAGAGCTGCAAAGATGTTGAACTAATTTTAGCTTACAAGAAGATGAAGATAACTTCCCAGTATAGCTATGCCATATGTTATCCTGGTGATAGTATTCAAGTGTAAAATATTCAACAGAGATACATTGTTTGAGGAGTTAAGAGCTAAAGAAGGAAATTTCTGCACAGTGAGATTATATAAAATAATATAGTTGCAGAAGTCTTGTATACTGTCAAATTAAATTAACTAGACATATTTTGACCTTGATGCTTTTTATGAGAGCTAACATAATTTGTTTTGCTACATATTTGATTAAATTACTTTCATTTCTCACACGCATATAGGAAAATCAATTTTTACCAGAATTGATTATTTATTTTAGCTTTAAAAAAAAAAAAATGTTTAAGTCTGTATTAACTTGTATATTGTACAAGATAGTAAAGTAATGAAGCTAAACTGGGTTAAATGGCATTCCAAAAAGCCTCTTAAAGCAAGCAAAATCCATTATGGTTCCATATTTGGAGAATTCAGCTTCTATGGTTTCAGCTAAGAGTGTTTGACCTATTTATTTGTCACTGAGACCACTTCACAGGGAGGGATTTGTTAGTTCTTGCTAAACTGAGAAAAACCCTGTGTGGATAGAAAGTATATTTGCAGATGAAACACACTAGGTTGGAGACTTTACAGAGCCCAGTGGAAGCTTTGTGTTAACAACTGGTGAAAAGCTTGACCTGTGGGCGACCTTGGCCAAACAAACTTCTAAATGAAGAGTCTCCATTTTGACATAGATACCTGGTTTGGGGAGAGGGCAGTTTTAAAAGTATATGGGAGGGAAAAAGTGAAGAAAAGATAATGATGGCAGTATTGACCCAGAAATGTAAGGTTAAAACTCTCATCACAATGAGAATAAAACTGAACCTAATGTTATTTTTGGTTTTAGGGTTTGGTAGATCTTGCACAATAGGTTCTTAGATAGTAACATGAAAAGGTGTTTTTACAATGACAAGGAAGAGTGTACATTTTAAAGTGTAACACGATCTTAGTTACAGCTTAACAATATGAACAAACAGACCGTTACCATGATGAAATATGTGATACATGCTAAACTGAAAGACCTGGCAACAAGAGATGGCAAGATTGCTTATCCCCGCTCTTTGTTTTTATAGGGTTTGCACAGGAACAAATACCTCCAAGTAAATACAAGCAAACTAGCTTTGCTGGTCCATATCATGGCCGCACACATGCTCACAAGTCAGCTTTGGCAGGAAGTTTCTAAGGTCTGTTTCATACCATTTCCATTGCATCTTTATCTCTCCTTCTCATTGTTTGTTGCTGAGTACTTTAAACCTCAACTTCCCAACTAAAAGCTTCCTGTAGCCTGCTTTTAAATTTAGATCTTTCAGACAAAAATGCTGCTGCTCATTAACTCTTTTTTAGTTGGGAAGGGCAATTTGAGATGGTGCTAAAGGAGTTGAGCAAGCCTCTCTGGCAAGCTCCTCTTGATTATAGGGATTGTTGGAGAGCAGGTTGTTGGACTGGTTAGCTGGAATTAAAGTGACACTCTCTTCAAAAGTTAACTTGTACCAGATACTGTTATTCCTTATTTCTAAAGTATTCTAGAAAGTTGTATAATTAAGAGCAGTATCCAGAGAGAACTACGTTGATGATAATACGGATACAATATGGATTGACTACTGTGTTATGGATGAAAGGAGTTTTTCACAAATACAGTAAAATTGCTCTAAAGTTTGGATTAATTCTAACCACTAAAACAATAAAAGTGAAAATACACTATATCTAGACATATGTTGTGGACTAATTTACTGACAGAAGGACCATTTCACAATGCTGATTAACGCCTTCACGACAATTGTGTTTTCACTGTTATTAGTGCCATTGCTTCTTTCCTGGAAGCTTCATAAGTGAGGCTATCCGAGAAAGCAGAAGAAAAAAAAATGGCCGACAGGACTGCCAATGTCCGCCTGTTTTCCCACAACTTTTTCCAAGCTTTGTTTTCAATGCTAACTTTTGGCATAATATTTTTTTTATTACATTTTTTTTAGCAAACTGAGTAAAGCTCACTTAATGCACATGTTTCCGTTTGCTGTAGATTGTGAGTTTGGTATGTAAGTATTTGTGCCAATTGTTTACCTTTCTGTAAAGAGCCACATGAGGCGCGAGTGGTGTTATTTACTGCCACTTCATTATTTTCCCTTCAAGATATATTTTGGTGATACTGAAATTAATGTTGCTGTTTTTAGTTATTACTTTCAATAAATATCACTGAATGTAAAATTAAATCAGCTTAAAGATAAATAAAATGCCATACTCTGATTAAACATTTCATAAACTGGCCAACATTGTTTGTAAACAGTAAAATATTGGTCACAAGTGGTCCATATACCGCTGCATTTATTTACAGATTAATAGAAAAGGCTGTACTCTGACTACCGTATACATTCCCTTTCTCTGACAGATAATTTTGGAACATTCACAAATATATATGTAAATGTTTCCATATGTTTGAAGAACCAAACATATGTGAAATTTCGTGTGCTGTCTCTAAGCTTGCCGGGGGAAGCAATTTTCCTTTGCACTCTCCACTTTCCTGCTGTGTCTTGCACAGTAGAAGACAGTCTCCTGCAGGGGAAGAGAGGAGTGTAAAAGGAAATTGCTTCCCCCAGTCTGTTGAAAAAACAGCACATGTAATTTCATAAATACCTTAAGATCTATCAATATCCATCATCTGGGGGATTCAAACATGTTTGTTATTGATACAGTGAAACCTTGAAAAGACAGGAGTGATGTATGCTAAGGAGTTTGTAATATTAGAGAAATTATAGACTCCCTTTAAATACACCACCAGCTGCTTAATTCAGTTGTCTGATAGAAATAAGCTGTATATTTACCAAGCTGTTTTTTCCCCTGATGTGTTTTGATGTTATATGCAAATAAATTAAAATATGCTTTAAATCAAAGGACAAAATATTACCACCTAATCACAACTCATTTTCCTCTCATGTCTCTCAGCATTGCAAAGCACACGCAAATGAAACACGTTAAAAGCTTTTAATCAATACTGGCAATAAATAATAGAATTAGCTAAATATGGAGAAATATGATTCCGATTCTAACTGTTGCTCACACTGAATGTCAGTTGTCAAAACTAAACAAGTATTGGCAACTACACCTCTGAAATAAACTGCTTAGGAGACAATGTAACATTCTCACTCCAAGGTACCAGTTAGTAGTGAATGCCAAATACTTTTTAAAGAATACATGTGCAGAAGACCAAAATAGAATTTCTGCCAAACCGGGCAATTTGGCCAATTTGGCAATTTGGAAAAGGTAAAACCAACATAATAGCTCACTTATGGTATCTCAAAGTCTTTATTTAAGGGACTTTGATACAAACTGTGTCATTCCTTTTTGCAGTTAACTTGCAAAAAGAGAGTTAGGCTTGATGGGCAAATCCAGGCAAGGTTCCATATGGAATGTATACCTCTCTGTCCCAACTATTCAAAGTTAGCAGTATTGCTCTTGATTGTGAAAACATTCATTACAGAGACAGGCTACAACATTTTGTATAGAAATAAGAGGTGCTGGGAGTTCTGGCTTTTTGTTATTTTATGAAGCCTCTTTTTAACACTTTCATTGCTGGACTGCTAATCCTATATCTGGTGTAGTACCTGACAACAAAGTTGTAAAAAGAAGATTTAATATCTTTAGTGTAGTTCCCCTTGACACTTTTTTCTTCATTTATTACTTTGTTGCTGTTATTTACAGAAGAATTAGACTTCGGTGGGTAGTAACCTATCTACAAATGTACTTTTTTTTGTATTTTCTATGGATAGTGAGACTAATTCTGCAGTAGACTATTCATTCATAATACTGTAATTGGGGGGTGGGGTATATATATATATATATATATATATATATATATATATATACACAGTATGTGGACGAAAATATTGAGACACACCTCTTAATTATTGAATTCAGGTGTTTCAATCAGACCCATTGCCACAGGTGTATAAAGTCAGGCACCTAGCCATGCAGTTGCACTTACAAAAATGTGTGAAGTAAATGGATCGTTCTGAAGAGCTCAGTAAATTCAAGCATCTGTTCATCAAATTTCATCCCTGCTAGTTATTCCATGGTCCAACATGACTGTGTCCCAGTACACATAGGAAGGTCCATAAAGACATGTTTGGATGAGTTTGGTGTGGAAGAACTTGGCTGGCCCACACAGGCCTTCTTGTCCAACATCAGTGCCTGACCTCACAACTGCTCTACTGGATGAATGGGCAAAAATTCCCACAGAAACATTCCAATATATTGTGGAAATGAATGTCTATGTATTTAGACTGTGATAAAAGTGCCTGTTGGTTAGGGTCCCAATCAGTGGTGTATCTTGATTTTGTGCTGCCCTAGGCAGACAAAATCCGGGCACCCCCTACCCAAGCTGCACACCCACGTTACACACCTAAGACATGCCCCATCATTCAGACTCACATCAAGCTCACACTCCCATCACACTCAGTCACACACTCCTACTCCCATCACACTCAGTCACACACTCCTACTCCTATCACGCACACTCTGACTCCCATCACACTCAGTCGCACACACTGTCTCCCATCACACACACTCTGACTCCCATCACACTCAGTCACACACACTGTCTCCCATCACACACACTCGGACTCCCATCACACTCAGTCACACACACTGTCTCCCATCACACACACTCTGACTCCCATCACACTCAGTCACACACACACTCTGACTCCCATCACACACACTCTGACTCCCATCACACTCAGTCACACACAGTCTCCCATCACACACACTCTGACTCCCATCACACTCAGTCACACACACTGTCTCCCATCACACACACTCTGACTCCCATCATACTCAGTCACACACACTGTCTCCCATCACACACACTCTGACTCCCATCACACTCAGTCACACACACTGTCTCCCATCACACACACTCTGACTCCCATCACACTCAGTCACACACACTGTCTCCCATCACACACACTCTGACTCCCATCATACTCAGTCACACACACTGTCTCCCATCACACACACTCTGACTCCCATCACACTCAGTCACACACACTGTCTCCCATCACACACACTCTGACTCCCATCACACTCAGTCACACACACTGTCTCCCATCACACACACTCTGACTCCCATCACACTCAGTCACACACTCTGACTCCCATCACACTCAGTCACACACACACTCTGACTCCCATCACACTCAGTCACACACACACACACACACACACACACACACACACACACACACACACACACTCTCCCATCAGCACTTACCTTTCCCTGGCAGGCAGGCAGCATGGTCCCTCCATGCGATTGTGCCGACAGGTCACGTGACTGGGCACGCATATGACGTCAGCGCGCCCGTCACGTGACTGTCGGCACTTCCGTGTCGGCACACTGCACGGGGAGCCGAACAGGCAGCACGGAGGTTTCTCTGTGCTGCCTGTTCGGCTCCCCGTGCAGCCTGGCAGGCAGAGCGATGGTGAGGGGGGATCTTCCGATCCCCTCTCACCTCTGTCTCTGCCTGCAAGCGCGGTGGGGTTTTTTTTTTTTTTTTTAAAGGGCCGGATTTTTTTTTTTTTAAATTTTTTTTTTCCAGTGCTGGGGGGCGCTGCCGCCCCCCAAAATTTGCCGCCATAGGCATCCGCCTAGGATGCCTCGCGGTAAATACAGCACTGGTCCCAATACTGGTTGGTAGTCACAATACTTTAATCCATATAGTGTATATATATATATATTTTATATGAATTATTGTTCTGTTATTATCATGATTTACCATTTCACTCTAGGGCAAGCCACTACAATCTTTGTACTTGCAATGGAGTCTCCCCTTTTTGCCAGTTATTAATCAACCAACTTGGGGTTTGTATTTTTTACATTGTATCATTACATGTTATGGTAAAGGTGACACTATAAAGCGCTGTGTATCTATTTTTTGTGATTTAAATTATGTATTTTTCTATTTTGTTAAAAATGACAACGTGTTAATCAGAAAGGTTCTGAGTACGTCTTTGAAGAATACTACAGCAACATGTAAAGTGGTGATTTAGCAAGATAGACATGTCTTCAGAAAGTTGTAGTACACATTATAGGGGCAAGACGGTACATTCACTAATAATTATTGTATTGATTAGCAACAAACCCTGTACATTTCAAATCACCTTTTGACTTTCGACTGGATAATAAGGCATTTTGTATGCATATTTATCATCAGATCTTTCGATCTGTGGCTTCTACCCAAGTGTTAAACACAATTATCCCTGACTTCTTGCTGTATTTAAAGAATATGTTCATTAAACTTTTAAAAGAAACAGCTAATTGTTTCCTCTTTAAATGAATGTCGTAGTGGTGGTGTTACTATCCTATGTACTCAAGATGAAATGCACTGTTTATGAAGTGGTGGTTTGGAGTAATAGTGCTTTATTATTGGTTGGTTGTTGTGGTTTTAAACATTTGAATAGATACAGAGTACCAGGGAAAGGTTGAAGTCTTGCTGGAAACTAGATTTATCTTATAACTTACTTTTTTTTCACTTCTCATGATTTTCTTTGAATATTTGGAAGTGAAACAATGTGTTACACTGTACAAAACACAGGGAGTATTAAAAGAAATGTTCTAGAAAAATTAAAACTATGCCTTCCTTTAATTACAACCTCATACACATAACACAGTCAGAAAACAGGTTTCAGCATTAAATTAACCGACAATTAACCATATACATTTTAGTCTGTTGAGTTTAAGACTAAAACAATTGTTTATATTTAAAAATACATTGGACGTAATTAAAAAATTATTAGCTTGTGAATATATGCACTTTATATAATTAAATAATACATATTAATGGACAAGTTTATACGAATAAATAATACATTAACCAACAGAATGGCTAAAAACACTGGTTTATATTATTCTGTATTCACAACTTCAAGGATCTGTTTCATTTAATTAAAATACTTCAGCATCTGCTTGTCTCAAAGCTTTCTTTATAAGGAAAACATTTTTGTAAACAGGTAGAGACCTATGTGACCTATTGTGTTAGGTTTATTTGAGCTAGAATCAACATTGGAGAGGAAGAGAATTCAGTAGGAGATACTGTTAGAATGGGCAGGGAGTACCCAATCACTGCAAATATGCTGGCTGTTTTCTTAACCATTGTTCCTTATCAGCAACTGATTAAATGGTAAATGTGGAAGACATGAGAAAACATTCTGTGATGGGGTTCCCTTGTAATGTTTGCATTTTAGAATTGGTTGTTCTTGCATTCCTTAAACGCTCTGACCAAAAACACAAATAGTATTTTGAATTATGCTTTGTGACATGATTTACCAGAATATGAAATGTATACATGTAAACCTGTGAGTGTAAATATAAAGAGCTATTCTAAAAGAGGAACATTCTATTGGTATCCATGGTGATAACCACTTCACACAGACATCTTTCAGCTGCCCCCACTAGATGCCATACTGGGGGATGCTGGTTATTTGCTGGCTCGCACCCCCTACAGTGTCTTCTCAAGTACGCCCCTATTGCTATGCACACTAAAAGGTGGCATGAAGAAACAACTCAGTGTCTCCACTTTAGGTTGCACGCTATTAAACAACAAAGTAATGAGTCTTCTATAAACAATGCGATTAGTAAAAAAAACTATTCTAGTGCAAAGTGGAGTTATCACAATGAACAATAGAATGTTCCTTTTTTATAATTACATCCCACAACTGCTCATTATATTTAATCCCAAAGATTTAAATGTATCCATCTCACATAAGTTCCATATTCTGATAAATCAGGTAAAAAGAGTCACAAATAAGCCATTGGCCAGCTGTTTGGGGACAGAGATGGAACTGGGAAGCTGTTTGGGGACAGAGACGGAACTGGGAAGCTGTTTAGGGACAGAGATGGCACTGGCAAGCTTGGGGCAAAGTTATAACTGGCAAGCTGTTTGGGGACAAAGATGGCATTGGAAAGGTGTTTGGGAACAGATATGGCACTGACAAGCTGTTTGGGGGAGAGAGATGGCACTGAAAAGCTATACAAGGACAGAGAAAGCACTGTTTTACATTTAAAAATGGGAGGTTGTGTGGTGCCACACATAGGATCTGCTCAGCAAAATTCTCTAGGTATGGCCTGCATAGCAATACTAATTTCATATTTACAGTGGATATGCTTAGAATGAGTGTGCTTTGCTGTTTATTGTATTATGCCGTAATACTAGATAGAGTAAACTACTGCATTGGATCAACGGTTTATGAGGTAAAGTTTCACCAGTTTCCACCTCGTGGAATGGTTACACATGAACACACTGTGCCCTCAATGCTTACCAGGAGTATGTAACATGGGGTGTGGGTTTGCATTAGAGCAAACCTCAGTAAGAAAACAGTATTCTTTTCTTATTCTGTTTGTCAAGGAAATAAGTCATGTGACCAGCACATCTTAACTGGTGATCCAGCCCAAGCAAGTACCAGTGAATGGAAACAGTGAGGCAAACCTCCTGTATCCAAGATGCAAGACTGCAGAATTCAACAATCCCCCTTCAGCTCTTTTTACTCTATGTAACTTTGACCCACATGTGCTATCACTGAACCTGCAAAGATCAAATGTTGGGGACATTTGTGGTCCCCAACAATCCCCCCCCCCCCCAACACACTTTTTATAAAGGTTAGCAATCAGTGTTTTTTGTGGAAGCTCATGTTGCTAAAATGTAACGTCACTGCACATGACATGGATCAGTGGACGGTAGAATCTGTTCAATCCTCAGGGTTCCAGTTTCAAGTCCTGGCATGGTCAAATCAGCCATTCATCCTTTAGCAGTTGATAAAATGAGTGACATGACTAAATGTTGGGCTATAGTAACATCCCCAGGAGAGCAGGATAAGCAGCTTTTCTGGTTAAATACTTTTTTATTATCATCTCCACTGAGATGCTTCCATCTCTGTAGGGAGATATCCCTAATAATGTCTATGCCATCTAAAAGCTCTACCAGAACTGCTGGGTTCACTTAAAAATGCAACTGTGTGCCTATTTGAGCTTCCACAACAATATTTTTTAGATGATGGTGGAGCATTGTGCTGACACAGCATTATCCAAGCATTGAATACAGTCACTGAGTGCATGGTCCATTTGTTATGGAAGTAACCAGATCAGTAATTTCTAAGCTCATTGACGGCTTTTGTTCATTAAAAATATAATCCCCTGTTTGGCAATGTAATAACATTGAAAAAATGGTAAAAGGGCCTTAAAACATCTATAACTCCACTTTTATAGGAAAAGTTAGCATGAAAAAGAAAGTAATGTAGTAAATGAATACGCATGGCATTAATTTACTGCAAACAATGATGCAAGACCTTGAGTAAGAATATTTATATAGATCAGGGCATAAAATATTTATTTCGAAAAGCTGTGAGACAAAGTGTTTTCTTAATGACTAATTTGAATTTTAAAACACAAATGTGTATATTACAAACTGTTCTCTTAAGAACATAATGAAAGTTTATATGTTAATTATGCCACTATTGGAGAGTGATAATGCTGCTCCAATAATTGTAATGCTTGTTTGTGTAGTTTTATAACGAAAAATTAAGCACAGCTCATAAATCTTGCTTTCAGTAAGTTAGCCTGGGATATTGTCCTAGATGAAAGTAAACAAATAAAACCGTTTAAAATGAATCAACAAACAACTAATTTTTGCCTTACGCAAAAAAAGTCTAACTACAACTAGTACTTGGAATGTCTTTCTGCTCACAAACATGTAACATCAAGTGCATGCATCATGCTATATATAATAAATGTCATTGCTACCTCTTAAGAATTAGCTGAGATTCTTCAAAGTTATTGTGACTGGTAAAGTGACATCATGGGTTTTTAGCCTGTGGTTTAGCCTGATTGGTTATATTGGTGAATTTAATGAATATATGAGTTTAGAAACGTAAAGTTATAAATTTATATATAATGTAAAATATTAATAATAATTACATAAAAGCTTAACAATGTGTATGTCTAAATATATATACATATATGTCTAAATATATATACATGCGTGTATATGTATATATGTATACACGTTACATGTATGTATGCATGTTTATTTATTTATGTATTATATGTAGTTTATAATGAATGGGATAATGCAATTTAGAGACTTTGTTGCTTGTTGATTATTATTTCTTTATAATGTTACTGCCATTTTATAATATTCTTCTCTTAGTTGAGTCCATTATGTTTTGCCTTGGTCATTAAATCATGTTTTACGTAGTAATATGTACTTTATTGAGCCTCTGCAGCTGTGCGTGGTCCAAACTCCCCTTAATAAAGTGGGCCCCTTTTTCATGGTGAAAATGACTGTGCACCACTTAACTCTTTAACACATTACTCTTTACTAGTTTTAAGCTCTTTTTACAATGCCTTATAAAAATGCCCTCAGCATGTTAATGGTCCTCCAAGGGATTGCTCCTGCATGGCATTTTCATTCCACGTATTAAACTTACCCTGTCTTTTTAAACTCTTGACTCTGTTACGTTTATCTTTCCTGCTTTACCATATACAATTCTTGCTATTTATTATATTAGGCCAGGCGTATATCAAACTGTAAATGCTGGAGGCCCAGCCACCGAAAAAACTGTAGGTGCGAAAAAATGTGTTGTGTGTTTACAATGAAGGCTTTTAGGAAAATAAACATTTTTTTTTTTTTTTATTCCTCACCTTCTTAAACAAAAAACAATAACATACTTGCAACATATGTCCATTTTGAAATAGAAACATGCACACACATGAACCGATAAACCAAAATACAAACTCAAAATGGTACACATTTAATGGAATAATGCACAGCAGCTATACATACATAATATATAGATACACTTAACAAATATCAACATGGACATATACATATAGTTTATTTACGTAGTCACAAACTAAAATAGTAGCAATGCATCCAGTAATATAAAAATGCAAATACACATACGTGTATATGTTTATTATGTAAACAGGTCCACAAATATACACACGTTTGCATGTACACAAATGTGTTGTGTAAAGAGATGGAGAATGTTCAGAAAACATTTTTAGTTACATTTTATACACACAAATTCACTAGTGAAATCAGTTGTCACAATTACTAAGGAAAAGCCATTATTGTGCTATACTTCCACCAGCAGTCTTGTAGCATAGAACCACTTCCATCATGTTACCGAACAAACATTATTGTTTAAAGTTATATGGAAAATACTGAGGGGAAAAATTGTCATGACCTGGAAATTTTTATTTGAAAAGGTTTGTTCCTTTTCCCCCTTAAATGCCGGTAGACTGTGGGAAGGGAGATTGCAGGAGGAGGGGGGCTGCTTTGACCTGCATGTGAGAGACCCCCGCTGACATGGCCAGTTTGACCCATTGAATGGCCTGAATACTATAACTGCTGCTTTATCCTTTCTTGAAAGGAACAAGATAGCATGTCCTAAATGCCTGGGTGTGCTTAAATAGGCAACTATGGGACATTTGATTTGAGCTTGTTTGAAATCTGAGCCCCCTGACAGCAAGGGAGGTTCCACAGGTCACCTACCTTACTCCATAGGGATAGGCCGAGGTCTCCAAAGAAACGGCCCATAGAGAAATTGCAGTACAAATTCCTTTCTTTGTCGGTTGGCCTCTTGCACTAAATCATGGCCTATAAAAAATTTAGTAAAAACAATTTTTAAATATTATTTGAAAGAGCAAATGGCACTGCTGAAAGGTTTGACACACACAGGAAGGTTTTGATAGCTTGGGAACAGAAAATAAGGAACCTCAGCTTTCCTTGTGCTTGTTATGGGCTCAATGTTTTTTAAATAGTGTCTACTTGCTGTGCAGAGTTCTTGTGCTCCCAGCTATTTGACAGGCAATGAGTCTGCTTCAGTGATCTTAAATCCTTTTAGACTCATTTGCGGAAAAAAAAAAAGCAAGCTGAAAAACAGCTAGCACCTTTTCGGATGCAAGGTTCAAAAACAGGAAATCAGGTATTGCCAATTAAAGTGTGATTTCAAGCAATCATATCAAGACAAATTACTTTTAACTTCTCTGATAATGTCATGCAATGCCTTAAGTGAAAGCAACGGATAACTTCTATTCAGAAGAGATCTGAGTATACCAAACTCACAAGAGACTCTGACAGAGGTAGTGTGAAGCAGATCTGTACATTGTAATGTTGCATATGTGCAACTGGAATGCAAAAAAAAAAACGGGCATACTCTGTCCAGAATAGCCAAAGGCCATTTTTAAGAGCCTCTGGCCTCTCGAACACTGGCCTACTAGTTAATTGCCACACGGACTTCATGACACATGGGCAGATAATATGACATTTTCAGTTTCTGTCACTAGCAAACCCCACAACGTGGCTTGCACTAGTTGCTAAGAAGCTGTCAGAATCCATTACCAGTTGGCCAAACTTGCCCTATGGCATTTCCTCGTGGCATCAGCAAAACGAGCATAAATCACCCAGTGGAGCCCACCGCTATACTAATGAGGCTGTAAGCCTGTTTATGGACTGGAATCATTCTTATGATTATTTCCACCTTTTCAGTTTGTCTTCATAATTTGCCTTCATTTGGCAGCAAGGGGAAGTCAGATCTAGGAATCAAGTCACTCCTGATATTATTTTTTTTTTTTTTACTATCCCTCACCGCTACCATGTGCTTTCAGATTATTATACAGATAGCACCACAGACAATAAAATAATAATACCAAGCATCATTTATATAATTCGTATTTCCCTTTTCTAAGTAGCAGAATAGAGAAATGAAGCTACATCATATATTTAACCGTCTCCAATTATCAAAACATTCCCTGACAAAATATTCATCCTTATGTTTGCTTTTTCCTTCCTCTGTTTCTCTAACTCACGTTGGACAGGACCAAGGTTTATTGTTTTAGGCTTTTCTGAACACGCATCACTATTTACACTGTATTGAAAGCATTTGCTTCCAATGAAAATCTTGTCTTAGATTACAGCTCAGCAGTGTAATTTCCCTCCCAGATGGGAGCAAAGTAGCTATATTTGCCCAAAAACAGTAGGAAGAACAAACTATACATTAAGCCTGGGCTGTTTTTGGCTTGACCTAATGATGTAACAGAAACCTCTTATTTGGGCTAGGTCATTGCCAGGGATTGAAGGAGGGAATCTGGCTCTTTCTTGAAAGGTTCCTCCATTATATTTACATAAGTCTTCACTTTACAAAATTCTGTTCCTAATGCCTCTGCTTTCATACAGCAGAAATAAACAGGAAAGGTTCTGGTGAGTGTTATACATGGAATGCAGAAGGGCCTTCCTCCCCTAATGGAGTATATAATTCAGGTGCCCTTAAGGCATGCTTTTAGAAATTCTTTTGCCCGAGGTAATGGGAAGCTAAGACTGTTTTAAAGCCTTGATTATCTATTGATGCGAAAAGCGGGATAAAAAGTCATCTCTGTTGGATTGTAGTAGATATTTCCATAAATAATCAATTGACTATTTTTTTTGTTGTTGTTGTTTAACGTAAGTAGAGTTGATGCTGCCTTTTACTTTATTGTTACATTTTTAGACGCAAAGTTTTTTTGTTTTTTTTAAAGGCAGCAAAGTAAGTTTTGCGACAAGCGATGACAATAGATTAAAAGCTGTTGCTATTTAATCAACAAATGAACATTTCTTTTCATATGGTGCCTCTTTAGCATACAAAGTAGATTGGCTTATTGAATTTGAAATGCACATAATCTGGAGCTACGGATCACGCTTCTTTGATGCACTCTTAGATTTTCATGGTTTTTAGGGAAAAATAGGAATAGCGAGATAAAAACAGGACTGTGGAGTCAGTGACCGTGCAGATAATTTCATATTCCTTTTTTATATAAAATGATGTAATATTCTAGTTTTAAATATATATACGTAATATATGTTCACAAAGAGAAATAGTTTAACCATCTGAATGTGACCTAATAGCCCCATGCTCTTGCTATGTCTTCATTTGGGGGGTTCGGGAAGAAATGCGGTGGATATTGTCTCACATACTGCACTATATTCAGTTGATATTGTTTCACTCAGTCTTGTGAGATCTTCTCAAATGTTTTCAGCAAATACTGTCCCTTTGATTTACCATTCATTGGAAAAGAGAGACACAACATGTAACAATATTAAAAACAACAAATACAAATATTGGAAAAGCTTTATAGTCTTTAGAAACTAACTTTGATTTGATAGGGTGAAATAAACACTAGTCAAGTAATAAATCCAAATACTGTGTTATTCTGTGATATATAACAGTCAATAAGTTCATGAAAATATTTTTTTCTCAACAGCTACCAAAAGGCAATGATTTTCTTTATTTGGCTCTATAAATATTGGGAACTATTGTACTAATCATTTTCCTTTATAAATGGAGTTCCAAAGGCCTAAAATTACCCAGGAGTAAAAGTGCGCTAATGGGGGAGTCTGGGCATCCATGGAAGAAAAAAAGGCTCATTCTAATTAGAGCAGACTGTGTAGGATAACAGGTGGAAAGTCTCTCTAACTTTTCACTATTTATCCCTGTATGTACCATGGAACCAAGTCATGGTTCAAGCAGATGTGTGAGTACATCACTCCTCATGTGTAACGTAGTGGTTGGACTGTCACTGAAATCTCACTGAGGATGACCCACTTAAGTGAGAGATACTGAGGGTGCAATATGAACTGGAGTTTCTAAGCTACAACTATTAATGCAAGGCAATAAAGGTCAAACTATTCCACAGCAGAGCACCACTGGTAATAATACCTATCCTCTATGAATGACTGGCTTTTTGTACTTCAACATAATCTGGATTTTTGGGACCACTTAATAGAAGATAATGGTCTTATCATAGAAAACGCAAGGCTCCCAAAAAATCTTAATTGTAAAGTTCTATACAATTTATTGTAATGTAATATCCTTCTATGTCTTCTTTTTTTGGAAATACAGCTGGTATTGTCTCACATACTATAAATGTGTATTTAAATCTGCATTTGTAACCCTGTTGCTCTCCAGTTATTAATGAACTACATTCTTGGCAAATGATCATGGGAGTTGAAGTCCATTAACAGCTGGAGAAGTGCAAATTGCAATGCTCTATCTCCCGGCACCAATAGGTTTAAAAGGAGATCTTTTATTTTGTTCCATGTATTTTGTTTTATGTATAGTGTGTTTTTTCGCCCACCTTTTAAGGTAATCACAGTTTTATCTTTTGTGTCTTTATAGGTGATGGTTTGGATAACAGTGTAGCCTCACCCAGCACAGGGGATGATGATGATCCAGATAAGGACAAAAAACGTCATAAAAAGCGAGGTATCTTTCCCAAAGTAGCCACAAACATCATGAGAGCTTGGCTCTTCCAACATCTAACGGTAAGTTCATTCCTTGCGCATTCCACCCAATCTATTGCTCTGTGCCATTCAAATGAAACTAGTGTTTATAGCATGGTTTATGTTGTTCATCTTTAGCAGCATTGTTACTATACAGTCACTTGGATTTAGGTATCTTACAATATTTTACAGTATAGTTAGAAAAATTGAAGTTGAAACTGTTAAAAGTTAATTTATTGGTATTAAAATGTATTTGTAAAACATCAGCATATATAGCACAAGTGCACATTTTAACCCACATATATGTATGTCTTGCAATTACTTCATTGCAAAAAGATAGTATTCTTATTTGGTTTGGATTAATAGGAAGTAAAATCTGCTAAGCTTTTTTTCAAGATAAATTCATAAGGGATAAAAAAAAATGGTCAAGTTATTCAAAATACATTCTTATCACTTCCCTCTTGCAGCTTTTCATTCAGACCCAATGTGTCAGCGACATTTGGGGAAATTAAAATTGGCACTAGAGGACAAGGGGTGAAGCTGGGGAATTTTTTTTCTCAGCTGTGAAATTTGAAAGTGAATCCTTCAATGTTATACTATGTTACACATGGTTCCATGGAATAATACTGGTATTTTCACTTTTTAAACTTTTTCATGTTTCCCACGCTATATGCTTCCGTATTTCAAACATGAGAGCCAAACCAAGCACGCCACTTACTACATACAGCTTAAACAGATTCTAGTAATGTAAGTTACTAACTCTTTAAGTAATATAATTGGAAACTAAATAAAAAAAGTTATGTTAAATAGACAATTATTAAATAAGCAAATTAATAATTATAAGAAAACATATGACATTGTCACTAACATATTAAATATTAATATTCAATATATTATTATATTATATATATATATATATACACAAGAATAATCTTTCTGTAATATCACCACCGCAAAAATGTTTATTTAACCTCACGGCACAAGTTATGTCTCTATTTTCATACATCCAAAGGAAATCAACAATGTGTAATAATTTCTTCCTGTTCTTTCCCCAGTGGCTACTAAAACACAGTTCATTGTTTGAATTGGTTTTGAGTAGCTCATTGTCTTTGCAGGTATTGCTGATTCAGTATCAACCATATTGCGTATACTGTGTACACAAATTAATGTTACATACAACATGTACCTATTTTCACTTGTTGAACAACATAATTATTAAACAAATATTTATTAAACAATGTATATCTCAATAGAGTTCAAATAGTTTCAATAAATAATATTTTTGTCACAACATATAGTGATGTATTATGAGTAGGGAACATCACTTCATAGCTCTATTAACTTTTTATTTTATTGATGTCTGTTACTTTTATGAGTTTTATTTAACATTTGTTTACAATAAGTGACCACAATAATATGTGAAAAATATACAAATTTGCATTATTTGTATTTCTATTACACTATTTTTGTACACTACACTCTCATTAGTCAGGTGGGTGGTGTGGCAGATTTATTCATATATAGCTTTTTATTGAACATGGTGGGATATTTTTCTATAGTAGCTAGGAAAGAATTCCTCTCAAGTAATATGAAATATTTAAAACAGCATATAAAAATTGCTGCAACTTTTATGTTACTTTTGAGAAAGTAAAAGTCTGTGTGCTGAAAATTTGTATGTAACATATAAAACAAAAGTATATAGAAGTAAATGCAAATAAAGTACTTTATTGAGACCTCTTTGTTCTACGTCAGTCATCAGTTGTCCTTGATAGAGTATGACTCTATCAGGGTGTTGACAAGTTGTTTTGAATCTTAGGAAAGCTGAAGATAGCTCTGACCCAAGATTCTGAACATGTCCACCCTCTGATAGAGCTGTACACAGCAAAGATGACTCCATAAAGTTTTTTAGTAGTATTCCTTTATTAAAACGTTCACATTTAAAACATTTACACTTAATGCAATTTTAAATAATATTTTATATTTTAAAATAATTATAAATTAACATTTTGTCGAAAGTTGTCCTTTAAAGAAAAATACGGATGAAAACGCAACTCTGCAAAAAAAATATTAAAGTGTGAGAATATGAGCTGAATTTCCAGGTCTCTTTGAACGAGCTGGGAGTATATTACATGTGATAGTTCAGCCATCTGAGTACTGCAGTGCATGTGTTCCTTTCTTTATCTCCAGGTCAAAGAATGTTAAAACATACCCCGCTTGGAGACTACTATAGAATAGGTGATATCTGACCTGTGTAGTGACTGCTAAAAGACTTCAAAACTAGCACTGAACAATCCCTAGTAGTAACAATGACCTTCAGGTTGCTCATTTCCTGCCTGTTAATGTCCTGTGAGGTTAAATTCAGGTCTTCTTAGAAGCACCAGCCGCCATGAAATTCTCTCCCCATTTGTCACTATTACTTAGTCGATCAGGGGAGAGTTTCAAATAACTATACATTATGCAGAGACCTTAATTGACACTACCTGATTTCCAACTTAGTATGATTAAAACCATGCAAAATGCAAATCTGTGCACTTTCATGTCATGCCACATTATGTTTTATTATTTTCAGTATCCTCTTTCCAAAGCCATAAGGCAAGCCTTTGATAATTTTCTGCAGATTATTTCAAGAGAGAGCTCACAGTCCAGATGCATTCTGCGGCAATTTCCCATAGTAACTGATTCCGTAAACCCAGGACCTATATAGGAATGTGTGCAGTTTAAGTTAATGTTAACGCACTCAAATGAAAGAACTCAGCACATGTGTACACAATTGTGCCCTTTTGTTTGGATCTTTGGATCCACATTCAATAAATAAATAAGAATATATAAAAAAAATAAAAAAAACAATTTAAATAAATCGCTTTATCCTTCATGCCCGAAATTCTTCGAATTTAAGGCATAGCCAATAAACTTATTTTTGATTATAAAGGAGACAATAAAAAAATATATATTTTTGCAATCAAGATAAAGAAGTGGATGGAAGGCTGTAGTCAAGATTTTATGCTCTCTTTTCATAATATACCAGGGGCCTCCAAAAATGTTAAAAAAAAAAAACAACCTTTCTGATGCTACATCTAACTATAACCACCTTTATACGAAAAGTAAAAACAGACATGGAACACAGATTAGTTTTGGGAAGTCCAATTTGCCAATAGAATATTTGCTTCTTTGTAAGTTAAACAATGTTTAATAACGGCGAGGTGCAGAAATACTGCTGACAAGAGTAATAAAGAGCAGCTTAGCTGGGACAGGATTCGGTGTGGAGTGACGTACTCATTGGAGTTCAGTTTGTCTAAATCTGGTGGTAGGAAATGTGAACTGTTGTAGTTGACTAGAAGTGTTAGTTGAGAGGTTTATTTTTATTTTATAGTCGACATGATGTAGAAAACCGCATCATAGACAAATCTCCATACAGAACACTTTGACAGACATAGTATCAATAAAATAAAATCAATAAAAGTGAAAATGGGCAGAACAGAAGAAAAAGACAAATGTAGAAAAAGTATTGGAGGGAAGGGCTAAATGGCAGGTGAATTATCATGACTCATCACTGATGCCCTGCTTTGGTCTTGCTTCCTGAAATTTGTTATTCACTGTTGACCATGCTTTAGCTGTAGAGCTAGGCCCCATTTCAGGTCACAACATGCATACAATTCACCATTTGTCATGCAACTATGAATTCCCTGTGAAAAATAGATAGAGGTGTGGCTGTGGTGTTTCACCAAACAGAAATAAAGAAAAGCTTTCAATGCATTTTTTTATTTCAAATTGGTATTTTCCAAAATATGGAAACTTCCACGGAGAGAATGATTTGGGTTTTTAGATGAGAATTACTACAACACCATGAAAACGTCAACTGTATGCAATGAAAAATCGTGAGACCAGTGAGTCCAAAGATTTTTTTACATTAAAATCATGTCACTCACACGTTGAATAATATATATTTAGGATGTTTCAAATATCAAAACTGCAATCGACTTTTCATACCCCAGCCTTAAACAGCCAAGATCACTTTAAGCCATTGAGGAATAACAGGTATGGGGTCATGAAGAGGCACTAAGGTATCAAATAAGGAATAACATGTTTGGGTAAACATTCTGCTGACAAAGATATTTATGTAGCCTTTTTCAAGAACTAAACACAGGTCAGTGATGTTGATGCCATTAAATGCACATCTTATTAAAAAGCAAGCCAAAACCAACATTTGTGTAAAGTAGCTTACCTTCATCATCTATATAATAACTTTAATATCATAATCTGACTGACTGCCCTTTTGTGTTAAAGAGCTGGCTGATAATCAAGTATTAAACCGACTGTCTCTGACCTGAAATAGATGTGTATTCCAAGAGGAAAAAAAACCCAGCAGCAGTGTCTTAAATAGGTCTCATTTGTTGGATATTTACCAAATAGCATAATCTCATAAAATATTAACTGCGCCTACAACCTTAAGTTACCGATGATCCGTTCCTTAATTTGATCCCTTTCTTTGCTCAGTCAGATGTGTAGATGCTGGTGATGAATGTACATAAGGTGTAGGCACAGATTGCTTTTGTGAATTTTGCACACACAGATACACACCCAGCTTCCATCATAAAATGTTAGTCACTGCAATATTTGCCTACAGAACCATTTTGGGATAACCCGAGAACCTAAGAAAACCATTTGTATTCTGTCCATGTTGACGTAATTTAACAAAATAAAACTCCATTATACTAAGAAATGGAATTTTTTTCCATGATTCTTCTTGAAAACATTGGCAAATAAGTGCAACTGTGTTCCCTTCCTTGAGCACACACACACACACACACACCGCTAGACCTACACCCAGCAGGTTATTCTTGTGTCACAAAGTTTCCGATTCACTGGCTTTAAAGAGAAAGTGTACTTACTAAAAAAAAGTATATGTCATTTCTTCTGCTACAACTTTATACTTTAATAAACTGTGCTACAGCCTTCACTGACATGGTTATTTCATGATTATATGTTTGTGTCCCCAAATTGTTTTACCTCAGTTTATTTATTTTATTTATATATTTACAAAGTCTTTTTACCAGTAAAAAAAAAATTCTCGAATGTTATAACACAGTGTTTGACATTTTAGAGCAGTCAAAAATTACAAACTTATATAATATAAATGATATAAACATTTAATACATAAAGGGAATCAACACAGTAAATGAGGACAGTATATTTAATATATAAAAAGAAAAACTACCATAACTAGAGGACATAATCTTAAATTGAAGAGGCAAAGATTCAAAAGTAATATCAGGAAGTATTACTTTACTGAGAGGGTAGTGGATGTATGGAATAGCCTTCCAGCAAAAGTGGTAGAGGTAAACACAGCGAAGGAGTTTAAGCATGCGTGGGATAGGCACAAGGGTATCCTAGATATAAGATAGGGAACTGGGGACTAATAAAATTATTTAGAAAATTTTGCAGACTAGATGGACCAAATGGTTCTTATCTGCCGACACATTATATGTTTCTATTTATACAGGAAAGGTGAGGAGAGAAGTTCTGGAAAGTCACTCCTTAGGGACGTCATCCACCCTTAACTTGTATAACATAAAGAGTGCATATCAAAAAAATGTGATACTACTAATAACTAGGCAGACCTGTATTAACTCCCATTGTGTTTCCTTCGTGCAGGTAGGGTCCAACCAGATTGTAAATACTATAGTTCCAGTTGGTGATAGGTCTTTGTTTTTTTGTTTTTTTTTACACTTGTGAATAGGCTTAGCCTAAAAATACACCTGGTTATTATCAGTATCACGCTTCCCATTGACTGTCAGTGTAGCTGAGATATCACTGTAACCTATTGAAAACCAGATCTCTGGCTCCACAGGGGATGAAAGAGAAGGAAGCAGATTTACTGAGTGAAGTTCAAAGATTGGGATCTATAAGGATAAATAGATGATTGAAGACTGCTCAAAATCTGTATTAGAAGAGGAAGATCGAGTTACTCTAGAGTAGGGCTGTCCAACCGCATTTTCACATGCCTTCTATGGCCTACAAAGTGTTTTATATTGCTAATAGGCTTTATTACGGCATATTAATATTTGAATAAGGTATAGCTCATGAGCAAATGAAGGCAGAATATGGATTATTTAAATATGTAGGGCATCTCTTTTAGATAGAAAATAACTGTTAAATAAATGTCACTATTTCACTTCTCTCCATCTTATTTTTATCATCCCATATGTGCCTTTCTTATCAGAAGAAATGATTATGCTGCAGGAATAATTATATAACTGTTTTACTGTAAAAAAATAATACAAACAACACTCCTGGAAATGTAATGCTATAATACTGAACTCCCCCCAAACCAGAAGGGGCCCTAACACTATATAATGTCTAAAACAGAATTTTTGTTTAGAGCATGGTGATATCTGCCTAATTACACAAGTACGTTAGCTGAAGCAAATGCTGTTAATGCTAATTGCATACATAAAAGCATGCCCATCTGATCCCAGCCAGATTTAGAGAACATCCTCAAATGCTCAGTCAAAGTGAAAACCAGCAGAACGGTTTTCTTTACCTGACACTTAACCTGTTTAGCTGTTATTTTTGGTTTGGTGCTTTCTCACTTTAGAAAAACATCAAAAAGAGTTTAGGGATTTAAGACAACCTTCTTAAAGATCTTCACTGTGACAGAGTCCTTTGTCTGAACGCCATGAATATTATCTACAATTGACCGCCTCATTTGCAAGCATTCTTTTTCACTTTTTTTTTTTTTTTGGTTTTTAATTTAACAAGAAACGAGTAGTAAACGAAAGCTGCTGGCCGAAATCCCACTGAGAGACTGTTTTGCACTTGGCTCCCCTGTGAAAAGGCAATTTGTGAAATTATGTGATAGAGTAATTAGTCGAAACCAGGGCTTTTGATTGTTGCCATGCTTGTGCGGTTAGGGCCCGCGTAAAAAAAAAAAGATAAAATAACGGATTATTACCCAGGCATGTTGGCTCGGAGCTTCTTCATTTATTTGTAAACAGAATATTTAGTGACCACATAGGAAGTTGCTATAATCACCAGCTCGTAAAGAAACCACAGAAGTACTTTTTCGATTTATACAGAGTGCTCATGTAAAATTTAAGCTGGGAAGCAGCCTCCCTGTTAATGTAATTAGGATCTAATTTACCACCCCATGCACACAGATGTAATAATGTCCTCATACTTATTCAATCTTTAAGCACATTATAGCATACCTCGGTGCAGTAGTTAGTGAACGAAAACAGGTGTGAACCCTTTTATAATTCATTTTTACATGGCAAACACATTGTATTTCCTGGGAAATATTTACAGAAGTCAGAAGAAAAACAATGTCTTTGTACAAGGTGGTAATGGGTAGTTACCCCCTTTATAGGCCCGTGTATTTCTCAATGGTTAAATAAATGAAAGCCATTGCAAGGGAAATCAATCGGCTTGCAGAAGCCTCTGTTGTGCCTCATATAATTCAGGATACAATGACAGATGCGATGCATATAACCATTTAAGTATTAATGCCTGGGAACAGTCTTAGAATGCCGGCTAAGAAATATTCGGCAATATTGTATTGCTGAACATAATTAGCTGCACACAGGATTAGTGGCTTGTGATTTGAACGTTCCCCTGGATCTAGAATTTGTCCAGGGATATTGTTTAGTGTGTTTATTTGGTTCCTGTGTTTGTTTTTCCTGAACATCAATTCAGAGGGCATCTTTCATCAGCTGTGATTCTGCAGTTACAGATTGTGATAATTTGTAATGAACTGTGGTGAGACTTCTTAATAGACTGCAACAGAGGGAAGAGATTTCTCATATAATCAGATCTAATTTTGCTTATAGAAATCATGGAAAACTGTAATTTGATCACATTTCTGAACAGAAGGCATCCCATGTGCGACAGTTTCGACAGTGTGTGCGTAGGATTTATTTGAAGACAGATAATTGCTACTATATTTAGTTTTAGTAATGTTACTTGGCGACATTATGGAGGATTCACACTAATTGTATACCAGTAGAGACTTTCTAGAGCAGGTGGTATGAGGTCAATTTTTCCATCTTATGTGTGCATTGGGGGTCATTCAATAAAGTGTGAGTTGTGATCCATGGATGGGGTCTACAGAACTAGCCACATATAACAAGATACACCATCCATGGGTCACAACTAATAGAAGTATTACTTCTAGGTTTGAATAGAAATTGTAAGGTTTGATGGCTTCCAAATTGAAGTCAATGCGTACTAACAAAAGAAGACTCCATAAAGAATTCAAGTTGATTGATGAATAGTGAGTTCACCAAATACTTTTGTACAAGTACTGACTTGTATGAGTGCACACATGTCCATATACAATACTTACTTTAGTGGAACTAGCAGACAGAGCCCTGCTGTTCACATAATACAGACTATTTGGGCCTGATGTTGTGCCTAGTTCCCTCTTTTTTCTACAGTATCAGTAAAATATACATATTCCTTTTATTTGTAATTAGGACACAGAAAGTCAATGTGCTAATAATCATTAACCAGCTAAAACTAATCAAATCTTAACCCTTTGTATTTTTATAGTTTGCAACTGATAGTTATACAGTAACCAATGTATAATTACATTTTCTATGTAAAATCAGCTGTGAAAATTTGATGTAAAATGAAATGCCTCTGCTAGTAACAATAAATGAGTAGTTTTAAAATCAGTTGAAGAATATAAAGAGAATCCCCTGTTTCCCCTGTAAAGAGAAGCCTGTTTAAACAACAATATAAATATTTATTATATTTTATGTTGATGGAACAGCTTGACTTTCAGCACTATTACATGTAATCATTTTAGAATATAAAAAGGTCAAAGCTGAAATCATTGTATTGTAGGTGGTATGATATATTTTATTTAGAAGATGCTTTGCTGTTGGTCTGATATACTCATTTCTTTCTATAGCTGATCATATGACTTTTCAATGCAATAACACAATGGTCTATCTTCGTATAGCATGATGCTAGTATCTCACAAATGATCCGGTGAGAGAGAATATCATAATTCGACTTATTAATGATATATATGGCTTTGCTTGGTGGCTGAGAGAAGGTTGTGAGAAGGCTGAGAGAAGGCTCCTGAAGGCTGTCAAGACTGGGTGGTGTAATAAAGAGTTGAGTGATGACAGAACCTTGTCATTTGCCCACATCCAACTTCATTGCTATGGTGACAATATGCAGTGATGAAGCCTTTCATTACCATGCAGACAGCCAACTCTACTATACCCACCTTCATCTCCGAAACACAGAACAGTCAAATAGTATATAAAAAAAATAAAACTAGTACTAGATATATCTGAACAGTTGGAACCATAACTCCCTATGAGATTGCTGATCTAAGCAACTGCATTTTTTTTAATGTTATTTCACGTTGCTGCTTAAAAAGTGATGTACATTTTACAATATTGTTTGTTTATGGACATAGATAAGGGTAAAGTTTCAGTTTTAGCACCTTTCACAATTATTGGGTGATCAGATCTCTGATGGTGTGGAGTAATTGATGAATGCACAAACATACATTTATCTACAACATAAAAAGTTTATTATAATTTACATGCTACATACTTTGTTGTAGTATTTACATACCCCGCCCCAAAGTGGTATAATCCCAAATGTGTCCAGAATTGAACAACCTTTTAGTTTGTCACTTTTTTAAAAACATTTTATTTCAGTATGTTGCAATTTAAATGCTAGGGAGAATTCTTATGCTTGGTGTTTCTACTCAGAAGTTATGTTTATGTATTGACATTGCTAGCTTGTGTGTGTTAACTGTAATCTTCCAGGACTATGGTGCCTTCATAACTAGGTCATTTGTTTTGTCTGGGCCATTAAAGGTCGGAGGTCATTTGGAATCCAGAAGTCATTAGTCAGTGCCTGTTCTTTGCTGAGTCCCCAGGATGTCAGCTCACTAGTCACCCGTGGCAACATGGGCAAGACATGCTGTGCTGTCCTTATTTTTTTTGTGGGCAGCAGAGGCATTATCAAACACAAATCTACACATACCAAACATGCCAGAAGGCCTGCAATGTTAGTTTGCATTGATTAGTAATATAGAAACTGCTCAAAACCTACACACAGGAATCTGCATTGTATTTTCCTACATAAGCAAAAAAGCTGCTGAAGCAAATGTAAAACATAATAGTTGTCTATGGTACAAGTTAACAGGATAACTTCACAGACAAAAGTTAAAACCCGAAAATTCTAAATCATTTTAAAATATTTTGATTGTGGATTCCCCTTTAATTTTCTGCGGCTTTGAGAAGCATTAAGCAGGGGATGTCACGGATAGAAGCATAGCTGAGTCAAATCACTCAGTTTAACGTTTATTGAGACCTAATGTGCCCCAAACCTATACCTTGCCTTGAAAACATCATCAATTACAAGAATGACAGGCCCCTGGGACTCAGTGGAAGGAGTTCAGTTGTGGAAGTCATCTTACAGGGAAAAAAAGAATGGTATTAAATGATCTCCATACCATCCGGCTACATCAAACACAGCGGTAAATGGTGATCTAAGCAAAACGCTTAAACATGACTTTTAACAAATGTGGATATATATACATTATATATACATATATATAGGTGTATGTATATACATACATTTATGTGTATATGTGTGTGTGTGTGTGTGTGTGTGTGTGTGTGTATATATATATATATATATATATATATATATATATATATATAGGAATATACACACATAAATATGTATTAATACTAAATAAAATGTCAAGAGCTATTAAAAATGAAAGTAGAATATATTATGATATAGTATAGTAGTTCAAATTGATGGGAGAAATCCTTCTAATCAGTTTCTTTAAGTCTCTTATATATAAAAATGTGTATGCTTCAGATAGATTTATAGAACCATGAATATTATATAAAATATTATTAAAAATAAACTGAAGTTAAAATGTAACAATGGAAAGGTATTTTGTTAAATATATATATATATATATATATATATATATATATATATGTATATGTCTGATTCATTACCATAAAGCTGATAAGGTTTGACATTTTATGGATCAATACCACAGAATTGATAGAAAATCAAATAATTGTTACCTTCCTGTTCAATTCTTGCTGCACATTACAACAACTTCTCACTTAGGAAGCACTCTTAAGAACAAATCCAAAGACAAATATTACCCCCTTTCTGATGGAAATACATTGTACCTTTATATATATATATATATATATATACATATATATATATATATATATATATATATATATATATATATATATATATATATATATATATATACATATATACAGGAGCATACATATTTGTGTACGTACAATAACTTTTAAAAGCCTACTAAAGCCAAAAGAGTGATTTTTTTTTTAAATAACGGGGATCAAGAGGTCTGGTAAACCTGTATGGACATATATTTAAATAGATTCCAAACTTGCGGAATTGTTTAACATGGAGATAGATTGATGATGTTTAGTTTACCTAAAAATAAACATTAAGAGACAAGTAGCTGAATTAATGGCCCTCAAGTTATTTAAGCCCAAGGGACTGATGTTGTGAAAAGGAGGTTAGACAAATAAACAAAGATTGTGTGACAGACCTTTATCTTCAAGCTGATACAGATTCCAATAGATATGACTTCTTTGCAATTAAGCTTTCCAGTTCATTGTAGTATTTTCTGTATTAATAGATCACCCCGAGTCAAAACATTTTAGATGCAGCGGTTTAAACCAATTTGTTGTAATGATAATATTAATAATAATACAAAGGAAATAATGATCACTGTAAAGTTACCCAGAATAACTTCTGCAGTGTTTTATGGGTAAATCCTATTCTATTAGTTTTCTAGTTTGCAAATTGCTTAAGTTATATTATATTTTAAATTTCCCTATGTATTTGTGTGCCTACTTACATTGGTATAAACAAGTTTTACTGGCTTACTGAAAATAGTGCTTAGTGTAATTGGAATTGTTTATTTCATGTTGTGTACATCTGCACATGTCAACAAACAGGCATTGGATCTTTAATATCCCAGAGGACTATATTTTAATAATTATGCTTTAAATAATACAGAGGATGAAGATACAATCCCGTAGGGAGATTAAAATGTAACAGTTATTGACAAGTAAACATGGAAGTGGGTGGGACTAGTTAGAGGGTGTCCGAGGAAGTCTGCAGGGCATCCCAAACATGCATTCCTAAAAATGAAAGACAAATAAAAGTCCTCCATTCAAGACCGCAAGGCAATGTCATCCCAATGTTGGAAAGTCAGCTCACAGCTACTCGGTTATTGCGGGCATTTCTGCCCTTGTCGTTTGGATTACCGCTGTGCCACACGCGCAGTTACACAATGCATAAAGGCGAGGGTTATTTCTAGGACAGATAATTGTACATTAATACTCGCTGACACTGTCGCAGAAATGATATGTCAACCTGACAGGGCCTATGTGCTTACATCTGCTGATTGGCTGTAGACGAAGGGGTTGTTTGTCAGATCAGACCTCAGGCCCCAATGCTGTAGAGCCAAGGAAGATGTAAACCATTAATCATGAGCTGCCATCTTTGCTTGACAAACCATTAACCTATTCGCTGCTAAAAAGAAAGTTTCAACTACTTTATTTCCTTTTTCAAAAAAAATAATTGGTGACTTTTTTTTAATCCATATATGTTGCAAAGGTTAGGTTTTTTTTGATGTTGTAAGTAGAATTGGCCTTTTCTTATTATGCTTTAATAACTGATGTTATAATGTACATGGATTGGATAATAGTAATATTATTTATATGTACTGCATTGGTCCAGGTAAAGTACTTTGGCTAATTGACATTTATGTTTACATCAGTTATACTGGTTTGCACCTGTACTTCAAAAAAAGAATTACGGTTTTGACTATTATTTGCTATCATACTTACCAATACAATATTATTATCCGCTACATGCACCTTAACTACTGTTGATATTAAAATATTGTTAACTACATACAGCAGATAAAATAAAATATATTGGACTGAACTGAAAGCATAAGTAATAGTGATAGAATAATACAAGAAACCTTGAAGAAGGCAAGTATTTTGTTCCCTAGTTTGCTTAAAATATTCGTGTGCCTCTTCTGCTAGAGACAAGACCCAAATAAAACATCTTGGTAGCCATAATATGTGTCAGATGGAACTGGAGGGTCAAAAAATCAGTCCTTTACAATACATTGCAGGACCTACCAGCAGTCTGCGGGTTCAGTTATTCCTGTAGCTCAGACCTCAAGCAAACAGCCTTAAAGAAGAAAAGCTAAGTACCATATTGGTAATTATTCAAGCATGGTTTGCCTCAGCTCCACTTGTTTATTAAATCAGACCCCGGAGATGATCCATTTTCATATATTTTTCAACATTGGTTTTTGAAAAGTCCCAAATGCACTTTATTCACAGTGGAAAAAAAACCTTTCATCTGTAAAAATCCCGTTATTCTTTGTTATTATAGTAAATGAAGTTATTAAATAGCGTTTTATGCCCAGGCTTGTCAAGCTCATCATTTGTATCATTAGATTTACATTCTTATTTAATTGGCGTAGTCGTATATAAAAGGTTTATGTGAAGGCATAATATCCAAATGAAGTTCGGCTGACTGATACTTTAATGACTTTGTCATAGCCCTGTGTGCTTTGTGTGTTCAGCAAGATTTTGTAGATCGAAGAAATCATTCCTACTTAGTTAAAGTGGGCAAAAAATTCTAGAACATCTCATGTGCTTAGCCAAGGAACATTAGACCTCCAACATTACTGTGCTTCATCTAGATACCAAGTATTTCCTGCTGTGCTTCACAAATGAATCTGTGGAGCCATTTATTACCTAACACAAACTGTCTTTAAAAGTGTTTTAACACCTTCAACCCCTTGAGGCCACGTGGACGTTACATGATGTCATGTCATTTTAAAGTTAGAATTAGAGTTAGTTTAGGGTTAGTGCTAGGGTGATAAGTAGGGTTGGGGTAACAGGTCACAGTAGGAGAAAATGGTTAGGAAAAAGTAATACACTACCTTCAATTATTGACTTATAATTTGCAAAAAACAAACCAGAAAAACATGTAAACATTGACTAATTTCTAAACTCTGGACAAATATTCGAATCTACTTAGGAGGTGTTTTTTTAGCGTTTGTAGATGCATAAAACATTTTTCATGTGAAAGGTAGAAAATACTAAACACAAAAATATTAATTTACACGTATAATAGTGATATCATAATGTTATATTTACATTAATATATTCATGTTTAAATTTTAATGAAACATTTTTTTTTATATTTTTATATTACTTTATGTTAATGTATGTTTTTAAATTATTTTATTGAAATTTATTTTATTAAACTTCAGCCCATTTTATGGGCTGAAGGTATTTCGGGAGGACTTTTGCTATTTTTACTTCTATGGGAGAACTTTGGCTATTTTCATGATAGCCAAGGCCCTCCCTAAATGGCTCCAAAATACAGAAGTCTATGGGGAGGACCAAGGCAACCATTTCAGGGTAATTTTCATGCCAGTTCAATATCACTTTGGTGCTCTATGAGTAGCCCGTATTTAAGGACTTTTTGGATCACTTTGGTGATCCTGTTGGGCTCGAAACTCAGAGATCACATTTCTTATAAAATTGGAGCTACCTGAGTAGACTCTATAGTATTCTTCATTCTTTGAAGAACAAGAAACAATGGAAAACCTCTGAACTGTAAAGAGGGTTGTAGAATTGCTATGCCCTATTTATGGCATATTAGCTTATTCCACTATTAAATACCTCATGTGAATCAGTCAGTACAGTTGACATGTTGATGTTTCTGGTGGTATTTGATTATGATTTGACTTCACTGAGCAGTAACTAACATATGGTTTATTTGAGTTAATAGGGTTATCATAAAAATCTGTTTCGTTTTTTCAACTTTTTCACTAGAGATTAACAGTAGAAATGAGAGCATATTATGTATATAATCCAGTAATTTTTTTTAATCTATGTTCATTTTATCCCTGAGTTACTAAGAGAAGAAGGATACGTGACATAGGTTCTTCAAGAAATTGCATCTTTGTATAGGAGGGCATTTCTTGCATCAAAAAAGGTTTCAATCCTAACCATACTCTCGACTCTCTACTTTTAAACCTTTTCAAGAGCATAGTTATTAACACTTATCTGATCCTTTAAGTTGGTGTCCCTTCTGGATATGTAAGCATGGCTGTATAAGCTCAACTCATTACACAAGGGGAAGCTTTTTTGAAGCCTACATTTCTGGTAGTGTGAAAGCATTTGTACTAGGCATCAGTCAGCGTGTTATGGTGAACAGGAAGAGCTAAAATAGACAAACAGATAAGAATTGGGGTACAGGTTTCACAACAATTTAGAGCTCTCGTTACAGCATGGTAACTAAACTTGTCATGTCAGCAACTAATTGTACACCTTGTCTTACCATTTTACAAGTCTGCACAATATGTTACCATATAAAAAAATAATATATAGGCATGTATACCGTCTGGGATTGTGAAAGGAGTTGACAGGGTTCATAGTGATGTAAACTTGTTATACACTTCTTTTGTAGCAAATATTCAAGCTCGATTTTGATTTATTAAGATAAACTTAAATAAGAATATATATGAGTCATTTTTTATATTTCAGCATCTAAAGTGGCACAAAGGGATTTCTACATTTATGTTCAGTGTAATTGCTCTAAATAGTCTTTTTTTTTTTAATCATAATGAAGGCTTTCTATTTTCATAAGCATGTTTAGCTTTTTCTGATGCAAACTGATAACAGGCTTGATTATTTAGCATACTAGAACTATGCAAAAATGTTCTCAAGCCCCAGTGGAATGCAAATTCCTGGACTTTCCTACTTCTTTTGTTATAGAATGTTGTGATATGGTTGAATGTGAAGTGATAGGAAAACTGGGGTGTTCTTGCCCCCATCTCTACACACAGAGCTTGCAAGTTTCCTGATAGTGGAGATAAAATATAGACTAAAAGTAGTTTTCTGCAAATATAAAATAAAATGTAAGAAAAAAAGTGTCATAGCCCAAACTTTGATCTTTAACTTGGCAGGAACAGACAATTGATCTTCTTTTGTATTTTAATTCTTTAGTTGTATATATCTTTACCTCCAAACTTCTACCCCAGCGAATCGGGGTACCGGGGGGAGGTGCAGAACTTGGGAGGTGGAATGTTAGTGCTACCGCAGTATTCATTCTCAGGACAAATGTAAAGCTTGGTGGGATAGCAGGAGAGAGTGGAGACATCAGGACTGTCTCCCACAAAGCAGGGCAGTTGGGAGGCATTTATATTAAATATATTGTATTGTATAATCTATTTTAACGAACACCTTAATGGAGAACAGATTTATCATTGGACAGTACCACTACTCCTGATTGTTCTCCGTTCCCGTATTCTTCATGATAGGTACTGCTCAGATTATGATACTTGCATTGTAACTGATAGATAAGTAGGAGGGACTAGATCAAGTAAAACATGGAACAACTTTCAGAACAGCAGGTTAGTAGTATAGCAGTGGACATTTAACAATGAAATAACAACAGAGATGGTTCATCGCTCAGTATTCCCAAGGGAGAGAGAAGTTATATCATGTTTGAATACTAGTTCCATCATGATTGATATACTGTCGTTTACAGCAAGTATGGGCAACACTCTATGGAAACGTGTCCTTTCGTGGAATGTTGACTTGTTCTTCTAGAGTTCTAGGTCTGTGTGGAGTTGACCTTTTGTGTTATGATTCGTGTTAGCGTTGTGAATTAATGCTATGGTTATACGTAGCCACATTTGTGTTGCAGTGATGATTGTGTATGTGTTGGTGTATCCCAGCAATTTATGAGGTATGTTATGGCCACAAGGCAAAGGAGAAGTTGTGAGTTCTGCTAGTCATGTTAAACTTGTTGTACCACATTGTATATGGGCTTGTACAATACTGCTCGACTTATAGTCGTGTACAACAAGAACAAAGCATTAGCTTAAAGCTCCTCAAAAACGTCATATTTATTCAGCATGTTTTGCTCGTGAATTATTGCATTTTATTAAAATAAATACACCAGTTTATATTAACAGGAATAACTCAAAAATTCACTTGGAAAAGCTGAAATATTGAAAAAGAGCTGACAATGACCCCTTTATCCCTGTGCTTAAAATCGGCTTTACAGTAAAATAAGATTTAAGATTTGCTCTGCACCGTGGGCTAACTAAATAAATATTTTAAATTATGTAATGTCTCATGTTAAACTAATGCAGCATAGTGGAAAATATGCATATCAACTTTTTTTTAATATCTATAATATACAAATATCCCAGTGCCTTCAATTTCATAGTTTTCTTTTTGCCAAGGTATAGTCAGTTGTGGGCTTTTATATGTATATATATATATATATATATCATGACTATATATATCATGACAGGAAAATTGCAACAAAATGTATCAATCAAGACAAAAATATGTTTAAAACATTTTAAATGTGATGAATTATGACAAAGGAGAATTATTAATTAATGCGAGAATAATTAATTTGCGTGTGGCGTCTCCTAGTAATGTCATAAACTGGATAGACCACAGATCTATTTCAATGACATTATGATTATAATCCACATATATTTAGAAACAAAGTTTGCTACATAAATACTGAAATAAATCAAACAGGCTTTGCAAAGTGGAAAGAACTAGACAGTGGCATTAGTGTAACCAAACAACTGAACACTGATATAAGAATAATAGATTTTAATTGATAATTCAGTTAAGAAATTGTGGAGGGGGGTGGGGGGGGGGGGGGCTGGGTGGTGCTATACAATTAGTCATTGGTAGAATTTTGTTTTTTAATTAACCAGTTAATTACCAGTGAATACCTGGCTGCTTCTAGCCTTATAAACCAGACATCGGCCAGAGCTAAAAAGCAGCCTACTGTGAAAGGCTTTAAATTTTACTTAAGCAGACAATCTAACTTAATATCACAAGGGTAGACTGCAATAGGCATGAGGTAGATAGAGATGGAAATAAACTAAGCAGCTGTGAAGCCTGACACACCGTACGCGCCTTTTGCTCAGATGGCTTCCTCGGGGGGGGGAAGTCGTGAGTTCCAGAATGAGGGTTTAAATGTGTGAGAAGATTAGAGAAAAGATAGTGTGGACCAATAGGAAAATGGTGGGCGGAGAGTAGTACTACACTGGTAATTAGCTGGTATATTTTAAAAAATAATTATTCTTCCAGAGACTGATCTTACAGCACCTCTCTTGGCACCTGGGCAATAGTATCTAACATTGCTCTATTCTTTGCCCTAAAAATCTGCCAGAGCCTGGGGAAGAAGGGAAACGACTGCTTCTTTGATAGCTATTATACCTATTATGATGATTTTTTTTTAGCAGGATGTTCTGAGTAATATACTATGAATATATATATTTTCTTCACATGTGGTGATCCCTGTTTTCTGAATTTTTAAGTATATGTTTTTTTTTTTTTACCACTGTTACCAAATACTGTTATCCATATTGAGACTATCAAGTACCTGTATTGGCACAATTTATTTTGTCCCATATGTGTTGTTCTAAGCAAGATTTGGGGTCCAGTGGTGACCCCCCCACCCCCCCTTTTTTTTTTTAACCTGCATTATCTATTAAAATCTATGACTTTTATCTCAGTGATTATTTATGTTTGCCTTCACTAATGCCACTGTCTAGTGATTTCCACTTTGCTAATCCGTATTTCTACTTTCAATCTTGCCACAGCAATGTGTAAATAATGTTTCATTTTCTGAATTGTCCCCTACTTTTTATTTGGCAATGCACCTTTCAGAGTATGCACTATAGTTTTCACACAACTCTTTTTTTAAAAAATAAATGTCATCCCCTCTGTCACCACTGCATCTGTGCAGTTAACCTCTCGCTGGCCACATGCACCTGTATGGCATTACTATAAAATCCAAGGGGTTAACAGTGCACTTTGTAGTGAAAGGTGAGAAGGAATGTGAAAACACTTGGCTGCTGATGTTAATACTTGCTAGTTGGGCTCGAATCCCCTGTCCCTGTAGATTTGAATGTCCCCTCTGACTGCTGGCAGGCTGCTTCCAGCTGTGGCAGGCATGATGCACTGAATTGCTTTTGAATGTTCTTTACTCAAATAGGCAGTAATTACAAGCTTAAAGAGGTTTAGTGGTCCAGTAAACTACATAATCACCTCTGAATTAGACTAGGCTCATCAGTTGCAGTCCAGCAAGCTCCAGTCTGCTGTTTGTATTCAGCCTTTCTCACATAGCAACCTGAGCAGCAGGTGTAGAACAGCAAGATCCCTCCTTAAACTCAACTGTCTACTGGGGACAATGATCTTTAATGAGATGAAGCTACACTCTAACTGTATTTTAAGTGGAGAAATTAACACTGGAAATTATGTACCACTTATTTTGTTGGAAGGATACACTGCCTAATAATGTTGCAAATGTAATGGTAAAAAATCCATAGCGGTCACGGGGCATCTGGATTATTGCATTTATGCACTCGAAGAGTTAACAGGCTCCAAGAGAGGGTTGTTACGGATGGCTTTTCTGTGTAAGACAAAAATGATCACAGTGCATATGTTAACCTGTCCGGCTGCTTGGGTTAGAAGTCCTAATCAAAGCAATGCTTAGGATAAGGGATAGGAAATCTAGTGTTAGTACAGTTACATCAGCTTAGTAAATAGTCCTGGTGTAGTTTATTCTCACTATTCAGTAAGAATAAACAACATTATAAGTACTAGACCGAACCACTGCTGATTGTGTCTACATACATATGTGTTAAATACACCATGAAATGATGTAAAGAGTATTGATTTTTAATCAGTCCAGTAATGACATTGACAAAATCAGTGTTTTAGTTCATGTACCCTTAGATGTAGACCAGGGGTATGCACCAACATTGTTTGTGGTGGATACTTACCGGGATTTCTGGTGGACAATTTAATTATGTTCTGTGAATCTTCACAAACCTTGCCGTGGACACTAGTGTCCCTGTACGGGCAAAGGCCTATCCCTAGTATGGCCTATTTGGTGAATATTGTATTGTAGATTTAGACTTCTGGGTTTTTAAACCCCGTAACCTGGCACTGCTAACAAAGACTTACATAGTTACATTTTGTGGGCCAAACTGATTATATGGCTTATGTAGGTGCAACAAAGACCACACAATTGTGTGGTTTCAGTCTCTGACCATTGGGTGTTAAAATGGGGATTCTAGCTAGGCCTATCTTCCACAGGTCTTGTAATGCTCTTTTAACCAAAAGGAAATGCAAATACATAGCAGAACAATAGAAACTAAACATAGACTAATGCAATAGACATATTTTTAAATATCCATGACATCACACAAATGTTTAGTGAATGCTGACATCATATTCATGCATCTTTATGGGGACTGGCATCAGACTGGCTCCCAAAAGATGCTGGTTATGCCTGTTTCTAGAGGACATGACATGGGTGAAGGTGGAGAATCTTACAAAAGGTGAGTTTTCAGGTTTAGAATGGCAAATACAAAACCCCTTGGTATTTAGATTGTCTGCTCAAATATGCTTTTATTTTCTTGATTTTCAACCTAGAATTGTCCTAAGATTGACTTGGCTATTGCTGGATTGGATATGGTAAATTGAACCAACATTGCAGTGTGACATTATTTTGGTTATGTAAATTGCTGATTTTAGTGTGTCCATGCAAATAATGATTTCAGGAGATATTTCCGTTTTAGATGTTGCTAGATGTTCCCCTTCGTAGGATATTTGGATTCGGTATGCAGTATGCTGCTGCAGAACCTCATAATTGTTAAATTATTCTTTTTACAATTATGCAGTGGCCTCAGGGTGGACAAGTTGTCTCTCGTAGTAGCTCAAATTATTCACATCTCACCAGTCAGACAGACACACACAGGCTAGCCTGCCCCTGACTTCCCCTATGTTCCTCCTGCTTTTCCCCATAGACAATCGAGAAGTCGCACACCAACAAAAAGCAAAGCATGCAGGTCATGTACATAGACACAGCTCAACCCTCCAAAAATTCCTTTGTACCCTTTTACACTGGATCCTTTGTTTCTGGCTAAAATCAAATCATCAGGTTAATCCAAGTAGACCAAATGCAAACCCACCTAGCACAGCAATTCCCTGAGAAGGCTAAGAATGTTGCTTCTTGCTATGAATGCACAATATCCTTTAAATTCTGCAGCTTTATCCTAGTGTGCCTTTTCTTATGTCTTGTAGTTGCATTACTGAGAAAAGTTAACTTTACTTTAGTATTAAACGTACAGCGTGGTTAGTAAAACTGAGGAAACCTTTCTTAGGGTAATTTGTATATGAATTTATATTTAATCATTTATAAAGCCCCAAATATTCCTCAGCATTGTATAATAGGTAAACAATACATACAAATGGGTGACATAACAAAAGCAGTGAATAAAGCATTTAGTATGTTTGCATAGTTGCCAACAGTCCCAGATTTGTCAGGACAGTCCTGTTTCTTTGAGTCCTGTCAAATTTGTGTCTGTCTTAACACGACTGCTTATGCACAATGCTTTTCCTTGACTACGGCCATTTCCCTTTTTGCTCCACCTCCCAAACCGAGACAAATGTTGGCAGTTGTGTGACTACAGACTCTTTTTTTAATGTCTGGTCTCAAGAGCTTGCAGTCGCTTCCCCTTTTTTGTTCCCCCTCACAGTAAGCACTACGGGCTATAGAGGTGGAAGAGAATTATATTATTCCTGGTTTGATAATAAGTGCTGTTTTTCTTTTCCACGCTATAAATGCAAACATGCTAAACTGTATGTTGCTCTCTGAGGGTTATATATGCTTTAGATTAATCTAACAATAAAATAAAGTTTAAATAACAAGATGGCTTAGTGTTTTAGGAGACATCAGTGTTACTGCCTTCCTTTTAGCAGCTGTCAGCATAAATGAGCTTTGACATGATCTGTTTATGAAGTCATCAGATTTCTATGATATTTTACTTATTCAGTCGAAGTTTACGAGTAGCTTTAGGGCAATATATAGCTCAAAATAAAACAAGGCTGCTCTAGCTTGAATATTAAAGGGATCCTTAACTTTTGGTTGTGAGCTACAGTGGCAGCAAAAGAATTCTAATAACTCCCTGGGTTAGGTAAGCCCCCCCCCCCCCCCCCCCAAAAGAAATCTTCACATTGAATAATTGTGTTCATTTCATGTGATATTATTTTATTCAAAATAATAAAATCTGTAATGCAGTGATGGTTAACTTTTGACAACCCAGTTGTTGAAGACTGTACTTCCCATAATGCTTGGCTAACATGATAAGGGTTAACCCTAAGGGGCCCATTAAAAAAGTGGAAACTGTTCTTATATTAATATCCATGCACATTTTTGGGTTCTCTATAAACCACCATGTTACACTGCTCCACTACAACTACTTACAATACCACATAGGACCAGAAAACTACTTTAATTTACTCTCTTAACCTCTCCGTGCCAACTATTGAGAGCTTTCATTCGTATGTTTTTGTACACAAATGGTAAAGACATCATAAACAGAAACCCCTGGCGTATTTCAAATAATTAACATGGATGTACTGGATAGTTTTTTGATTTTTCTTAACAGTAGTGACGTTTGCGAATATTGCATTCTGGGTAAATCAATCTAAGCTATGCAAGGTTAAAGATTACTGCTATCAAAGTTCAGTCTACAAGTGAAAATGTCTAATCCGGAATCTGTATTGAAACAAATTTACACATTATTTGGGAAATAATATTTTTTAATACCTCGTTAACCAACTTTGGCTCTTCAGGGGCTCCTTACCTACAAGTCTCGCTGGGTAAAATGGAAACTGTACCATCAGCAGCTGAAGGTACTCCTAGTTTTTAACATATAATTTTGCTAGGCCATGGCAAAATTACATCATTTTAGGAAATATCACAAAACTTTATTCTTTTAGCTGGGCTTATGCTGTACCATTTAGTTGTTTTTTTTTACTTATATTAACATATTTACACCTTGAACAAAAATTCAAACTCTAATAAACATTATGAAATGCACATCAAAAGCAACTGTCTGTTTAGAAAAGGAAAGTTATCTCTGGTTTGCTTTCAAATAAACAAGCATGTAATTACTTTTAGTCTGGGAAAGGGGAATAGTATTAAAATATAAGCCTTAAATAGAAGGTAGCGACTTTTACAAGTTGAAACTCTGCCAAGATTCGATTCTCTGCATCCATGGTATAGAAGGTGTGTTAATGATTTCAATATCAAACGCACATAATACTGTGTATTATATGACCATTTCACAGAGGAGACCCAAACCAACCAGCGGACAGGGATAACTTGAACAGAAAATTAATTAAACTTAGCAGTTTTATTTAGATTTGTTGCATGGTACTCACATTATCTGACATGTATGTCTATTTTACAGAAGTGACCATCCACATACTGTATTCTTTACAGGCTGATTACACTGTCATCAATAGCTTATAAGGAAAATGCTATATTTATATATATTGTATTATAAATCTATTGAAACCCTATGTTATAATTATAATTCATTTTAACCTTTACACAGAAATATTTAATACACATTTTAAACTTTTACAGCTGAAACACAACATAATTAAGGAAAGCAGAGCTCTAAAAACCATACATGTAGTTTTCAAATGTCATTTTAATTATACTGTGCAGATCCCATATAATAATAAAATTGTAGATGCCTTTTTATTTGTTGTTTATATAACATGTTGCAGTATTTAATGTTTCAAAAAATAAAAATGTAGATATTAAAATCCAGGCATATAAGAAGTATTTAAAACGTGACTGAACCATTTTTAAATACAACGTTCTACTGACAGATTTCACTTCTGAGGACAGCCTTAGTCGTTTACATTCAAGTGTTTATAAAGATACAGAGCACAGCTACTATAAATTCAAGCTATGTTCGAAGACTACGCCATGCCCTGCTTTTGTAATGCAAATTACCATCACAAAGTGCATCTTTGATAATGTTCACCCGGGGACAAAAAAAGCATTCACTGAGAGAGTCAACCTAATTCAGAAAATTGAAATACAATAACACAGGAGTTTAATTTTAAGTGTTAAAAGATCAGAAATATAAATTAACATGGTTCACTGAAATGTGCCACATAGCTTCAATATTAAGTCTTTATTATAAATGTATTTGTTTTTTTGTTTAATTTAAATCTGGATTTTATTAAAGAGTTAATTTTATAAGCTGTAAATATTCAAAGGGAGAGCAGCTAAATATCTTTGTCATATATTTAAAGCATTAAAAAAAAAGCTTTTATTTCTTTAAATTATACGTAGGCAGAATAAAAATCTAGTCTAATCCAATGTAAAGAATAGTTTTAACTAATTGGTGTAGAAAATATATGTGTATTCCTGTTATCTATATTAATTAATGGGCTTTAATTTATGTACATCCAGTAATATAGCATTTCCTATCCACTGACTAAAGTAAGCAGTCTTGCCAAGGTTTGTGTCTGGCTCTACATATCAGCTACTTCCTGCCACAGTCCAGTGGTGGTATGTGCAAAGAAATAGATATAGATACTGCCTGGGTGTACAATGTATCACACCATGCTTTAGCGAGTTAACAATTTAGTGAAAAGTACAGATGACACGGTTTAGTGTGGCAGAGATGGTATGAGCGGCATGAGATCTCTAATCTCATGCTACTGTGCTTTGGGATCCAGTTCCATGGATCAAAGGTATGTGCACACACATAAGATAAACCTTGCTGTTCCAAGTCAGTCTCAAAGAAAACAAATGGTCTTAGACTGGAGTAATATACAGCGGGGAAGAAGCTGATATGACGTTATTACAGGGGAAGTGGGCAAATGTACAACATTGGATATGTTTTGTGCATAAAGAGAAGAAAGCCCAGAAGTAGAGTTATAAAAGTGGAGCAATCACAATGAAAACCAAGGGAATGCTTTTAGAACTTTCTCTAAGAAGTGCCCCTTATACATAAGGTTGGATATCTGTAGCAGTACAAATTTTAATACTTTTTTTATACAGTGGACTATTTATTATGAATCTGGAAAATTAAAGGTTTTTTTTTTCCTATGATCATTTCCTATTTTCTTTTGTATACTTATGATTTCTCATACACTTCTGTTTCCTTTTCCTCCTACTTTCAAGTCATTCAGTAAAAATAGTCCTTACAAAGATTGTGTGCAATGAGCAAATTACATGAGCCACTTCAGGACTGTTATCTAGCAAACTTTTGCTCACTGGCCATTTCCTGTCTTTCCCTGCTGCTCCCCACCCATTCATGAGACATAACAACCTTTAGTCCTTCACCGGTTCAGACAGCTGACAAAGCATCAACTAAGATTGGGAACTTTCTTAGAAAAGAACAGGTGTTGTAGGGTACCTCCTTACTTTATGACATGTTTTAGTAATAGGATAAGTGATTAAACATGCCCTAGTTTTGTTTTCTGTAAATCTTAAAAAACAAATAATCAGGGAAGATTATATGGAGCCTACGCATGAAACTTCTTTAAGGGAGGATATTTAATCTCTGACTGTAGTTTCAACCTCCGCCTGAATGCACCTTTCAAGAAATGTCTTCAAGTACATGAGCTCTGGAGTGACTTCATTTATCTTCTTTCACACACGAAATGTCATGTTAGTACATTGCTCAGAAAATGTAGAGAGATTTTTCCATCGATGGCTTTAGAGGTAAACACATTGATTCACCTCGTTGTACGCCAGAAAGTATTCCTCATATATACCAAAAATGTGTTTATACCGTGTATAAAATACAAATGGCTCAAGAGAAAAAATATATTTAAATGTGCCTGTGGTTCCACCCATGGCATGATATGTAAGTTACACATGAAATCAGTTCATTTTCATATCATGCCATAGGTGAAATTATACACCGGAACAGCTAAGGATACATTTAAAACACAATTTATAGATCATTTTCATTTATTTGTATCCTTTATATTAATGGTATGAACAATGTTTATGGGACAAGGCCTCCTTAAAGGGGGAGTCAAACTGATCCGTAGCCAGGAATATAATAGCAGATACTTGATTTGGGTCTTAAAAGACCCTATATGTCCCTGCTAAAAGCTCACAAGAGCTTGTAGTGATGTGCCCGAACCCCAAAGATCGGACATGGCGCATTTTAACAAACATTAGCTGGTGCTCACTTTGCTCATCGGCTACATTTTCCCGTCAGGCTGAGTCAATGCAATGTGGCCTTATCTGATGGGTAGGATCCTGCAGCGGGATCCAAAGCACAGCTCATCACAGAATGTGGGAGGGTGTGATGAGCCGTTAAGTAAAAGGTCGTTCTTTATCATCCTAGCATCTTTTTAGCCACCCCCAATTATCCCGCCCAATCAGAATGTCCCCTCCATCCACCCATCATACTGAGTAGGGCAAAGGCAGTGGTGAGAGGTAGAGCCAATCTTAAACTTAAGATACATGTTTTATTTACTTGGGACAAGGGCACACTATTTTCTTAACCCTTGCTTTCATTATATTCTTAAACCCCCAAAAACTTGTTAATTCAAGTGAATGTACAGGGAATATAGACATTGTCTGGTCTATGCAGTAAGATAAAGTTTGGCTATGCTTAGTTCGCACATTTAATAAGACACGTTATACGCAAATATGAAAAAGTTGCTACAATATTGCTGTTAAAATCCTTGCATTTCACACAGATTGCCGCCATTATGAGACAAAAAAATGTACTACTATTAAAGGCTTACTGCAAAGTGTTACCAGTAAATACTTTGGCCTTCCCATTTAACGCTTCCTAATACACTCCTCTAGCACTTAAGTGGTTAAATGGGTTGTTCCTTGTTGTTCCCCACCCATGTTATTTTTATTTAACGCACAGACACGTTTGTGTCAGATGGTAATACTAAGGATGAGGTTTGAGACGGGGTTTGTTTGGAGTTTTATTATCTCAACGGCAAGTTCTGCATAAGATTATTTTCAAATTTCTTTTGTACAACACGAAACGCTGTCACGGGGGCATGGCAGGGAAACACAGAATGTTTTTGATATGTGGTGACCAGAGAAGATAAGATAAAATGTGTATCACCCTCTCAGCATCCGCATAGACTGCCAGTGGTGGAAATTCTGATGAAAGGAGTACATTTGGAAAAGGAGGTTCATTAAGATATAAAGCTGGACATTTTCCATCTGCCGGTTCCGCTGCTTTGTTTTACTTCTTATTTTCATTACTTGTTGTAAGATTTTCTGTGCTCATGTAAAGAACCTCTGAATTGTTAATGAAATGCTTTTTATTTTTATTTTTATGAAAAGTGATGCAAATTTAATTAATAATAAATATTTAATAAGTTGGCGGGGAAGTTAAATGTTTAACTTTAATTTATCACGTTTATGTCTTTGTTACTCACTGCAGGACCTCTCTGATTTTGCATGCTGCATACTGAATACCCCCCCCCCCCCCCTTCCTTTTTTCAGAATTTTTAAAACTGCATTTATCGCCTAGACTAGATTCTCGGGGGAGAGTTTTTGCTAGCAGGCTGCTGTTTCATAGGGGTTATGGAGTAGTCACCTCTACAAAGATTAAAAGACGCAATTAGATATAACACAGCAGATCTTTATTGAAGAAATTGTATTGACTTATTAAAGTTTACTATTCTGAAGATTCATTGTGTTGTGTCTAATTTCCCAGAGAACAAATCCAATAGTTTATTCTATGAAATTTTGATGTATTATAATTTTTTTGATCTCCATGATAAACCGTGTTTTAGTGTTTGCATAATTCAGAAGTTATATGATCTTAGAATTTGATACATCTACATTTTTTTTTTAAAGAAAGACCAAACCTCTATCACTTTTTGCAATAATGACATACAGTAAAGTGCATGATAATACCTGCACTTATTGGGCAGTTTTTAAAAAGTAACCCATACAGCTATAGCTACAGTGTGCTAACATTTCTTTTTGTGCTCTTGCACAAGTCCCTGTAACCTATATACTAAGATATAACTGGAACATTTTTGGGACAGGTAACAATTGATTCTGATACCATGAAAGATGCTCTGCTCTATGTGAGCTGTTGGAAAGGAAATTTATTTTAAATACATAAAATAATTCTATCCAGATTTAGTTTGATGTGTTTTAGTGTACCGTAACATTATGGGACACCTTCACTGATCCTCTTGCAAGTAAGTAAAAGCAGAAGAAACAAAGCATTTCTATGCAGAAACGCCCAGTAGAATATAAAGGTCAAACATTAAATAACAGATTAGAAAATCTTTAATGCCTTTATCAACATTATCATTAACTTCATAATACAGGTTTTAAAATAACTGTGCTGTATTATACAGAAGGACTATGTCAGTAAGAAACTGACAGGAAACCAGGCGATCATTCTTTTGAGACATGTAGAGAAGCATTAATTCTGGGAAGGAGGGTCATCTTTCCCACACATAATCTATGTTTTATGGTTTCGGCTGATTCTTTAGGTGTTAGCAGAGATCAAATTGACAGCACTCCTGCAGAAGCATTACAACCTCTGCTATGGCAAATACACTATCCCAATCATTATTTTCTTTTGTGAGAACCAAAGGTAATTTTGTTTGCAGTCCTAATGCATTGTAGTTTTCCCCTGGTCCCAGAATATCCTTTCTCATATTCCCATCTTGATCAATTGTTTGCAAATAATTAAGCTTTTAAGAGATAATGGTACAAGGCTAATGGACACAACCAAGTAAAACTCTCAACTCACTGTTTACCAGAGAGATGACAGATTTCCTCAGACACTTGTGGTTCCTTCAAGGGTTGTATATCAAATGGTCTCAATATTTGCTTTGTGAAACATAGTAATTTTATTCCAAGTTAATACTCATAAGTACTGCCAAATGCACATGACAAAAGGGCAGCGTACATTTTATTTATATAGTTTAAAATCCCAAGAGAGAAACAGACATTTCTTTTTGTGTGCTAAGTATTTGGAAGGCTTTTATTAACCCCAGTGTGCATACTAATAATTTGATGTGTGCTCTTGTACATATGTCACTTCTTTTAATGTTTCTTCCTTTCACTGGGCACTGCAGAAAGCAATTGTGCCCAGTCAAGTGCTATTGATACCCCACTCATTTGGCTTTGGTGTTATGTCCTACCTGCTCTCAAACTTCATTAAGGCGCACAATACACATTATATTTAAGCCACATTTTATAAATTCAATTTATTATAGGTAATCATTTGCCGACAAGCAGTCACTAACCAAAATGTTGCCATCAATCTCGAACACTGAGGATGTTTGTGTACCAGTATATATCATATTTTTTGATAATGTTTGCTATTTTCTCCCATTTTGATGATCCATAAAGCAACAACAACATTTTGTATCACATTTTTTGTCTGAAATCTGAATGCCTTTGGAATTATTTTGCTGTTTATTATAGGTAACATCCCTTAACACAAAATTGTAGAACTTGGCATTTAACAACAAGGAGTCAATAATAGTGTGGTATGAGGAAGAGGTGGCACCGGAACTTTTGTTAACTTAAGACCATCAGTCACTTTGGAATTACTATTTAAAATTGGTAACTTAAGAAAAATATTTTATGTAAAATGAATTTACAGCTCGTGTAACAACTAACTATCCCCCCAACTAAGTCCTTTATTCATACATTCCGAGGTCAAGCCTGCCAAAATGCATCTCAACAACCAATCACATCCTTCTAAGGTTTACATCATACAGTCTGGGTGCCAGAACATTCCATTTCCCAGGGGACACCTTTTTGTAGTGCTTAGAATAGAAACAGGCCCTAAAATTCAATGGTACCAAATAATAATTTGAAGCATCCAGTCTATAGTTACCTATTAGACTTAAACAAGATAACTTCAACATGATTGAAAACAATTATGTGCAACATCCACAAAATATGCTACAGGTCAGTTGCATTGTACTGCAGCCAAATATTTTTTTTATATCCTAAAACCTCTTATTATAAATATTTCATGAATGTCCATGGTAGGTGTCAAAACCTGAAAACATGCAAAAGAATCCCATAGTAATTAGCTGAGTAGGGGATAAGATTAATTGAGTTTTGTCACAGGATAGTTAATGTGACTGATGACCCATTTGTCAGTTACTCTTTTCACCTATTGCTCATATCCCCAGTTAATGACTTGAAAATATGTACTTGAAGTTTTTTTTTTTACTTTTAACCCTGTGGCAAGCTAGCTCCAGGTTAGATCATGTCTCTCTTTTTTTTTAGGTGTACTGGAGGGTAAACCACATCAAATCTAGAAAAGAAAAAAAAAATAAAACAACCAAAATAACTTTTTTTTTCTTTTTTCTAAGAATTGGGAGTATTTAAACATTTTTAAACATATTAAGTTTCAGTTAAAAGGTCTGTGTCATTATGGACCATTGGCTGAGACGGATTAGCTGAATGAAGTCATGGCTTTCATGTGATTATGGCAATTATAGATTTTTCATGAAACTGAAAGTTTCTGCTACAGTAAGCCAATAAATATGTTGAAAAGAAGATCAGATGACTTGAACACACCATAGTAAAGTTTGGAAATCTGTGTTATGTAATTAAGTAGTATGGTTTTTTTTTTCTTCTTTCTCTTTTTTTTGGTGGCTAAATTATTTTGATGCCTCATTTGCCCAGTCTTGTCTGCTGGAAAGAATGCAGAACAATTGGAAACAGCATAATAGACATTAAGTCCTCATTTTCAATGGCTAGAGGCAAGCTAGCAATTATTTCTTCCTTTATGACATTCAACACAGTTTTCTCCAATTACTTAAAATAAGATCATGTGATAAGAGTTTTCCTTACTTTTCAGGCCCATGCTCCATGTAGTATAAGGCGGTTAGGGCTCAATGTTTTTATGCAGATAAATTTTACACACATCATATTACTTTGCATATTTTGCATGTGCTTTTTTTCAAGCACCCATTAAACAAACTCTTTTGGACTCTTGTTTAATCCCTCACACGTACAAAAACTGAACTTTTGTCATGCCTCCCACCCTTGTGAAGGAATGTTACCTTATTATTTATCCTGAAGTACAGGGTATTAACATTTGCAGTGGCTTTGAGAGTCAGTTGCCTGTGCAGATGGAGCACCTACAGTGAGATCTGTCGAAGGTCGGAGGCGGCCATTTTTGTTAGACAGGTGAAAAACCGTGAAACACGTGTTAGACATTAAAAGCAATATAAATATATAAAATATATATATATTTTGCAACAACTACTGGTATACATTGAGTGTAATATGTATAACTATTATAAATTACTTCATTGTGTTTATAGCCCTAAACAGTTAAAATGATTGCATCATCATCAAGACTGCTAAATAACATCAGGAATGAAAACCATAAACAAAATTAAATCTCTATAGTAGTAAACATTAGACTACATAAAAACGAGCACAACTATGAAGGGCACTGGTCTTTTGTTCACCCGAGTTGGATGTTTTATTTGAAAAAGAAAAAGGCTTGTTTTTTGGGGGGGTTTATTGCTCCCAATTAACACAAGCTCTAATATTTCCTAAAAGTCTATGATGTTTATTATTTTATATTTTGCTCTTTTATAAATTGCTAGAAATTATAGCAGAAAAACTTTGAAGCAGGTTTTCACATATAGGGTACCTGTTAATGTGAGCACCTTGTAAATACAGACTTATTTAAGCACATGTGTACTGTCGTACAGGTTTGGATTTTCTTGTTGTAAAAATAAGCAAATCGGCTGGATTTACTGAGGCTAATATATTCTTTACACCTCTTAAAAGGCTGCATTGTGTAAGCAATCTGAAGAATTGTGGAATGCTTTTAAAAACAACAGCCCTGTATACAGTGAGACGTGGATCTGAGTGTAGCAGGCAGGCATGCAAGTAATGTTAGGGCATGTCTAATCCTTCTTAGCAAATAATGCTAATGGAATTAAAAGCTAGTCTAACCAGCATGTTGTATAGCAGAAATGCTCTTCTCACAGGTGCCTTCATTTTTACACTGCTCTCAAACATTTAAACATATTTATACAATTAAACTATAAGGATGAAATCGATTTTTATTTCAACAAGGAATTACATACAGCTTTAAAGGGACTATGTCACCTAAAAATAGTTTATGCCGTGAATGTAGAAAATAAACATGATCTACACATTGTGTTAGCAGAACTGCAAACTAAAACATAAATGAAGAGAACAAAAGTGTTTTAAATGTGCCTGTGGCGTCTTCCTGTTTATGATATGCAGACTACTTTCATTGGGAAATGTGTATCATGTTAGTAGACATATTTAAAACACACCTCTTAATTTGTGTATTTTCTTGCTATTTTTTGTAATGAAATGTATATATCATGTTATATTCTCTAAATGTATAATATAAGCATGTTTAGTGCCTTTAATATTGTATGATAATATGTATTCAAAGTCACACTTTAAATAAATGGATCTTCTTTAGATAAACTCTGAAAGTCAACCTGTACTGTTGTTTATTTTATTGTAGTTTATTTTACTGTAGTTGTTTTATATTTACATATTCTATTAACAGTTTTTGTCCCAAACAAAATGTAGGCATTTAAAATCATTTACCTTTTTAAATACCAATGGTGTACATTCACTCAATTTGCAGACATGCAACATTGTGAATGTAACAGTAGTATGGACATGGGACATCCTAGTCTAGTTCAGTTTGCGACATTATTTATTTTTCCAAGGTGCTATAAACATGGGGTAATAAAACCAGGGGTAATATAAAACTTTGAATATAATTCTATATAAGTATTCATAGATAATGAAAACAAAGTAGGTACATTACAGTATGAACATCTTCTGCAAATGTTTTTTTTTTAGAATTAATACACTACATATGAGTGATTCATTGGAATCTTCAAGTATATAATATGAATTGTGTCTCAACAAAATCCATCTAGAACAGTGTTTCTGATATCACAGATGTTCTTCATATGGTATTTTAGGTCAAGGTATAATCTGAGAATTGTCCACTCTGGGTGTGGTTTGTCAGATATATCAGTGATGTAATGTAACAGGACCATACAAATATCTCTGATGGACCAATGTTACCTGTGGGCCACCAACTTGACAACTCTCTATCACTCACTCAAATACAAATGTCATCCTTCATTAGACTTATTCTTGACAAATGTCTTTAACATCATTTATCATTAAGTATGCTATTATTTGTCAGCTACATGTAATCAGACATAGTCACATTTTCTTCCCTAGAGTTTCTATTTAGTGTTCTGAAATTTAAAACAGTTGATGGATACAGTTTGAGCTGGCTCTGTGACAAGTGGTCCCTTGAAACTTTGAAGTGTTTCAATCCAGTTAATCAGCATCACTGAGCAGTTGATATGCAGCTACCCTAATGCTAAACCTCCCTGGAGGAGAGTTGAGGGGCAATAATTTAGCAATATCAGAACTTTACTTTGTAGAAAAAGAAGAATAGCATCTTGTCAATTGTAATTTGACGAAATGAGGAAAATTTGATTACGACTTAAAAAAAAAAAAAATCAAACGACTTAGTGAAGTTTATATAACATACTGCTGAAATGGTTAAATGCATCCTAGATTTTTTTTCACTAGTCATTTATCTTCATGGCTGTTTCCTTTGTAAGTTCTCATAAGAAATCTTATCCAGCAATTAACATTTTTTTAAGTAAAAACAACTATTGAATAGCTGTATTTGGCCTCGCTGCCTCATGATTAGCCTAAGACAGTTATGTTAATGTCAGGCAAAATATGCTGTTCAGATGACCTTAAGTTGGCATATGTTCAAAATCCCAGCTCTTTGTCGATAAACCACATAATGTGGAGGATGCTGATCTTTATGCCAATGGAGCCAGGGTTTTTTTACATTTTGCTTTTCTCTCTATAAATTGAATTTGGAACTAGTGTGAGCAAATGTTTAGCTGATTGTCTGTAGGTATGGCACTTTCTCCCACTGTGTGCCAATTGAGGATAAATTGAATAACAGCGTATAGCCAGAATTTCTAATAGCTATTTTTTCACTTCACTAATTCTTGTAATTGCTATGTCTGCTGTGTCTAATAATTAAATGATGTAGTATTCCGCTGATGGAAGTGTGACACACCTCAGCATTTTGTGTTTTAATTATTGACTGCATGCTGGTGTTATTGAATGTCACCAAAGAGAATATAGCAATGAATCTAAAATCTATCTTTTGTTATCTTGCAGCACCCCTACCCTTCAGAAGAACAGAAAAAACAGTTGGCACAAGACACAGGTCTCACTATTCTCCAAGTGAACAATTGGTAAGTAATTTGATTCAGTGTTTACATACAATCAGCATTCCCGCCTCTGGCAACTTCCAGCTAATGATTTGCGTTCGTATGTGGCACGCCCTGTAATTGCCTGCTTTTCCTCGTAGTTTCTTGATGCAAAAGTAATATTGCCTAAAGAATGTTTCCAGAGATGTGAATTTTAATACTATTGTGCTATACAACTGCATCCTGGTACTTCTTTAACTATAACAGTGAACAGCATCTCAAACACAGGCCTGTGAAGGTGACAGAGATTACTCCACATTATATTTATTATTATTATTATTATGCGAGTGTGTCTGATTTTTTTCTCTCAGTGGGAATTTATGTGGCATTTTTTAACTGGATTATTACAGTGACAATCATTCCTACTGGCAATATTGTTAACATTAAGTGAAGCATACATAGACAATGTTGGCAGTGATGTTGCAGCTATGGATACTGGGTAATACAGCATATTATGTTTTGCTATTACCCTGGACTTTACAAGACTTATGTAATGTCAAACCAGACACGATTGGCTGAAGGTGTTTGGCTCTTCCTCTTGCCATCCCTGGGATTTCCTGTCTGCAGAAAACATCCTACTCCTATTGCTTCTGTCTTTGTAGCTGATGGTAATTTGTTAGTCAAAGCATTAGCAGTGCAGCTTAGCACTTGAGTAGGGTGGCCATTTTATTCAGGGATGCAAATGATAAGTGGATACTTCAAGGCTGCTTTTAGTAACATGTAGATCAGTACTGTAATCTCCATTTTAGCCTAACATCACACTGTGAAATAAAGAATTATTTTAGCCTAGGTAGTCCAGAAATATGCATTTGAAACACAAGAGGCCCTGAGTAGAGCAGTGATGTGGCCATCCTAGCTCTATGTTGACCAATAACTAGTTACAGCTTATCTACAGCTTGATGTATTTTTAATGTACCAGAACTAGTGCAGGATCTAACAAGCATGTTATGCGTCAGGCTATTTCTTTGGGTATGACGATTACATAATAACTAATAATGAAACATATCTTGTTATATACAATACTGCAGTGTGGCTGGTAACACAACTTGACACTCTCCAGTGTTTAGTTTGGCTCAATGCAAGTCAAGGATTCTCAATGTTCTCTGGTTACATGTCCATATCAGCTGTAGAGGATACATTTGGTTTTAATGTTCTCTGAATATACATTAACACCGTATGCTAAATTATAGAGAGAAAACAGGCTTATCTGATGGTTACATTTCATTACAGGGAATGTCAGTTTTTATTGATATAATCCTATGTAATCCTCGTTGTAGCACCTTAGTGATAACTAGTCACTTATGTTATTTCTGCCATTAGAGGATTAATATCCAAACTGCATTATCTATGAGAGACAGGCAAACTCACAAGCGTAGCTTATAAGGGTTATCAATTCCCGTGACCTGAATTGCCTTGGGAGATCAATTTGCTGCTCTATTAAATGGAGGACTGGGAATACAGAATGTCCTGTGAATGTAAATGTGGTTCTAAGAGCGCTGTGTATTTTCATCATTTCATAGCTTGTTTCTCCTTTAGAGGGTCTCTGCCACCTAAATGGTGTTTACAGTGGGCATGTTGATTTATACATTGTGTTAGCAGAACTGGAGGTTTAGATTAAGACAGAAATGTGTTTATGCTGATCATGACATCAGATTGTTGCACCATATGTAAATCTTACATGTGTCCTGAATATGGTACTTTAGTAATATACAGTGTAATGAAATAAACAGACATATTGTAAGTACATTTGCCTCTTAATCTTTGCAGTTGTTTTTTGTAAATACCATTTTTATTCTCTACTTTCAAGGTACAAGCAGTGTTACAATGGTTATATTTATTTATTTTATTTATTTAGAAAGTGTTTTACCAGGAAGAATACATTGAGATTTCTCTGGTTTTCAAGTATGTCCTTTGAACCACAAATGAATCATTCTTCAAACGAGTTTAATGGAAAGTGTCAGAAATGTATAGGTAGATTTAGGTTATTTCTGTATTTGATAGAACTGCATGCTCTTTTTATCAGGAGTTGCCAACCTTTTTATTCGCTAGTTGTGGTGGACTGCAACCCAATTAACCTTGCTGACCAAGAATGCCAGGAGTTGTAGCCAAGGGCTAGAAACATTTGTTCTGTTTTAAAATGATGTTAAAATCTCATGACATGTAGGTACTATATTAAATTACATTTGTACAACATGAAAGGCAACATTGTTGCGAATATGTGCTCACAATTCATAATAGTCAGTCTAACCTAGTAGCTATGTAATATACCTACTATTTTCTATGTCACAGTCTTTCAGAATCCCAGTGTGGTCCAAACTTGTTGAGTTTGCTCCCTACTATTTGTATTGTAGTCTACCTCTCTTAATATAAAAGCTGGTCCTGCCTTCTTAAGCATGGGTTAGCCTAGTTCAGAGCCGTTCAAGAGTTTTTTCAAGTGGGCCCCAAGTTCAGATGGGCTTATGCGTATTGGGCTGCATTCACTTTTTACAAAATTTATAAAAAAGTTGAATTAAGCAGCATTAATACAAAAGCAGTTCAAACAACAGGGAAACACCTGGCGTACAATGTGCAGTAAACTCAATAGGCAAACCTATAGAATGTTATATATATTTTAGAAATATTGTTTTGGGTAGCTTTAACATGACTATTTAAATGCTATAACTGGTGTTATTGGATGGCTTTAGCAAAACTATTTGAATGTAAAATATACCTGTAAAATAATTGGAAAATATAAATGTAAATAGTACAGCTCCACAAGGAATTTCTTAATATGCCGTGTACTTTAATTTAATTAACAAGCAAAATAGGTTTTTAATTGCATATTTATTATTTTAAGATACAGATGAGCTTGGGTTTTTTATTGAAAGAATGCTTTGCCCCATCTATCCTGGCCAATTTTATACCTACTGTAAAATACAATAAGCTTCTGGATACAATACCACTAGGGTGTAAATATATATATATATATATATATATATATATATATATATATATATATATATATAAAAAATCTTGATTTTTTATGGTTGGCAAGAGACCTTCCGAAATCCCCCACTATAAGGCAACAGGGTTATTTTACACGGTGCACCCTTTATTCAAATAAAAATTATATTTTTATTGCAGCCATTCAGACTTCTGGTAGGATTTTTGGATTTTCATTAATATCTTTGTGATCAAATTATGTGACTATACAGAAAGATGCATTTGGCTTGTGTGGTTAGGCTTGTAAAATTAGAATAGTATTTAACATTTGAATACATTTCTGAACACATACCTGGACAAAATAATTATTTGCTCTAGGGAAAGTAAACCAGGGAGATTAGATTTTTTTTGCATGCTTTTTCCCCCTCTAATCTCTGCTAGCAATAACTTTCTAAAAAATGTTTGCTTCTCTGTGAAAGATTCTGCCTAACTTGTTAACACACATGTACATTTTTGTATTATTAATGATGAGCCACTGTAAATCAGTGTTGCAGAGATTAAATAAAATGCTGAAGGGTAGCCTGGGTGCAGATCAGTCATAAATTATTGGCAGCAACGCAGCATGTGGGAATACATGAAATGTGTTTAAAAACATAAACTCGCGTCTAGAAGAATGGTATTTAACAATAACATGGAATATAGCGTTGGTGGATATGATTATTAGAACTTTTGTTGTTGTGTAGAGTGATCACGTTTTTCTTGCATTACTCCAAGCTTTTGACTTGACAAAGTGCTTAACATGTCATGTTTAACAATTGTGTCTGATAGGACTTGAAAATTCAAGTACACTTTATACTCGTTAATGCTGTGATAACATCAGATAAAAGATTCGTTGTTGGATTGGAAGGTTTGCTTTGAAAATCTGTACCTTTTACAAATATTACATGTAGTAGTCGCTGCAAGAAATATGTTTTCTACCAGTTCCTACAACACCCATGATCCTCAGTGTCTGAGTGGCAATTAGGAAGAAGTGTATTTGCTCGTTACTTGTCATTAATCACATGGTACAGTCAGTCAGGGAATGATAGAGTATTTTGTAAAAGTTTTGTTTATATAATATTGATTTAGTTCATTTATATACCAGATAACTTTTTCTATTTCCTATAAAATGTGAAGAAGCAGTTTTACCTGTGCTGCTCTGGATCAAATCTTTTGTCCATCAGCTTTTTTCTCCTCAAATGCCCAGAGTGGGTGTCTAGAACAACTTTAGTCCATGATCTAAACGTATTGCTGTGTAGTCAACAATGGCAAAGTGTTGTTTTTGTTTTTTTGGTATAAATGATTTTTATTAATTTTAGAAAAATTAAGAAAAATATACATGCATCAAATAAATATTTCACAGTATAGATTATTTTACAGACAAATATTCAATACACAAAATGCTGACTTATTATATTTATATTTATTCGGTATAAAAATATATATATAGTTTGAAAGTAGTAAACTTTTCCTCCACGTCAGTCACACATACCATATGCATCCCAATAGCCTCTAGAGTGGTGGACGACGATTCATCTTATGGAGAGGGATAGTCTAGCTGTCTTTGTTCCCCTATTATCTGGCAATGCACAAATTGGAAGCAAGGTTTGTTACATAATGATGGAAGGATGTATTATGGGCCTTACAACCCGAGACGGACATGGTAGAAGAAATTCTTAAGGAACTGTTTTTCATTGGCAGGTTCAAAACTTTGATATTTAATAAAAAAAATGTAAAAAAAAATTCTTACCTGATACATTTCAAAATATGTTGCAAATGTTTCACCTGCTTTAATCCTTACCTAGCAGTACTGTTAAAGTGTATGACCATTTTACAAATATGGAGCTGATTTAAACCATGGGGTGTCAAAATGCATTCCAGAAAGGCTGAGACAATAAAGGTCAAAGCCAAACCTCTGCTTATGAACAGGTGTCACTGTTTAATGGAACACTCAGTTGCTCAGCCAATCAAAGTGTTAGTCATAATAGTCACTCGGGTAAGAAGCTCATTAGTGATGTCATTGTTGGTTCACGGCAGACGGTGAGACATTTAAGAGATTTAAGAGATTATACACGGAAACATTAAAAAAAATATTAATTACACCTCTGAGTAATAGAGAAATTAATTGTAATAAGTCAATAGTTAAAAAAAAAACTTTATATAATTGTATATCTGTTTATACAGTTTGCTGGAGAACCTTGAAAGGGCAAACTTAATTATATATAAAAAGTTCTGGCCTGGGTCTGTTTACATTTGTTGTATGTGACATCAGTTCTCCCTTAATCTGTCCTGGTTGCAATTTCAGTTTATTTGCTACCGCAAAACAAACAGATATAACACTAATAGGGATTGAGGTAAATATATTTATTATGGGCGAAAAGTACATATATTTTTGGGCAGTGTGTTTAAACGTAAGATTGGAGATTGTCTAGTGATTCATTTAAATTGACTCATTAGCTAAACATTTTAATACTGTGAATATAGAGAATAGAAATGCTTAAAAGTGGTATTAGCAGAGTTGCATGCAAAAATGCATAATTTAAGATACAAAATGTTTTTGAGCTGTATCTGTAGTGTCCTACTGTTGATGACATCACCTTGTGACTTGATATGTAAATTCAATTTACAATGGGAAATGTGTCATTTACTTTTCAAGCCACATGGTAATATTATGAACAGGAAACCCCACAGATATATTTTTTTAAACCAATTTTACTCGTTGCAAAATTGCAATAAACTGCATAAATTAACCCCATGAATAGCTAATCTGTGATTATTCTTCATTCGCTACCTTTACAGTATATGTTTATGTAATGGAGGTCCTTTAAATGGAAGGTATGACCATAAATAGATTAGACATAATACATGGTAGTGTAAATCTTGTTGTTTCACTAACCATTCTGGTGTTTGCAGTTGGAGTCATGTGAAATATATATATATATATGTGAATGTACCATAAGTACAACAGATGCGGTTAGCATGTTGTTTGCTGTTATTCCAAGTTATAAATAAATCAGTTGTTTGTCGTGTGTATAAATTAATATATCAACAGAGATGCAAGTGATATTAATTATGCATACGTTTGTAGGCAACTTTACCAAAAAAATAGACCTTATTTTGGTAAAGTCCCATTTATAAAAAAAAAAACATGATAAATGCATATTGAACATTATTTAAATGAATTCATTATTATTTTTATTTTCAAACCATGAAGCTCCTATAGGGATGAATGGAAGCTTTTAATGTCAATGACAGATATGGTGGACACGAACATTGTTCATGGTGGACATTTAATGGACCTTGTAATGGACATTTTAATGGGATTGTATCACCTTACTATTGTTTTTTTACTGTGACTGTAGAAAAATAAAAAAAAGATGAAAAATAATCTATACATTGCAATCCACGGGTGATTCACATCAACTGCAAATGACATATTACACATTTCCCACTGACAAGCAGTTCATTTGCATATCAAGCAACAGGTGATGTCATAAGCAGGCGACTCCACAGACACATTTAATACACATTTTTCTCCTAATTTCTGAATTTACTTTCAGTTTTGCTAACACAATGTATAGATCATTTACAATCATTTTGTATTCTCTACATTCACAGCAAAAGCAGTGTTTTGATGTTACAATCCCTTTAATGATTTCCTATGGTTCTTCACAGACTTTTCCATGGACACTGGTGTCATTGTACAGACATTTTGCCTGTGTCTGGATGTACTGCATTTAATATTCTCTAGCCACAACTAGCAGGAATATATTATATATAATTTTGATACCAAAATAATAGTTGTCAAATGTATTTTTTAACCCCCAGAGTGCCTGAGAGACATGGAATAATCAGCAAGTTGACATTAAAATAGTTATCAACTTATTATTCAAAAGGAACTGTATCACAGTTTTAATTATAACATTACACTCAGTGCATTTTAAGGATCCTTAATTACATCAATCAATGCAGATCTCTGTATAAAAAGCTATATAGTAACTCCTAGGGAGAAAAAAAAGTGTTTTAATTGTAATCACTCAAAAATGTTTAGCTTGCATATTGCTCCAGACAGGCTTGGAGTGCTTCCAGGGAACCAATGTATTATTAGAAAAGCTGAGCAAATAACTCGCAGGCAGAAGAGATTTGAATCTAAAATTCACCAGGTATTGAGAGAAAGTGCTGTCTCTATAAGCCGGTCATATAATCTCAGTGTGTGTCTAGCTAGGGTTTTGTAGACTGCCTTCCCTGATAATTCAATTAAGCTCCAAATACCTATTTCCACAGCTCTCATGAATACCTGTTTATTTATAAATCACCTTACTATCTATGGTAAACAAGATATTCTATTTTAAAGGAGTAGACATTTATAAAAAATAAAAAAAATAATAATTCTACATGGTATCTTTATTTAATTCTTTTATTAGAAAAAAATATTTGTATATTAAACAGGTTTTTTTAAAAAAATATTGTGACAGACAGTAATATTTGCTGATGTTATGTTGAGTAATTATGTACTATATGCTTATACTTTTATTAGGGTCCTCATGCCTGCCCAATGAATATATTAGAACCTTTCAGGCTTGCCCATAACAACCTGAGGCATCTTGACCACATATCTTGGTTGCTGTATGATTAATCCCCTATGTACCAATCTTGTTACAATGTTACAATACTATCTGCATGCAGAAGGCAACCAGTGCAACTAGTGAAGACAGTAAAAGTGTACTCCATTACTGAAGAGGGCTAATCTATGACAGGTTAAAGTTATACAAATATTTGCGTAAATTAACAATGTATCTTGTTGGGCCTTTGAGGGCTACATTGTGAAATAGTAGAAACTATGACTACCAGAGTCAATACACATGCTGTAGGTGATATCTGTGTCTGTGCATTGCAGAGCCCTAGGAATCTTACATAAATTAACCATGACTCACACTGTAAGATAAATGATGTTTGTGATGACTGATAGGCCACATCCGTATCCTCTTCCCTATTAAAGTGATATCACTTGATATAATGCGCTATGTCAGTCTCCTTTTTATTACAGTCAGAGGATGATTTTTCCCCATGTTTTATATATTCTTCTTAGCGTGTTGTGGGTTTCAGTACCTATCCAGAAAATTAATGATGGATGAGTTAATTAGCAGTAGTACTTTTGCAGATGTTTTGGTTGCTTGATTAAATGACATCACACTCCTGTGAATGGTGATGACCCTCCAATTTAAGCAGAAATGTAAATTCCTGCGGATTATGGTTTTCACATTATTATATAGGATATGTACCCTTTGTTTATAGTACATTGGATTTTTGTTGTACAGAGTTATCATTGTTAAATGACTCAAATAAGGATTTAATATACTGTTTTATCAAGAGGCTATTGGTCTGCTGGGTACATGGAAAGCAATGTTTGCTACACCCACTTGGCACAATATATTTGTGGGGGTGGTTTGTGCACAGTCTGCCTCCTTGAGATGGATACCTGCCTATTTTCCGGGCTATACTTACTTGCTACCATCAGTTAGCAGTATTTGCCAAATATTTACTCATGCTTTGGTACAGAGCATAAGAGGGAGTTACAGACTAAGTTAGACAAACAGATTCAGACGAAAACATGAGGTAGAAGGTCCTGCTTGTCAGCTTGGCCAACAGGGCCCAGCCCCATAGTGGAATGGTAGCAAACAAGTTTGTTTCACCAATCCCTCGTAAGAATACAACACTATGGCTTTTCTAGCTTTTGCTTCTAAACGTGAGTTGATTCATTGTATCATGGAGATCCATGGATCCAAGCAGCATACATTTATTTACAGTTATCCTCAAGAGCACTTCATGGGCAAGAGACATATCAGAAAGTGAGCAGTGGGTCGGAAAAACCAACAACATAAGAAACAACATCCCCATTTTAATGTCTTAAATTCTGTCATGATATGGTAATATATAAAACACACACAAAACTCATTTTCTTTTTCAAGGTTGTACAAATCATATCATATTATCCCTTGGAGGCTTTGCAAAACTGATTGTTTAAGCAGATGTCCACTGTAACACAATAGAACAAGAAACAGTCATATCTAAGAAGAATATGTTACAACAATACCAATCTCTGTTCTACTCAAGTTTTGGTCTGTTCTTGTTAAATCTCCCTAAATGTATTTACACAAAGTTTGACATTGTGGTATTTCAGTGCTTGCACAGACCTGATCTACGCCTATTTTGAGTCAACAGTGGCCAGGGATGGTGCAGCGTAATTAACCACCGAGAAATGAAACCCCAGCAAGCTAAGTAGCGCTTCCTTAGAGACCTCCTCTCCCTTACATCGCCGAGTTGCTTCAGGCTGTGCCTCCATAAAACAAACTGCATTTTTTTTCTCCCAGACGCTAAAAAGTCAGTCTGAAATATTGAAAATGGGGCAAATGCTGCCTCCTTGTTGGATAAAACAATTTTCTCTTCTTAAAAAAAATCAGGGAGAGCCAGAGGCACAAGAGAAGGAAATGCATTTGGAGGCACGTATTGTACAGAGCCTGGTGTAAAAATGAGTTTGTGTAAATGATGTATGGCTTTCTGTATCAGCACGAAAGGTTTAAAGATTCCTTTTTCACTTTAAAGAAAACAGCACACTTAAAGAAAATCTGGGTCATTTAACAGTTTCACTAATATTGTATAAGCTGCACTGGCATTTGCGGTTGAGGCCCTGGCAGACTTTTTCTAATATTCTCTTTAACACTAATTTTTTAAAGACATATTAACCGCAAAAATGCACGACAGTAATAAATAAATAGATAAAATGAACCAAAACAAGAGTATGTAAGACTTTGCTTCGAGCCATGTTTTGGGATTCTGTCTGTGCCTATTTTATCTATTGAAAAAAAAAAAAAACCCACTACAAAAGACTTACTTTTAGCCTCTTGTGCACTGATCAATCTGCATAGTCAATTGCAGATTTCCACTATCCTAAAGCAATATATGTGCAGCCAGGGCTAATCTGTTTGATGTTTTATTGGGTTACATTTGTCCAATTCATTTCAATTCCCAGTTGCCTTATAAAAAAAAATTCCAATTTTATCATGGCTACATCATTATAGATGGGTGGAGGGAATGTTGTGCAGACACTACAATGGAACTCTTTAGAACAGGAAGAAAAAAAAGAATGTGTTACTGCAAAATATTACCCTGTTGTTGTTGCAACAGTACACCATCTTATCACATTTAATATCACTACTGTATGTCTTAGTTTACTTAAAGGGACAATATATGCATTTTAATAACATCTGCATAATGTCTACACAATTTATCAGTATGTAAATATAAATGTTATCTTCAGTACTATTGCATTTTCAATTTCACCTTCTACCTCATTTGGTGATGTCATATGGTCCTTGAAGGTCAGCTGATGCAAACTCTATGTCCATCTATACCAGTGGTTCCCAAACCAGTCCTAATGACCCCCTAACGGTCCAGGATTATGGGATTACCCACTTGTGTTTAAAAAAAAATCTACCCCTTTTTTACGTCAACTTGTTTTAATAATAAGATGACCATTTTTCTAACCTGTGGAATCTGCTTAAAAGGCCTCAGATGTAAACATACAGTGGAATGTGTCTATTTCATTAAGCTTGGATCATTTCATTTGTTAGTTAATTGATCATTGTTTTAGCCAGAGTCTTTATCATATTTTATCACTGGGAAAGCTTTGAGGTAGTTCTCTGTTTTTGCTACATGGCACACATTTCTCATTACTGCCTGAGGAGGAAGGCTGTGCTTGAAGGGAAATCTACTGATTCGTATGATTGATGGTCTTGCTGTGATTTGTGTAAATTCCAATATTATGTTTCTGTAGTAGGCCGTTGGTGACGCATACATATAGGCTCCTTTCTCCATTGTGAAAAGGTTTTGTTTTTCTTGCAGCATGGATGAGAGGAAAAACAATGCAAAATTTCCACATATTACGTCACTTATTTTAATCTGTGATTCAATAGGGTTTTTTTGGTTTTTTTTATCAATGACTTCAGAGGTAAAAGGAATGGCAGAGAATTGAGAGGGGGAGTTCAAACTTAAAGCCAAACTTGCTGAGTTGGAAAAATGTCCCCTTTCACCTGCGTTAGAGAATTCTTCTCACTTTGACCTAAATTCTAAAATTCCCATGTCAATTCCCTACAATTGTCTCTTTATTGAGCCAACCATTTAATAATGAGGTGATCATTAATTATTTTATTGTCTGTGATATTTCATTTTAATCGGTGGGATATTATACTATCTATGTAGACTATTCCCTACAACTGGACTGACAAGTGAACTGCAAAAAGCAAGCATTATAGATGAGTTGGAAAGTTTCTCCAACCTGCCACTCTTTCCATCTTGATTTTTTTCAGCTCACTTACAGTTCACTTGTCATTTCACCACAGTTTACTTTTAGTGAACAGACTTATATGATAATGCACAGAGATGTTTAGTGTATTAAACTGGCTGGCATTCTTTCAATTAAACACATTTATGCTTGGTACAACTGATTACTTATTATTTAAGTATTGTGCTGATGACCAAATAGCAGGTAGCCAATACTACATTATTGATTGACTAATGATTTACTGTTCACAGTCAACCAGTAGACTCTTGCAGCCATCTTCTTATCCCTATGCTTACACCCCCTTTCATGGCAGACCAAGGCCTACCCATTGGCTGACCAATCTTTGTGCATCTAGTAGGATGCAACTGGGCAAGCTGTAAATGAATGGAAACATAAGACCAAAGGGATCTATACTGAGGTAGAGATGGTTGGTTTCATCCAGTAATGGAGAGGAGTGAAATCTGCATGAAAATTCAACAATATGATCAAACTATGTAATGCATGTATATAACATTCAAGATGTATATAACATTCAAGATAAATATTTGTGCAAATAAGTCACCATTTCACTTTTACATGCTAAGTTAGTCAGTGTGTAGTGCAGTATTTAAGCATTGCATATAACAGGAACTACATGTGTATAAAGTATGATCATGATAGAGATAATTAGTTGTTCCAAAGCAATAAAAGCTAAACCATTTTTATGTAATGACATTTAATTAACGGAAAGCTGTGGTAGCAGTTTTAAAGAATATTTAAGGCAAATGATGCTTGTTTCAAAGGGTGCTCTGCATTAACTAATTACGATTTAAGTATAATTTACACAGTGTTACTTTACTGGAAAATATTTTCATTCCTTTGGAATAGCTTATATGAAAAATATTCTATTTTAACAAAAATCTAGCAATGAATATTTGTCAAGTTTTGATCTGGATGAAAACAGTGTTTCTTCCCTTACATTTAAAAGGAAATGATTTTTCTGTTGCATACTAAGAGCTGTTGAGACATCATTTGAGACGTTTGCTAATATTGGCTTATGCATTTTCTGTATATTGATCTCCTGGCTGCTGCTGTAGCTTAATGCCTATTACCCTCAGTTAGCCAAAAGTCCTCATCACCCTAAACCTTAGTGAATAGTATTTAAACAGTTTGAGGGCCACAAATTACACAAGTTTCATGAAAGGTCCAATAAGTAGTAATAGTTGTTGGGCGGGACTCTGATACTCTCTGGTTTAACATAGAATTACAAAGCTCTAGTTCATATCAGATGTCAGCTTTGTTCATTGTGGGGAGGGCTTGCTAGTTTAAAATGAGCTCCACAATTGAAGTGATTTATGGGAGTGATGTGCATTTAATAGTAGTGAACTGCATACTTCTTGGTTCTCATAGAGTTAATATCAGAATAAGCACTGTATATCAATATACTAATTTACTAAAGTATTCAATAATATCCTTCCTGTGCAAAAGACTTAAGTTTTTTTTTTTTTTTTAAAGATTCTTTAATATTTTCAGGGGGGTCTTTAACATTTGTTCCATGTATTTACAGTCTCTGTCCATATAAAGAATAGAATTACTGAGACTATTATTGTAATCACCATAGGGAATTAATATGCGCAGATTGGAGAATTGAACTGACTAAAATTGGTCAACTTATGCCGATTTCGAGCCAGATTTGGGGGTGTTCGGTCTTATAAGAGTAAGCAAAATCCATAGGAATGTAGCTAAAAGCCGGCCCAAATTTGGCCATACAGGGGAGCTGAACTCGGCCATACTGAGTAGCCAAATGGCTTTATGCCCCGATCTGGCCTGAGTTGGTGACAGATCCGGGCATATTGAGTAGACCCTTTGGAAAAGTATTGATTTGTTGTCAGATTACATTACATTAACATGTATTAACATAGCGCCAACAATTTAAGTAGCATTTCGTACAGAGCATAGAGGGGAATTACATATTATGGTAGAGGAGCGGACTGGTACATGAGGTAGAGAACCCTGTTCGAAAGCTTAGAATCCAGAGATCCTAGGTATTATTATTTTAAATATAAATTCCCCTGAAAATACAGTTCACCATTCAAGTCCAACTGTACAAAAGTTACCTACAAAGTAATAAAAAACTAACATGAAAGCAGATTATTTATCTGACAATTCCTAACAATGTTTTCCTTATCTGGAAGTTGTTTACTGCACGTCTTAGCATTTCACGTCTTACTTGTTATAGGCTTCTATATAAAACGCTGCTCACATTATCACACACCAGTATACACAGTCACAGTAAAAACAGCTTAACAACTACAATTTAGGGTTTCTAATCTGAAAAAGAGAAAACAGATGTTGGGGATTTAAGTGCTTGTAACCCCTTTTCGGTTTTGTTTTTTTTATGCCCTGTCTTAGAAATAAATCAAATCCTTTAATGTGATCATAATTTATGGTTATGCTTGCATCTGTAAATAAAGCAATCAGTTCTACCTATCTAGGTAGTTATATATCTAAAGTTTTAAATGCTGTTTTTTTTTTTTTAATAAAAAAAAAAACCAAAACAAAATAAATTACCTTTTTTATTATTTTAATTGTCAATTGGGTGCAGAGTGAGCTTTCTGGCCAGGAAAGTAAAGGGGATGATAGAAAAGGTCAAAGGCCATTTAGGGAATAAACAGCTGGACCAATTTATTTAAGCAGATACGAGGATGGGATGGTGACCTCAGTTTGACTTCTTCTGGGAGGAGCAAAAATGGCATTTTATTACCTTGCCTACAAGGGAAATGTTCTTCCATCTCAATTCACCCTTAAGGCATTCAAGAAATTGCCTCTTTGCACAATATCTGCTTACATATAGATATTTGTAGTTATATCCGGCAACAATTCTATTAAATCTAATATTTACCATCTCAAGAAAACAAAGGCAACTTTCAAACTTTTAAAAGTACAAAAAAAAAAAAAAGTTGAGATTGAACATATCGTAATTTGCTGTGTCTAATGAAGGATAGTTAAACAGGCAAAGACAGTTGCAAGAAATGCAAAATTCTCTGGAACTCAGACTACAGAACAATGGCAACTGGACCTTAGTCTAAGGAGGCCACGGGAAAGTGTTTATTCAGAAGCCTCCTGCTAGGAATGGCATTCATAAATCTGTGTGTGCCACAAGGGGAGGGATATTCGCACTCTAAGTGAAGGTCACAGAGGCTTGCCTTGACAATAGATTTGTTTATTTCTTTGTTTTATTATTTTATGCTATGTTATATTGATAGAAAGAAAAATTGTTTCAATCGCTTAAAAATCTAAAGCAGAACTAAGTGTAGTTTAATTGGGTAACCAGTCCTACCTCATGAGAAAATAAAACTTTTAGGTTTTTTTTCAAAGTTTTTTTTTTTTTTTTTTTAACTGCTTATCCCACTGCTCATATTTAAACGTTATTAAAATAGACATATGAAAGAAAGAAAACTCGACCTCAACTGTACAACAGTCATTCTAAATTTTACTTTTTTCTTTTAAATGATTTGTAAATGTCATTGAGAATATTCTCTAGAAACAACATCACGATATATAATACAAAAGACGTATATATTGCAAAATATTTGTTTTAATGTTGTTTACACACATGAGATTTGCACCAAAACACATTCTTATTTAGCTGTGCACTGAAAATGGTAGTAGTTGTATAACACATTTTTAAGGTATTTAAATAAAAAGCACTGTCCATTGATGGATTACTGTAATTAATCCTCTATATTTAATTAACTTAATTTTTTTAGTGTTTGGCCTTTCTTGGTTTTGGTAGAAAACAAGATTGTGAGCACAAATACTCTATGGCTTTGACCTTGTCCTGACCTCAGCCTTTGAATAAACCAAAAAAAAAAAAAAAAAAGAAAGAGAAGAAAAGAAAAGAAAAAGTCTCTTAGCCGAATGCTTTACTGTGAACTCCCTAGCAGTGTGAGCTGTTGGTGATAAAACTCCAGACATTCCCTCATTTGATGGTATTCTAGCCATTACAGTTCATTATCTTAATAGTGGGCATTAAAACAGAATTAGAGTAAAAAAAAAAGGAGGATTTTAATAAAAGTTGTGAAACAGTCACAAAGTAAAAGATAGGGATGGCTTTATTTGGATTAATATACAGTTTTTGTTGTGTTCGCTTTCTGGCTTCTCCCATGGTTTATGAGGCTTTTGCTTATGCAATTTAAAGTGGTAATATGTTTTTTTTTCCAGCAAACCTGGCTAATTCCCTCATGTGGAGATTAAATGGAAATGTCCAACTGTGGTAAAAGCAGGCAAACATAAATCAACTCAGAAACCTCTGGCTTATACTAGGGGAAGGTCACCAGGGGTTAGGTTGGTGTCAGAGCATTTAAAACTTAGTGTAGACCATCTGACTGAACCACATCAATCCTGCTCTTCATGAGGGTCAACATCAACACTTGAATGTGGAACAGTTTCTGAGCAATTATTCCCATGCTCTCTTTTCTGTTTTCTTTTATAGGTTTATAAACGCAAGAAGAAGAATAGTCCAACCTATGATAGACCAGTCCAATCGAGCAGGCAAGTCCCCAATAGTAACTGTATTCAAGTCTCGCAGGCGAAAACCATCCTCAAGCCATTCACCGGGAGGTTCGTTACCTGGTAAATAAAATAATTGCCGGGAGTAAAACACATCTAAAATACAATTCTGGACTAATTCTAATTTGTTGCCAAAACAAATTGGTTACATTCTTTTAAATTTATCTGAAAACAAATATATATCACTAAGACTATGGTCTGTGAAATATGAAATAATGTGTTATATATTTTACACATTTTGTTTACTTTTATTGTATTAGCTTTCTTTCTCAGCTATACCTTCTGCTACTTTGACCACTCCCTGGTGCATGGCTTGGTGTGGAATTGCTGTAAAGTTTATTACCTGTCAAAAGGGTAACGGGGTCAGTATTCCTTATGAGACTCGGTAAAGTTCAAAGACACTCAAGGAGGTAGATCTTTTTTGTGTGCTTTAATAACCTAAGGCATCTTACTTTTAAACAGGCTTATTATGTGTAAAACCTTAAGTATAAAACATGTTTAAATCTATTTCTTTTTAAAGGGATTTTTTGGGGGGATTCTGTACCTGTGCTCTTTAACTTAACACATGTAAAAAGTTGTATATTCTTGACTCAAATCAAGAAATATCAACATATATTGCTGTAGCGATGGTTAAAGTAATAGCATGCCGTTCGGTAATGGTGTTGGGTTACTTTGTACTACTGTTTTGACTAATATTCTGTCAACAACTGAAATCTTCTATACTGGGGTATTCTTCCTAATGTTATAATAATTATTTTGAAAGTACAGTTCATTTATTCTTTGTTCTAATCTAATAGAGTACTGTTTACGTACTTTTCCTAACTACAAAAGTAATATTATACATTTTAGTAAGTCAAGGGACTCCGTACAATCCCGACGGACAACCTATGGGAGGTTTTGTAATGGATGGTCAGCAACATATGGGGATCAGAGCACCAGGTAAGAGTTTGATGTTTGTTGAATATTCTATGTACTGGGGAAATTTGTGCCATGGAAGCAGAGTAGGTAGTTTTATTTGAGCTTTAAAAACTCTTGCTTGCCTGTACCTCTTTGACTGTGCATCTTAAATACTCTAGCGGGTAAAATCTGGGTGCTTTTTCCTCTCTGACAATTTCATGTTCCAAGGTTCCTCAGAAACTGTATTGACACTGGTTCTTTGGGTGCTGTCTGTTTACTTTTCTGATCTTCTGGCATCTTCTTGGATTTTTATCTCCCTTTTAGGACCTATGAGTGGAATGGGCATGAATATGGGCATGGAGGGGCAGTGGCACTACATGTAACCTTCACCTAGTTTACCAATGGCAAAGCAAGGGGGAAGTAAGTACAATGGGGCAAACTGTTTTTACTTTGTTATAGGATTTTTTTTATTTTTTGGTTCTGAATATTATTATTTTATATTGTCTGTGCCCATTGCTCCATGCTTGTTCATTCCTTTTCCATGAAAACCCTGGCTTCCTGTTTCCCTGATTGGCTTCATGTTTATCTCAAGCACAGAGCTCTACGTACAATGTACATTTACTCGCGTTATTATACAGTACTGACCACATGACAAAACAAGAAATAGGAAGGAGGAGGCTTCTTGGTGTAAAAAGAGGGGGGGGGGGGGGGGTGCTGCCATAGCAACAGACTGATTTGCAAAATGTAAGCAGTCTGCAGCAGTGCAAGGAGGAGGAAAGAGCATGTCCCCAAAGTGTCATAAATCTGTCTAACCACAGTTGATGCATGGGCTACATTTCTTCACTAACCTGCAAGACACCAAAAATGCAAACAGGGATTTCTTAAAGGAAAATAAACATTGGCTACATACTGAAATGGATGGCCATTTCTCTAAAATTTCAACCACACACAAAAAAAACTTTACATGTTCAGTTTACTACTCTTTGTTCTTGCCATTATAATAGGATTATGTGTGGCAAAGGGAAAGAAAAAGAATATAAAATAGAGGTGTGCACAGCAGGTTGCAAAGCTTAGTCTAGGCTAATTGACTATATCCAAATTAAGTATGCCATCACTTGTAGTGTGGCAAATTGATTTGACTTATTCGGTATACAAAAATAGAGATCATTAATGCAATCTTTTAGCGGCAGGCCCAGTGAAGTCTGGATAGACTGTCCCCATAATCTCGCTTTGTGTTATATAGCAAGGCGAATATTATTCTATTCTCTCTATAGGAATGTAAAAACCTCTCCCGGCACAATCCGATTTCCCCAATTCAGTCTATTGTTCTCCACAGATAGCTGCAGAGTTTTTTTTTCTGATATATATATATATATATATATATATATTTTTTTTTTTTTAGTCTACTCCAAAATGTGACACCAGCATTGAAAGTGTGTACTAGCTAGAATTCATAATCACAAATCTATAGTTGCTTGTAAAAGCCAGAGCTATCTTTCGAAACATCACGGACATTGTCTAGCTTAGTTAATATAAATATTGTTTCTTAATTTCTGGGTCAATTAAATTTAAATGCCTGCGTGCTATGCTTCGTAAGCAATTACATTAATAGGTTATTATGAAAAAATATCACCACTTTTGATTAAAGACCAGTGCATAAGGTATATTTTATAAGTAATTTTCATTAGGTCCACAATGTTCCTTTAGGCTAGATTAAGCAACCATTCATTGCTTGAGCCCTGAGACCTGAATCCAAGGTGTTCACGCTGCCCCATTACTTACAACCAAAGCCAATTGAACCTACTTAGCAGAAACGTTCTGCTTTTCACCCTTGATGATTATGGAGCTTATTGCTCTCAGAAACAATACACCTGTCAGTTTTCATCAACTATAGCAATCCATGCAGAAGACAGAGGCCCAAAGAAAGCAGGAGGAGGTTATTGTTTTACGTTCCGTTTTCTCATTGTTCTCAAATTTAGCGAAAGCTTGACTGAGTTTGTGGTCTGATTTATTTTAAACATGATCAGAAGGAAGGAATTAATTGCCAGCAGTTATTGTTTTCTTACATGTATAAAAATACTGGTCCCCATGCATCCATCTGTACTTGAGTTTATGGCTTATGGTGTGCCAAACAATTCAGTCTATTCTAAGGTGCTAAGACATATGTCATGCTATGGCAAATTAATATATATTGCACACATAAAAAAAATCTTAACAAGGACACATGGACGGTTGTTAAGTTGGTGCTTTGTCTTGTCTGCCCCCTTTGCTGGATTCTCAAAAAATTATCGTCTTTAGAATCTAGCATTCTAGTTTTGTGGCGTTTATCCTTGTAGGATCAAACATTACACTCATGTGACCAATACCGAATTTATTACTCTCCCTGCAAGGAAATGTTTTCAAGAATCCTTATATGGTTGGACAGAAAATCTGGTCCCACTAGATTTATCAGTAATGTCACTTGCAAAGTAGCACAGGCCCATATCTATCAGTCTCTACAAGGAGGACCGTGTACTGAATCATTTTCAGATTGATAATGCAACATTTATTGTAAACATCCACCTGTTGCCTTCAAATTACATTAACTGTTCTTTTTTTTCCATTACAAGTACTGTACCTTGCATCATCTCTCAATGTGGACTCACCCCACCCTTCCATCCCCCTTTATCTATGTTTTTTATTGTGCTTAAACCTGCTTCTACGCAACCAACCATTTTTTTCTTTCCTTTTCGTCCTGACTATATTTTATGTTTTCTTACACATATGCATCTCATAGGTGAAGGCTTTCTAATATTTTCTCTTTTTTTTTCTTTTCCCCACAGTACTGCACGGTATGCCAGGGAATTACATATCTCCGAGTGGTCCAATGGGTATGAGTATGGGACAGCCAAGTTATTCTCCATCCCAGATGCCCATACATCATGCTCAGCTGCGTCATGGGCCGTCTGTGCATACCTACATTCCTGGACACCATCACCACCCAGCAATGATGATGCATGGTGGCCCAGCTCACCCTGGAATGCCAATGTCAGCATCCAGCCCCTCCGTGCTTAATACGGGAGATCCAACAATGAGTGGACATGCCATGGACATTCATGCTCAATAATTTAAGGGAATATGTGTTATCTACAGTGACACATTTCAAACACTGTCTTCTGTTCGAACTGCGGAGTTTCATTCTTGGCATCTGTCTAGGACCAAGACAGACCCCACTTTCATCCTAGGGACCCCACCCCAACACTCCCAACAAACAGCAGAATACAGCCACTGAAATCAAGTTTTGGGGACACGATAAATACGTATATAAGACATTACGAGAACAAAGAGTGAAATATTGTAAATGATATTATACTGTTAACCATATTATGTTGTTTCTTATAGATTTTTTTAAAAAAATGTGAAAATTTTTCCACACTATGTGTGTTGTTTCCATAGCTCTTCACTTCCTCCAGAAGCCTCCTTACTTAAAAAGAAAAAAAAAGCCTTACAGTTATCCTGCAAATGGAGAAAGTACCAATTTGCAGGTTATTTTAGAGCATTACACTAAGTATGTCAGGCAGAAGATTTTTTCTTCGATCCAAGGATTCAGCCATGCACTTGTTCTCTGCATCTTTGTCTCAGTTTTATTTTCTCTCTGTCCCCCTTGTCTATCTCTTGCTCTTTTTCTCTCTCCCTGTCTCTTGCCTGGGGCTTGAATTTGCATGTCTAATTCATTTACTCACCATATTTGAATTGGCCTGAACAGATGTATATCGGAAAGGATGGGAAAAACTCCAGTCATCAACAATGATTAATCAGCTGATGCAGGCAGTGTCTTAAGGAAACTGGTAGGAGAAGGCATGGAAACCAAATGGCGGTGTGTTTGGAGCCTAATTGTCACATCAAAGTTTCAGTGTGCCCCCATGCAGCAACAACCAATATGTTACATCACTTCCTGTTTTATGCAGCTCAAAACAAGGACTGAAGAAGATTTATTTTTAATATGTTGACTTTTCTTCTCAGCAAGGCATCAGTCATGCGTGCATTTTTTTTCCATAGTCCCACCATGGAACATTTTATGTATACATTGTAAATAAATTTTGTGCAAAAAGGACTGGAAAAGATAACTGTATTGTTGCAATTTCTTTTGTACAAGTATCAGTTTTGGTATGAGTTGGCATGCAAACGAGTTGGATAAGCTAATTATACTTTTTTTTTTTTTTTTGATGTGCTAAAACAAATGCTTGTTAATAACCATTTTTTTTTCTATCAAGAAACAAAGCAACCGGTAGCTATTAATTATCCTTGCACACCAAATCTTCGAATTTCTGATCAAAAACCATTTGGATTGTACTTGCACTTTGAGTGCAGTAATAATGAAATCTGATCCTAAAATAAAAACAAATTATTTTTTTTCATGCTGACTCTACTGCTTAAAAAAAAAAATGAATGGCCCTAAAGAAAAAAAAAAAAAAAAAAATACAAAACCTGTGTGTCAAACTCTTTTCATTCCGGTAGGTTGAAAATGCATTGCTCAGCTATGCATTAAACCACAAAATGGCATCCAATGAGTTAAAACGCTAGTTGGCACTATGAATGTACAATTCTATTCTTAGTTTAAACATCATTAGAGCTGTACAGGGTGCTGTCAATAGCCCATTAATTATTATTATGAGAGAATATGAGCTGTGAAATTTGTTGGCTTTATATAAAAAGATGATGATGGGAATTTATAATATACATAGTGGATTTGTGCACTGTAGTGCATGTGTTTGCAGGGGGTTATTTATGTAACTGAGACCAATTTATAAAGTTTTTGCTAAAGTACAGGCATACCTTGAAAATATTGCAGGTTCAGTTCCAGACCACTGCAATAAAGGGAATATCACAATAAAAAGAGTCACACAAATTTGGGGGTACATATAAGTTATATTAACACTATATCGTAGTCTAATAAGTGTGCAATATGTCTAAAAAAACAAAAAAACAATATGCATAGCTTACCAAAAGGTGACACAGAGACGCAAAGCCAACATGTTTTGGAAAAATGGCTTTTTTAGACTTGCTTGATGCAAGATTGATGCAAACCTTCAATTTGTAAAAAAAAATATGCAATATCTGCAAAGTGCAGTAAAGTTAACTGCAACAAAACAAGACCTTGACATAGGTGTTCAATCTTACAAACTGATACTTTAATGGAACTTACAATTAGAAGGCAAGTTTGGTTACATCCCATGACTGTGATCCCTAGTGATGATTCCCTACTGTGCATAAACTATGAAGAATATAGAGATTAGGTCAACATATATGTCTTATATGCTTTTGCACAACGGTTTTTTTTGTATGCAAAGAAAATTGTAGTGTATGTTAAGCTGTCACCATATTTTAATATCAGCTATTTTTAAATCAAAGACAAATTACTATCAAATATTTTATTTTCTATAAGCTATATAATCTGCATTCATCCTTATACTTACACTGGTGTATTTGCAACACTACCAAATTATAAAAATGATGGCCGAGAGTATCCATGTTGAATTTAAAGCATTAGAGCACAGGTACTTGGAGTCATGGTCTTGTTAAAAAAAATGGTCCTTTTAACTATATATTCTGGTCCATCTCATGATGAGTCTATCCAGTCACCCTTGGAATATTGTGTCTGATCTACAGAGGAGTCCTGTTTACAGACCCAGAAACATATATTTTCTTCTTTTTTCATAATAAAACTTTCTGATCCTAGTTAAAGGGACAGTCTAGTCCCCAAACTCACTTTGTTGCAAGTTGAAGACTACTGTTTGTATATTGCACAGGCTTTTTTCCTGTGTAATTTAATGCAGGCATTCTGCATAAATCACATTTTTAAAATTTTACTCAAGACCTCCCCCAATGATTATTCTGCATGTATATTACAGGTGCTGCAGCACTGATTATATAGACACTGAGCAGATAAAGTATTGTTTCATTTAGTCACTTCCTGTGCTGTTGGAATAGAATGCATTGTGTGGAATGTGATAAACTTGCTCTTGTACACAGTAGGATCTCTTAACAGTGCAACACATTGTCTGATGATATCACTAGAGACAGGAAATTAAATTCATTTGAATGAAATTATACTCTTTGGGTCCTGCAGAAAAAAAATGAAACTGACTTTTACTAGTGTGGGCAGTCCTGGTTTCTTGCAAACTGCTTCACAAATTCATCTAATTGTAAGATTTTTAAATTTTAAGAAATGCAAAATGTAAAACATGCATTTTAAAGAACTTTGAAAGCACAGTAAAATGCATTAACATTTGGAAGATGCATTTTGGATACCAGACAGCTCCCTAAGGCAACAACATTACACTATATAAGAGAATATTTAGTGGACAATAGGTGAGCTCATAACACATATAGCACTACCTTGGCAACATTGGCCTCTTTTTTATTACTATATGTGCAGTGTAGAAGATCAATAACCAATCTTTTTTTGAAAGACATGTTATGAAAAAAATACCAAATTGTTTATTTTTACCTTGTTTAATAGCACCAAGCTGTATACTGCTCATAAAACAAAATAGGTGTTTTATTCCTTAGTAATCATTAGGTAAAAAAAAAAACATAGCAATCACTAGTATGGGAAATTGTACTTAGAATATAATGCATTTCAACTAACATGTTCATTCATTTATTAATTAATTTAGTAAAAAATAGGAATGTGAAATTATACCTAATTATATTTAAAAAACATTAAGTCATAGTTCAAGCTAAATAATTTGTTACACACCCTGTACATTTTTTAATATGTACACTTGCTAAAGACACATCTACACAATTAGCAAACCAAAGGAGAAACCATATTTATTATTCAATTAACCATATAATTATTCAAAGAAAGTCTATTAAAATTTAAAAAAAAAGAAAGAATAACAATTGGGAAGAAACTATATATATATATATATATTAAAAAAAAAGTCTGTGGTAACGAGCACAGAAGGAGAAAAGAAGAGTTAGGGATGAAACAATTTACATATTCATCATCAAACTTCCACATTTTGTGAAAATACACAAATAATATACACTTAAGGTGCATCCTGAGTGCTACTGGAACATGTAAATTCCAACCTACCTAGTATATTTGGTAAGTCACCATTAGTACGAGCAGTTCCCTCATTCATCATGTGTTCAGTTCTTTGGTGACCCAGGCCTATTGGCCACCAAGGAAGTAAATACATATTGAAGGCATGATGTGTTATGGATTGGTGCCACAACATTGGTACACAGCTCTCACTGTTTTTAACAAGTGTATGGTAGGGTAGCAGAGATTTTGCAGAATTTAAAACATACAGGTAACAGTATAGTTTGTAGGCTTCGTAACAGTGGTCTGAAATAATAAACAACCATATTGATTAGGAGTAATAAAGTACAAGGTAAATGAGCTAGATTTGTACATATGGCTAGACTAGCAAGGACTGTAAGATGATGCTCCATTACCCTAGGGTAGTAAAAGATTGTTGTATAAGACTCATATTTAAGATATTTGCCAAGATATTGCTGATCTTCTTGAAGAAAAGTGCTGCAATGCACACAGTTAAACACTGAATGAGAAAAAGGTGTGTTTTAGTGTAATGATTTCAGGAGCCGGAATTCAAGTCGGATATTGATAGATTTATCTTTATGTTATGAAATTCACCATAAATAAATAATTCTCACACAATGTGTAATATTGATGTCTGAGAAATATTAGAGTGTCATCTGCATAACCTGCTAATTTGTAGTGAGAGTTAGTTAATTGGAGTCTGTCTAATCGCAGACATGAAGAATTCAAGGGAGAACACAAAGAGTAAACAGGACAGTGAGCAACCTTGTCTGATGCCATTGGTAGTTGTGAAGGCTTATGACTGTAGTTTGTTCACTTTTGCTGTTGAACATTAATGGAGTGCCCATATCCACTCTATGATATTTTCTGCATCTGTGGAGCAATTTTCATTTTTACAAGGACTACTTTAGGTAGTTTGGTTCCTATCAAGACAAAAATACTGCATTTATTCATATCATACAACTAGGTGTTCTGGTGATATCAATTATCCCATCATTTCTATTTCCACTTCAAAATTAAAGGATTACAATTATCTTTAAGTTCTCAAAAAAAGAAACATGGCCAGTCCATCATTCCAAATTATTTTATTATAGCCTCTTGTTTAATTGAGCTTTATCTTTGCAGAAAGATTAAGCTTTAAGAAAATTCTAAGAACAAATAAGTTAAGTCAGAAGTAGGTTTTAACTGTATTTTTACATTTCAACACTAGTTATTTTAAACTAGTGTTGAAATGTAAAAATACAATTAAAGGTTGCATGGGGACTGAATTTTAACAAAGTAACGTCTAACCCGAGAAGTAAGAACAAAGGTAAACTTTAATTGTCCCTGTGTCTGGCACAGCTGGCATGAATGCAAATGAACTTCACAATACAATCCATGATAAAAATGAAGAAGAGAGTAACTTGCCCTACAGGTAATTTAGGGAAAAAGATAATTTATTGATTTCACTGACATGCAACCTGGTGTGTTTTTTTCCATTGGAGGCAGAGCTAGGTTATACAAAAGGTAAGCTAATTTACATCAATGTCAGTTGCCTGATGAGTTCAAAAACAGGTTAAGTGACTGCACTATCTGTCTTTTTTAAAAATTATAAATCAGTTAATTGCACTATTAACAAAAAATAACATTGTTTACATGTAAATGAAGTATGGCCGTACTGAACCAGATCTTTCCTGAGTTGAGCTGATTACTCCCAGCATCCTGTGCTGTAGAAGTAGGGAAACATGCAATATATGCCCTCTGCAAGTAAAAATGAGATATTTATGTTTATTTTTTCAGTTTTATTGAAAACTGACAAACAAATGTAAAAATTGGTAAGCACAAGGCAAAGTCTGTATGAAGGTGGCAAGAGCCACTTGTTATTTATGTTAAAAATTGAACACAACATTAATACAACTTGTTTTTTTTTATACTAATCCTTTAAGGTTACAGAGCCACTTAGAAAGCATGATAAGTGTGTTTACATTTAAACATAACCTTGAAGGCACACAGGGGTCTGAATGTTGAGAAATATTTTGCCTGTGTTTCAACGTGTTTCAAACTGTTTTGACATTGGGTTAATTGGATTTTTCAAATGCATGCAAGGATACCTGCATGAAACAATGCAGACACATCTGGTCCACATATTTATATGTTACGTTAATTACCATATACCACGGGATGTACTATGGAAACTACACACATGACTTTTCCATTCATTAGTATACACAGAAATAACAATATGGATGTGGAATACGAGTACAACAAATAAAGCACACATCCCAAATGTGCAAATCGTTTAATTATGAGACACATTTAGAGAATTAGAAAAACATACACATTGAATTTATCAGCTCGACAGTCATTACAAACAGGATATATGATGTTATATTCTACCATCATAATGTTACAATACAACACAATTTCACAACAAGCTACATACAGCTACCCTCCTGATGACATTGTACAGTGCCTCCACATAGTCAATTTAGGCTTCATAACCAAAAACTAATTTGGGGGAAATACCGAGTTTATTACAAAGAAGTATTATGTTGATTGCCAAAAAAACCTGGCATAAACCTTTGAAACCTCGTTGAGTCTATGACAGTAATGGTGGATCTATATGCCAGCAGCATCCTAGCTTTGGGAAATTCTTATATGTATGAGTGATATGTAGAGTGAATGTGTTTGTCAGTAACTGTCTTCTGTTCTAAGTGAACTTGCTGCTCATTGGAACCTTGGCTTTCCTGAGTTGAGTTAAAAGCTCCTAGCATTCCGCTGTGAAGCAGAAAGGGAGAAATGATACCATATGCCCACTTATAAGTATAGGGTTAGAACTTTTTCAGCTCTTTTTCAGCTCTCTTTATTACCAGATTGGTATTATACTGTAGGGCCTACTCAATATAGACCTATCTTTTCCAAAATGAAGGCAGATCAGAGAAAAACCTGAAACATTTGTGAAATCCCATTTTTCAGCAATGCAATATTGTCAATATCGTGCCAAAAATGACTGTTTACGTTGTTTAGGACCCAAAACATTGGAACCATTCAGATCAAGGTAATGTCGCCATGTTGAGCATAGAATTTCGGCTACTGAGTAAGTCCCAGAATAAGCTCTGAATTTGTGAGATATTTACGAAATTCGCTCATTTCAATTCTCCATCTTTTAGCTAGGGAATTGAATTTTAAAAGGGTAGAAAAGTACACTACATAATTTTTGTTTGTTTTATATGGAAATTGCTTCATATATGTTGTAATATCATATTTGATCATAATCATGATTACAGTATTGATACATCTATCATATCAGAAGACAGCTCAAAATGTTCACACATGTCCAGCACAAACAGCAATTAGTAACCACAGGGAAAGGGAAGCTGTATCCATGTAGAATTATTCCACACTGGAAATAAAATGGTACCTTGAATTGTTTAAGCATGGCCGGTGCAAGGATTTTTGTCACCCTAGGTCAGTGATGGTAAACCCTTTTGGGGCAGAGATCAATTTTTTTGTATAAACCAAGATGCACACCCCAACGTGGCCAACACCACAAACAGTACATGTATCCACACACGTACATACTCTGTATACATGCATACACACTTACATATTCACACACACATACAGTACATGCATACTCACACACAGTTGCAGACACACATACATACTCATACACACAGTTGCAGACACACATACATACTCACACACACAGAGCTGCAGACACCCATCCATACTCACACACACAGAGTTGCAGACACTCATATATACTCACACACACACAGTTGCAGACACCTATACATATTCACACACACACACACACACACAGTAGCAGAAACCCATACATACTCACACACACACAGGGTTGCAGACACCCATACATACTCACACACACAGAGTTACAGACACTCATAAATACTCACACACACAGAGTTGCATACACTCATACATGCTCACACACACAGATGCAGACCCACATACATACTCACACACACAGAGTTGCAGACACTCATATATGCTCACAACACACACAGTTGCAGACACCTATACATACTCACACACACAGAGTTGCAGACACTCATACATACTCACAAACACAGTTGCAGGCACAACAGTACATGTATATACACACATACACACACACACACAGAGTTGCAGACACAGATACATACTTAAACACACAGAGTTGCAGACACCCATACATACTCACACACAGTTGCAGAGACCCATACATATTCACACACACACACAGTTGCAGAAACCTATACATACTCACACACACAGGGTTGCAGACACTCATACATACTCACACACACAGAGGGCACGACATGCCTGTTGTGGCACGCATGCGATAGGTTCGCCATTACTGCCCTAGGCGATGATGGACTTTGCCACCCCCTCCACACAGTGTTACCATTTCAGTGGTGGTATAGTCAAGCTCAGTCTACAGTTTGCAAAACGCACAGATGTACAGTATAAATCCCATTACTATGTAATGTATATTTACCTGAAAAACAAGACATAATTTTTTTTTTATTATTTTTTATTATTACATATCTAATTTCTGTCATTGGAATTTATTTTATTTAAATATTGGTTTGGACTCAAAGTGGCCTCATCTGACAGTGGGGACTTGTTGCAGCAGAATCCGCACAAACTTCATTGCGGCGGCCTTTAGGCACGTAGAACGTCCTACAAGCAGCAAGGGTTATAGACAAGACATGGGCAGGGATAGGGCAGTGAGAGGAGGAGAGAGTTTTGGTAAGAATGGTAACTAACCAAGAGTTCCATGGCTACTAACAAGGTGCTGCAGTGTGATATACTCATCATCACCAAATAAGGAGGAGGAAGATGTACCAAGCAACTGTCTAGTCATGTCAGTGTCGTTATCCCACTCACCAGTAAAACTTCCAACCAACTCTGCTGATGAAGGAATGTTAGGTCGGGGAATTACCTCTGGAGCACTGTGACACTCAAATCTAGAATTCTACAGGGCCAATTTAGCGTGCTTGTAACAATGCAAATGCAGTGTTCAGCTCTAGCCTCACACTATTGTTGGTTACTCAATTTCATCTGATGATGTTTAGGACATTATAACACAAATATTAATGTTTATTCTAGTATTTATAGCCCTGTATGTCTTGCTTTTCAATAGCAATATTTGTGGCAACAGCGATGTTTCCTACTAGGCTGCACCGAGAAGACCTTTCTCGGTGCTCTTGGAAGTCTCATCTCGCTGGCTTCATGCAAACCTTTCCAAGTGTGAGAAGAAGGAACAGAGTGGCGCAGCAGAAGCATGCTGGGCCCATAACCCAGAGGTCAATGGATCGAAACCATACTCTGCTAGTCTCTTTTATTTGTAAGCCAAACTGGGATGCAATGCTATTTCAATTATATATATTCAAAAAATATATATAAATAATATCCATACCCTTTTTGAAGGCATCTGTTGTATTTGATTATACACCTACATTGTACTTACCATAAAGAATCCCTGTAATACAGAATGAAGTCATCACATTCTCTCACAGTTCACATTCATGGTTATCTGAATCCTGAACTAATGTATATTGACATCCCTAATACTAATGAACACCTTCTAAATAATCTATCTTTGTCTCAACAGTTATCATAGCTATTTACATAATCAGTTCACAGCTACAGAACACAAGCCCATGCTTAAATCATTACACACTAATACTGTGATTTAAACTGTGAGGGGTTGCATATTCCTATCAATGTAGGGAATGTCACACAACTGTACATCCATGTCCACATTTCATTTGTTGTAATTTATACATATATATGACAAAGCTATATTAAATAATAACATGAACATTAACTACTCTATTATACAGTCACACTAAATAAGCAAAATCCAAGGTCCGTAGAGGAGATGACAGATCTGGTGTGTCCTGTGCAATGTGTAGTGCAATATAACATGTTGCCTATGGTGTATTATTATAGATGCACTACCTTTTCTTCACCAACCCCTCAGACCTGTTAATTCCACCAGTGCATTGACTGTATCCCCAACCTCCTGCCAGAGCTCCTTATTTCTCTTCTGGCTTGTCCTCTTTGCCTCTACCCTTATTATCCTGTTGTAGTTCTGGCACAGATTAAGTACCAATACCTGGCTCTCCTCTACTAAAAAAAACTCTGCTGATACTTCTCAGAGCTTGACCTCCTCCCTCTCTTGCTAGCATTGGCCTGGCTGTCGCCCTGGTCCAACTTTTCCCTCCCTCACTAACCTGGCTCTGGGGCTGACATTTGTATTTTTTTTTGTTCTAGTTTTTTTCTGCAGCTGGATGCAGATCCTGCTCTAAAATGGTTATTGTAACGAGCTGCCTACCGGACGTAGTAGACCCTCTGCTCATTATGGGAAGATGCTCTGCTTGAAACAGCTGGAACAGATGCACACGTCTGGAACCTCCACTATAAGTTCATGAAAGAATTACTCAGGACACAAATCAGTTGAACAGCAGGCAAAGATCATTTATTTGGGGTTTTCGAGGCACATTTATACACAACCGTGATCAGATAACACTTGATTAAACAATAGAAAACGTAGACACATGAATTTGGAGCCAAGAAGGACCTGCACCAATCAATGCTTCGCTGGTCTGAGAGAGACCAATCAGACGAGAGGTGGAGTTATGGGCTTTGTGTTGCAGCCTAAGCCCTTTAACTTGAGGACCAGTCAGATGAGTGCCGACATTCAGCCTCGCCCCCTGGTTCTCTGTCTGAATGAGCCAGGGCTACCCAAGCGACCAGGCCAATCACCACCCGAGCTACCTGTCTTCATCCGAAATTAGTGGTCCAGCACTTTTCGGATAATGTACGCAGTCACTGGAATTTGGTTTTATCTGTCCACGAACTGTGGGAGCTCCTAGCTCGAGGTAGTCATGCTGGGGTGCATGACAGTGGTCTTGCCATGTGCTCAGTATTTATGCACACATTACTCAAGAGTGATTGGCTGTAAGTTTATTGCAGCAATAACTGTAATACATTTCTTTAACCTGTGCCTACTTCCTGTTGAAGGTTTGGTTTAATTTGGTTGTGAGAGGGCATCCATGATATTTTAGAGATCCCCACCAGGGCCATTTTTAAAAATGATTATACATTTTTTTCATTTTGGAAAGACTTCGGGAGGACTACCATTTTAGTTTGGCGCATTTCGGGCAAGTTTATGGTGATTTAGGTTTCGGCAGGTCTCAGATATGATGTCCGAATTGAGGAACTATTTGGCATCACATTGGGGCATATTGGGTAGCTCACAATTCGGTTCCCAATATGTCCCCGATGTACCCCAAATCATTCTGGAATTCAAAGGCACCATTTTGGGACCAAATTTCAGTGCATATTGAGTAGACACTTATGTGTATTTAACTAATACAGTTGTACACCTATTCAGTAGTTTTTCCTTTACTAGGTGTATTGCGTATTAAGACAGGGATGGACGGGGGTGGCAGGTGGGGCGGGATTTGCGGCATCAAAATTCACCTTTGCCTGTGTAGACAAAAATCCTTGCACAGGCCCTGCATGCAGAAGCAGCTTCATAAGAAACTGGTAACTGCCTGTGTGTTTTATGTTGTCATTTCACAACAGTGATTTAAAAGGCAGGACTGTTGGTCATTGGTGACATCACTGACACTGTGCACATGTGGAGTGAATGTCCCAATACATCTCTAAGAGAGCTGGAGATATCATAGTGGGATCAATTCCCAGGAGAGGTAACTTTTTTCAAGTTAAGTATTTCTATACGCAAAGACCATGGGTCATTAAATCTATTATGGAAACTAACAATATCATATTTTATAGCTACAAAATAAATATACAAAAGGATATTATAAGATGAGCTAAGATTAGGCGTAACTTTTAAAACGTATTCATTTATGTTGTTTTGTTTTAATGAGTGAAGTATTACGAGATTGATCTATTCTGTGGTAGCTGTGGTTGTTATGTATTTAACACTCCTGAACAAATATGTCGTAGCTCTTACCTAACCTGATGCCGATACCTATAAGGTTCTACTCAATAAAGAGAGAATTGCAGGGGAAAATTCTACCATTCAGCTGCATTGGAGTACTTTTTCACTTCAGCTGCTTTGGCCTTAAGTTCCCTACAATTCTCTCTTTATTGAGTAGAACCTATAGTGTTTGATATGCATTAGAAGCATGTATTCTGATGAACAGCATCTGGATGTTATGATATTGACAAAGTCAGATATATACAGAAGTATACATTCTCAAACAGCGGAGAATGAGATCGGGACGGAGGTAGAGTTCTGTGGGATAGTGGGACAGAGTTTTTGGGAGGCATGCTTCAATAATGCACAGGGCAGGTGTAAATATTACTTGTAATCTTACAATCTCCCTAAAGAGAATTTTATTTATTTTTAATGTCTAGGGGCTCTTGTGACTCTTAAAATCAAAGTTCATGGTCAAGATCTAAATAACCTCTAAGGGCAAAAATGTTGTAGTCTCAGGGCGACCATACGCAGTGTAGCATATTGATTAAAGCAATATTTAGTAAAGAAACACTATTTGCTTTAAAAGATCAACATTAGGACAGAGCATATCAATAAATGATATGTAGGATTATTTATAGGAGCAATATTACCATTTGCTTTTTGTAATCTTACACACAGAAGCATAGAAAGTTCCTAAAAAAAAATTGGAATACTTTTATTAGTATTCCTGGCAGTATCTTACATCTAGAATAGCCTTATGCCTATCCCATGCATGTTTAAACTCCTTCACTTTATTGACCTCCACCACTTCTGGAAGGCTATTCCATGTATCCACTACCCTCTCAGTACAGTAATACTTCCTATGCCATCTTGTTGTTACAAATATACAAATTTACAGAGCCATACTATCTTTTCTGTTACCCAATTTAGGGTACATATTTGGAGATTAGCATAACATAGTGGTTCAGTGCAGAATTAATGTGTATCCTGCCACCATGCTCTGTGTACAAGTAAATAAAACTGAATTAAACGATGTTCCCTTGGTCTTTTTTTAGCTTGTGATAGGTTAAGAATAAATAATGAATTGCAAGTGTTTAGCAAATGACCTAGATTCGGCAGTGCCCTAGATTTATTTAAGAGTGATAAGGTTTCACACACCTTAACTTGGATTTGCACGTCTACGAGTCTAGAATATCCAGAATACCTCTGAGTTTTCTCATTGGGTTATTATGGCATTTTTTTTAGAACAGATTTATTGTTTATTTAATTACTTTGTCTTGGAGTCTTCCCCCTTCTTCTTTTTATTGTTGCAATATGGATGGTAATCATAGGTCAGAAGTGGTGGAGGACAAATATTGGTTAAGACATTGATGGCATGAGGTGAACCTAGTTAAGAAAACGGGGGTACAGACAGACACTTCTATTTACCCTGGTGTTGAATTAACCAAATACCTGACATTGAACTGTCAACCCTTGCAAAGACATGCTAAACCAATGTTGTCACAGTAGACCACGACTATTGGGGCCTCAATGCTAAAATATTGGAAAGGCGCACCACAAAAGTATTTTTCTCCCTCTTTTAAGTCAGATAATCATTTTCTTATGCATAGATATTTTAGCCTGTTCTCCTAAGTCTGTTTTATCCTTCCTCTCCCTAGCTTTCATTTCCCAAAGCAGATTTCTATTACTTCCCAGATGCCCCGCGGTGGCAAGATAACAGGTGCTCCCATAAGCCCTTTAACCATTTAAAATTAAAATGCCTTCTTGTCTGTTAGTGGAAACTACCATTAGGGAGACTGCATAATTTAATATTTGAAGACCCTCAAGTAGTTAGCTCTTGTAACCAAAACCAAAAGCTAAAGTATCTCCATTTGTATGTAGGATCTCAGATACCCCAGTGATTTTGAGTAGAACCTGCACAACCTGTTATATATGAAGATGTACATTTGAAACCAAACGGACCTTAAAAAGTGAAAGTATTTCTTTGACAATATTTTTCTTACCAGCGTCATGGTCCTTCCACGGCAAGCCAGCAGTAGGCAGCTTTTGTGTTCCTGTGGGTTGTATGGGTTGCTATGAATTCTCCAAAGGCAAAAGGAAACCAAGCTGAACACCTGCAGGCCTAAGTCAATGCATTGCACCCTCATGTGGGAGAAGTGGATGGAGATATGTATCTAACAGGTTCTCCCTGAGGTAGGGAAAGTCGGATTTTGTTTCGAACATAAAACAAACAACACTATTAGGTTGCATAAATGGAAACCCCTCTAAGTCACTGAATTCTGCATCGAAACATCCAACATATTTTTCATCTCAGATTAGTTTTGTAGCTTTCTCATTTACATCCTATTAAGCTACCTTGACAAGAAAATGTATACACTGTACTGTCCATGCACACACATGCTAAACACAAATTGTGGGTTGTATCAAACCAGCGCATGTGGAAATAGCGCCATGTGTGCGAATAAATAATCTCTCTGTTGCCATTGCACTGTTGACTACCGTATCCTTTCTAACAGACTATCCTCAACCAGCATAAGTGGTATGGCTCATCTGAGTGCTCCTTATGTTTAACTAGAAGTGGAACACTAGTTTGGTTTGGTCCTGCTTTTACCACCACATAAGGCACAGTATATTGTTTTTTTTAAATATATTTTGCTCCTTCATCATGTTTTTTTGTGGGAGAGACACATGTTCTGTTGGCGTTCTACGATGGTCAGTCCTTGGCACTCTGCCGTTTTCCCAGTACACCTCCTCTCTAGGAAAACTCATCAACTCTTTTGGCTTCCTATACGACTTGCATGCAGATGACGAGATCCACCTCTCCTCCCCTGACCTCACTCACTCTATCGGACTGTTATCCATCTGTATCTGGATGTCTGATTACCTAAAACTTAATCTCTCTAAAATGGAGCTTGTCATCTTTCCTCCATTAAGCTCTGTCCCTGTACCTGACTTCGCCATCACCATTAAAAATTTTACAATTGTCTGGGGTCGTTTTTGACTCAGCTCTCTCCCTCATTCCCCATGTTCAGTCTCTAGTTAAATCCTGTCGTCCGCACCTAAGGATCATTCCATGCATTCGGCCCTTTCGTCAGCAAAGAGACTGCATCAATCCTTCAAACTCTCCTTTTTAAGGAAGCTTACTACTCATCCCACTAGAATACCCATTAATGAGCCTCTAGCCAATACCACCTAGCTCTTACTCTCCTCAAACACTGTAAGGAATAGGAAACTTACAACTCATTCAACTAGAACACACATAATCTCTGGGCAAACCCACCCAGCTCCAACAATCCCCAATTCTGTTACTACCTCCACCTTCCCCTGACTTCTACACTCCCTTGTGTGTCTTATGTTCCCCACTGCCTATAGATTGTAAGCTTGCACGAAGGTCTCTCTTGTTTGTGTAATTTATTATGTAGTCCCTTCTATGCATTGTACCAAGTGCTATGTAAATTGCTGGCACTATTTTAATAAATGTTAATGTAAAGTAACTTCTGATAAAAAAAAAAACATGCTTTTAGCACCAGCACAATCCATGTATCAAAAACAGGCTCTCGAAAGCGCTTGAAACACGCAACAGTGTCAGAATGTATTAAAAAAATGTATTAAAAAAAAGTGCCATTAACCGACACTCTCATGCGCAGGACTTTTTGTTATATAAAAAAATCGTTTTTCACTTTAGACTGTAAGCTCACAAGGGCAGAGAATCACTTCCCAGTGTTTGTGTCTCTGTGAAACACAGATCCTTCAGTTACCCAGTTGTTATTTTTATCACTGTTGTGAGGCCCTGTGTTCAAGAGAGACACTATACAAATAAAGTTACATTGTCCTGCTTGCACTGCACGCACCCTTGGAAACTTGTTTTAACCCTTTAAAAGCCTGAAGGAGTAAGCAACACCCTGCTTTGCACACCCACAGAAACAATGTGTTCAAGACTATTCCTTTCAAAGGTGGTATGTGACAACAAAATATCTGAGGCATAAAAGATTGAACATTGTGAAATTTTTGACTGCAATACAATAGAAAATATAAACTCCACTTGAACTGTAGATCACAGATTTCATGATTTAAGTGGTGTGCCACCTCAGGCCCCTTTTGCTGTTGGGTGAGTGACAAAAAAATCACTTCAAAGGTTTCAATTTTTGATAACATTTGTCAGGGGTAATTTACTAATGTTATTCCTGTCAAATGTCACACTCTTTCGGGTGCAATGAATGACAATATAACAGAGGAGGACTGCTTTTAAGTAAACAGGTGTTCGGGTCATTCGCTCAGTCGTTGGCACACACAGAAAGGATCCCAAAAAGTTCCACAGCAATAGAACTCACAATAATGTCACAGCAATGTCTGCTCATACAAGCGCATGCAAAATGAAAATTCTGACACTTTTTGCAGCAGACAATGTGGTGGTAGAGATATTAAGCACAGTTTTAGGTGCACTTCTGTACATTTTTTGGACAAATAGTTTGGTCAAACAGCACCAGAGCAACCTGGAAGTTCAGGACCAGCGTAGGTGGTGCTAGAGTTATACATTGGCAGATGCAGAGGTTGGCAACTATGAAATACTATTTGTGCACATGCCTCTTTTTTATAAATCTACCCCTTTTATCTTGTTCTAAATTACTTTTATATACACATTGAGAGAATTAGCAATAGATAAGGACAATACCAAATCTTTCTATTAAGTCCAGTGCTTGGGAACCCCTCCACTAAAAAATGTAAAACATTGAGCTATGATACCTTGAGGGGATAGACATTAATAAATCAATCTATATACCACAAAAAAATTGGATTGTTCATTATGTGGGATGGAAAGCAGAACAAGTACCTTTAAGAGCCGCATATGGCTTGTAGGTCAACAATGTAGAGATATCAAATCTGCATTGTCCTACTTTTAAGGCGAACCCAGCCCAGGTGTGATGACCTCATATTTCTATAGGATTCTATACCAGGCTGTTACTATATTTTCCCTTTACAAACTACTGTGGTCACCATATTGGATGATGAAACGCTTGTTTAAAACCAATTCTGTGCTAGTGGATTTACTCCTCCTTTATGCATTTTTCGCTTTGCATGCAATATATGGTTGGCTGCAGATACTAAGAGCAAAGGTAATGTATTGTTATGAAATTGTTTTGACCTGTCAGATGTGACTGTTTTCATATAGTAAGAACAATTGTGGTAAAAAAGATTACAATACAATAAAGAACTCAGTACCTAAAAAAGGACATGTCACTTACTACTGTTCTTTAAAGTTATGAAGTTGACTGGAACAAAACATGTCAGAAATGCATTTATATTGCATGTAGAGAATAACAAGTCCCCTCACCTTCTGTCTCTACCAATTTCAGTATCACAATAGGTTATAAGCTCTAACTGTTCTGTGTAAGTATGTACTTATATATATGTTATGTAATGCAATGCTTCATAACATACCCTGGCAGATGATATAGAACAGTGGAATTTGCTAGCATTTTATAATGTAATAATAATATTTTATATGATCTTGGATTAACTTGTTAACAAATTTGTGAGTGCCTTTTCTTTATTGGCAGCTTTAGGTATTACTTTAAGTGTCATTTTGACACTTAAGTGTGTCATTACTTTAAGTGTCATTGATCATTTGAGCAGGTCTTTCCACACCACCTGGTCCAGTGGACCTAAAACTATGGATTAACACAGCAAACTTTTAAACACGCCAAGTTGCTTCTCATGGTTTCCCTAAAATAGTGTCTGGCGTTCCTTCTGGAAAATGCATCTCTGAACAGAGCTATGTGCCTCTTCCTGCACAGATCTCCATAGTACAGTGCTCCATTGACATGTTGGATGCGCTAATGACAAAGGGTACTGACTGGAGTGGGATGAAATAGCTTGGCCCAATCTTCCATTTTGACATTCAATATGACCATGTGGGAGCACGGCTATTGAGATCCGTCTTCAAGCAGAAATAAACCACCCCAGATTTCAATATAGGCCCGTACAGGAGTCAAATCATTCGCCTTAAATGTGCTTAGTAATACTTTTTTAGTAAATGTTGGGTGGTTGGTTTCTATTTTTATTGTAATTAATAGGAAGTATCTGCAATTTATAGGGTATGTCCAGTCCATGGTACTTAATATGCGGTTCCTTGAGGTGTATCAGGTGTACCACAAGGATGAGGCCAATGAAGGCCGCAAGATATATGTGAGGGTTATAGCAATGCCAACCTAATATGCTAATGGAAAACATATAAAATATGTATTGTTTTGTGTGCCACCTGTATTTAATTTCCAAAACTGAAACAGTTACTAGTTTTTCAAGTAAAAAAGGAACATAAATATAAATACTGTGCACGAATGATCAGCTACAACCTTTTTTTGAGATGTGAATATACTCTAAGCACCTGAAAATAAAGCAATTTACTGGATTTGTAATACATTACTCAACTGTTGGAAACATGGTGCAATATGTAAAAATGTTGGTTTGAAGGCAATATCTCCTCTCTATAGCTTTAATGGTTGCACATACAGTTCATTAATGATAATAGACTGTAAGCTTGTATTATTATTATATTCTCAATACCCTGTGTATCAGTATGTATGTGTGTATGCTAGCTATTTAGATTTCTTTTATATATATATATATATATATATATATTTCTACTGAGCTTTCATTACAATACGAAACATAATCAGTTATACAATGTCCTGTATGTACAAAACCTATGTAAATATAATGCAGGCTTCACGTAAGATATCATCTAAATGTTGGATTATATATCTCACTACATCTTGAATAAACTAAATAGTAGACCTTCATCAGCGTTTGACTGAAAAGCATGTCTTATCAAATAGTAACCAGGAGTAAGCTTAAATATCACATAATTGTGAAATAGAGACTGAGACCTTATAAAACTTTGAATTGTAATTTAAATGTTTTTAAAAGTGGCTCTGGCTCTTTTATATTTCATGTAATGTTTCACAGAATGCTTATAATCCTGTTTTATTTTCCAAGCACTGCAGAGTTTGTTGGTGCTTTATAAAATAATGATAAGTTTAATTCTCATCCCTGTTCTCTACAAACACATCTAGGGCATGTATACATTCTCAAAAATGAGGTTAGGCAATGATTTCTTGTTAGGTGGAAAATAAAGCCTACAACTACGTGAAACACACACACACACAAATAACACTGGAAAAATTATCCTTAGCTTTTTTTTTTTATTAGTACTATTACTATTGTTTTATATTTCATCGTTTTACTTAGAAAAAAAAGAAAGCAGGGGTTTTATAATGTTGAAACCGCTATACCCCCCACCCACCCCTGTAGAGGAAATGTTAATCAACTATTAACGTTTGTAAAATGAATTAAATATTGAGAGTATTGCTATTGTTCAGTACAAGAAATCAGAAGCACAGGAAAGAGAAGTAAACGTCTACAAATAGGGAATTATCCCTCGTTTAGCATTAAAATTCATTTAGATAAAATTGCCACAAACATTTAAATGGGAAGATTAGTTCCCCCTCACGCCTTATTGCACTCTCTCAATAGCCCCGTTAAGAACATTTTACACGTTGGAAATTCCGTCTTCTCCGGCTGCTTGCTGTCTCCTAGCTACCCCCTTATTCAAAGCAAAAAAAAAAAAAGGCACAGAAAGTTTTTGGCAGCCAGTTTGTAATTCATCCAGTGCTATCTGCTTAGGAGAAGCAGAGGAACAGCAAGAGATGGCTGGATTCTGCCCCTTTCTATGGAACCCAATATAACACTAAACACACAGCCACTCCAACCCCCTCTGTGCTCAGTCACATGCAAGCTGCGTGCTCGTTTTTAACCCCTTAAGGACCAATGATATTTCTTGTAGTCATCACCATATGCTCAGAGAAGCCCCTCCACCAGGGATGGAAATCCTTTTACACTTCCTGTGCTGTGGACCACGTTTCCCATAATGCTTATTTTCGCAAGATTGCTAACTGGGCATCATGGAAAACATATTCCACAGCAGCTGGAGTGTCACAGGTTAGCTATCAGTGCCCTATGCTTACTTAGCATCGGCAGCTCTATAGAGCCCTGCTGTTAGTAAATGAGAAGGACATTCCATGTAGAGTCAGGGGTCTTTAAGAACAAGAGTGTTATGACAGAGGAGCTCGTCACTCAGACTTAAGGGGTTAAAGTACAATCATATCAAGCATCATTTCCAATGGCAAGATTTCGAAGGCGCCCAGTGTGGGCTGTGAATGGAGCAGTGAGGGTCCAGTTTAGGAAGTGGTCGTGGTGGAGCTGAGGGCCCTTGGTAAAAGAAGAGGTAGCCATTCCCTGCTGTGCTGCTCTCTCCCCCAGAAGCTGTTTATAGCATGTGAGTGTGTGTGTGAGTAAGAAAGTCTTGATGATGAACAGCGTGCACTGCCATCTATCGGACACGGGTGGAATAACAGCAAAGGAATTGCTTACATACCCTGTTAAATAGTAAATGATTTCTGAATGGAGGAATACTGCTAGAAGAAACTCCCAATACCTTCTTACTCCCTGGGCTAGTCATGCATTAATTATATTACTCTGATCACAGTAACTAAAACCTCACTTTCATACTATGTGTGTATAATATGCAAGGTGTGATCCCTTCCTGTGATATAAATACATCAATTCATGTAGATTGCATATACTACTTTCTTTTGTTTGATATGGAAATTGCATGATTGTCAATAGTTTATGCCTTACTTTTAATCCTCTAGTACTTTCATATATACACTGATGTCTCTCTCTCTCTCTCTCTCTCTCTCTCTCTCTCTCTCTCTCTCTCTCTCTCTCTCTCTCTCTCTCTCTCTCTCTCTCTCTCTCCCTCTTTCACGCTCTCTGTCCATATTTCCTTCTCACACAGACCATCATTCTCTTTACCCATCTCTCTCCTTCATGTCATCACAGTAATGTACATCCTGCCCATATAGACATGTAGCAGCACCCAGCTCACTGCTTGGCTCCAGTTTCCCTGAGGTAGCAATATGAACAAGGACAGAGAGAACACATTCCAGAGAAGGTTGTAAATGTGGCCCTGAACTTCAGGGCAAGTTAAAAGCCTATGCTTTTTTTCACATGACTCTGGTGAAATTAATGTGTATGTTAATGAAGACCTTATGTTCACCCCTTGGAAAAATACACCATACAATTGATATCATATTTTATATGTACCATCTATATCTCAAGAAGATGACATTATTAAATATCCATATCTAATAAAAAATATCAGATATCAGAAATATACAGATTTTTGAAACATTTGTACGGTGGGCAAAACTACCACCTTTTTTGTTAGAAGTGTAATTTTAACAATGGTTTAAAACATCTGTTAATGTAACCAATTTCCTTATTGGATTTATTAGTAATAAAAGACAGAGTACTGAGGTATTGTTAATTAATCCAGTGCAGATAAACCATTATATTAGTGCAAAATGGCTCCATCAATTCATTCATATTAATGATTTATATAAAGATTTACAAAGATAATTTGGCACAAAATAATCTCCCCTTAGTTCATTAATTTTACAAATGACATTGTGTATACTATGTATTCAGTTAGAATACTTTAATATATATATACATATATATGATTATGTATAATAATCACTGTAAACAAGTGTTCATTGCCGAGTAGAAGGCATTGACAGCAAATTACAGTCAATATATAAATATTTATCATATAATTAAAACAATAGATAACTTATTAGTATGGCTACAATAATTACAAATATTTATATCTTCCCATATATGAAACATGTCTTTAGATCTATAGAACACATATTCCTTGGTCCAGTAATGTAATATTATTAAATTACAGAATGTCACTATATACTTATGTGAGTGTGTGTGCTTGTATGTACAGCATCCAGCCATCACATCAACCAGCAGATTATCAGCAATGACATCAGTAAATTCCTTTGTGGTGAAAATTGTGTTTATTTTCTTAGAGTCTGACATAAGTGATCGATGAACCCAATGGTTCTCAGTCTGGGTATAGTGTCTAATATATAACTCCTTCACTCACTCACTCACTCACTCACATCTATCTATCCATCATCTATCTATCTATCTATCTATCTATCTATCTATCTATCTATCTATCTATCTATCTATCTATCTATCTATCTCTATATATCTTCGATCTATCTACCCACTGAGTGACTAAGATTCAGTAACCATGTTTGGTTTTATATGTAAGAATAAATTCAGATTTATTTACAAGTCCTAATTCTCTCTATACTTTTTAGACTTTATATCTATCTAGCTATCATCTATCTATCTATCTATCTATCTATCTATCTATCTATCTATCTATCTATCTATCATCTATCAATCTATACAACTTTTTTAATAGTTTATATATGAACACTTCTGAATAGACTGAATGCATGTATACATGCTAATACTTGTAGTACACGATTGCTCTACACAATATATATATACTTATAAATGTGTGTGTCAGTTTATTGTCCATATATATATGTGTGTGTGATAAATGTATATAATTGTGTGGTTATTAATTGACTAATGCATACATATATAACAGGTAATTAACCTTAATTACTATAATAGATAACTAAAAGAGTATAGGATAAAGTTCTGAAAATTAAATGTATTCAGATAGCTAAGAGCAGTACATGATATTGTATGTGTTTATGCATTGTTGAAAATCTCTCTCTCTCTCTCTCTCTATATATATATATATACATAAACACATGCACTTGTATACTTACATGTATAATATAAATACATATATATAATATGTATAATATATAAATATGTACATATGTATACATACACTGTCGTTTACTCATCCGGAGTATATAAATACACACACAGACTTTCAGATTAGAGAAGTCCTCACTCTCTGCACTTATCAGTTTCAGTAATTCAAGTTGATGAGATAGCTATAGGCAGACATTTCATACCCACAGCTGATGTGTGTAAATCTATGTGTAAGAGTTACCGCACAGTTCTGATTTCTGAACTTGGTAAAAGGATAAGCAGTTTTGTCTCTGTTACTTTTCGCACCCAGGGCCGTGCTACATACTGCACATAGAGAGATAGATTAACCCAGGCACTGAAAGGGTTAACATTTCTAGGACGCATATATTCGTATACAGCTCCCAAGATGTGTTACAGAAGGGTTTTTTTTTCTCCCTTGAAGTCCCTCACAACTCAGTAAAACTAAAACCTTGGAACATGATAGGGAAAAATGTCCTTTTTATGTGTTTCTAGCAGAGTAGAAGTTACTGAATGCAAATTGGAGCCAATAAATCATCTGATACAAAACGTAAAAAACAACCTCCCCCTTATTTTAGTTAGGCTTACAAGGCAATGATTTAATAAATACATTAAATGAATAGTTGATAAACTGGATAAGAAGAAGGTTGTAATTTTTTTTAAAGTCTTGGAAATAAATTTGTCTGTTTGGCAGCTGTTTTCAAGGCCAAAACTAACTCTTTGGGAGACTGAAAAGGGGGTAAAAAAAAAAGGCCTGGTAATTTTTTCCCTTTTGGTGCCAGTTTGGATGTCATCTGTTTCCTTGGTGATAGTGTTCAGCCCCCAAAGCCCCTGGGCTCCTGGATTGTAAGAGAAAAGCATTGCTATTTCTGTACAGTCATTTATCACTGTCACCACATAATGATTCCCCTTGCAGCGCCTTATTGATGTTTGTAATTGCATTATCTCATAAAGGGGGATGATCAATGAAACCAAGCCATGCATTCTGGGGTCAGAAGATGGCAAAGTACTGTTTGTCCCCTTTAATACAACAGCCACTCATTATCTTTAGGACTGTATTCAGAAAAGAAAAGAAAAAAATGATCTGATCTGGGGCTGACCCTGTGGTACATCCTAACCCTTTCTAACACTCGGCTGTGCTAACCTTCTGCACATACAACGTGAAAAATACCTGTTTTACAATCTAACTAAATAATGCAACCAGCTTTGCATATTTACTCACTAAAAGAAAAAGAAAAAAAAATAGATAAAAAAAACCGTATCATAAATGCACACTCCAAAAATATATCTATTTATACCTGTTTGTGGATTAAAAAAAGTCAATATTTTATATAAATACCATATATGGTATATATATTCTATATACATTATATACACATATGTTTGCAAACATATAACATTTTAACATTGATAAATATACATGTTATTATATATGTGTGCATGTACATCTGTTTGCCATATATTTGCAGAAACCCAGAAAATGCAAAGAAACAAATAAAAAAATAAAATAAAAATGGGAAAATCAACATTAATAAATAAAATGTTAGTGAGGCTAATTTTCTCTCATTGGCGAGAATCACTTTAATCAAACCCTGCTTTAAAAATGGGACTTCACTTGGAAGCAGGAGATTTTAAAATAACACATTTTGCTTTCTTTTAGAAGGTTTATACAAATCTGGTGGTTGTAAGTGAAAGTGGTGGTGATATCAAGTCAATTGTATCTCCCAGATCTAATCACCCGTTTAATTATCACAGGTGAGGAAATCATATTTAGAGCATCATCCCATCTCTTTGTTTTAGAATACTGACAGTTGCAATCATGAGTCCCATTAATCACTGCAACCTCCCATTATGCCTTTGGACCTAACACAAGAGAGAGAGAGGGGAGCAAAAATGATCCTATGTTGCTGAAGGAAAGAGGGATTTGCTGAGGGACAGGAAAACCTAATCACTAGAAGACACGTCTAAAGGGGCTCAGTCAGCTAAATACCTTTTAGCTACAAACAGAGGGTACACACAATGCATTGTACGTTGTTATAGCAGACTTGTAAGGAAATGTATAGCTCAAGACAATACATACTATGTATTTACTATGTATTTCATCCTGTGGCATCATGTAAATATTAACCACTAGTGTGCAGAATAATTCATTTGCATATAGAAACACAAAGTGATGTCATAAGTAAGGTCCAGCACGGACAAATTCATTCATTTTTCTCTTTATCCATGAATTTGCTTTCAATGTTGCTATTCCAATTTAGAAATCCTTCTTATGCTGTATATTCCTCTTGTAAAAAAGAAAAGGTGACAGAGTCCCTTTAATTCGAGAAATCAAGTTATATAGTTGTCAAAGACCAAATGAACAGAACATTGGAAAGGATGTTGATAATGATGTAAAATGTATTCTTTATTTGGCTGTCAAATAGGACGTGTGCAAATAAGGAAAATAGTTTGTTTAGCTCAGCTAGTCATTGCATGTGTTTGCAGTGGAATAGAAGATATAAAGCGGTTTATTGTGCCAGTTTTCATTAGAAAGTTTTGGAAATCTAAATTACTTTAAACAGTCTAGCATTGTCACACAAAAAAGGTTAGTTATAATTTGATAAAGTGTGAAGGATTGTTTTATAGAAAGATGTACTTGATATGAAGCTTCTTAAGACTTATTTTAAAACGGTTTTAAGAATTACGAAACGACTGTGCTCTAAATGGTTGATTAGAAATATATATATATATATATATATATATATATATATATATATTGCAGGGCCGCCTGAGCATCATGGGAAATGTAGTGCACAACGGTTGGTGAGTCACAACGTTAGCTTTTACTGTAATAAGTTAACTGAAGTTTCAGCAAGAGGCTGAAACTAGGGCGGGTTGGTTTAAATTCGGGTTATTTAATTATGACCGTTGGTATTTTTTTATTAATTCGGATAAAATTAAGTAATTGTATTAATTAATACAAAAAAGGTTGATTTTTTAAAAAAAAACAAGGATCTGTGCCAGGCAATTAATCCAACGGATTCCACAGTTAGATATGTTTTATAATGTATCATATAAAGACCCGTTACAGTGATTAAAGGCATTACAAATCCCCCTTACAAACAAGTGATTACAATCTGTTTAGACAAATGGTTAAGGGATCATCACTTAAATTACCAAAATCAAATACAAATAAATAAAAACCTAAATCATCCATAAATAAACATCTAAATATATCCATACAAGATTATCTTACTAATAAAGATCTTTAAAAATCCATATTGTTGTTTTTGCTTCAATTTGTTCTTATCCTTCCTTTTCTGCTTATTTAGGAAAAATAGCAGTAAATTCTAGTAAATATACACGCAGCTTCGTTGAAATAACTTTTTTTTAAAAAAGACACGCTGCCTACACGTCGCTTGATTTCGTTCCCTGTTATAAGAACGTATTGAAACATGCTTTATTTAAATTAACCCTCTCCACGCCCTCCACCCGCTGATGGTGCAGAGGTTAAACGAGTGTGACATGTACACTTCGATACACTGAGGAATATGAATTAGTACACACACACACACACACAGAAATAATTACATCAATAGCACTGTACAATAAGTTATAATTCTAATATTAATCATTTCTTTTAAAAGATGCATGATCCGCTATATAACAAATATCTCTATATATATACAATATGTACATGTACACACTAATATATATACACAAACATATATGTGGCTATATATATATATTTATATATCTATACAATTAACTATATATGTGTATTTATATATATATATATATATATATATATATATAATATAATATGCATACATTATAAAGATTTCATACTATATATAAAATAGTTTCTACATCACAGTAGTGAATTAAGATTTAGATCCAATATTTTTTTCCCTTGTCTCATCGCTCTGGTTTTATTTTACCGCAAGATATTGATTAAGCGGGTCACAAGCTGACCAACCCAGAATGACTTGCAGCTAACAGGCTGCTGCTCCATAGGAGGTGAGAAGTTACTTGTTTTTCTTTTCTTAGTCTGTTCCCCGCTGCCTGGGAATCTGGCTTCCATCTCAGCAAAGTCTAGTCACTTACACATTATATTAACAGAAGAAATTCGTTGACAGACAAATAACACAAACAAAAAATTCACAGTTCTTTGGATCTCCCATTTTATCTGCTTTCAATTTTTTAGGGAGGATTCCCCAAAGATCTGAGGTGTGAAGCCACCTCCTAGATTAGATAATTGCTAATTTGGCACAATCTTTTGGTAATTGTTGTGGACAACAATTCCCATTATGCTCAGTCAGCCAAACTGTGGCTTAAGCATCATGTGCAATCTTGTCCTTGACAGATGCAGGAATGACCGGACACCATAGGTATCGTAGTCGACAAGAGTTGATAAGCTGAGCATCATGGGGAATGCAGTGTACAACAGCTGGAGTATGGACTGGCTGAGCATCGTGGTAAAGGTAGTCCAAAACGGCTGGATTTTGGATATCTACGCATCATGAGAAATGTAGTCTACAACAGTTAAGGACTTGGCTGGCTGAGCATCACGGGAAAGGTACTCCACAACAGCTGGAGTGCCAGAAATTAGCCCTAGTTGGTGCTAGTACTCTCACGGTTCGGTGGCTGCTGGTCTGTCCTCAGGCAGGAGGATGCTGATTTGGATCATTTTCCAGCCCTGCTCCCTGCTAATACAGAGCCTTGTCATCGATTCCTGTACAGAGAGCTGGAGAGTAGTATCAGTAAGAGCTGTCAGGAGAGTTGGATTAGCTGCCTGGGAGGTAATCTTTACATTTTGTTCATTTCCACGGGAGAAACCAAAAGCTGAAAACCAAGAGGACCGAGGATAAGCAGAATGAGCCAGCAAAGGGAGAACTGCACTGATATTACACAGGAAATCCTCAACTGGGACTTTTACTATAGACGGATACGGGAGATTTATGTGTATTCATACATGTGTGCTGTGTATATATTCATGTGTATATATATATAGACACACACATATATAGAAAGATACACACACACACACATAGATACACGCGTATACGCTATAGATGAGCGTTTAATCAGTAATTCCCTTCTATGTTTGCATCAAGCTTGCTGTTGTGTTGACTGCAAAATACATATTAAATATATAAATTCTAAATTGGAAATCGCTTGTCCATTATTGGCTCATGAACACAAATCTGCCCTGTATGTCCTCGTACTATATGGGCGAGATATCTTGTACTGTTACCCAATTTTATCCATATCTGTGTTTCACTGCGTCTATGAATATTTACTGCTGTGTGGGTGCACATAGATGTATACATAACTGAAGCAAACACTTGTATATGAATATATAAATACAGATGATATATACATACATATATTTAAGCACACTTTTGTAAACACACATAGAAGAATACAAACATATACATGTGTGTGTGTGTATATATATATATATATATATATATATATATATATATATATATATATATATACATACATACATATATTGCATGTATATTTCCATATGTGCGTTTAAATATTTACATGTGTATTTAAATATATGTATTAAATATGTAAATGTATGCATACATATATTTATGTTTACTTATGTATAAATCATTTATGTGTACATCTCTATGTATAATATATATACATAAACACGCACACATAGGTTTCTCTGTGTGTGTCATTTATTCTTTACCAGTTTCTCACATCAAAGTGGACTGCTGTAAATGTTGTCACTTCCCAAGTGTACAGACATGGATCTGAGAAGAGAAGGACCCTGGATTATTTGTGACATGCCTGTGAAGATCAACATGGAGAAACTATGGACAGGTCCTGTCTCACACATAGCTCTATAAATCTGGGGGATTCTGGAAAGTAAGGGCTGCTCAGCACACTTCTGATGGTCTGACATTTCAACATAAATAGGTTAGGAAATGAGAGGGAAATAAGACTGTCTAGACAGGAAAACTTATTGTATTCTCCCTGTATTAAAAAGTGTAATGTAAAAATTAAATTGAGGGTTTTTTTTTTTTGGAGGGTGGGAAGGAGAGGGAGGTTTGAAATAATCCTGCATAATAAAAAACCACAATATATGAACCAAATAGGGTTATATATTAATCATATAGGACTATGTATGAATCATATAGGGGTATATTTGAATCATATAGGACTATGTATGAATCATATAGGGGTATATTTGAATCATATAGGACTATGTATGAATCATATAGGACTATGTATGAATCATATAGGGTTATATATGAATCATATAGGGGGATCTTTTAGGAAAGGGACATTAAATACAATCTCTAATAAACCAAAAATACCTGGCTCTCATCTCACCGGTCAGTTTCTTTTTATGATTTTATCTGTTATTAGAAAAAGTAAAGCAAATGAAGAAGATTGGAAGGAATTATCTGTACAAACACTAAACTTCCATTAATAACGTGTAAATAAATGTTCCCAGTGACGTATGTACGTTTATAAAGACTACTCCGGGTTTGTAAATAAAACCAAACTGTATAGTAAACACAACACAGCTGGAAGATCTTCTACACAGCCCATTCCGTCATTAGATCAGTAAAATCATTAAAGTCACAATGCCTGGAACTGTTTATATTAAATATTTCTAATACATCACCACATTGCATCTGCATGGGCTGGGTGATAAGATCAGACTGCTCTGGGTATATGAGAAATAAATAAGTCTATTTGCTTTGCGACCCTCTGAAGGAATTAGACACCTCTTCCCATCTATTTTAAGACATTTCTGTCAACACCTGCGGAGTATAGAAATGATGTGTACCTTCTTCTTGGTATACCAAATGTCTCCTTTCTTTTTATACAACCTTACACCTCCTCCTGTCTAATGCAAGATCTCCTGCAGGGGGGCTAAGAGGAATTAAGGATGACCTTGGCAGCTGATTACCAAGGTCAGATGAGACTAGGCTGCTTCAGGTGTCAGCATAGGCTCAGTCTGTTCATCTCTTCCTCACCTGATGTGATCTGATCCAATAATAGTCACTGTGTTAGCCTTTAATGAGGAGCCATGCGGGTGCTTATCTCCCTCCCACCTGCTCTCTGGGATAATACCGACAGGCCTACAGAATGCCAACATGCAGTCAGCATCCTCTTCCTATTTTCTGTCAGATGTTCAGAAATATTGTGTTTCACTCTCACAATAAGTACTTATATTCAGACATGTCTTTGATCCATGCATACCCAGAAAATCACCTGACAGTCAAGTGTGATGGAAAGAGAATGAAATAAGGTAACATAATCACACTGGTTTGGTATTTTATTCAGAAGCAGCATTGTGAGATGAACATGGAAAAAAAAAGAAAGCATACAGTTAGTTCATGGTTTTATTATTATTTAGCTTGTTATTGTTTCTATATAACCACCATAACTGATTTCTGAACATATTCTAACTATAATTCTCAGCCGCTAATAATAATAATAATAATAATAACTGTATTTTACTTTCATTATTTTGATAAAAACATAAATTTTCTATTTCAGTAGACATATTACTAACAGAGTTTATAAATGCACAAGTAAAAGCAAACAGAAGACAAAACTTGTCTGAAGAGCTTACATTCATTTATTTATTTTAGGCAAACATAATAAGCATGGGTATACAAATTTGATTTCCGTGTGTCTTTATAATTTTTTTTCTGACCACTAATTAGTTCATCCTTTTAACTTGTAGGTGAGGGTGTCCATTAAGACTCCTTCCAAACTTTAAGACATCGTTGTCCAACTTGTGCTCCATTGGTCAGATGTGTTGTATTAAATTATTACTTTGGCAATGTTTAGATCAAAGTGACACATATGGTTCAGTAAGTACTGATGTCAAGCAGTGAAGGGGTTAATTATAGCCAAATCTGCAGACATTAGTTGAAAATGTAGTTTTAAAATCAATCCAACTTTGCATCAGTCAAACAAGTGTATCTATGGGTAATAGCTATAAACAACACTTGAATATTACAAAATAGTATGTACAATAGCAGTTTTAGCCAGGCAAAAACCTCTTGCATATTTAAAAAAAAAATATGTATATAAAAATCAACAATAATAACACGCATTCTTCTCTCAGCATGACAGGGTCTGTCTCATTTACAAAAAAGATAACCTAATTACTGTCAGACAATAACAGAGTAATTACACAATATTAAAGGCGCTTACACAAACAATAAACTGTACTCATTTATTTCCCTTTAATAAAAACTGCTCCTGAAAATGCAACAGAAATATTTATATGGAAAATGCATACAGCACTGAGGACATATAGATTAGTTTGGAGTTTTGCTAGAATGAAAGCAATTATATATAATTAATGCTGAAAGGAAAATGAACATGCAGAGGTTTCCAAAGATTAAACCATCTGTAACTATCAAGGGAACTTTTTAGAATTTTTTTAGTTTAAAAGGCTCATTTATGTAAAGATTATTCAGGAAAACGCAAGGCTAGTTATCCTTTTTAAATCATGTATTTGTCTCCTAAGCTTGGTGTGATATTGCTGTGAAGTGTTTTAATAAATGATTAGGGTTTAGCTAAAGGTGTATTAGATTTTTTTTTAAACCAACATCTCTTTGAAGTATAGGTTGTTATTTAACCAGCTATCAATGGGGTTTCTGTGTCAAAATGGTTCTTACTGAAAGCTGACATTAAAAACTCACATTTCTTTCCTAGGCTAAATTGAACAGGTCATCATTTTAATATTGGAAGTACATGAAAAATAGCATTATCATGGCTGTAATCTACATTAACTCATTTGGTACCAGTATACTGAGCACAGCTTAAATTAAAATCAAATTATTATATATATATTTTTTTAAATCAAAAAAGATTCCACAGGTTTTTCTATCAAGTGATCTTGCATGGGTCATAAACATGATTTTTTTTTTTTTTTTTATTGCTGTGGGACTCACCAAATGTTCTGAGCACCTAAAAAATGTCAACAATGGGGTGGGAATGTGGCAAAAGATAGATAGTGGAACCTTGGTCTAAAAGAGAGACAGCTACTATAAAAAAAACACATCTAATAGACATGGGTTCAGAGGCAATACAAGTTAAAAATGCAAAATGGGTGGGATGTACATTGAAAATCTCTTTAGCCAACGTATACCTATATATATCTGGGCACAAACGGTCAGCTTGTTAAAGACTGTACAACCTCAACATTGTTTTTACTGTGCATGTACGGGATACAATATTATTGAAAATTGTCTATACTTTGTTTTAGCAAAATTACCAGCACATGCCTAAATTGGGAGAAAAAACAGTTTCAAACGTATCTGTGGAGTCTCCAGTTTAAGACTTCACCTGTGGCAGAATATGCAAATTACAAATTTCCCATTGAAAAGCAGTTCATTGGCATACTAGGCCACAGGTGATGTCATAAGCATGAGACACCACAGTCACAATTAATTGAAGCAATTTTGCTAACACAATATATAGATCATTTTCATTCATTTTCTATTCTCTACATGCACAGTAAAAATACATTTTAAGTGATACAGTCCATTTAACAGCAGTCACAACTAAAAATCAAAACATTCGCCCCATCCCCCCCACCCCGGTCTATGATTCTATCGAGACTCATAACTTTGTTATCTACAGAATCAGATAACAATGTTTCATCATGAATGAAGTAAGATTTAACCCAACTAAATAATTGTAAGAGAGATAAAGAAGAGTATGGTAATCCCAAAGATGCACAGCACACAAATAATGGTGAAAATCAGGTGTTTATTGCACTTTTTGGTTCTCTAGGAATCTTTATCAAGCCACGTGCCATGAGTATAATCTTATTTGGAGACCAGTGGATTCTTTGCTACGCCACCCTGTTCATCTGATTGCAGCCCCCCTACAACTTAATTAAAGAAGGGTGTCAATGAATTTCCAAGGCTTGGGAGGTTCATGAGATCTGAAGATATGATGAGAGAGTAGGAAAAGTTTAGACCAAGAATATACTGACTGTACTAGTCTCATGTGGCATTTCAATCAGTATTAATGATGTTACTTAGCTGGGTTTTTTTTTTTGTGTACATGATCCATAGTCCTAGAAATGTAATTCTAGGTAGAGTATATACAACTTGTTAGACAGTTGTTACCAACTGCAATGACAGACGACATTAAATGTATTCTGATTTCAATTGAATATTTAATACTTCCTCCAATGAACTGCCTTAAACCATAATCATTGCATTGAAATTTAGAATGATAATAATTGATTTTTTACATATTTTACTGACCTCCCTCAGGGAACACTTTAGACATAGACAGCTGTGTTATTCATATGTTAACTAGTGTCCCTTTCTAAGATTTCATATCGAGAATGTTACTAAGGTTTATGCGTTGTAGATCTAATGTCATCTCATAAAAAAATGCTTGGGAAATTCTGCGTGAAACTAATTTAAAGTACAGTTTGAAATAGGACATGAATTTATACCAAATATAGAAAATCAGCACTTTAATTTCTTAATTTTTTACATTTAATTACAATAATTATTTTTTTGTTTTGTTTATTTCATAAAAATCCCTGTTATCATCTTTTTCACACATACATTTTGTGCAAAAAGCAGGATAAAACTGTCATGCTTAAAACTGATAACATATCATATAAGGCTCTAAATGAATCCTAAATAGTCTACTTTTCCACTTGTTTTTTTTAGTGGCTTAATGCAATAGCTTAAATGGACTGTCTGGTGCCAAAAATACATCTACCAAATATTAATGCATATGAATGTACTTTCAAAGTACTTTAAAATGCATGTTTTACATTTTGCATTGCTTAAAATGTAAAATACTAACAGCTAAATGAAATTGGTAATTGGTAAATTACAGCAATTCGCAAGAAACCAGGACTGTCCACACTAGCTGAGTAAAAGCTATTTCTTTTTTATTTTTTGCTGCAGGAACCATACAACGGTGCTAGGAAGAGCAAGAACCAATGATAATAATTTAATTTAAATAAATGGAATTTCGAGTCTCTCTAATATGTCATCAGAAAATGTGTTTCACTCTTAAGAGATCCTACTGTGTACAAGAGCAAGGTCACCTAGCATCCACACAGTGTATTCAGTTCCAGGAGCACAGGAAGTGCTTCAAATCTTAAAAAATTATCTATATAATCAGTGCTGCCGCACCGGCAGTAAACATGCAGAGTAATCACTAGAGATAGCCTGGAGTCAAATATTAAAAATGTGATTTATGTGGCAGTAAAAGGTACAAATGGTACTTTGCATACAACCAGCACATTCAGCTTCATATTAAAAATAACAATTCAAAATGATAATAATGTGGTAATGCATAAGTTTTGGGTGGTTCACATCCAGTTCATAACACTTTGAGGAGCAGGGGTTCCCTATTCAGCAAAACTCTGCTTAGTCCACATGGCACAATCCAAGAACAATAGAACTAACAAAGCAAGTTATGCACCATGGGCTAATAACTCACTTACCCTAGCCAAATAAACAGTGAATGAAAATATTCCCTAGATCAAGCAGTAGATAACCTCCTGTCCCTTTCACACAGTCTGTATCTGTACTGAGCTGTTTGGTTGCCAGTTGATGAACTGACATCACTTCCTTCCCTGCAAGGAGGACGTGCTTGACGCCATTTACCAGTTTGTGGCAAAGTCTCTGCAATACATTGGGTGGCCGCAATTATACAAACTATGCCTGAAGACAGCATACTTACAGTATTTGGATCAGTGTTAAAAGCACAGATACATTCAATTTAGTATTTTCTTTATGTCCTGCACATCTGTTGTATATTTGGTGACAGCATAGTTGCAAACATCGTCCATGTTTCCAGGGACACATATTTGTTCCACATGCTGCAGACAGAGCATGCAAAGTGCAGCCCAGCAGTATGAAGGAAGCATATGCGCACAGACACAAACCAATTAATTAATCATGGTAGGTTCTATGAGATCTCCACCCTGATTAATTCATTGGATTGTGTCTGTGCATACATCCATCCTACATACTGCTAGGCTTCACTTTGCATAGTCTTTCTGCAGCATGTGGAACAAATATGTGTCAAACATGGACGATGTTGGCAATTGTGTCCCTTTAAGTCCATCAAGTTAACTCCCTATTTAACATTTCCCCCGGCATGAAAGAAAAATACATTATAAAATAACGTCACAGCACTGTAAAACAATTAAAGGATAGGACAAATCCATGTTACTGGAGGTGTGCCTGATACTGTAAATGGACATGTGGAAGTAACCAAAAGTAGGCTAAGCCTGGCAGAGTGTAGGCAGAGCAGCTGGATTTTTTGGGTGTATATACTTGGCTAAGCAGCCAATGGGTCAAATCTACCATCTGTTGGATTTTGACTGAACATCTCTAAGTCAGAATGCCCCTGCTTAGTTTTACCCTGGTTAACATTCTCAGAACTATTGTCAGCACAGTATTGTAGACACTGGTCTACTTCCAGGAATTCCAGACTCTTTTGCAAATGTAATTCTTGGCTTGTGGGGGCATCCCTCCGCATGAAAAAAAGTTTTTAAAATAATGTCACAGCTCTATAAATCAATTAAGGGATGGGGCAGATCAATGTTACTGGGGCTGACAATGTAAATGGACTTGTAGCAGTCACCAAAAGTAGGCTAAGCCTGGCAGAGTGCAGACAGAGCAGTTATTGGGGTATGTAGTAGGAAACAAAACCATAAACTGCAAACATAAACAGAAGTACTCATCCACAGATGATGATATAATATTATTATGGTATATTATTATTATCATTGTTATCACCATGTAGTCAGCGAGCCACAGATAGCGAACCACTGATATTAGTACTAGTATTAGTATTGGACACATCAGCATATAGACAGTGGAATAATATAGTTACAATCAGTATGTAGTCTGTTATTTCTTCTCTATACTCTGGGATCAACAGACTAATTACTATTAGTAAATAGCCTACCAGCCTTGAAAGATTGTGCATTAATTACTGTCAGAATAATCTTCCTACCACAGACAGTGGACCAGAATAGTTACTTTCAGTATATCATTTGCGAACAACAGATGGTGGTACAATTTAATTATTATTAGCCTATAGTCTGCCAGCCACAGATAGTGGTACAGGGTATTTACTATCAGGATAAAGTCAGTAATAATAATAACCAGATCGCACTATAACTTCCACGTTACAGTAGAACTTTAGAGAGATCTCATGACTCACTTACACTGCAATGTGAGTTTGTGGATCCATTATAGTAGGGCTCACATGTAGTATGCCAGCCATTGTAGAATAAATGATGTGGATGGAAATGTACCAGTCACGTTTGTATAGTAATGTGATCATTTGCTTTTTTATGCAGATTTCATGTTGGGACTGTAAACAACACTTATTGAGTGCAACAACCTGTTTATATCTTTTCTGTGATCACTTCAAACATTTGTAATAAGAAAATGTATATCTTAAATGTCCTGTAACAACATAAATTCTGTTGCATGACAATGTACGTTCGGCTCCCACACACAAACCTGAAGGTTACATTTATCTTTAATCCTATACAGGTTTGATCTCCTCAGATCTATGATTGTGCAAGATTTTATTTTTGTAAAAGTAGCCCAGGTGAATTATAATCTGGAATGTGATCAAATCTGTCATTTTGAAATACCATTTCTGGTATTTTATATAAGACCTGCCACCTGTTAAAAAACACGAATATTAATAAACATGTAATACTCTTACACAACAAAGGTCTATACTATCGCTTTGCTACCTGCAAATTGATTTATTTATTAAGTATTTTACCAGTACGGATACATTGAGATTTATCTAGTATATTTGGGCCTACCTGATTTAAATTCAAATTAATGAGCAGTGAAACAAATGTAACTTACCGAGGGGGACACTCTGCAGAATGGGATTCTGAGTGTGGGCTTTTGGTAAAACACTATAGTTCAACTAATAATGGAGGACTTGGAAACAGCCTCGAGCATGACTTCCATCTTAAGAGTCCAGATTGTCACTCCATAGACCAAGAGCATGTGTTTGAGATGCTCTTCTTTCGGCTAGATTAGTTTTTTGAATAGTACAACACAGCTGGGGTCCTAGAACACATGTGCACCAGTTCTGTCTCTATAAAATGGCTTTTTATAGACTTGTAAATTATTATATTGTATGTATTAAAGCGGTTATCCAGAAGTAGCTTAAAATAGTCAAATTAGAAAAAACATGTACATATTTCCAAGTAGTATATTTTGGCCTACCTTTTTGAAAATCCTTTTTTCATCCTTCTACAACTCACTGGTTAGTGAATATACACTGTACTATATTTCTAATATTGATACATTTTATGCATTATTAATTACTTTTGTTTTCAAATCACTGGTAAGTATAGATGAATGGGCAAAGCCTAAGTGAAAAATTGCTGGACCTTGACCATGGAAGAAAACTTGGTTTATAAAATATATCCACACATCCGTGCTGCTTATCTCTCAAAGGGAAGTGTCATCTTTCTATATTAAGTTGATGGAATACATTGCAAATGTCTTTCGAAGCAGGCTGCTTGTGTAATTGGGGCATATTCTATTACCTGGAACAAATATTTCAAATTCCCAAATGGATTATAATAGAAAAATTAAAGATAACAACCAGTGTTCAGCTTTTTTTTTTTTATTTGAAGGTAATAGCATCAAGTCAACTGTCTGAATAGATCCTGTTCTTCTAATAGCAAGACTCATGGAATATCTAGAAAGACGTACTCTAACCTTTCGTGCACAAATAATGGCAAGGGATGAAATGTCACATTATACAACTTCAGGACTTAAGCTTGGAAGGGCCCTATGATATTGTCAGTTAAGCGTTAAAGGTGTCACTCTTTCTGTTACAGACCTGGAAAATACAATGGCAGGCATTTTGATTGTGTAAATAAAAACAAAATATAGTATGTGACATGAATGATGTGCTAAATTGTAATTGTTTATTTGGGTTCCCCCCCCCCCAACATGAAATCTCCTTCATCTTCGACACAAACCCTTGCAAAGCTATCACTATGAGAAAGGCCTATATGGCTGTAGATCCTACAAGTGATAGTCTGCAAAGGACTGAACCACGAGTAATACGCAAAAGGACCCAGACAAACAGGCACACGGAGTTGCAATAGTCAACACCTCAAGTCAATTAAGGACATAAATATAGGTATAGAGTCTGGTATCCTACCCAGAGGACGTCTGCTCTTGATGGAGAAATGCGTCACAGATACAAAGCACTCCAATCGTTTATTACTGAGTTTGAATCATCATCACCTTGAAGTATTATTGCTCTCCACTTGCCCTCATAAAGGATACCTACTATATTACAATGCATACATTTCACAAGTTAAGCATCCCTTATCTGAAATGCTTGGAATCAAAAGTATTTTGAATAACGGCTCATTTTCACTTAAAATATATATTAAAGCCTCTCAGCCCTCATGAAACACATCAGTATCAATGCAAATATGGTACAGAGCAAATAAATTACTTTTAGTTTGATGTAGCTTTGATTTTATGCATTGTTTGGCAACCTGCCGTTTGCATGTCAGGCCTGCACACTTGCCATTGTATTACCCTTTGTGGGTGGGGGGTAATCTGAGCATGTATGAGAAGGCTATAAACCAGTTTAAGGGGGCTGGACATTAACCCCTTAACGACAGATGACGTGCCAGGCACGTCACGGCAAATCGAGGACTTGCCGACAGGTGACGTGCCTGGCACGTCATGCACTAAATTGAGTAAAGAAAGCGACCAGCAGTCGCTTTCTTTACTCTAACGGTGTTGGTACAATGCCTCTAGGTAGAGGCATTGTGCAACACCCCCAAATGTGCAGGGGCGCGCTACGATCACTCCACGGAGTGATCGTAGCAGCCATTTAAAAATGGCTGCGCCCACTGCACACGTGCTTAGAAAGCGAACGATCGTTCGCTTTCTAAGCATCTCCGGTGTTGTTAACAACACCATGCTGCTCCCCAGAGCCGATGGTGGTCGCTCTCCTGAGCGACCCCATCAGCTCAGTAGAAGGGAACGCGCTTCCCTTCTAATGGCAAGAGCATCAGAAGTGAAAGTATTTCACTTCCGATGCTCTAGGGGGAGCCAATCGATGCCGGCACAACAGATCTATGTGATCTGTGTGCAGGCATGTATGGTAAGTGCTCTGATGAGCACTTACCATACAGTCAAAGGCAATATTAGCAAATATTGCCTTTGACAAGTATTGATCTGCCTCCCTCACCTTACTAGTTATAGTAAGGGAGAGACACAGATCAGATAAAGTAAAAAAATAAAATAAAATAATAAAAAAAATATTTAATAAAATTTTAAACACCAAGGGCTTTTATAAAAGCCATTTAACCCCTTCCCTTCCATTGATCGCTGTGTACGCAGTGATCATACACAGCAGCACATTTTTTGCTGTCTGTGCATTTTTTAGGGGTTAATTTTTTTTACTGTAATTCATTACAGTATAAAAAAAGCTCTTTTAAGAGAGATTAACCCCTTTCTTGCTGTAGATCACTGCCTAAGCAGCGATCTGACTCAAATGCAGCAATCTTGCTGCAGAAGCATTTTTTTATTTTTTTAAACTTTTTTATTACACCCGTCACGTGTTAATTATACCCGCTAGGGGACTACGTTTAACGTAAACATTTTTTTTTAGCTGTCTGACCGCATGTATAGCGATCAGTAACAGCTGATAAGTGACAAAGGTGGGTTGGCGTTTTCTCAGATGAGCATCACCATTCGTCTGGTTAGATCAATATTTGTAAATATTTGATCTGACCCGTGTAGATCTGCCTCCCTCTCACTTGAGTTTTAGTGAGGGAGGGAGACAGAGCTGTATAATGTAAGTTTTTAATTATAATATATTTAATAGAATTGAGACCCAAAGGCTTTTATAAAAGCCGTTTCCAGTATTTAACCCCTTCCCTGCAATTGATCGCTGTGTACGCAGTGATCTTACACAGCAGCACATTTTTTGCTGTCTGTGCATTTTTTTAGGGGTTATTCTTTTTTACTTTGATTTATTACAGTATATCAAAGGCTCTTTTAAGAGCTATTAACCCCTTCCTTGCCGTATATCACTTCCTAAGCAGCAGATATGGTCACTGCCTAAGCAGTGCATATGGTCACTGCCTAAGCAGCGCATATGGAGCAATCTAGTCGCAGAAGGATTTTTTTTTGCTATCAGCATTTTTTTTGTCAGACTCGCTAGGGGTTAATTATACCCACTAGGGGATTACGTGTATTCCTTTTGAAGCTGTCTGAACGCGTGTATAGCGATCAGTAACAGCCGATCAGTGGCAAAGGTGGTTTGGTGATTTCTCAGATGAGCATCACCATTCGTCTGGTTCGTAAATATTGTTCTGACCCATATGGATCTGCCTCCCTCTCCTCACTTGAGTTTTAGTGAGGGAAAGAGACAGATCTGTATAACATAATTTTTTAATTGTAAGAAATTAAATAAAATGTTAAAAAATTGTGAGTCCCAAGGGCTTTTATAAAAGCCATACCCTTTGTATAGTGTAGTGTATTAACCCCTTCCCTGCCACTGATCACTGCACAGCAGAACATTTTTAGGGGTTAATTTTTTTGTACAGTACTACAAAGGCTCTTATAAGAGCTATTAACCCCTTCCTTGCTCTACATGTTCAAATTCCAAGTTTGAAAATCAAAAAGCGCACCTCTCAAATGTAGATTTTCAACACCCAACAAAGCTGACAAAGCTATGCATGGGTGGTATCCCTGTGCTCGGGAGATGTTGCTGAACATATATTGTGGTATTGTTTGTCAGTGACACATACCGAAATATGTGAATTTGTGTCTAAAGTACAATGTATGTGGGAAAAAATACACAATAAAATGACTACCACAAACTTTGACAAAGGCTGGTGGTAGAATTGGTGCATGGAAAGTGTTAAAATAACACCATTTAAAATAGCCTAGTGTGTATACTTTTACAAAATATATACTTTTTGGGGTAAAATACACTGTCCTACTTTAAAAAAAAGCCCCAAATGAAAGATGGGCTCTGGCTGACTACACGCCAATATTCCAAGTTGAAAATGCGCACCTTCACAATGTGGCCCTTTTAGCCCCCAAACAACCCAACAAACCTATGCATGGGTGGTATCCCTGTACTCAGGAGATGTTGTTGAACACATATTGGGTTATTGTTTGGCAGTGACACATACCAAAATCTGTGAATTTATGTCTAAAATACAATATTTGTGAAAAAAAAACACACAAAAATTACTACCACAAACTTTGACAAAGGCTGGTGGTAGAATTAGTGCATGGAAAGTGTAAAAATACCACCATTTGAAATAGCGTAGGGTGTCTTCTTTTAAAAAATATATGGGTTGATGGGGTAAAATACACTGGCTGGTTTCAAATATGTCCCATTTGGGACATGGGTGCAGGCGGTCTGCATGTCAAAATTTCAATTTGGAAAACCAAAAACTGCACCTACCAAATTTGGCCTTTTACCCCCCAAATAACCCAACAAACCTATGCATGGGTGGTATCCCTGTACTCAAGAGATGTTGCTGAACACTTATTGGGGTGTTATTTGGCAGTGGCACATACCAAAATCTGTGAATTCATGTCTGAAGTACAAGGTTTGTGAAAAAAAAACACAAAAAAATTACTACCACAAACTTTCACAAAGGCTGGTGGTAGAATTAGTGCATGGAAAGTGTAGAAATACCACCATTTGAGATAGCCTAGGGTGTCTACTTTAAAAAAATATATGGGTTGATGTGGTAAAATACACTGGCTGGTTTCAAATATGTCCCAAATGGGACATGGGTGCAGGCTGTCTGCATGTCAAAATTTCAAATTGGAAAACCAAAAACTCCACCTCCCAAATTTGGCCTTTTACCCCCCAAACAATCCAACAAACCTATGCATGGGGGGTATCCCTGTACTCAAGAGATGTTGCTGAACACTTATTGGGGTGTTATTTGGCAGTGACACATACCAAACTTTGTGAATTCATGTCTGAAGTACAAGGTTTGTGAAAAAAAACCACAAAAAAATTACTACCACAAACTTTGACAAAGGCTGGTGTTAGAATTAGTGCATGGAAAGTGTTAAAATACCACCATTTGATATAGCCTAGGGTGTCTACTTTTAAAAAATATATGGGTTGATGGGGTAAAATACACTGGCTGGTTTCAAATATGTCCCAAATGGGACATGGCTGCAGGCTGTCTGCATGTAAAAATTTCAAGTTGGAAAACAAAAAACTGCACCTCACAAATTTGGCATTTTAGCCCCCAAACAACCCAACAAACCTATGCATGGGTGGTATCCCTGTACTCAGGAGAAATAGTAGAATCTATTTAGCATGTTTTTTCGTTCGCTATTGTCGATGAGGAGAAGTTGTTTCAAATAAAAGTCGGGAAATTTGTGTATTTTTTTTTTTTTACCATATATATATTTTTTTTAAATAATATGATAAGATATGATCAAATATATGGCATCCATAGAAAGCCCTTCTTGTCCCGATAAAAACAATATATAATATGTGTGGGTACAGCAAATGACGAAGAAGAAAATTACTGCTAAACACAAACAGCACAGAAATGTTAAAATAGCCATTGTCCAGAAAGGACAAAAATGTTTCAAAGGCTCTGTCCTTAAGGGGTTAACCCATTCGCGACAATGGACGTGTCAGGCATGTCCAGCTGGAAACTCTGTTGCCAACAAGTCCGACAAGTGGAAAGAGTGGTTTTCATGATCAACTCGATGTTGAAGCTATAGACAGCACAGAAATTTCAGCTCAGGGGCACCCACAATCGCTCCACGGAGCGATCATAGGTGCCATATTGCAGGAGCAGCATGCTATAATATGGCTGTGCCCTCTTGTGGGTAGAGCTTCAGAAGTGAAAAAAAAAATAACTTCCGACTCTCTGAATCTTTTGCTTGACTGCCCCTAGAGGCAGTCAGCAACATTGCAATGAAAAAACAAAAAAGACTTAATTAGCTCAAATCTAGGGTTAGGTTTAGAATAGCTGTTAGGGTTGCAATTAAGTTAGGGTTAGCATAAGGGATAGGGTTCAAATTCAATTAAAATTAGAATATATTGTGGATCCCTATAAGGGTTAGAGTTGGGGTTAAATTTAGGGCTAGGGTTAAATTTAGGGTTGGGGTCAAAAGGTCACCCCAGAAATGTCAAAACAACCCTTGTCACCAAGGGAAAGACAAGGTCAAAAGGTCTTGTCACTAAGGGGTTAAATAAACTGTTGTTTTCTTGCATTCTGACATGTGGGTGGTATTTGCAAACATCCAAAATGTGGGTGGATAACAGATCATTTTGGGGGGAAATCTGGGTCCGCGTTTCCATTATTTTATCAAATATGAAAGAATATCAGATTTAAGATTCTGAATATCAATCCCCATGGAGTATTTAGGTTTTGTGCTGCCTTAGACCTGACTGAACTCATATATCCTCCGTAATCATTCTATCTGTCTAGACTTCATTTCTTTCTATTTTACAAAAGTCTGCCCCTTCCTTGTTAGGGTCTACCTTTTCCTAGAGCCTGACAAGGAAGGGGCAGACTTTGTTAGTTGCCCACCAAACAACTTATCAGTTGCCATTTGTCAATGCTATATTTTTCCCACAAACAGCTTGTTAGTGACATTTTTGTCCCAAACAGCTTGTCAGTGCCATTGTTGTTCCCAAACAGCCGGTCAGTGTCATACCAACTTCTAGAAAAACATCATCAGGAAAATCTATCACCTAACTATCCCCACTCCTTTCAAAAGCATTATCCTATCCTTATATTATCCAATATTACTGTCATGTTTAACGCAGTCCTGTTTTTTCCATCCTATCCCTATACGTTTGGTTACAGTAATATAGAAAATCATTTTTGTTTTGTTGCTTTGGTAATTTGGGCTGAGATTATTTTGTCCCCACCATATTTAAGTAAAAGGAAAGAGAATATGAGAAAATAACCGTTGTTTCCACTAAACATTTACGACCCAAAATAAATAGTACATGATAAAATTGTTGTGTTTTTAAAAGCACTTACATCCCATTATAATGAAGGGACTTCCTTGTGTTGTTGAAGTTAAAGGACAATAAACTTTTTTTTTAAAGACCTGCTTCCTTAGAGAAATCAAGGGTTAAAACATGCACTTCTAAATTTGAAGCGAAATAAAGTTTAGTTGTCCATTAAGGCTTATTTGCTGCCCTGCAAGTCTACCAGTGCATTTTCTTTATTTTTTGTGTAGTTTTACATTGCTTTGTATGTTTATGGATTTAGTGCTTCTCTCCTTTCACAATGGTCCACCAGTTGCACCAAAGTAAGACTGAAGAAGATGGAAAGAATTTCATTCATTCACAACTATCTGATTTTGATAGAGAATTTTTCCATGGTTGATTTGAGATATATATATATTTTTATGTATATGTTATATATTTGGAATATTCAATATAAATGATTTAAAATACCTTTAGAAATTAATGCCGGATTGGCTTTTATACTGTAAAAGGTTATATATTTCTGTAATTTCTATTTCATATCTGGTTAGTGTGTTTGTTCAACATGTCCTTTTTTGGTAGCTGGAATATGCTGTGTGCAAGATCTAATTGGTCTTTATGCCCAGCAGCAAGTGTGCAGATGGCTGATTGGCGGATATCATTATTAAAATGTAACATGCACAAATTAATAACCAAGTGTCTTTCCGTTGCCCACGTGACCACTTTTGAGACTCTGCAACTGTTTCCGCACTATTTCCCACAAGGCATGATGTGTTAATGGTAACCTGAGCTTGATTACTATCTATACTTGCTACATCTCGTCTGTGGGTTTATGTATTTTACTATATTTATTCAATAAAACTTGCCTTTTATACATCGAAAAAGATTGATTAAACATTTTTTTTAAACAAATGGTTCAGGTAAATATTTAAATTTTTGTTGTCTACTTTTCTACATTTTCCTATGTAAAAATATTTACAGTTTGGTAAAGCTTAATAAAAATCAAAATGTCACTTTTTCATTGTACACTGCAGTACTTATGTGATGTATATTGTTTTTATATTTGCTTTAATGTTTGTTTAAACTTTTTATTAATATAGTATTCAGCATTAATATTCATCGAAAAACTTCTAATTAATACCAGGAAATAATTAAAATATACACATAAAAGTATATATTTTAACTCTTAGTGTAGCAACATGTGTACAGTAAACTTATATTTTCATAACTATTGTTTGGTATCTACTAAGTGTTATCTGTGATATCTGGTTGAGACTAGAAGGCTAGAGGATACCCTCTAATAAAATCAATTGAGACTTTTTATGCCAGCAGCTTCCTCAAAGCCAACAGGTAAAGTAAACATAGAAACACTAAAGATGAATAACAGAGATTTCAGAAATAAAAGTACCGTTTAAAGATGGTTGTAACAGCAAAATGTCTGACTAGAATAAACAAAGAGCATTGTTAGCAGGCTCAGATGCTCCATATGTGCTAGGTGTTCGCCACGCTGTATATTTTTCTGGAGTTTGTGTGCTCCTAGCAGACAGCACACAAACCCCAGAAATACATCTAGGAGACAGACGGCAGCAAGGAATTTGGCATCGGAGTCACTCACTCTGTTGCCAATTCGACCAGCACGAAAAGTATACAAATTTTCATATACTTTTCTTGTTGGTCGAATTGCCAACAGAGCGAGTGACTGTGATGCCGAATTCACAGCTGCCGTCAGCCCCTCCGATTTATTTCTTGTATTTCCTGAGGTTTGTGTGCTCCTGTTCGGAGCACACAAACACCCGGAAATACACGAAATAGATTGTGTGCCTGTTACAACCTGGGATAACAGACCAGGGAGGAGCCTCATTGCAGGGCAGGGTGTGAGGTCTGTCTGCACCCCACGATGCATAACTGGGACTGGACTGAGACTGGGCTGGTAGCAGAGACTGGGACTGAGACAGGACTGGTAGCAGAGTCTGGGACTGAGACAGGACTGGTCGCTGACACTGGAACTGAGGCAGGACAGGTAACCAGTGGTGTATCTTGATTTTGTGCTGCCCTAGGCAGACAAAATCCGGGCACCCCCCTACCCACGTTACACACCTAAGACATGCCCCATCATTCAGACTCACATCACGCTCATACTCCCATCACACACACACTCCCATCACACTCAGTCACACACTCCTACTCCCATCACACTCAGTCACACACACTGTCTCCCATCACACACACTCTGACTCCCATCACACTCAGTCACACACACTGTCTCCCATCACACTCAGTCACACACACTGTCTCCCATCACACACACTCCTAATCCCATCACACTCAGTCACACACTCCTACTCCCATCACACTCAGTCACACACACACTGTCTCCCTTCACACACACTCTGACTCCCATCACACTCAGTCACACACACTGTCTCCCATCACACACACTCTGACTCCCATCACACTCAGCCACACACACTGTCTCCCATCACACACACTCTGACTCCCATCACACTCAGCCACACACACTGTCTCCCATCACACACACTCTGACTCCCATCACACTCACTCTGACTCACATCACACTCAGTCTCACACACACTGTCTCCCATCACACACACACTGTCTCCCATCACACACACTCTGACTCCCATCACACTCAGCCACACACACTGTCTCCCATCACACACACTCTGACGCACATCACACTCAGTCTCACACACACTGTCTCCCATCACACACACTCTGACTCCCATCACACTCAGCCACACACACGGTCTCCCATCACAAGTAGACATTTCTTCCTTTCCATCACTTTCCTGTGCGAGAGAGGTTATGTTATCATTATTGCAATCAAATACATAAATTAAGAGAAACACGTATTAGACATGTCTGTGGTTTCTTATGTTTATGACATCTGTGGTTTGATATGCAAATGAACATCTTTTCAATGGGACTTGTATAATTTGCATATCAAGCTACAGGTGATGTCATAAATAGGAGACATAACACATTTAAGCACACACATTTCTCTTGTTTTAATCGTTTGCTTGGAATTCTTATAATACAATGTATAGATCATGTTTCATAATTTGTTATTCACTAGGTTCACAGTATAAGTAATAGGGACTCTGAGCTCTTTTATTACCATTGTTGTGGAATAGTGTTCAGAGGTGGATTTGGTGGGACTTAGCAGTAGCCCTGCCTACTAATTTTAAAGTTCTTTATAATTATCAACAAATTCCATTTGCTGCTGTTTTTCTGGTGGGACATGTTCTGACATGGATTCCCTAAGTCTCACCCACGAGATATTTTATTTCATTTTGGGACACAATGGACAGCAGTCTCTCTTCTTTTGTGATGCGTAGGATGTAAACTTGATCTTTAAATGATCTTTTACGTAAAAACAAATTAAATAATAATCAATTTTTGACAAACCAATTATGTCACCAAAGGGACTCAAGATGCTTTAGTTTATTGTACCTAATCAAATTTTATAACTGATAACATACGTTATTATTACCCAATTTAATGATACACATTTGATTAATCTTGGGAGGGTGATAGGCTTAGTTATTCCTCTTGAGAATTGAACCTGCAACCCTGAAGTTTAACCCTTTAAGGACCAGGGATTTTCCTAGGCCAAAGACCAGAGTGTTTTTCAATATTTAATATGCGTTTTTTTAAACATAATTTTCCTCTCTCTCATTTAACGCAAACATACAAGTTATATGTTGTTTTTAAAGCTCAGTTAGAGCTTTCTTTTGATACCCTATACATAAAAATGATTTACATTTTAGTATAAAAAAAATACATATAAAAGAGGAAATTTGTGGGGAAAAAAGGTTTTTCCCCATTATTTTCCCATTAATAAGCTACACAACTAGTGCAACACTAACCCACTTATCCCACCTAATTAACTAACTAATAAAAAAGAAAAATATTGGTTCCCAAACCTCCCTAAACAAAAAAGACTGAAAAAAACCTCTGAAGAGTGCGATGTCAGATCCATAAAAATCATGCAAAAGGCATGCAGGGGTTAAATTTTATTAAATAAATATATTACAATTACATTTATGTATTAAAATTGTAAAAAAAAAACTGAACGAGGGCCATAAAGTGGAAGGAAACTGATCACAGTTACAAATTGTGATCAGCAAAGAAAGGGTTAATATATATATTTTTTTCTCATACAACGTTCTTTTTTATTTATTTTTACTTACAGGTCACTCTCTGTTCTTCACTATAAGAACGTGAAGCACAGAGAGTGAATTAGAGGCAAAGTCAGTGTGTGAACACATTGACTTTGCATCTAATTTGCATGTTATCGCGGTGATCACATGCCCGGAAATCCACGATCGGGTCCAGGAGCTTTGCCTTGAGTGCGAGGCTTAGTCCTGGACCCCTTGCAGACTGGCTGGCGGTGCCGTTATAAGGTCGCTAATGCTGCGGCTCTTATGACGAGTTAATTCGTCATAAGGTCGCGAAGGGGTTAAACAGGTACTACACACACACACACACACATATATATAATAAAAATAATAAAATACAAACATTATATATATTCTATATATGCGCAATGTACATTTTGTTTATCAACAATCATTATCACATAACATATAATCTTCTATCTTATGTCTACAATTTGTTTTGAGGATAAAATGTTCTTTTTAGATACTACACAACAATTTTACATTATAGTTGAATGAAGCAACTAATTAACTTGCGGAAGAGCAGAACGTTTATAATCATAGTAACATGGTAATTTAAGATGAAAAAAATACTTAACTGCATCAAGTTCAACCCTTCTACCTAAGCTTCTTACTGCTGTTTATCCAAAAGAAGGGAAAATACCCTAATTAAAAGATTTACAATTTTGCCACACAAGGGTAAATTTCCTTCTTTACTCCAAAAAGGCAATCAGATTTCTTGAATCAACACATTTTAAATATGAATGTTAATTCTGTTCTTTACAGCCCTGTATGTTCTAAAAAAAATATTGTATTTGCTCGAATATAAGATGACCCTCATTATAAGACAACCTCCAAACTTAGAATATTGCTCTTGGGGAAAAAAAAGCCATGCTGCTCCCCCCAGACATTGTCCATGCTGCTTCCCCAGACTTTGCTGCTCCCCCTTTCCACCCCCAGACTTAACCCTACCCTCCCAGACTTAACCCTGCTCTTGTTGCTCCGTCTCCCTGGTGTCCAGTGGTGGCTTCGCGCAGACATCCTCCGATGCTGGCCGACACTTCCTGGTCTTCTATGATGGACCTCCATCATAGAAGTCCCTGCGGAGGTGCCGGCAGCAGCGGAGGTCACTGGAGAGATCTTTATATTGGCCCTGCATATATTTCTATAATGTTATAATATCTCCTCTAAAATGCCATTTTTCTAGTGTATACATATACAACCTGTCTTCCATTACTCTGGGGCTTCTGAGATAGAACACCAGGGTCACATAGAAACATAGAATGTGCCGGCAGATAAGAACCATTTGGTCCATCTAGTCTGCCCAACTTTCCAAATACTTTTATCAAGGATAGCCTTGTGCCTACCCCATGCATGCTTAAAATCCTTGACTGTGTTTACCTCTACCAAAAGTGCACAGACATCCACCAGGGGCATTTTATTTTTAGCCCTTTCCCCCCCAATAAATATCCAAAGTTTGGGGCTCGTCTTATATTCGACCAAAACGGAATAGGATTCTATTATGGGCATTATGGTTCTATTACATTTTTTTTTATGCTAATAACAGCATTTCCATAAAAGGGACATTGGTTTCGAATTGCGAACTCTGAGTTGGTTAAATTAAATAACTAGAAAAATAATAGCAAATTAGGTTCAATGTTGATGAAAACAATGAACACAAAAAATAAGCACTTGTCTGTTAATAACAAAGCTCTCAGTAGGAAATATGCTGCAGGAGAAGTTTTGTGGCATTGATCTTCATCAGAATTAAAAATAAAATACAGTTACATGTATCAATAGACAAAATGTTGATGAAATGCATTCATGCAAGTGTAAATACTACATGTAAAAACAAACAAACAATACAATTAAATAACAACATTTCTGTCCATCCCATAAAATGTGAAAAAGTTGGAAAACACGTTTAATCAAGGACACAAATTAATCTAAAGCTGACACTCTGTCACCAAAACATTGTTTATACTGGGAATGTTGAGCATAAATAAATATCTGTACCTTGTGTTAGTAGAAATGAGTAGATTAAGAGACAAATACATTTTATGTGTATCTAGTGTCGTCTGATTTTTAAGTGGAAGGATTCTCCCATCAACTTTACCGCCACCATAGCGTATTCTGTGTGTCTTCTGTTTATGACATCATCCTGTCGCTATGTATGCAAATGAAACATTTTCCATCAAAGTCATTCTGCCTTCACCTTGAAAATGAAATGTAAAAAAAGATGGGGATGCCGGGGGCATACATCTTAGCCTAAAAAAAAAATCTTACCATAACAGAACAGCTGGTCAAAATAGTTTATTATTTTTATATAACAAATTATTATTGAAAGAATCTGTACTCACCAGTACAAACAGCCAGTAAAACATTAGCAAGACTAGGATTATTTTTGTAGAAAAGGTAGCAACCCTAGGTATGGTAGCAACATTTTCTTAAAACCCAGTGAGCGTCAAGATTCTCGATGATACAGATGACGTAAGACGATCACCTCCATTCCTTTCCAACTCAGATACCGGTCATGGGGAAGCACAAATTGCATAACATTTGCCTGACGATCCTTGTCTTATTCACAGATAAATTGCACTGCACTTCCTGGAAAGGAATGATATTAAGCAAGCCAAACAACAAATAGTTTCACAACTGAACTAATTTTCATTTGTAGAAAAACATGATTTAATACGGACAGTAAAATCCTAAAACAGCAGGTGGGGATGAACAAGATCCTGCATGCACTTAGAAAAACAAATAACAAAAACCATGAGAGTTCAGCTACTGCAATGAATCTCTTTTGATCCAATAAAATTATATGTCAGCTGAATATTTATAGTCCTGAAACCATGCCATCTAATAAGATGCTACAGAGCGATGCATTAATGAACAATTCTGCTCTAAGCGTGTTTACCCCAAAGCAAATGTTTCTTAGAAAGGTAAGTCACTAAGGTCAACTGCAACTTAAACTTTTCAAAACTCTTTTTTTCTCTTATTAATACAAACAGATGTGATGACAGAATGTTACAAGACAAATTTTTATAGTTTTTTTTTTCATTCTTTTTTTTTTGTTTTTTGGTGAATATAATGGAATGTACATATGAGATCCTGTCCTAAACATCTAAAGTAAAATTAATCAAATTGTTGACAGCTAACTTGTCCTAGGCAACTTCAATGGTATAGATGAGTCCCAGATTTTTTTTGTCAGATATATGTTCTTAAAGCAGAGTGAATTCCTATACATCTGCACATACAGATGTTAACGTGTAATGCTTTGCATAGTTATTTGACATTCTGATGTTATTCCCATGAAGAGTTCAGACAGATCTTTCTAGGATACAACCTTTTATTTTTTTTACAATATATAGTTTCATATTTTTGGTTCACTTATGTTATGTTTTTAAGGTCATAATATATCACTTTTTTTTTAATACAATATCCAATTGACTTCAACCATGTTTCTTACCTTTTTTTTGGGCAAATAAAACCACAGTCTTAAATATAATATGAATTTACCTGGCTGGGATGCTGATTTTGTTATGTAAACTGTGATTGTACTGTAATTTAATACCATAAATCGCTAACCTTCCGCTATGTTAACAGAACTGAAAATGTAGAAAATTAGTGTAGAACATGTTTTTTAAACGTGTCCGCACAGTCTCCAGTTTATGACATCATCTTGGGACTTCATATGTAAATGAACTACAATATCAATTTGCATATCATGCATCAAGGTGAGATCATAAACAGTCGACGTCACCGACACAACTGATTTTTTGTCCTATTCACAATGAATAAAAAATTTTTTATGTTCTACATTCACACTTTATGTACTGTACATTTTCTTTCAAGGCATACAAATTTCATTGTTCATTATTTTCTTACGTTGTTCCATCACCCCCTTTTTTAGTAAATGATGTGATGGTGCTTTAATAAACACCTTGAAGAAAATAGAATTTCACATTTGAAAAGGTTGACAAATTAATCTAAAAAAGGTAATTTGAGCAATGAGTATATTTGTCCTGGGGTGTTATTCTCTTTGGAGAAATATGTATGTGCAAATTTACTTTGACTGCAATGAGACACGTATTTTTTTTTTTTCAATTAGAAATAATCAAGAACACACACCAGTCTAATTTACATGTGAAAAAGTGTAATAGTACAGCTCTTCAGAACGCCCGCTTGAGAAAGGTGTAAAGCGGGACTGAAACGCGTTGCTTCAGGGGCGTTTGTGTGACTAGTTTTGGAATTTTTAGAGGTGTTCCCAGCTGGGTCAAATTATAGTAAGTTAGCACCTTATGTTAGGTGATTTTTCTTATTTGTAAATTTGTTTATGCAGCTGAGCTTTTTGGGAATTATTTTACCTTAAATAATTATTTCCTGTCTGTTTTGTGGTTTTTTTTTTTAAACTTGTATGTCTAATTTCTTTTTAAGTATATTTACATTCATGCATTTTTTTTTATTATTTTTATGCATTAAAGATATTTTTTTGCCCATAAATTCTATTGGTATTGGCTAATTATGTTTCATTTTATTTAGACAGATATTATTTATTATTTGTTGTTTTTCTCATCACCAGATTCAGTAGAAATCAGGAGATGTTATAAAGTTCATTATCTATATAATAGGATAGGGTGAGTCTATATTTGTTTATCTTTTAACCTCTATTAAGGGTTGGTAAGGTTCTTTTTTTCATTTTTACTATCACTTATTTACACTTGGTGTTTTGATTAAGGGTGGTACCTTAGTTTAGAGGTAGATTATGTTGGAAACTTGTAAATAATATAGTTGTCTTTATGATTCTCTAGTCTAATAATGAGGCACAAAGGGGTTTATTGTTTAAACAGTAAATTGTGATGCTTTAGCGAAGTTGAAAAGCCTAAAATAGATGGATGAGCTATAAAAATTGTGATTTTAGAGAATATGACATCCGAGTACCAATTGTTTACCACAATTCCCTGTTTACTGAATAAACTCTACTGGACACCATTACAGAATTTTATCTTTGTGTCATCCCCACTGTAAAATCACTTCATGTGAAATGTTGGTAAATCATTAAAATGTGTTTTAAAGATACCTATAAATGCATTAACCCTGCAACTATCCCACACAGCCCCAGTTCTGCCATGTGTTTAAGGTGATATAGGGCAGTTCACTAGTGAGTGGTGCTAATATGACCAATTTAAAACCGTTTTCTTTGCCAACCAAAGCAATATTATTTGGAGTTATGCTTACATTTGATATTGGCCCAACTAAAAACTTTCCTCAGAGTCCCTAAAAACCATAGCCACCTACACCAAAACCTCTCCTTTTTTTCCACACTAAAAAGAACGAGTAGATAATCTTTGTGTTTTTTATTCATAATATCAGCTCAATTCTGTGTACCTTCATCAGGCTCATGCTAGTTGTTATTTCAGCTTATGAAAAGCTCACCACAGGGACATTTCCCTGATTGATGAAAGGGTTCTACAAGATGTCATTTTATGGTCATACATAAAGACACACTATCTTTCACTATTCCAAAACAATAAAAATGTACACAACTTCAAATAGCCATTGAGATATCATTAAATATCCAAACATTAGGCATAAAAGGCAAAGTAATAGTAGCAGAGATGGATCCCACAAATGAGAGGCCGGCCAAAATTTCTGAAATACTGGGAAATATTAAAAGTCAATAATAAGTTGGAATAATACGATTTACTACACGCAAGCCAGGAACATCAAACGTTTCTGAAGTCAGTTTTTCAGGCAAACAATATAAGGATAAACTCTTTCTTATAAGTAAATATTCAGCTGTGATTTGGGAAAGATAAGAGATGGTGGATGATGATAAATAATGTGTAGGAGAATGTTGCAGACGGCAGGAATGATGAGTGAAATGGGGTTAAGGCACGAAGAGGCTAGAAAGGTCACCCCTGAAGAGATGTGTGGGAAAGTATTGCTGTAATGAAAGATTAGAGTAGACATACCTGGTGCAGTCTAAATATTCAAGACCTTAACTCTGTCAGTACTGGAGACATGTGAACGTATATGGTTTGATGAAAGAGAAAAATACTATGGATCTGTGTAGTACAACCTTATACTGTTCAGGGCTGCAGTCCATGCAGAAACATTGATAGGGGACCCAAGATGTCCAAGCATTGTATAATCTTTAAGAAAAAATAAAAATGTTCACAAAGCTGAAGCGTCTTTACACTTTGTGTTTATTAAAAAATGGAATGTACAATTATCAGGTTATCAATATTGGAAAATGTTGTCACAGTGGCCTATTCACTAAAAATTAACTGCAAGGGAACTACTAAAACCAAGCATGAATAGCAGAGTTGGAAAAATGATCCAACTTGCCTATACTTGTTAACTCAGCTTGCATCCATACATTTATGTCAGCAGGGTATGCAGTTGGTCATACAGACAGGTCAGAGAGAACACAAGTTCCCAGACATTCACTTTAGCTTAAGGTATTGACAGGGGAGGGCTGTCAGCCTTAGGCCTGGGGGGCAAATCCAGTCAAGTGGCCCATTGCACCACCGAATCGCCTCCCCATCCACGGCCATCTTTTCCTTGTTTATAACGAATATTGCCAGGATTTTCCCCCACAATATGCCAGAATTTTCCCTTACAATATGCCAGGATTTAGCCACCCAATATGCCAGGATTTTCCCCTCAATATGCCAAGATTATGCCCCCTCAATATGCCAGGATTATGCCCCCTCAATATGACAGGATTTCCCCCCACAATATGCCAAGATTTTCCCCTCAATATGCCAAGATTATGCCACCTCAATATGCAAGGATTATGCCCCCTCACTATGCCAGGATTTTCCCCTCAATATGCCAGGATTATTCCCCTCAATATGCCAGGATTATGCCCCTCAACATGCCAGGATTTTGCCCCCCAATATACCAGGATTTTGCCCCCCAATATACCAGGATTTTGTCCCTCAATATGCCAGGATTTTGGCCACAATATGCCAGGATTATGCACTCTCAATATGCCAGGATTATGCACCCTCAATATGCCAGGATTATGCCCCCTCAATATGCCAGGATTATGCCCCACAATATGCCAGGATTTTCAACAAACTTTATTGAATGCGCATTGGCTGGAGGGGAGCGCAGAACGCTTCCCTCACAGCCACGGACCTGCAGCACCGGGGGACAGCAGCAAGGAGGTAAGTACTGGGAAAGTGGGGGGGATTTTTTTTTCCTGGCGTGACCTGGGCCCGCTGGGCCCCCTGGACCTGCTGGGCCCGGGATGCCAGAATCGGCCGTCACCCCCTGGGGCGCCCAGCGTTAAAGATGGCCCAGCGTCCGTTTTTAGCATGCATGCAATTGCCTCCCTGCCCCCCCGGCCCAGCCCGCCCCTGGGTATCGAAGTTTCATCTCAAATTTTAACACAATCCAACTTAAATATTCTGGAACATACTGTTTCACATTCTATTCCAAATTCTTATGGAATAAATATGTATCTTTCAAAATTGAATGGACAGCATTTAATTATAAAAACATTTGTAAATAAACGAAAATGTACTCAAGGTTTTATTACAAATGTCACATATGCCAGGCCTTCAGGGAAACTGGGAGCATGAATAGAAAAGTCAGTGCCCCGAGTAGTATTAAGCCTTTTAAAATTAAAGACATAATTACATGTGAAAGCTCAGGAGTTATCTACCTTATGTGTTGTATGCAGGGCCCTCCTTTGACCCGCCACGCCTCCCACACCACCAACCCTCCATACATTTTATATATATAAAAGTATAATGTATAGTGTAGAAAATAAATACATCTAAATATTCAACTCGCATGCTCTAAATTTGTCACACACTGACACCCTAACACACATTGAAACCCTTAAACACAAATATACTCTTGCAGTCACACACAGAGACACACTTACCACTTACACACACACCCTTACACAGACACAGTGACACAGTTACACTCACACACCCTTACACAGACACAGTGACACACTTACACCCTTACACAGTGACACATTTACACACACACAAACACCCTTACACAGACACAGTGACACACTTACACACACACACACACACACCCTTACACAGACACAATGACACACACACCCTTACACAGACACAGTGACACACTGACACAGTGACACACTTACACCCAATATGCCAGGATTTTGCCCCTCCAATATGCCATTTAATATGCCAGGATTTTGCCCCTGCAAAATAACATTTAATATGCCAGTATTTTGCCGCCCCAATATGCCAGTATTTTGCCCATCAATATGACAGTATTTTGCCCCTCCAATATGCCATTTAATATGCCAGGATTTTGCCCCTCCAATATGCCATTTAATATGCCAGGATTTTGCCCTTCCAATATGCCCCTCAATATGCCATTTAATATGCCAGGATTTTGCCCCACCAATATGCCATTTAATATGCCAGGATTTTGCCCCTCCAATATGCCCCTCAATATGCCATTAAATATGCCAGGATTTTGCCCCTCCAATATGCCATTTAATATGCCAGGATTTTGCCCCTCAATATGCCAAGATTGTGCCCCTCAATATGCCAGGATTTTGCCCCTCCAATATGCCAGGATTTTGCCCCTAAATATGCCAGGATTTTGCCTATCCAATATGCCAGGATGGATGGGGAAGCCTGCTGACAGTACTTAATGGAAAAGTATTCAATTAAATTTTTGAATTTTAATTGGTCACTCCCTCTACTTGGGTGGGGGGTTGGCTTATTCGCAAGTATTAAAAATCCACAGGGTAATGGAAGCTTGCACTGACAAATAGTGGGAATCACGATCATTTATTGATCCAAGAAGAACAATTTACAGTAATAAAACCAGATACCCCAGATACCCCATACAGCAAAAATAGATCAAAAGATGTTTAAAGCTGTCTTATTCACTGGTATTACTAATTCCTTTCCCTCCATATCTGTGCATATATGCAGTGTGTGTTCTGATTATAATTGTACCTATAGCTAAGTCTGTTGTGACAAAATGCATCAGGTGGTCTCTCTGCACTTGACCAATTTGAAAAATTTCTGTTTATAATAAAGAATCAACTTTTTTTTTACTTCACACAGCCACTGGAAAATGTTTATTCAAGGTGTTATGGTGAGCTGAGTTTTTGTTTGCAATACAGTACTTCTTGAATAATGATATGTTACCAGAAATTCATAAACAGTTTATTTTAGAAGCTATTACTTGGATACTGAATAACAATTATTTCAAGTTTGAAGATTATTATTCGCAGTGCAGGTGGGTGGCTATGGGCACCCATTTGGCTCCCAGCTGTGCAAACCTCTTTATGTTTGTGTTACCTCTTTATAGATGTTTTACAGATTACATGATTTTTTTTTATTGTAATATATAGACGTAATCTCGGAATTTTTTAATAATTTGATTCAAAAACAACAACTGGGATAGTAAATTAACTTCCCAACATAGTCACTTTTTGAATCTAAACATTTAGATTGAACATCTCACCTTTAGGACTAGTAATTGGACATTAACAATTTTGATATTATCCAGTGGATAATTAATATTTGAAAGGGTCAACTAACTAGAATCAATGGTACTGTAAGTGATGACTTAGTCTAAGGTCTATCCTAATGATATAATCAATAAGGCACTAGAAGAGGTTGTGTTGTTAGATTAGAGTATACTAGTCGATGGTAGGCCAAGTCAAAAAGAGAAGAAGAAGGGGAAGGAGGTGGTCTTCCTTAGTTTTGATTTTAATAAGGGACATAAACAGCTGAGACAGGTTGTCTCAAAACACAGTCACTTACTTTCTGACGATAAAGACCTACATACTATTTTACCACTTAATCCTCATATACATTTTAGAGTGGCCAGGAACATTGGACGCTCTCAGTCTTAACCACAATCTTAGACAAAGGCACCTGAGCACTTTTGAATTGAGGAAACTGTTTACTATCTACTGTCTACTCAGGCATTCAACTCACATTTTAATCGCAGAGAATTCAATATTAAATAATTTTTAACTCGTAACACTAAGAATGTTATCTACATGTTAAGCTGTAAATTCGGACAACAGTACGTGGGTAGTACTATCAGGCCTCTACATTTTTGAATTGGTGAGCATGTTAGAAATAATAAAGGTCACGAACAGTGTGACACTATGGATATGTCATTTGTAAGACTACGGGTGGTCACAAAATGTTGGAGGGGGGACTGTATGAAGAGAGTGCCCTACTCTCTTGATAAAGTCACCCCCTGCACCATTTTATGAACACCTGTAGAGAATATTAAATTGCTGTATTTGTTTTAAACTTTACACTCGTATGGATTAAATCTGGATTTTTACTTGTTCCGGTTTCTATAACATATTTTAATGTTTGTTTGTTTATTCACTATTTTACATCTTACTTCTTGTCCTTTTTCCTTTAGCAGTGGATTTGTGAATTGTTACATACACATAGTATAGTTTTATGGTTAGTTGGCATTGAGTATTACACTGTAATATATAATATAACTTAGCTTGTATGTGTTCAATGTGAATTTGTGAGTTGATATGTGTTGTACAGTATGAGATTTGCCCTTGTGGATTTGAATGTCATTTTTTTTTTACCATTACACTCTATTATACACTTGATTTCTCAAGAGCTGCTTTTTTCCACTGTTTACCATCAAGTGTTATTTATATGTATACTGTAGGTGCCCCATGGCCCATTATGGAAAGTGGTATTAATCCTTCATTTTTATATGGATTTATTTCTGAATTGCGAGCTATTTATTTCCCCATATGCATTTATTGAAGATTCAGGGTGTTTTCAAGTATTTGGGACCTATACAGGGAGTGCAGAATTATTAGGCAAGTTGTATTTTTGAGGATTAATTTTATTATTGAACAACAACCATGTTCTCAATGAACCCAAAAAAATCATTAATATCAAAGCTGAATATTTTTGGAAGTAGTTTTTAGTTTGTTTTTAGTTTTAGCTATTTTAGGGGGATATCTGTGTGTGCAGGTGACTATTACTGTGCATAATTATTAGGCAACTTAACAAAAAACAAATATATACCCATTTCAATTATTTATTTTTACCAGTGAAACCAATATAACATCTCAACATTCACAAATATACATTTCTGACATTCAAAAACAAAACAAAAACAAATCAGTGACCAATATAGCCACCTTTCTTTGGACAAGGACACTCAAAAGCCTGCCATCCACGGATTCTGTCAGTGTTTTGATCTGTTCACCATCAACATTGCGTGCAGCAGCAACCACAGCCTCCCAGACACTGTTCAGAGAGGTGTACTGTTTTCCCTCCTTGTAAATCTCACATTTGATGATGGACCACAGGTTCTCAATGGGGTTCAGATCAGGTGAACAAGGAGGCCATGTCATTAGATTTTCTTCTTTTATACCCTTTCTTGCCAGCCACGCTGTGGAGTACTTGGACGCGTGTGATGGAGCATTGTCCAGGATTCTTGAAGGATGCAGACTTCTTCCTGTACCACTGCTTGAAGAAGGTGTCTTCCAGGAACTGGCAGTAGGACTGGGAGTTGAGCTTGACTCCATCCTCAACCCGAAAAGGCCCCACAAGCTCATCTTTGATGATACCAGCCCAAACCAGTACTCCACCTCCACCTTGCTGGCGTCTGAGTCGGACTGGAGCTCTCTGCCCTTTATCAAACCAGCAACGGGCCCATCCATCTGGCCCATCAAGACTCACTCTCATTTCATCAGTCCATAAAACCTTAGAAAAATCAGTCTTGAGATATTTCTTGGCCCAGTCTTGACGTTTCAGCTTGTGTGTCTTGTTCAGTGGTGGTCGTCTTTCAACCTTTCTTACCTTGGCCATGTCTCTGAGTATTGCACACCTTGTGCTTTTGGGCACTCCAGTGATGTTGCAGCTCTGAAATATGGCCAAACTGGTGGCAAGTGGCATCGTGGCAGCTGCACGCTTGACTTTTCTCAGTTCATGGGCAGTTATTTTGCGCCTTGGTTTTTCCACACGCTTCTTGCGACCCTGTTGACTATTTTGAATGAAACGCTTGATTGTTCGATGATCACGCTTCAGAAGCTTTGCAATTTTAAGAGTGCTGCATCCCTCTGCAAGATATCTCACTATTTTTGACTTTTCTGAGCCTGTCAAGTCCTTCTTTTGACCCATTTTGCCAAAGGAAAGGAAATTGCCTAATAATTATGCACACCTGATATAGGGTGTTGATGTCATTAGACCACACCCCTTCTCATTACAGAGATGCACATCACCTAATATGCTTAATTGGTAGTAGGCTTTCGAGCCTATACAGCTTGGAGTAAGACAACATGCATAAAGAGGATGATGTGGTCAAAATACTCATTTGCCTAATAATTCTGCACTCCCTGTATAAGAGCTACTGGAGGATCAGGCTTTAACCACATGAAGAAGCCTATTGGGGGAAACATGAAGTGCGAAATGCCCAGGGATCTCATGTGAGGCTACTACACATGCGGCACATGTATCTGATAATGTCTCAGATTTCTGTACAACTATTTAAAGGAAGAAACTATGGATTTAAAGCATCATTGATTCATATAGTGCAGAAAACATTATTAAACATAAGTACAATATTCTTTTTTTAAATGCAAAATGTTCAAGGTTCATTGCCAAAATTAAATTAAAGTTCTAGCATCCCAAAGTTGATCTCAAATTAGGAATAAACCCTCTTTAGATTTATCTACATAGAAACCTAGAATGTGTAAGAACCATTCCGTCCATCTAGTCTGCCCAATTTTCTAAATACTTTTATTAGTCCCCAGTTCCCGGTCTTATAGCTAGGATAAAAGAGAGAGAGAGAAGGAGACAGGGAAGTCCCTTTCAAATACCGGCTCCACTCCAAATAATAACAGAAATGCTCCCGAAGTTATAAACCATGTGGTTAGGGGTGCTCCATCTCGCTGTTGAAACGTAATGGCAGAAAAAGAAAAGATGATGTCAGCACTCCCAATTCAAAAGTGAATAAACAATTTATGAGCAGGTAGTCCAATAATACAGATAATTGAAGCAGCGAGGCATAAGGTGGAAATAAATTGCCAGGAAGACGCCTCAGAAAGGAGAAACGTCTAGCGTGATTCACTGTACTGCAGACCTGAACTTTTTAATGAACTTTTTATGCATATTTTCTTATCCATTTCTTTTATTGTGTTTTTGGAATATTGCTTTCACTTGGATTTCATTACCAGCGGGGGACCTGTTGTCTTGGCCATCGCTCCTATGAACATCTATTGTGCTGCATACTCCATTTCTTATATGTAATCTACTATATTGCTTTATTCAAATCTTGTATTCTACTATCCATTTATGGTTTTCTCCATATATTCCTATGCTATATATCGACTGTATGAGGAATAAGAAGACCACACAAGGATTACCAGATAAGATTTTCTCCTTTATTTGTTTGTGAGTGCATTAGCTTACCTGCATATATCACTCTATATCCAGACTATATTACACTATGGTCTTTGTTTTTTCTGTCTTTTTTTGAGTGAAAGATAGATACCGTCATATAGCAGTGATCAACTTTATAAGGCAATTATCATATTTCCTTTATTTCACAGGTGTTTGTCACTCAGCGCACCTACCATTTTGTTTTGTTTTAGACAATTCATGTTTTCATTAATTTAGCAGGAGGATGTCCAGTAAATAGCTGCTTCCATTACCCTTGAAAAATACAAAGATGGCTGCCAAATGGGATATACATACATCCACTAATTGGTAATTTCAGCACCTCAGGCTGCCCGTTACCTAATTTATTTGCTCCCTACTGTTACACAGGAAAAACATTGCCTGTTGGTAGTTTACTCTTTGTAGTTTACATCAGATTGCAGATAAAAAATGTCCTTTTGTTGATTTAAAGATAACACAGTGGGCCATTTATTTGTTTTCCTCTTTGGACAGATGTGCTCATGCCCAAAGATTGACTTTAGGTCTATGTGTGATGAGTCCAGTTCAAGAATAATTGGTTCTTGAATTACAAGAGTAATTATTATCTTAAGTTGAATTTGCATTAAATGTTGAGATGGCCTGAATTACTTATTTGTTTTCTGTGTGGTAAACAGAATACTGATAGGTGAGTGAAACAGCACTGAGTACTTCCTTATAATTTTAATGAAGAGAGAAAGATTAGTGATGCTTGCTCTTTGTTCGCAGTTGATTTACTCATATTAGTGTTATCTGCTCATCAAGGAACTGTGAATTAAAATGAAATAAAAGCACAAGTACTCAACACTTTTGGCAGATTGTTGTTTTAACACCATGAGTTACCACTTCAGCAGTAAACTTTTATCTTTGCTAACTCATAACTACCAAAGTAGTTTTCTTTTTTCAAACATTAAAATATTGTATTGTATTTGGATAAATGATGAAATAAACAGAAATTAAATAGTAAAGTAAAGTGGACCAACATGGACGAAATCATGCACCAAAAGTCTTTTGGGTCTAGGACACTTCTTCGTGGCTGCTTCACTGATGACAATTCAGCGCGTCAGTTTGAACAGTGAACTGTCAGCGGTGAAGATGAATGTGGCCGCTTCATTGAGGCAATTTAAGCGTTTACAGTTCAAACATACACCCCTCAATAAATGAACCGCCCTTATAAATGAAACCCCCTAAAAGTCAACCCCTTGAACCCTAATAACTACCCCCCCACAAGCCCTAAAACTAAAATTACCCCCCGAACTCTAATACTAAAATTAACCACCCGAACCCTAATACTAAAATTAACCACCCGAACCCTAATACTAAAATTAACCTTGACACTAATGCTACCCCCGAACCCTAATACCTACCCCCCACGAGCCCTAATACTAAAATTAACCCATATTAATAATACTCATCTTCAGCGATCCCACGATGAACTGTCCTGCGATGACCTCTCACACGATAAACTGGTCGTGGAAGCGGCTGCGTTTATGCAGCCACAATGAACTGTCCCAACCCCGACTCTTTAATCTTTGACCTTCAGGCCTGCACACAAAGTATGTTTAATGAAATAAAACAGCTTAAAATGTCAGCGGTACAATATATTACCGTATTCAACAAAAAACTTTAATGTGTGGCAATGTACATTTTATAACAGCACAATCACTTTTCTCAGCAAGGGATCAATGAATGAAGGTGAAATAACAGAAAGCTTAGATCGTGAGGCTTATTTGACAAGGTGAGAGTGCCCCGTTGCTGTTTTTTGTTCTGTCTGCATTGTGTAATACATCCACTAGAAATCTGATTCTATATATTTATGGTGTAATTCACCTTTGTTTTGCTGTAGAATCATGTCCATTTGCTTCAAATAAGATTTAGCTGGCATATGATTCAATACATTTATGTTTCTTACACATCTGCTTTTTATTTTAACTGCACCATGTGAACATATACTACCTTACCACATTTGAAATTATAGCTTGAGTGATAACTATTAAAATACCTCAGTTATGTAGGAATGCCAGAAAGTCTCAAAAATATAGACATCAAATGGCTATGTCATGTTAATCGCTTTGTTTTCTGTTCTGAATGGTCGACTGGCATTTGATGGAGTGGAGAGCACATTATTCCAGCATTAGTCCAGATATTATGCCATTATTATTATTATTATTAATGCAACTGCCCTTTTAAAGGGACACCCCCCACCAAAATATTAAAAGGGTTTATTTTTTTTTATTTTGCATTGTTGCAATACACACTCACTCACACTGACACACGCACTCTTTCACTCACACTGACATACACACACTCACTCTCACTCACACTGACATACACACACTCACTGACACACTCTCACTGTCAGTTTTTACCTTACCTGGTGCAGCCATCGGTTGCTTGGAGCTCCTTGTGTGAAGGAGGGACTGAGCCAATCACGAGAGCATTCTGAACTCTCAGACAATCGGGAGAGTTGAGAGACCTCCTTCTATAAGAGCTCCCCCAGACACAAGAAAGAATAGGAAAAAAATGCTGCATGGAGCAACAAAGTGCTGCCCCTGCCACGGTGCCGCCTAGGGCAGCTGCCCCAGTCTGTCCCTGATTGCAGGTTTTTGTTGTTTCTCTTTGCCTAGTTCTTCTGCTTTGTAAAAATGTGCAACCCCACCCATTTGTGCTCTGTTAAGTTTCTCCAGCCTTCCAGTTTTTTGCTGCATGTAATCCCTGTGTTGTGCAATTTTAATCTTTTGATGTTATCATAGTTTGGGACTTGCCTAATTGTGGGGTATCTTGACATGGTTGGCAAGCTTAGTTTTGGCAAATAGGTGAACTTAACTTTTACTCCCTCTTGGTATTTACCATTGTCCTGAAGGCACTATGTGTGCATCTTTTTGAATCTTTATCTGATTTGTAATTGATGCTTCTCACCCTGATAGTCATCCTCCTGGTGTATATTACCTCTGCCTACACCCCGTCAGAAATCCAGGCCTTTTCTTGCAATAAACCGTATTTTTTCTTCCATGAAGATAAAGTAGTCCTCAGTTCTTCAGTTAGTATCTAAAATTGTCCCCTCCTTTCATATCAAAAAAGAGGTAATACATCCAGCCCATTTCTCCAATCCTACATCTGAGGAGGAGAGACTTTGGCATTTTCTGTACTGTTTATGAAGAGAGAACCGCTTCTTGGATTAAATCACCCATGCTTTTTGTTCTGGGGAGCCGGCAAAGTCAAGGAGCTTTGGTATCATCCTTGAGTCCTTGGATAGTCTCCACTATTATGAGGGCATATCAGTCCCAAATCAACCAGTTCCAGAAGGATTGAACGCTCATTTCACATTTCATTTAATTTTCATGGGTAACTGCAGCTAATTTACCACTAGATTCCATCTGCAAAGCATCCACTTGGTCTCCTTGTAATTATTTGTAGTTTTTATTTTTTATTTTCCAGCTTGGGAAAATAAAGCTTGGTTTGGTTCATTTTTATCCATAATTAGGATAGAAAAATCCATACACCCCTCATTCCATCAGCTCGAAGGGGAGGAGCTACCCATGAGCGATTCTACCATGGAGTCATGGCCAAGAAAATAAAATAATGGTAAGCATGAAGAAATGTTCCGTAATTAAGCCACCTTAATTACTTATCTACCATCTCCTTTGCTGCTGTGTAAAATGAGATTGTAAAGATACCATTTTCTGCAGCTTTGCACTGCACAGTAATAGTCTTTATGCTCGGAAATTTATGGACCATGGACAGTTTATAAGAAAGTAATTCATCAGAGAGCCAGACTGATGGAACACAAGGGAATATTCGCAGGGAAAACTGTGTTTTAAAACAATACTTTGATAGAACTATTTTCCAAGCTAACTAACACAGTAGGGGAGCCAATGGCCACTTAGTTTTTAAACACAAATATATTTGTAAGTCAACCAACTGATAAACTGTGATTTTTCTTTTTACCAGACAAATAAAATAAAAATGCATTCACCATGCAAATCAGTAAGACTAACATCGATAAAGGAAACAATGCTAGCATTGTACATAGGGCCACATGGATGTAATATTGGTATACTGAATTTTTATAATATTTGCTACATTTTGATTAATGCAATAGTCTCTTTTTTAAACATTCTTGAAGAAAAAAGAGAAATATATGTATTATTGGTTATATTACAGCAATAGTGGGATTACAGATATTTTTTAGGTCAAATAAAACATGATAATATTTCCAGCAGAATACTGAAAGTATAATAATAACTGAAAGTATTGATTTTGATGAACTTCCATGTAGCATGCTCCACTTTCTGCTATGTTAGGAAGTGAGATCACAATGGCCTTTGCATAGATTAAATTTCCTAACTTTATTGTTATATTCAGTATTTATATCCACATAGCTCTACATTATAAAACATGCATCAGTTTACAAAAAATCTAATCAAAATGAACAATAAATGTCAAATAAATGCCATGATTGTCAATTTCTCATGCCTCGCACTGGGAATTGAGTCTTGTTTAATGATAACACAATGACACAATAGAATTGTGGGTCTTTATCAGACAAGAGAATATGTACACACATTTTTGTTAAATTAAATCATGCAGTGCAGATTTATGAAAGAGTTAAACAGAAACTTAAAAATCAAGATAGCAATCTGGCCAGACCAAACACATGGTGGTAAAGGAACAACTGAAGTACTCCTTTATTTATTTATGTTGTACTTCTGTAACAAAAACTAACATTACTACCTCCGCTGAATGTTTTGAATTGATTTAATTTAAAATGAAATGTATTTAGCTAGAGCCAAGAGCATTGTGGTGTTTTTAACAGACTGATATATAAAAGTTTGCTGGATGAGTTAATAATACAGAGGATATTGATCAAGTTTCTTTGTAAAAAAAAATAAAATAAAAAAATACAAGTTTTAGTAACGCTGAGGTTAATTCACCGAGCCCCATTAAAAAAAGCAAAACGTCTCAGTTTTTTACTGCATGGTATTCCAATGCAAATTGCACAAATCTACTTAAACATCATACTAGAAAATAATGGCCATTTAGCCTCATTGGATTTTATTCATGAACTAAATTACCATACCACATATGTAAGAAATTGTCAAAATTAACATGTGAACTGGCTTTTCCACTGTTATACCATGCAGTGCAGGGCTGGTCCAGATGGTAACTCCCCTTAGTCTCTTCTGTTATAAACATGGGGATACCAAAGTATTATGTATGCCCCCTAAACATGATGGCTTCTAGGGATGAGCCAAAGGCCCTCCATCCACCCTTAAACAGGAAACAGGTGGCAGGTAATCTCCATCTGCATCAGTTTCCACGCTCCCCTTCTGGGAAAGACAAACTCACCTGTTTTTTGGAATGCAGAGTATGGGGTTTCAGGTAGCTCTATGGGCAACACAAGAAGAAGGACTCTTGTTATAGCAAAATCAAGAACTCTTTAATGCAGATAACAGATAAGAGTGTGGAGGACAAATCTGATAAGATAGACCTGTTTCTTTGCCCCATCCATAAACAACATTTCGGTTAAAAAAAAAAATATATATATTATATATATATATAATATTGGACTACATATATAGTATGTAGTCCAAATGATGAAGAATTAATTTATCCAATGGAACCTGGAGTTTAACTCACAGAGTCGTACAACATTGTGTGATGTCACACGGTGTTGTGTGCCTCCCCCCTATTTGGATCTGCCACTTACCCATCCCAGGGCCCAATACGTGACCAGCATGACACAAACATTTGACACACACTATGGGATTTATTCACTAAACAGTAAAATGTGGTGAATTGTCAGGCAAGTTGCAAAATGGCCAGCACTGGAATGATTATCCGAGTCTGCTCTAGTATTATGGCTGATTCGTGTATCGCTGTTGTTAATTGTTCCACACTTCCTTGTTATATATTATTATTGAATATATAATTCTTCCAGAGCCTGACCAATAATACCTGCTTCTTTTCAAATATGTTTCTGTATACAGTCAAGGTTGAATGTAACATTTAAACTAATATGAAAAAACAAACCGGATAATTCAAAAATAGTACCACACATTTAGGGAAAAACATGTTTTTAAGTATTAGGATGACTTTATGTTGGTAGAAACTATTTTGATAAGTTTACAAATTTACATTACAAAAGTACAGGTTGTGCAGGACTATGCATTTTTTAATATAATTTGGTTAATTTGGGAGGAAAAAGAAATGTAATTTTCTTAGAATTCCACTAAAACACACACATAAAATGTTTCTATCCATTTCGATTTTTCATTAATAATTGTATTTCATATTTTTTTTAACACTACACACATATGTTGTTATTGGGTTAAATGGTTCTAACATGTATGTGAATATATTAGCTGACAGGTATTAATAGCTGAGTTAGAAAGATAGTCACGTTGAATAATTATATTTATTTTGGCAACTATTGTATTATTATACCAATAATAAGGGGACTGTCAACTAAGCACTTTTAAATGTGTCTGCGTGTGTCTCCTTTTTGTGACATCACCTGTGACTTCATATGCAAATGAACTACTTTCAGTGTGAAACGTGTTCTTTGAAAATCAAGCCACAAGGTAATGTCATGAACAGGAGACGCCACACATTTGTTCCTTTAATGTATGCATTTGCTTGCAATTCTAATACACTAAGCTATAAATACTAATGCACACTAAAATGTTGGGAAGTAAAAAAAAAAATGCAATCGCCATGTATAATGCCGATGCTGCCTTTTTTTTTAATGGGAATAGAATCTCCGCCAAACATAATTTATCAGGGGTGCTGGCAAATCAGGCACTGGTTCCTTTTACATGAGTGCCAAACCAACCCAGTGGGAACAGCCCACGCAGCTCACACTCCAGCTTAAGGCACTATATTTCGTGCTATCAGTACTAGATTGTGGCCTGGGGTAGACTGGGAACCATCCTTATATTAACTTGCAGCTTTTCCTAGTACCTCTGCTTTTTATATTATTTTCTTTTTTCTTCCTTCTTCCTTTCCTTCCTGAGCTTGGGTCCATCTACTTTTGAAACTATATGTGTGTGCCTTAAAAAACAACCCCCCCCCCCCCATGTTATACAGATCATTTTTGATAATTTCTTATTCTCTACATTGTCTACATTCACAGTTTAAATAATATTTAGGGGTCTCTTGCAATGTATAGATAATGATTTAATTTTAAGGTATCTTCTCATCACAATATGAATCATCTTCTCAATTTCTTTTACAATCCAATGTCACTTACTTGAATTTGTTTAATCAAGCAGTCACACTCAACGTGTGCAATTCTTTCTATTCGACAGCAGTAAAACAAACATCTTAAAGTAAGCTATTGTTGGCCTTTGTGATGAATTATACCAAAGAATGCTCATGTTATCCACCAGAACACTTCCAAAATTTGTTCAGCATTTGTATAAACAGGATCAGAAGAGTTAAATGAGATGTCAATGAACTGCAACGATCGTGAGGTAAATAAAGATCTTAAAATAAGCAAGGAACCTGCGCTCTTATTGCATTGTTGCATATCAAAGGATTTTGTTTGTACAAATTATGAATCAGAATTAACCGCACAGCGAAAGGAAAAAGTTCATGTTTGTGAGTTTTTCTCAATATGCACAAACACAGCTGTTGTCAATTACGTGTGGTAAAAGAATTCTGCATTTGTCAATATCTCCTTGACTTTTTTTAAGAGTTTTAGAAAAATATATAGATTTTTTTTCTACAGGCAGAATGTTGAAAACAGGCCAATGGTACTAGACTAGTAAGTAAACCAGATATTATAAAAATAAACATATTTAGACATTTTCTGTGTTTATCTTTTTATATTAGATTTGTATAATCTGTAATCTAGTCCATTGGTAAAATTACTGCCTGCCGATATTTAGCTTTCTGACTAATAAAACATAATATGTTTCATGGACAGTATAGATAATTTTCATCTGCCATGACAAGCTATATTTAGATACAGTTTTTAAAGTTTGATGAAGATGGTTGAACTACCACTCTTTTAAGACCTTTTTACCATAGCCAATCCAATGTGTCGGTTGCAATTGACTATAAATCTGAATTATTTTACCACAATACTTTCACCAAACTATAATTACTTTCTTCTTCATGTCTATGATTAAGCCCCAGAATGGTGGGTGAAACATGTTAAGTGTGTAGGAACAGAGGAACACCTTTAAGGGTTTCTATAAATGCTATTTTTGTAACAATTGTACCTTTCTCCCTAGAACGGTCACTTCTTTTTCTAGTTTTAGCATTGGGAATGTTCTGAGATTGTGTCTAAGATTTCTTGCAAAACCACTTTTGTTATATATGTCTTATAATGTATTGCGGGAAGCAATAAGTGGGGAGAACCTCACGATTCCTCCAAGACAGAATTGGTTAACATTTAAGTGGAATTAAATCTAAATCTGAGAAACACCCAGTTTCACTACTTTGTAACCACTGTCCAAAGTCAACATCAATCTGTTCCATTTTTTTTTTATCTTAATAGAAGGCTGTCCCAAAGAGAGGGTTTTTGGAAAGGGTCTTGACACACTGTCGAATTATTTTTATTTTCATTTATTTTTCAACAATTTTTTCATATTTATTTAATTTTTATTTCTATTTTTATTTTTAATTTCTATTTTTATGTTAATTTTTATTTCTAAGTTTATTCTTTTAATTTTTTATTTATTTGTATTATTTATTTATTTTTGTTTTTATTTCTTTTTATTAATTATTCATTATTCCTTGTCCCCTGATACTGCACTTTCTCTTGTTTCAGCAGGGTTATTAATGTAAAAATCGGACTGCTATACTCACTAAAGAACTACAAAACTCGTTGGAATAGCCTTTGGCTAGATGACACGTCAGGTATAACATAGGATGATATTACAACATCACAGAGCGCCAAAATTTCAATACATTTTATCGAGATCACTGGACGCACTACATACCGCGATGAAAATCCTTACACTCACAAATGGGATTCACCATCCTCATTTGAAGACTGATTTGGAACTGATGTGGCTCATTCATTTTCGATTTGCTGATTGGACCTGAGGGGAGAGGGAGGGAGTATTTAGAGTAGTGTTTTTTATGTACTAACATAGCAGTGTGAAATCTAAATCTCTTGAGGAAGTTGGGATAATACCCAACAAAATGCGTAGGGCTGTCTACCTCCTGTATTTTATCCCATTTATTCTACAATTTATTATAATTGGTATAATTGGTATTGTGGTTGTTCCCAAAGGATCTGTCCTCAATTCTCTGCTGCTCCCAGATCTGCCAACTCCTTCCATCACAGAAATATCATCGCTGAAGTGAAGCTGGATTGTCATCCTGATTGAGCTCAGCTGGATCTATTTTTGGGTAACCCACCCCCTGTTTTAAAGGATTTTTTGCAAAATTGAACTGGTCTCATTTTGCACATATTTCTCGAGACTTACCCGATCCCAGTACCCTGTGGAGGAATACTGCTGAGTACTACTCCAGCCTACACTACGTTTGTTCTGGATACCAAAAAATACATACATCCATTTATGCAGGAAAGTTGGGGAGAGACTACAGGGCACATAATTATTGATACAAAAACCAAAGGAGAAAACAAACATGTATGGTATTTATAGGAGTTTGTAAGTTAATAGCAGGTACATTCGGTTTTTAGAAGTTGGGAGGCACTAATTTTCAGGGATTTTAGGCTAGAGGATGACAAAATCTGGGAGCCTATTTCAAATAGGAGGAGGAGCTCTAAAAGAGAACTAACATTGACCTAGTTACTTTTTGAAGTGAGGGACAACTAGTAAGGGCTGTTGCTGGATCAGAGATTGTAGGAAGTGCGGGTGTAATGCTGCTTAGGTAGAGCGGAGCTTTGAAGAGAAGTGGTTATGCACTAAGCAAGCTAGGTTGAGAGTGAGCCTAGAGATAAGTTTCAGTCAGTTTACTTCTTCTACCATTTTGCAGTGATGCGCATTATAATTGCACTGGAGGACAAATGGGCACATCGTTTTGTACAGCATGTCAAGTTTACCGACATGAGTGCAGAATCGTATACCCCTTCCCCATAGTCTAAGATCGGCATTAACCTTTGCCGCACAATACAAGGCATATACAATGCAAAAAGAAGACACAGTGACTGGGAGATTTCTTAGTCAATGAAAATCATCAAGGGAACTTATGCAAAAAGTGTTATGTGGTTTTGTTCCTGGTGGGAAAAAGAAAACACACAAGAAATGTGCATAGTAGGGACTTTTATGAAGTAGTTAATTGATTTTTTAACTTTTTGCATGAAGTTAAAATAGATCAGGTAAATAACATTGCCTAACAATAGTCTTGGCTCCATTATTATTGTCATTTTGCAGCAATAGTAAAGTTAAGTGTCTAGTACCAGTAAGCAATATACATTACGTTGGTCTGTGTGAAAGTGTTTAATATAATACAGTTCTCACCTTTCTATCATTATCCCTTATCATTATCTATAAATATCTCACAGATCCACCAATAAACCATGGAGATGTTGCAGTTGGTAGGAGACCTTGTTTTAAGGAGGAGAAAGAGTTAAGAAATTAACAGTTTTTGATCTACAACATGGTATAATGAAAAAAATGACTGGGACACATCAATACCAGGGTACTGTTTATATAGAAAAGACAGAGAAGGTAAAAAAGGGGGAGGGGTGGCCCTGTATGTGAGGGATAGCATACATTTTTACGAAATACAAGTTAGTGAGGCGAACATAGAGTCAGTTTGGGTTACATTAGAATTTGGTAATCATATGGTAACTCGGGTAGGTGTGATTTATAGGCCCCCTGGACAAATAGAGGAGTTAGATAATCTACTAGTTGAGGAAATAGCTAAAATGACAATGGAGGGGGAAGTGATCATCATGGGTGACTTTAATCTTCCTGATGTGAACTGGAAATCCAAAATAGCTACTTGCGCCAGGCGTACGCAAATCCTAAACTCCCTACAGGGATCATCTCTAAAGCAAGTAGTGGGGGAGCCAACTCGAAAGCAGGCCATATTAGATTTCGTGTTCACAAATGGAGATTTGTTAACAGATATTACTGTAGGTGAAAGTTTAGTATCTAGTGATCACCAGTCCGTGTGGTTTAATATAAGAACAGATTTTTTGTAAAATTAAATTATGTGTAAAGGAGTCATTATCAGACTGGAGCAATCTAAATGGAGTCCAGGAGAAATGGTATTATCTAAAAGTTGCACTTCTGAAGGCAACAGAAAATTGCATTAGGCTTGTTAGTAAGAGCAAAAAAATGAAGAAACCACTGTGGTACTCTGCAGAGGTCGTCAAAATAGTAAAAAACAAAAAAGCTAGCATTTAGTAATTATAAAAAGAAAGAAAGAAAGATCTATAACAGTATGCAGAAAGTAAACAAAGTATTAGATAGATTAAAAACCAAAGAAGGATGCTATGTAGAAGAGGATAAAGGCCTAGCAGACTGCCTTAATGAATATTTTTGTTCAGGCTTTACAAATGACAATGAGGGTACGGGAACTTATTTAGGGAAAAAGACTAATCTTTTGATTCATGTAAGTTTACAGAGGAAGAGGTTTTACTTCAGCTGTCTAAAGTAAAGACAAATAAGTCGATTGAAACCCCAGGGAATGTAACAGAGTTTCTTCACAACAGAGATGAGTTGGTCAGACATATACATCAACATGAACATTCACAAGAATTCCCATCTTGTGATATTCTCTAATGAGGAAATATGGCCAACACACCTTTATTCAATAATCAATCCACTGAGATCCTTTGTAATCTGGCTCAACAAGACCCATATTGAAAACATTGAGACCTGCTCATAGTTGAGCAGTAGAAGGTCAGCAAGACTTCTCCAAACTGCTCCTCAGAGATAAATCTACACTGAGGTCAGTGATGAATCATATTGACCAAATGAGACTATCACTGAATGCATATGTTGATAGTGACTATGAGTTTTGGATGTGATATAGTGAGCTTAATTTCTATATATGACTTGCTAATATTCACAGAATTGTACATTTGTTATCAAAACATCCATTTAGAAGCAAATTTGCATGTACTAAAGAAAAACTAGAATGTCTTTGTTAGAGGGGAATTTGAAATATTTTAGAACATCTTTATTTACATTCATTTTACTGTGGTGTGATTCAAAACATTAGGTATCCAAATCCTTTATTATCATCTTTATTTAAATCTCATCCTGTATTTCACATATCAGGATAATTTGCTGTAGAAAATTATAAACTTCTGTTTCATAATGGTAAATATAATCTACTAAATATTGCAAGACAAGAATTCCAGTCTTCCTAACCTCTTTTTCTAATGTGACTTCCCTTTCTTTCCAATTCTCCTGGGCCAGATTACATATTAGTTTATTAAAGAAATACAATACCTCAGATATATAAATAATATTTAGTCGAACTCTTGGTGGGAATCTTTTAAAAAGAAACATAGGTAATATGAGTACAAAGAACAGTAAGTGATATAAATTTCAATACATAAATTGTGTTGGAAATCAAAATGGCTTCATCTTCCATGTAACATAGAGTTAGGTTTTGGAAAACTAGCTACATACTAGGAGTAAGAAAACCAGATGGCCATGATCTGACCTCTGTGTCATGCATATGTTTTTATAATCTCTGTAGAAATTTACAACTCCAGAATAAGTGCTATACTTCCTTAATGTAAAACATAATCCAATGTCTTACTGAATCAAACTTTGCTGGTGCATGTGACATTAAAAATGGCAAAATATGTTTATGGCTGAATGTTACAATTTAAGTACAGTAAGTACTCAAACAAAGAATTAGCTCCAAATGTACAACTTGACTTGCTTTCATAGTACAGAATATAAATTACTGAAAAGCCAAGAATGTGATATTATAGTTCTCTGCATTCCACAATGTATATGATGCACAGAGTACTTAATAAGATATTATTAATAGTAATAACTATAAAAAGAAGCCATTTTTAGTCATTTATAAAAACTGACCTATCAGACCCTATAACCCTTTCTTAAAAATAATATAATACATTTTATTGGGACTTGAAGCGATAATTGTATGAAATACGAGTGATTGCTATTGTACAAATTCATGAGAATCTTATGGACTGTGGAGACAATATGGGGTGGCGACCTGAATGAGAGACACCACGTTTTATAGGCTATAACTCTGAGGAGTGCATGAAGGAAGTGGGGTTTTGTGATTTAATTGGGCCATGTATTTAATTATTTATGGTTGCATGTAACATTTGACAAGCCCCTGACCCCAGTATTATTTGTTTTTTTGAGGGGCAATTCTAGGTATCTATTACACCCCCAAAACCTTAGCATTTAATTAAAGTTTTTTTATGTGGAATAACATATATTAGTTCAACTTCATAGTGATCTGTTGCCAAAGAATCACAGCAGAACTTTAACCTGCTTTAAAAAATCTTTAACCTTTGCCAAAGTTGACAGTAGGCATTAAATCTAAGCCAATGACTGAAACAAATTTGGGTACATGGTTATTTTTTTTTCATTTACTGAACTTATCAGAGTCCCTGATGAATATTGTGCTATACGTTGTGTAGGTAAGATAGACATCACAATTCGACAAGTAGACATTGGATTTATGCTTTTCACTTGACCATTCACCACTGTGCACTCCTTAGTGAGTAGACGCCATTTTGAATATGATATTGAACCAATGGAAAATAGATTTTGTCAACTTATTCAGGTGCAGCTTATTCGGCTGGTGATTTTCCTATTGGAGTTGGATTTAGCCTCTTAATGCTTAATACTCATCCAATTGTATTGGCATTGAAAGGCTAGTCAACAAACATAGCTGGGCTTCCTCTTGTTTCTTCACAGAATTCTGTGCGATTCGGATGTATTTTAGATGATTGTATCCCACTATTGTTTATGCAGCTTGGTAACTGGGGAATGGCACAAACGTATTATTGAGAATTTTACATTCTTCCCCTTTACTCATACAAGGTCTGATAACTGTATGTATGTATATATTACCATTACATTATTTTTTTTTTTATATAGCTTCAACAATTTAAGTAACGCTAGGTACAGAGCATAGAAGGGAACTACATACTAAGTTAGACAAACTAGAAACAGACTGGTACATGAGTTAGAGAACCCTGCTCATAAGCTTACAATCTAGAGCATTATATATATATGTGTGTGTGAATATCAGTGTATATATATATATATATATATATATATATATATATATATGTATAAATATATACATGTTTATATATTTCTATATAATTTTCTTTTTAATTTTTCTATCTTTTTATCTGTAGTTTTTAATTTTATATCTGTATCTGTTACACTTCCATATAGTCTAATAATTGAGATGTGTTACATATGTGTTTTTTTTTTAATACTGATGTGTTTTATTATATATTACTCGAAATGTAAAAATCCAATAAACAAATATTAAAAAAAGAAAAGAAAAAAAGAAAGGCTAGTCAACAATGAATTTGGGGATGTGAATGGACAGAAACCTGTAGTTATTTGTTTGTTACTTTTTGTGAATGCATAACAATCAGCTCTTATCTGTCATTTTAAAGTACAGGTAAGGGTTTTAGATTCAAGGTTTGTGCAGCTTCTCATGAGCATGACGCATTTAAATTGACACTCCCACCAAAAAATGAAAAGGTTTTTTTTATTTTTTATTTTGCATTGTTGATTTCAGATATGTCTTTTGTTTTTATGTGACTGTGTTTGATAAAATATGTAACTAAACAAGTGTGCCATTTGCAAAACATAGTGTTTTTGGGTGACACCCCCTAGTGAATTTACAGCACACATTTCTCACTTTGGGGCTGGGGACACAGAATGCTGTCTATTAGTCAGAATTCTGATCATAGACTTGCATTAAATGGGAGGGTAATGTAACTATTACATCACAAGGGGGCTGAGTTATGATTCTGCTTGATCAAGTCAATCTCCTCTCTTTGTGTTGGAAGGCAGGTAAAAAAAACATGTACACAGCCACCTAGACCTGCCCACTATGATACACATGAGCCAGTAAGAGAGCAGGGGAGTATTTTATGACATCATCATAAAGGCTTTGGCCACAGTTTTAAAGTGAGACTGGCTGGAAGATTTTGGACGATGTTGCATCAGTTTTCCTTTTATATGCAATTAATTCAATCATGTAAAAAAAGAAAATACAGTGGCATATGATTTATATATGTGTTTGTTTTAAATGACCAGGTTATCTAATTACACCTTTTGTAAGTGTAAGTCCCTTTAAGCACGCACCACATATTCAAGGTGCACACCATGCCTAATGTAAAACACACTTCCCTGAGAGATTTATTGGTCTAAGTCATCCACCTTCTCAAGGACTTCAGGATTGGAACATGTAGTGGAAAAATTACTAGAGATGAGAAGACCATACAAAAATATCAGAGGTAGAAGGAGTTAACATAAGATCTATTCAGGTTAAGAATAAGGTAGCAATTCACAAAGTACTGTTGAGAGGAATGCTACTGAGAGAATTACAATTAGTAAAACAGAGAAAGAAATTATTTTACTTAAAGTGAGCATTTAACATAAAACTTTTAAACTTGACATCCCTGGCATTTTGGTAGCTAGTCAGAGGGCTCCTATGGAGAGCAATGGGGTTGCCCAAAACACATAAGAGTCTCCTACATGGTAACACAATGTAAAACAAACCTGTTGTATGTTAAAACTACTCCCTACTTGATTTTATGGTGAAGAAAAACTTAATTCAAGTACAATATTGTATTATTAAACTATTTAAAGGTACAATATATTTGTTCTCATTGGGATACAACTGCTCTATTCCTTTGAGATGTAATGATATATGTGAGTAGTTTAATGCTGAATTTGAATGGCTATTTTCCTTCACACTCATTTGCTAATTCCTTGGATATGAAAGCTAAAGACATTTGCAATGTAATTATTGCGGTTACCCTGTACTTTCTTAACAAAGGACTAAGTCATTAGTCTGCATTAACCAAATAGAAAAACAAGATAACAAAACAGAACTGTACACGATAACTGAATAATTCAACAAAGTAATTTAATTGCTCAAAACATAAGATAAAAAAGTCTAATTTCCTGCTTATTATGTTAGAGATATGAAAATAAATCTTTTAATCTGCATCAGGTTTTGATTTATATATTTTCCTACCTTACTAATTGCTTACACAAAAGCTTTGCTAAAACACTAATCCTACAAATGCGATAGGAAAACTGTGTAATGCAGAAAATTATAATTTCTTTCTTCAACTTTCTCTTCAGCTTCCCTTTTTGTTATACAACAGAAACAAGGGCAGAGTTTGTGTTAAAAGAAAATAATTTAAACTTTATTTAAAGATACAAACAGGTGTACTAACACTTTGAGTGCTCCAAAGCCCAGAGAAAAAGGCGTTTGACCCAGAGGTTTATTGAGTAAAAAGTAAATTGTGGTTACATAAAAACTAGGTTTCAAAACCTTGGTCTTAGATAGAAGAGCTCATCTATACTGGGCTACGGTTGTCTGTTAATGAATATACCTTAGAAAACCCAGTGTATTTAGAAAATACATCTGGGCCACATATGAAATCAGACACTTGAAATGTTATTTTTCTTTCCTATTAACATAATAGCTTGCCAGATATGCATCAGAATCTCCAAAAGTTGTTTTTGGCCTTTATAAAAATAGGCTATTGAGTGGCCTCATTAATTATTTTATTGAAGCTTGTGGGTAGGGCTACTATGTAAATGTATTCTTGTACGTTAAATTCAATGGTGTATTAATACTTTATTATTTTACTTTGTTCTCCATAATTTATGGACCCAATGTAGATAAATGATGGTACTAAAAACATTAATATTAAGTATTTTCTCATACCTGCTATGTACAGATTAAAATAAAGATGCACCTGACATTGTTTTTAAAATAATTAGATTGACTAAGATGTTATACCAGAATATTACATATGAGCACTGAAATATTGGGGTACTTTGTAGGCAATTGTGGCACCTATATTGGGTACACCAGCTTACCGGCATCTCACTGCTCCAGCATGGTCCTCAATGTGCTATCTCCTCTGGAGAGTTTGCCTCCTCTAGTTGCAATGGGTTGGCAGGTTTGAACTTGCCAAACCAAAACATGATTACGTTGTTCTTTTGTGCTTGCTGCCCAATGAGGAGACTTCCCCGGTATAACTAGCGGATGGAGCCCCTTAATTTTTCTCCAGACTGCCCTAAACCACTCTGTGTTTTTTCTTGGTCAGTGAGGGCTTCTTTTATGCCCATTGCCACACCCCTGCCACACCCTGATTGCCAGTTTGTTAATTTTGCCCACAAAGATATTAATTTTGTATGAAGAGTCATGCTTCAATAAGATTGTTATTTTCCTTGACTTTATATAGTGCATGCTACTGGTATACAATTATACAGAAGAAGTACTTCTGTAATGGTCAGATCTTTACTTCAATCTACATTAAATTGGGACCCACATTTTGTCAATTTTTGGATTTTTATTTTGATTGCGAAATTCAATTTAGCTAAGTATATTATATACTATTCTGTTTTCCCTGAATTCTTTAAGGGCAGCCATTTGGGTGGCTCCCGGCCTCAGTCATCATGGGGGCTGGGAGCATTTGCCCAGCACATTTGTTTAAAGCGGAGCTATTTTTAATTAGATGTGTGCCATACTGGCAAACCGACAATACAACAATGGGATCTCTGCCTACTTCATCTCCCACTGTCTATATACAGGTCTACTTTAGAACAAAGACATGCATATTGTCAACCAGTATTGTTTAGATAAAGATTAATTTTCTATGACTCGTCTTACAATAATGCCACCCAAAAAGTTTGAGCAGAACTCTGCTTGATAACAAATTACCTTGCATGACCATTACCGAACAGGCAAATAAGTTGAATGTGAGACCCTAACTCACATGGATTTGTTTATGTATTAACGTAAAACATTAGTATATTCAAAATAGCAGTTAAGAACCGTTCTGCATTTTGACTCAGTACTTTAGGCATTTTATAAAATTAAGAGTTAATGTTTCCACGGTTTAGTTTGATCCAAGATCAAGTAATCAACCAGCCACGCTGAGATCGTGTAATTGCTGTCAACACTAGTCTCTGGGGTGATTGTGAAGAAAGTTCATGGTTATTGTTGGAAGCAGTTTCAGGTCTGAATTGGGAAATCCTTTTATTCTAAGAGTGGAATTTAGTTTGTCTTTCTTACTTCCTAAGGGATTGACGTTCCTGTCTAGGTCATCAAAAAGCTGTCAGCGATGACCTTTAAAGGAATATTATTGTAGATTGGTCAGAAAAGTACACAAAAGGAAGGGGCTGTGTGAAAAGAAATGAGCAGATGATATCATTCAGATAATTATCCCGCAAGCTTTGTGTTTAATTAGCATATCCTAATCATTGATAGAGTACATTGAATTAAAAGTAAATTATATGTTTAAGAGTTTAAAAGACAGTAAATTGATGTATGTTAATGCTGGTTCAGTGGTTTGTATGTTTAACTGAACAACAGGAACTTAAGTCATCAGAATCTGAAGTCCTGGAACAAAAATATTTATCTATTTAAATAGTATATTAACTAAACTGTGAACAATAGTAAATGAACAATTTGTTTGCAGTCATAGGTGATTTGGAAAAATAGGTTAGTTGAATATATTATTAGCCTTATATTATTAATCTTATATTTTGGCCTGAGCAGGGCTGGCCTTAAGTGTTCCGACGCCCTGTGCGGGCTTCCCCCGTGGTGCCCCCCCCCGTCTCTTTCACCCCCCTATGTATGTGTCTCTCTCCCTTCTCATGTTTGTCCCTTTCCTCTTCCTTGCAATGTCTGTCTCTCTCTCTCTCCCCCCCCCGTCCCCTGTTCTGTCTCTCCCCCCCCGTCCCCTGTTCTGTGCCACCCTCCCCCTGTTCGGTCTCTCTCTCTCCCCCCTCCCCCTGTTTTCTCTCTCTCCCCGAGTTCTGTCTCTCCCCCTGCCCCTGTTCTGTCTGTCTCTCTCTCTCACCCCTCCCCTGTTCTGTCTCTCCCCCCTCCCCCGTTATCTCTCTCCCCCCTGCCCCTGTTCTGTCTGTCTGTCTCTCTCACCCCTCCCCTGTTCTGTCTCTCCCCCATCCACTGTTCTGTCTCTCTCTCCCCCCTCCCCTGTTCTGTCTCTCTCCCATCCACTGTTCTGGCTCTCTCTCCCCCCTCCCCCTGTTATCTCTCTCTCCCCCAGTTCTGTCTCTCCCCCTTGCCCCTGTTCTGTCTCTCTCTCCCCCCTCCCCTGTTCTGTCTCTCCCCCCTTCCCCTGTTATCTCTCTCTAGCCCTGTTCTGTCTCTCCCCCCCCTGCCCCTGTTCTGTCTCTCTGTCTCCCCCCTAACCCCTGTTCTGCCTCTCTCTCTCTCCCCCCTCCCTTACCTTTGCCTGCAAAGTTGGATCCAGAGAGGGGGCGGAGCTAACTGGCACAGCGGTGTAGCTCCGCCCCCACCCTGTGAAGCAGAGCACAGTCTGCATTACGGGGAGCCATGGGCAGCAAGAGAAGGTGCTGCTCAGCTCCCCATGCTTAATGCAGGCATGGGGAGCCGAGCAGCACTTTCTCATGCTGCCAGTGGCTCCCCGTGAAGCAGACGCTGCTCTGCTTCACAGGGTGGGGGCGGAGCTACACCTCTCAGCCGGTTAGCTCCGCCCCCTCCCCGGATCTAGCAGAGCCTGCCGAGCAGAGGGCTGGTGAGGGGGGATCTTTTGATCTCCCCAATCCAGTGCCTCTACCGGCTTCTTTTTTTTACTTTTTTTTTGAACGGGAGGGCGCCCCCAGGGGTGTTGCGCCCTGTGCGCTCGCACAGGTCGCACACCCCTAAGGCCGGCCCTGGGCCTGAGTATTACCGTTGATATATATAAAAATATATACATAAAAAATATATATGTATGTATAAAAACAGGGATTTTGAAGGCAACTGGCTGTAAGGCATGGTCAAATGGTTTCATTAGGATAACTTTATTTCAGATATTCTTGAAATTCTACTAGTCTTTCACCTTCTAGCTTCAAAATGTGACTTCATTTTCTAGAACTTCGTTTTTTATTATATTGTACACACACTGTCTAGTAACAATAATATACATATGCATTTTATTTAAATGGTAAAGGCCAATATCAACATACTTTTTCAACATATTTGATTTATCATAAAGCTGTGTTTAGTGCATAGAAGTATTCCTGTTCACAATTTTCAGTATGTTCTGTGCAGATAGTGCTGTGTTCCGATTTTGGATGTCTGTGATTTGGCCAGATGAGCCTATAGATGTGTATCATGTGAGTGATTTATAGCACCTTGGAGTGGTATCTGGATTTTCATTTTCAGCTTTTTGAAAAGATGTCAACTGTATATAATTTGCGAACCGTAATTTTTACATTTGATGTTGATGCTATCTATACGTGTTGAAAATAACACCTTGAAAATGAAATTGGTGCAAAGGTAGAGAAAAACAGCAGTTGATTTCAAATTTTCCTACCCAATATTACAGCAAGTATCAGGTCTCCTAATTTTTCTTATACCAGGTCTCCAAATTGCTCACTGATGTGAACAGTACCTTGATAAATTAATGCTAAAATGAAAAGCATAAACCTGACACAAATGTGTACAGTTAACATGCGTTTGTCATGTTTGCTCCATGGCTGTCAAAGTAAATAATTAAAGGGAATCTGACGTCTTAACCCTTTATTCTCCAGGTTGGGCTGTTCAATGAATTGAAATGCAAGTGATTGTTACAAAAATGTTTTATTTTAATGGTACAAAAAAATAGCTCATACAAATTGCTAGAGATAGCCTTGATCTACCACATCTACTTAACCAAGTCCACTCTTGACATGATACTGTTGAAGATGAAAATAATATGAATATTTCGAGACATAGTACCATACTACATATGGATCTCAGATAGGCCTTTGCTAAAAACTCAGTCACTCTCAGTTATTTATGTCTTTGGAATCAGATTTAAAAATACACCAAACTGAACTTTCTTGTAGGCTTTCACATCATTTTCATTTTATTTTTTAAATTGTTGAAGCTTTTAAAAGAAAGAATTGAAAAACAAAACAAAAAAAACCCATAAAAACAAACAAAGCTAAAGCAAACAAAGCTAACTATCATTGCCTATAAGTATAGTCTTCACTCGCTGTATTTATCCACTAACTTTTATACTCTGTGATACAACTTACTCATAACCTCATTGAATAGTTTAATACATTTTAATCACATATACTATCTATAGATCTAATATATTACAAACTATTTAAATAGTTTTTGTTTCTACTATTTCTCGTAATTTGTCATCTGAAGAAATTAATTCAGCTCACGCAGCATCACTTAAACACTGTGAATCTTTCCTAATCATTTCTATCTGCCACAGCTTTACAGGATTTGCCTAATTTGAAAATGTCTAGGAATGCTGACACAAACTGTTACTAAATGAAAATAAGTTACAGCCACAGAATAACTCCAAAATTCAGCATATGGCAAACTGCAAAAATTATATTTAATATCTTAAGCTCCATTTTGTTTGTATATTGTAATAGGACGGGTTGTAAGAAGGACATTTTTTTTAAAATAATGCATTTTTCATAACGGCAAAGATTATAATGCAGACTATGAACCATAAGTATGACCTATTAAAGTAGCAACATATCATGGCATCATTTTAAAACACATACAATATCAGAAAAAGATAAAAAATAAGTTCTGGAAATTATATTTATTTCATAACTGGCAACGAATGTTATGGACTTCTTGAGATACTTGGGAAACCAAAACATGTTACAATGTACAAAACAAAACATAAAGAGTGGCAAATGATAAAGACAATGACAATTATGTTTAAATATTGGATCTTCTAAAATGCCATGCTATACCTTTTCATCACATACATAATGTACTAATTTAACATGTTTCAGTAGGAAATCACATAACACATCTTAACATACACATCACGGGTTTACAGGTGAATGAAATGCCCTTTCTTTGGGTGATCATTTCATTTAAAAATGTATTTCTGAAATGCAATTTGCTTATGTATATCAAGTTGTATAAGTACATCTCTTATGTAATGTCATAGTATAACATTAACACAAGGGCCAATAAGATATTGGCATGTATAAAACGAGGTATAGATTCACGAGAGGAAGACATCATCTTGCCTCTTTACAAATCACTGGTAAGACCTCACCTTGAATATGCATTACAATCCTGGGCACCAGTCCTTAAAAAGGATATTAAGGAACTAGAAAAAGTGCAAAGGAGAGCTACAAAATTAATAAGGGGATTGGAGGATCTTAGTTATGAAGAGAGACTTAAAAAATTGCATTTATTTACTTTAGAAAAAAGGCGTCTTAGAGGGGATATGATAACATTATATAAATATGTGCAGGGCCAATATAAGGAGCTCTCCAGGGACCTGTTCATTAATAGAAATGTACAAAGAACAAGAGGTCACCCCCTGAGACTGGAAGAGCAAAGATTTCATAGGCAGCAAAGGAAGGGATTCTTTACGGTAAGGACAATAAAATTATGGAACTCACTGCCAAGAGAGGTAGTGCTATCAACCACAATAGATGCATTTAAAAATGGTCTGGATGTTTTTTTAGAAAAGCAGAACATACAGGGGTATTAATAATAGAATGAGCATTAATAATAGAGCTTTTTGATCCAAGGAGAAATCTGATTGCCCTTTTGGAGTCAAGAAGGAATTTTTTTCCCCCTAGGAGGCAACATTCGAAAAAGCTTCCTTAGGGTTTTTTTTGCCTTCTTTTGGATCAAAACGCTGAAATGATAGGTAGAAGGGTTGAACTTGATGGAGTTGTGTCTTTTTTCAACCTAAATTACTATGTTACTATGTTACTATATTACTATGTTACTATGTTACTATGTTACATGACTGGTATGGAATTCACTGCCTTCATAAGATAAATGAACCTTGTGCAAAGGGTTAAATTAAAGAGTGCCACAGACACACCATAATAAATGGCCCAATTGTATGCCTAATGGAAAAACCACATAGACCACAAAATCCGTATTCTGCAGCCACTAGGAATGTGAATAGGATAGTTTGTAGCTAGGACTACCACAGAGATGTATTCGACTTCTCATGTCCCTAGAAATGTTCTCACTTTGTGTCTGAAGTTAACATGCAGGCCCTTTATAAAGCTATCATTATTGCTGCCAAATGTGAAAAAAAAACTTCCAGTTTTCCATCTTTATAGCTTTTTTGAGGATATCTACACATCCTAAAGAAAATCGGTTTTTCGAACAGACGTACCCAGAGTCAAATGCTGTCACTACTGCAAGGGATTATGGTTAAGGACATGAAAATTGCCCTTTGTCTCAGAAACTTTCTATCTGCCTTGTACACGGCTTCATAGTCCAGCAGTGCCAGGAGACATACTGATAGCTGCTGATAGGATTAAAGTACCGATAGTATCAATAGTATCAATAGTTTAGCTTTTGTTCATGACCAGATTGATGAACGTAATATGAAAACTGTAACATTCATGGATGTGTTAAAATATCTACTACCAGGTGAGGGCTGGCAAAAGAGAGCGGGGGACATAGACATCCAGGAAGCATGCTAAGCTATTTCAGTGGCACGTTTCACTCCTAAATGCCCCAGTGCTCAGCACTTTTTATCTTTCTCTCCACTTGTCTGGTCTGCTTGTCAATCTCTACTACTGTATCTGTCAATATATGTGTCTTGCCTATCTATCTGTGATGACAATGGGTGGGCTGATGACGTTGTACCATTGACTTTTACATTTTTTTTGGATCAAAAATTTCCAGCCGTGTACCATGTATGTTACTTCTCAAACCTTTTATCTTCTTTTAAATGGCGCCATTAAATAATGGCATATATCTTTTCTTGTTATACTAACTTTTTGTTAATTAACGAGACACTTTAAAAAAACAAATTAGTAAAAATGATATGAGATATAATGCTAACCTATAACAAAATATATCCTATCTCTTCTCAAAATCAGTTTTTCAATCACTTATTTTTTTTTTTAACAGCATAAGGACAATTATCTCCCCATACGTAAATATATTCCATATTATATATCTTAACGCATACATTAATTAATCATACCACAGAAAAGCATTAAATAAATGGTAAGTGAACACAACAACTTTAATTCTCTTAAAAACACTGCATTTTGAAAAGTATAAATACCAAGCCACACTCTGGAAACAATCTATTTTTTAACTAGACAATATAGTCAAATGTATTTTTCTTCCTTTATAGCTCTAGGTTCCAATCATACACTACATAAACAGAATCTTGCTCTCTTAAGCCTTAATGGAGTCTTAATGAGGGCCTCTGAAGCTTTAATGAGTCTCAGCTGACTTCAATCTTGGGCAGAGTTTAACTATATGTTAGCTCTCCTGCTGGCTGGACCCCCATTTGACATCTTGTCAGCTGCTAATATAATATACCCATGTAGCCAACAGACATATGAAGCTCATTGAATGGGGCTAATGAATCCATCTATAATATACTGATTGTAAACTGTTGCAACACCATGTAGGCACTGCATAATTTAGTTTTTCCTCCTTTACAAAGTCTATGGGATGCAATAAATATTTGATTTCCAGCATTTTTGAGTAAAGTTGCGTATGTGCACATGTTTAATATTATTTAAAACTGTCTGTATAAATAATGGTAAAAATAAAATAAATTGACTGAGTGGAAGACAAAAACTGATACATACAAGATCTGGAAAAGAGTGTATTTTAGTGGAATATCCTATTGTTTCCTTAGCTGACATAGAAAGTTCACACTAATTTGTGCTTTGCCCCACTCACAGTAATTTGCTGTATTAAATTAGATTTATTCTATAAACTCAGAAGCCATGTGGTCATCTGCTTTGACTGGAAATCTGTGTTACAAGGTAGAATCACATGTTAAAAGATAACTGGGAGAACGTTATGGGAAAAACCTTTTTTTTTTTTGTTTTTTGTATCATCTACTGATACTTTCAATTGACTCCCAGCATTTGCCTGGAGACTGTTAGGAAATAAAAGCAAAAATTGAAATGTCTCAAAAAAGCAATAATCAAAGGGCTTTATTCATGAAAGAGAGAATTGGGGGGGAAATTGTGAAGGGAACTGTAATTGTGGAAAGAAATGTTTCTTTAAATAGCTTAAACACTGAAAATGCTCACTGTTGGGATACATGAAATACTATTTTTTTTTAGCTCCCATTCTGCCCATTCAGATAGCTGGGTGCATCTATGGTGTAAAAAATAGTGATCATATCTGAAGATTGGTCCCCGTTTATGATGGTCCATGCACATGCAGCAGACATCTTTTGCATAGTTAACAACATCGGGCATGTTTCCAGGGACACATATTTGTTCCACATGCTGCAGAAAGACATACAAAGTGCAGCCTGGCAGTATGTAGGTTGGATATACGCACAGACAGACTCCAATTAATTAAACAGGGTGGAGATCTCATAGTACCTACCATTTTTAATTAATTGTCTGTGCGTATTGTCAGAATTAAAATTCTGTCTGTGTGCATATCCATCCTACATACTGCTGGGCTGCACTTTGCATGCTCTTTCTGCAGCATATGGAACAAATGTGTCTCTTTTGCATGTGAGGCAGCTGCCACTATCCAAAATGGCCACAGTGGTTTCTGCCAGTATCCAAAATGGGGCCGTGCATGCGTCAAATGCCACCAACTTGCATTTCAATTTAGTGAAAACCAGTTAAATATTCAAATAAAAGGAAATCAATACGAGTTAACCTGGTTAATAAACCGATTTCCCTCTGAACAAACTCTACTTTCTACAGGGCAGCATGTAACAGTTATATGTGCCATCGAGAAATAGCCAATCATGCAACTGTATGCTTAAATACAGACAGTAGGTCAAGTTATAGTAAGAGCTGTTCACATTAATAGCAAGAAAACCATATAAATGCAGAAAGTAGGGTCGAGAGGGATGTTTTCTTAGCCTACAAGCAATAAAACAGTGGGACATGAGTTAAGAATCCATCCTTGGATTAAAGTCTCATTACGCTCTACAACATGCAGGAAAATCATTCAAGTGTTAGAAGTGATGAAACAACTGAAGATGTATGCCAGGCTGGTTCACATGTTAAAACACCTTTTGAAGAATCCTTTATTCACAATTATTGAATCACACGTTTCAAAGCAACTTAAAATAAGTCTGGGTAATTCACTACACAGTGAACTTTATTAAGTGAACTGACCCCACTTCTCGTCAAATAAACCTAGGCAATTAAATTGATTGTATTAAAGGGACTGTATCATCTCAACATAGTCTTTTTTAACTGTAACTGTATAGAAAATGATTGCAAATGATCTATACATTGTGTTAGCAAACTTGCAAGCTGGCAATTACTTGCACATTTTGCTAGCATTAGGTATATCTCATCTTCAATTGTTTATGCTGTATATGCACAATAAAAACAATGCTTGGGTGATAGTTATGCCCTAAAAAGGAACAGGTTATTTATATAACTTTAAATTCAGCGTTTAGCAGAATATCAAATGCAAATTATGTTTTACTTGGAATTAAATAAATTATCCACCTGCTGTTTCAGCATGACACAGAGATATTGTTTCTTGTTTAACTCCAACCTATGTGGGACATTTCTCTTAGAACTCGCTGCAAGGGAAGATCCTGTGTTCCTTTCTTATGCAGAATATTCCCAGCAGGGTTCTTAGGTTCAAAGAGTCAGGTCAGGGGAAGAATATACAACTAAATGAAGAGGCCTTCTCCCCTGTTATTAAGAATTAAAAAGAGGGGGTTTCTCTCAACATAAGGCATACACTATTTCTGCGGAAAACAATTGTAAAAAGAGATGTTAATAAGGACATACCGTATTTACACGAATCTATTGCGCCATCGACTGTAACGCACACTTCAAATTTTGACAACTTGAAGGCAATTTTTTTTTGCCGCTGGCGAATGTAATGAGCATTTGTACAAGAAGTATTTTTTTTAAAACAATCAGTCTATGCTACCAACTTACGATAGTGTTATTATAAATTACACTGCTATACAACAATATTATGGCGTTAGAGAGGGTAGTACGCATGTGCAGTTTGTCTTTATTGTGCTGTGCATTCCTTTTTGTTAATAGCAACATTTTGGGGGGTTTGGATGAAGTTGCATCATAAAACATTTGCAAATCTAATGCGCCATTGATTCTAATGTGCACTCATATTTTGGAGACCAAATTTTGCAAAAAAAGGTGCACAGTAGATTTGAGTTAAATGAAAACACTAAATGAAACATAGACACTGTCTCAAAAGGCACACATAAAAGACTAACGTCTTAGTTATATTTTGCTATTATTTAATTCTCAAATTACTGCATATTACCTAGTTCTACCCAATATAGTTACAAACAAAATAACAAAAAGCTAAGAAAGAAATTTAAATAGCGAAACGCGTTGTTTGCACATTGGACTCTCAAGTGTCTATTGTCAAGCTTTTTCATGTGATACTGGGACTCTGTTCTTCATTCAGACCATCTTTTTTTCTATGGATTTGTGAACACAGCGTACCTTCCGTGTATTCTTTGCATGTTCTGTAAAGAAAATAACAAAACTCTCTCACATGTGTTGTTACATTGTGTACCTCATGGATACAAACAGTTGCCAATTTTGCCTTGTGTTTTACTTATGTTAATTCTTGTGATATGAGGCATTCAATTACCCTTCCCCACATTCTATTGTCTACTGTATTTATTTCTTGTTACGTGTATGGCTACAAAAGATACCTCACGTTTCTACCAAATACCATTCACCCGTACCTAGAAAAAATTAACAGCTACTGATCAAGGCTGGGGAAGATAAGGCCGATAAACCTATACACCTGACCCTAAAACAAATATTATATTTAATGAATACAAGGGAAAGCAGTTGTTCACATAAAGGTGCTCTAACACATGTAATGTATGTAATTGCATATGTTTCTGGTAATAGTTTCCCTTTAATGAAAATCAAAGGCATGAATCATCTGACCATGAGGCTTTACAAACTGGATGGATTAGAAAGATAACATAAAGGACACAATTCTTTGAATAGTTGAACATGCTCTTGGGGACTTCAGAGTGGCTTTGTGTTTGGTGGTATCAGATTGTGACATGCAGGCTGAATTAATGGTTCTTTAGGGATTATTTAAACAGTAGGCCCCAGCATACTTAGAGGCATAATATCAAGAATACTCACAGATTAAGGGAATAATGATGACAATGACTAGAGGAAATCTATGGTGAATAAAAAACAATATGGTAAAAGTGTTCTGTCTTGTATTATGCTGTATTGAACCTTAAATTGGAATTTGTATCCATTTTAATCTGATCTAGACATGCATACACTTTACAGTGTTGATCTTTATCCCAAAACAGATCTGTGAATCAATATAAAAATGACATAGCATTTTAAATGACATGAATATAAATTCAATATATGTAGAAATGTTATTGCTTAAATATGAATTAAGAAAAGGAGGACAAGGTGAAAAGGTAAGAGACATAGAAAAGTTAGAAAAGAAAAAATAAATAAAACATAAAGGTGGGGTGGAAATCAGGGTAATGGTCTTTATAAGGTAAGTATACGAAATAGGAACACTCGCAAAAACAGTAGCAGAAAAAAAACCCACTGTGGCTGATAATCAGTGCAAGTGAAAAAAAGTTTAATAAACAACTTACATTTGTGGTGCTTGACATATGAGGACTACAGAGAATCCTGGGAAAGTGGAAGAACTGCCTTATGTGTTTTGCGCCTGCACAGGGCGCTTAATCATATGCTGATGAATACCGTTTGTCTACTCTATTTATATCCCAAAGTGCTTTTAAATTTAAAGTGACTACACAACATATAAATAAATATAAACAGAATTAGAGATAAATATTAAAAGTTAAAAACAATACTATGTAGTCATTTTATGGATGGAGGAAACTGTTAATATTGGAATTTTGATTTATTTATTGGTCCTTAGTGCTTTATTTATTTTAATTTTAAGGGATGAGAAAAAAAGGAGGGGGAGGGATTAAGGGAAAGAAGGGAAAGGACAGAAAGGAAAGTTATGTTTGTTTACTAATGTCGGATTAGATGGTTTAAATCCCATTCTAAGTCGATCAGGGTATCTCGTTTGTAACATAAAAATCCAAAACATTTCTCTTTTATTGAGAATGTTTTGTTTGTCCCCTCCCTTTAATGCGTTAAATTGTTCAGCTGTACCATTCCAGATAAACAGAAGATCATCTATATATCTCCCGTACCAATAGATGAGGTCCCTATAGGGGTTAGAATCTCCAAAGATGTGGCACCACTACCACTCTCCTATAAATAGTTTTGCGTAGGGAGGGGCACATTTTGTACCCATAGCAGTGCCACGTCTTTGGAGATGGTATTTCTCATTAAAAGTAAAGAAATTGTGACAGAGGAGGAACTCAATCATTTCAATCAGGAAGGACTGAAGATCCTCAGGGTATTTTGAGAATTTCAAGAGAGAGGATCTCAAAGCTTCTATACCCTGGAGATAGGGTATACTCGAGTAGAGTGAGAAGACGTCCATTGTACCCCAGGACACGTCCTCAGTGCAGTCGAGTCCATCCATATCATTAAGTTGTTGCGTTGTATCCCTTGTGTGACCTTTTAATTGTGTGACCAAGGGTTGTAGATGTTCACCCACTGGGACAAACCTTCCCCCAGCGAACCTATTGCTGATATAATTGGGCAGCCTGGGGGATTTGCAATATTTTTTTGTATCTTTAGAAAGTTACCTTTATTGGACTTTGTGTATTTAGGAATTCAAATTCCTTTATCTTAAGTAGGCCCTGGTTTCTACCATGTTCCAAAAGTGCACATAGAGTTCTGGAGAAGGTTTTTGTGGGGTTCCCTAAAAGGGGTGTATATGTGTCAGTGTCTTCTAACTGTCTGAGGGCTTCTTTGACATAATTTTCCGTATCCATCGCAACAACTTTTCCACCTTTATCTGATTGTTTTATAGCGATGGAATTGTTGTTAGTTAGTTCTAGAAGTGCTTTGATTTCAATTGCACTCAGATTTTTGTTCAGATGATATTTATTTTTAGCTAATTTTTGTATTTTTATGTTTTATACCCTAAGGGTATCAACCTAGAATGGGATTTAAACCATCTATTCTGACATTAGTAAACAAATATAACTTTGCCTTCTTTCCCTTCCTCCCTCCCTTCTTTTTTTCTCTCTCTCTTCCCTCCCCAACTACTGGCTCCTTCATGACCTGCAGGTCAAGTGAATGTACATACAAAACACATTCACAGATGATATGTCCTATTAATGTCTACATAATAAGCAAAGTACATTTTATGTGTATAACTTCACCCGCATCTAGACAAAACTGATTGTTATTGAATACCGTATGCTTGAAGTCAAATGAGTTCCAGATTAAATGTACATGAAACTCACGGGTACCAAAATTAGCAACTAAGAATAATTTAAATGACAATCTCCATGTGATATGTGTCATAGTAGTGGGTGCATTTCAAGGAGGCAATTGTAATATCAGTGTATAAGGATACTAAAATCCTATAACCAACCAAATAAATAATTTAGAAATTATATTCCTTGATATTATTTCAAACAACAAAATTAAAAGTGCACAATCATGATATACAAGAAATATAAATATAACCATCAAAGTGGGTCTGAAGGTAATAATGATTCAATAGGGCCCCAAAATATATTAAAATTGACTCAAATATAGAGAGTTAATGTTGGTAAAATTAAAATAAATAAAGCAGTAATGACCAATAAATAAATCAAAAGTCAAAAATTAACAGTTTCCTCCAAACGAATGCACCCATTAAATGACTACATAGTATTGTTTTTAACTTTTAATTTCTATCTCTAATTCTGTTTATACTTAAATTGATATGTTGTGTAGTCATTTTAAATTTAAAAGCACTTTGGAGTATATAAATAGAGTGGACACCCAGTGTTCACCAGCCTATGATTAAATGCCCTGCGCATGCGCCAAACACGCAAGCCAGTTCTTTCACTTTCCCGGGAGTCTCTGTAGTAGACATGTGCATTAGTTTTCGGACTAATGCATTTTCGGACGAAAATTGCATTTTCGTCCATTCGTCCGAAAAACAAATAACGAAACTATTAACTAACAAAATCCGAATGAACGAATGGTTAATAAACGAAAATCATTCGTTCATTCGTCCATTCGTGCTATTGGCATTCTAAACCGAAATAGAGTCGGTTTATACAATACCAATAGCATTGTACATTCCATAAACCGACATGAATGACTTTCGGTTTATGGAATGCATGTAATGCTATTGGCTTTCTATAAACCGAAATTGAGTTCCCATTCATACGAATAGGTCAATTGACCTATTCGTATGAATGGGGACTCTTTCGGTTTATAGAAAGCCAATAGCATTGCATGTATTCTATAAGCCGAAAGTCTTTAAAACGAACAACGTTCGGTTTATAGAATACATGAACGTCCCAACGTCACGAATGGGTTAACGTTTGCTCTGGTCATAATCACAGCACAGGCTTGTAGGAGTTAACTGTAATTACATTAATACATGAAAAGAATATAAGTAATATAGTAAAAATGTACAAAATAAAATTTATTTTGAAAAAACTAAATGAGGTCCATAAACTTGGAAGAAAACGGATCACAGTAAAAAGAAACTGTGATCAGCAAGGGAAGTGTTAATACCCCTTTTATAATCGAGGTTGTCAAATTGAGGTCAGACTATAAGACTGGGATCCAGGTCCCCAGCAGAGCTGCAGGGGACCTGGATCCTCCTCTCTAACAGCAGGGGATGTCTGCGCGATGAGCGCAGATCTCCCCTGCTGCCGCCCGGCATGACCGCTGGGACTTCTATGATGAAGCTGGGTACTTCCGGCTTCCTTATAAAAGTCCTGGCGGTCGTTCCGGGCGGCAGCAGGGGAGGTCTCGCTCATCGCGCAGACATCCTCCGCTGCCTCGCTAGCCACCAGGGAGAATCGGGCAGCTGGGGGATGTCGTGCAGACAACCTCCATGCTGCCCGACACTTCCGTCTATTATGTATAGTGCATACATCCCCCGGCTGCCCCCACTAGCCACCAGGGAGCAAGAAACAGGTGAGGGGGGGACAGAATAACAAGGGGGGGGGCAGAGTAACGAGGGGGGGGAGAGAAACAAGGGGAGGGAGTGGGGGAAGAGACAGAAACAAGGGGAGGGGGGCAGAGAGAAACAGGGGGAGGGAAGGGGGGAAGAGACAGACACAAGGGGAGCGAGGGGGGAGCCAAAGGGAGGGTGAGAGAGAGACAACACTAAGGGGGGGAGAGCGACAAATCTGGGGGCAAGGGAAAGAGAGAGGCAGCATTGTCACATAAAAGGAAATAAAAACAAGAATTTTTTTATATCATAATTTTTTATTAAAAAAGCAATTTACATGTGAATATATACTAGACATGTGCATTCGTTTTCGGACTAATGCATTTTCGAGCGAAAATTGCATTTTCGTCCATTTGCGCGAAAAACGAAGAGCGAAAATGCTAAGCTAACGAAAGCCGAATGAACGAATGGTTAATAAACGAAAATCATTCGTTCATTCGTCCATTCGTAGTACTATTGCATTCTATAAGCCGAAATAGAGTCGGTTTATGGAATACAATAGCATTTAACTATACGGAGACAGAGTCTCCATTCATAAAATTATGAATGGAGACAAACGTATAGTTAAAAGCCGACAGCCTATAAACCGAACGTTCGGTTTATAGGCTGTGGGCATTTAACTATACGGAGACAGAGTCTCCATTCATAAAATTATGAATGGAGACTTTGTCTCCGTATAGTTAAAAGCCGGCATTTAACTATACGGAGACAGAGTCTCCATTCATAAAATTATGAATGGAGACTTTGTCTCCGTGTAGTAAAATGCCCACAGCCTATAAACCGAACGTTCGGTTTATAGGCTGTCGGCTTATGGAATACATGTATTCCTATTGCTATTCTATAAACCGAACGTTTGGTTTATAGAATAGCCATAGGATTACATGTATTACATAAGCCGAATGTCTATAAACCGATCGTTCGGTTTATAGGCTTTCGGCATTTTACTACACGGAGACAAAGTCTCCATTCATAATTTTATGAATGGAGACTCTGTCTCTGTATAGTTAAATGCCGACAGCCTATAAACCAAACGACTTTCGGTTTATAGACTTTCGGCTTATGTAATACATGTAATCCTATGGCTATTCTATAAACCGAACGTTCGGTTTATAGAATAGCAATAGGAATACATGTATTCCATAAGCCGACAGCCTATAAACCGAACGTTCGGTTTATAGGCTGTCGGCATTTTACCTCACGGAGACAGAGTCTCCATTCATAAAATTATGAATGGAGACTTTGTCTCTGTGTAGTAAAATACCCACAGCCTATAAACCGAACGTTCGGTTTATAGGCTGTCGGCATTTTACTACACGGAGACAAAGTCTCCATTCATAATTTTATGAATGGAGACTCTGTCTCTGTATAGTTAAATGCCGACAGCCTATAAACCGAACGACTTTCGGTTTATAGACTTTCGGCTTATGTAATACATGTAAACCTATGGCTATTCTATAAACCGAAAGTCGTTCGGTTTATAGAATAGCAATAGGATTACATGTATTCCATAAGCCGAAAGTCTATAAACCGAAAGTCGTTCGGTTTATAGACTTTCGGCTTATAGAATACAAGTAATACTATTGCCTTTCTATGAACCGAACGAGAGCCCCATTCATAAGAATTTCTTATGAATGGGGCTATCGTTCAGTTTATAGAAAGCCAATAGTATTACATTGTATTCTATAAAACGAACGAATTTCGTCTAAAACGAATGCATTAATGAACGAAATTCGTTTTAGACGAAATAAATAACATTTTCGTCCGAATGGACGAAAACGAAACGAAAATTTTAGTTTTGCACATGTCTACTCTGTAGCCCTCGGATGTCAATCACCACAAATGTAAGTTGTTTATTAAACTTTTTTCCCTTGCATTGAGCTATCAGCCACAGTGTGTTTTTTTCTTAAATTCTGCTCTTGTACAGTGTGTTCCTATTTCGTATAGTTATTCAAGTTTATCTCGGTGGGGCACTGAGTACACACTGATATTTTTAACTGTTCCAAACGACTCAATGGCTTGTCTATTTCGACATGCTGCTGGCTGTGTTTATTTTTGATTATTCATCAATGGTCTTTATAAGGCAATGTCCAATGCGGACCAAGAGCATGCAAGGTCATTGGGGATATTTAGTCTGTAATATAATATCATCATAGAATTTAGTTAGTTCGGTAACATAGGATTTGTCAACCAGGGATCACGTGTTTTCAAAAGCTTTCTGTGAATCATGTAATAAACCCATTAGTCGATCCAACTTGACCATAGCTTATATTTTCATGTGGGATTTTGGGAAAGATCCGAAAGATATGCTATAACTCTTCTGGTAGCTACAACTTTGACTATTAGTTTGTCTTCATGTTTGGTACAAATTTCTCTAGGTTTGGAAAGCAAGAAAGACCACAGATCCAGTGGTATGGGTTTTTGTATAATTTGGGTAATATTGCACTCCTGTGCATTTAGGGATTTATTTTGGGCAGGTTCACCGCACATTGTGTAGAATCTCAAATGGTCTGTTGGCAAAAGTTTGTTTTCCAAGTTTTCCCACCTCTTGACCACTAAGGTGCTGTAAAATAGAAGAATAAATTAGGTTTGCCTACACCCCCTGTTCAAGTGTGTCTGTAGACAGTGCAGGAGTTTAAGGATGTGTAGGATAGGCAAAAGGCTATCCTAGATATAAGAGAAGCCCAGGGACTAATACAAGTATTTAGAAAATTTGGCAGACTAGATGGGCCAAATGAATCTTATATGCCTACACATTCCATGTTTCCATTCTTCTATTACTGTTCTACGAATTCTAGGCCTTGTGTTCCCCCAAATAAATTCATCTATTTTTTGTTGTAAACTAACAAAATATTTTTGGTTTAGTGGTATTGGTAGGGTTTGAAAGAGGTATAAACACTTTGAGAGGAGATTCATCTTTACTGAAGCTATGCAGTCCAACCAAGATTTGTAGACAACCTTCCATCTTAATAGGTTATTTTTGGTCTTTTGGACTATTTGTACAAATCTTGGTAATCAGTTGACAGTCATACTCCTAGGTAAGTAATAAATATGTGATAAGAGTCAAAATGAGAAATTGAGTTTGATGGTTTTAATATGATGATCGGGTAGGTGTACTGCAAGTGTTTCAGATTTTGTAAAATTAACCTTAAACCCAGAGAGAGAAAAGTATTCCTCAGTCATTTAGAACAAAAATGTGATAGGCTGCGTAACAAAAAGAAAGGCATCATCCACATAGGTGGAAGTTTTAAATGTTAAGTTTCCTATTGGTAGACCTGTGATTTTAGGATGGGACCTAAAAGCTTGTAACTGTGGCTCTACAGAGAGCAGGGATGAGAGAGGCACCCCTGCCCTGTGCCTTTTAGAATCTTATCCTTCAAGTATGGCATTAATGGAGAAAATGAAGGGCGTCCAGGTGATCAAATGCCTTTTTGGCATCTAGGGATAATTATAATGAGCTGATTTAGTGTGTACAAGATTATATCCACTAATCATTTAGTGTTTTTATTTTAAGAATTTTTTATTGCATTTTTTTGAGAGATAGAGGATAACAATAAAGGATAAAAATAAAGGAGGAATGATAATATTATCCCCTGCTTGAAATGAGGGGATAAATCCTACCTGGCCTGGGTTTATGAGATCTACAAAAATATTAAGACACTTTCGATATGATTGTTGCCAAAGATCGACATGTCATGTGATTTCTTGTTGTACAAAGATTGTATTAAAGGACCAGTCTAGTCCCCAAACTCACTTTTGTGCAAGATGAAGATCACTTTTATCCCTGTGTGATTTGATGCAGGCATTCTGAATAAATCTAAGTTTTAATATTTGACTCTCCCCAGTGATTACTCTGCATGTTTACTGCAGGTGCAGCAGCACTGATTCTATAGACTCTGAGGATATACAGTTTTGTTTCACATAGTCACTTCATGTCCTCCTCAAATTGAGTCTATTCATTTATAAATCATATATAAGATTTAAAAAAAGACACTTTGTGAAAATTGTTTACGTCAGAGTTCAACAACAAAATTGGTTGATAGGACCCAGGATTAGTAGAATCGGATAAATATTGTCACAAAGCAAGTCAGAGGAGGAGGTACCTCTGTCTAAAATATATTGGAACATCAGGACTAGGTAGAGGCATAGATAGAATCTTTTTGAAGGCTTATATAAATCCCTGAAAATCCATCAGGGCCTGTTTTTTTTTTATAAGGCTTGTTTAATGACTACCCAGAGTTCTTCCTCAGTGATCTGTACAGTTAGTAATTATTGACCGGATTCAAACACTCGGTAAATTTCGTTCTGCAACATAGGAGGCTATTTTCTTTTATAGGCAAGGACGTTGAAATTTTTGGAGAATGGTAAGGCAAGACAGATTAAAAAATCTCTAAAGTATTTGGCTATTTGTTACTAGTTTTAAGAAATGTAAGTTTGTGTGTTAGGATGGCATCAGCTTTATTCCCTTTCTCTTAAAAAGAGTTGCTTTGTCGCATGACTTTAGCTTTTTTATATAATATAAGGGAGTGTATTTTCTGTCTTGGGATTGAAGTTGAGAGGTTTTGTTATTTGGGATGGTTTAGACTTATTTGTATTTTCTAGTTTTCTAAGAGATTTGTGAGACTGAGAAAGCTTCATGGAAACATAGAAACATGTTTCCATGGAGAATGTGTCGGCAGATAAGAACCATTCGGTCCATCTAGTCTGCCCAATTTTCTAAATACTTTTATTAGTCCCCCGTTCCCGGTCTTATATCTAGGAAAGCCTTGTGCCTATCACATGCATGCTTAAAATCCTTGACTGTGTTTACCTCTACCACTTCCGTTGGAAGGCTGTTCCATATATCCACTACCCTCTCAGTAAAGTAATACTTCCTGATATTACTTTAAAATTGTTGCCCCTCTAATTTAAGACTATGTCCTCTAGTTGTGGTAGTTTTTCTTCTTTTAAATATACTCTCTTCCTTTCCTGTTGTTTAGTACAGAGCAAAGTGGACTGAATAAGGAACTTTACTTATATTTTTTTCATTCTTTCAATTCAGCTGAACATATGTTTCTGCCATAGGTGTCCTTTAAGTTGTCAACTAGACAGAAATCTAGTGAGTACATCCCTTAGTGTCAGATAAAAGTGTTGGTAAGATGAAAAGATAAGCAAACATGTTTGTAGAGGAAATGAGTACACAACTGTTTGGAATTGGAAGGATAGTTCACAGTTAACTTGTTGATTGGTGATTTCACTTGGGTGTGAGCATGTTATTAACATTTGGTGAGTTTGAAAAAGTATGAGACATTCTTAAAGTTTAGAGAAAAAGAGGAGCATCAACAGAAAATGGGAGTCTAGCCATGATGAGAAAATTAGGTTTCTTTGTATTTTAAATTACATTTTGTTACAATTTTAACATGTATATAAAACATATAATGCTATCGTCTGTGTAGGCCGTAAGAGATCCATGCTAATTACAAATTGAAGTTAATTGTCAAATACAATATATTATTTTATAAGCTCTTAAGAAAGGGCATTTCAAGTAATTATTCTTCTTTAATCTGATATTTTAAAAATGTCAATTAGAAAATGTTCTAATGTGCACTAAAGGAAATGTTCAAGATTTTATATTGCAGTGATTCAAAATTACAGGCATATAGACATAACCTGGCAGACAAGCTATTAAAGACTGAATTTAGTGGACCAATACGTTTTTGATAGCAATGGGTTACTGTGGTAATGATTATTTAACCTGCTGAGTGTTGGGTTAAGTATGTGTGGCTACGTAAAGTGTAGTGCTTTATTGAAGTTCTGTTAGGAGATTATGATAACTGATTTTCTACAGAAATTGAATTCTGAAGAATAAAAAATATGGTCTGTCATTCAAAATTGTAGTGTACTAGAGAGCCTAGCGCCCAATTGTAACGCATTCAGGCTTCACTGCAATCTAAATTATTACTGCTGGGTATACTTAAAGAATTTTCCTGCCTCATTTATTTCAACATAAATATTTTTTATAGAACATTCATTAGACGCAGCACACTTTAATAATACAGGATACAGTAATATAGAAGTCCAAATAGAATCTTTGAGATCCATTGTCGATCAAGTGGATTATCACACCTTCCGAACATGTATTGCAATCATATAATGGTCAAAAAAACATTTTTGACATTAGGTATTAATGATTTAGCTTAGATCTGTGGACCACAAATCTGTGAATCTATTCACCCCACAGACACATGTTTTCATTGTCATATATCACATTAATAGGACAAATGCAGACGTGGAGAACTATTCAAAAGAATACAAATGTATTTCCACAATTACAATCAATTTGTATATCTTTAATTACATAAAGATACATTTTGGGGATCTCTCCTTTAGAAGCAGTACAACATGAACAGAGTTCACATATTTACCATATCATAAATGAAAAGAACACATAATGACAATTTTTAACAAGAACAGTCATTGTTTGCTGCATACAAAATAATCTGTAAATAGGTACAAAAAAAATAAAAAGTTAAGGAAAGTGCCTATGAAAATACATGACCTTCAAATTCTTTTAGGGTCAAGCAATTTATCAAATTCTCCATTCTCTGGTTTCAGTTACACAGCTATTGTAGTAAGAACTTATTTTAGCAGGTTCATTTGCTTCAGTGGGGAATACAGGACTCTGGCCTAATGCTTCACCTTTAGTACAGGCCATTTGTGCCTTAGAACAAATACCAATCATCACTCTTTGAGGGGAAAAAATCTGTGTTGGAGTGGTGTATTGGATTGGAGATTCTGTTAAGGTAAATGGTTGTCGGCAATGACTGTGGTAGAGTGGCGATAAATCCCCTTTTATTGCTGAAAAATTCCAGTTTCTTTCCATGCTTGACAGCTCCCTACATTCTCATACCCATTTGGACAATTTCTGCACAATGTCCATCTGGTTCTTATTACCTTTCAACGTGCCTTTGCCTGATTCAGAAAAAGTACAGGTCAAAATCAGGGGACAGAAACCAAGGTGATGGGCAAAACAGAAGAGGAAAAGACAGAACTCTGATTTAATCAGTTTGCGGCTGAACATATATTTATGCACATTAAATCCTAATGTCAAAGATGTACATTATACACGTTCTACTCTCATCACCTACCATGACTTATTGAAATGTTGTATTGATTACTGCTCATTTTATTTTCGTAACAAAAAAAAAAATATTTCCCAACATATGCAGTTCAAAGAAATAAATAACAGAATAAAATATTAAGTAAAAAGATTTAAAAAAAATAAATTGAAACCGATTAATTAAGAGTAATGCTTACACTGAAGTTATGTTATGCTGAAAGTATTTAAATTATAGTATATTAATGTTAATAGTATTGTTCTGTAATATCTCTAGATTTGAAAATTTTAAAAACTTTTATACCCTTTAAAAATTGCTGCAGTGATAATTCAATCAAGATTTCTAATTATTGACATGGCAATGAATAACGACTTTGTTTCTGGTCTTCCAGGTTTTCAACTCAATACATAATGCCACAAAGGCTTAAATTATTGCTATGGTTTAAAGCTGATATTGATATAATATTAACGTTGATGAAATTAACCCCACTGCTAAAATAATAAAGTTAACTAGCACTCAATAATTTAGTTATTTTTCTCAGCTTTCCATACTGTGAATTTATTTATTCATTTCTAAAACAATTTTTTTTTTTAAATTGAATTATCTTCTTGGACAAACCAAGTCTTTATAATTTCAGAATAAAGATATTATTATTTATTTATAAAACATGAACACAATTTGCAATGGGATCATAAAAAATATTGACACCGGGGACGAAACATGCACACAGATAAACAGGGGTAACAGGCCTTGCTCAGTAGGGTTAAGATTTTCATCGAACTTCATTTAAATGGTAAATTTAACCTTTGAGTGTCAGAATGTTATGGATCTTCTTACATGTGGTTATACTCTTTGAGGAAACAGAGCGTTTGACCATATAATCACTTCTGTTTACTTATGCTGTAGCCATTTCTTATCATAAATTATAGGTACCTATAATGCCTATATATATAAGGGAATACTACGTCAGTATTGTAAAGGCCTATATAATGTTGGTTAATTTTAAAGGGTTAAAATGACCCGGTAAATTAGTAACAGTGTTGGTTTCCTCTGCATTTTCTATTAATGTTATATGGATTAATTAAGAAAAATAAAGACAAGTAAAGGTTTTTTAATATCATAACAATATTTTATTAAATATTTCCAAATCATGTACAAGAATTCAGTAATCACACACGAGGGTATAATGCACTGGAATGAAACTGGTCTAAGAATATACATGTCAAATCTATTAAATCTACAGATCCCTTAATGCAGTTGATGCAAATTCTCACCAGTCAGAGCTAGTTTACCAATGGTTAGAAGCAATGTGCATCAATCTGCAGTGAACACAAAAATCTCTGCTACTTCCAAGATGGATGAAAATGTACCAAGGAGTGTACTCAGTCCAAAAGAATATCTTACTCCTGTTTAGATGGGAGACAAGTGCCATTCATTTAAAATAAAACCTCCATTACCATATGTTGCTCAAAACATACATGTATATTTCATTTGTTTTTGTTTTTTTCCAAAGGGGATGTTGTAATCATATCAGGCATTGTGATTAAGTATAATTAATGCATTTTTTTAGCAAATAAAAGACTGCATTAGCACCTGATGATGTAATAAAAAGATATTAAATGACAAAATAATTCTATAATGCTATGTTATGGTTATATTATATAATTTTTTTTCTATTTAGATTTGTTATTCATACTTCTAAAATAGTAAAAAAAATAAATATAAGCAATTCAAGCAATTATTGTTCACCTTTAAGGACATAATGTCACCATTTGACATACTATTTACATTGTTAGGGAGTAAAGGTATGGAAAATTTTTTTTCTAAAAGTTAAAATACATTAGAATTTTTGTAGTTATATATTATAACTTTTATTATGTAGCTTTTTTACATTTTACATTGGCGGATGTACTATGGTGTATTACAAATAATTATTTTTCATAATAGAATAATCAATCTTTAGACCAGAATATAAATAAAGTGTTTCATTAACTGCTAGTAGCTTGGTTACATTGCAACTCTGTCCATAATGTCTATGTGTGTTCCAACTATATTAAAAACTATTAAATGGTTTTGTAAATTCATCTACCTTGAGTAGTTAGTATAACTAATGGTTCTATTTTAGAGATCAATATATATATATATATACTTGATAAATTCATGTTAATGATGTACTTTAGATTATAAAATAATATAAAATGCTGAAACTGAAACAAACAGAGCATACTTAAAAGGTTAAAATATTATTCTGTAGATACATGTCAAATATTTTGAGATGTGTGTTGTTTATTCATAAGCATGTTATGCTGTTGAGGTTTGGGTGCTATTTATCACTGTTTTATGAAATAAATATTGATGATCATTGATTACACAGAGAAAGAGTACAAATAACTGCTGGACTGCATTAAATAATGTATAGAAACTGAAATCTTCATAATGTAAACAGTTTAGTGTATACAATAGTTTGTAAATGTATACTCTAAATATATACACTATACTATATACATGAGTATGGATTATGGGCATTTGCTATTTGTGTTTTATAATACAAAAATATAATTTTATTCAGTGAAAAAAAAATCATAGAGATATTAGAAATCCTGCTAAATCATTTGGAAAATGTTTTCAGTGTTTTTCTATTTAATTTATTTATATTTTTACTTTTACCAGTCAGATTACATTAAACCTACACCTTGATTCTATCAAATTAGCCGAGTTGCTATAATTCAACATAAATCTGCTAACCACAAAATTGATTTCACTCTTGGAGTAACACTGGACCTTTTCAGATATTAATGTTGTGTATAATAAAATATGATCTGTAATATTACACACACACAAAAATCTAGGCATGTTTATATAAAGAATATTTGTATATTGAGAATATCCTTCAAATTATGCAGAACATTAAACCTTGCCATATGAGATGACAAGGTGCAGAAATAGTACTTCAATCCTGAGAGAATTTTCTGACATTTTTCTTAGCATTACCCAGCCTTATTTAGAGAGGCGGGAGAGACTCAAGCAATGGTCCTTGACACTGATGGGTATTTTAAAATGCTACATACAGGAATAAAAAGAAGAAGAAGAAGAAAAATTGGTTAGCTGCCACTCAATCTGTATACATTTACTGTTTCATGAAAGTGGTGCTTGGAATGATGGCATAATTTAAATCTGCGCCATTATTTTCCAAGAGAATTTAACCCATTGATGACAACAAGAGAGGCGAGAGGGGGCTTCAACTTCTCTGTGGCAAGCAAAAGGTCAATAACATAGTATTCTGTTTTCGGATTGTATTCCTACAGGCAGTTAGAATTGGTAAGGGGAATGTGACATTAACCACTCCTCTGAGGCTTAATTTTGATTTTACAGTTAAAAGTTAAAATGCGAGAGATCTTATAGCCTTGGAAATATGATTGTTGTATATTTAAAAACCATCAGTTTTTTTTTTTTATCCAGGTTTGTTTTCTCCATAGGGATCATTATGCTGCATCTACATAGATACAACAGCCACACATAATATCTTTTGAACTGTTTGAAGAGCAAACAGCATTCAGTGGTGAATTGCTATCATTTTAATAAGAAAGACAGATACTTATTTATATATGGGTCTAAACCCTGCTCAGAGTGTTTATTTTCAACAATAGCTGTCTAGAGACTTGATTAATTGTCAGATGTGGAATTTGAATAATTATAAAAATGAGTTGTCTGGTTTCATTTTACTGGCTTAGATTAAGGGTGTGCTAAATCTCATTTTACCCTCTTAAAGTGTTTACTAAATTATGTTGTCTGCATTTAATCATTGCTCACAGTTTGCTTTGAAAGGACATTAAATTGTATGGATTGGAATTAAATATATCAGTGCTGAAGTTGAATGTACACCATTTGCCTACATTTATTGTGTATGCGTGAAGATGAAATCATACAATGGTAACTTCATTTTTAAAGTAACTATTGTAATTGATACATATAGTGTGTTAGGCACAGTAATGTAATCCAACGTGATGATACATTTGTATGAAAGAGTATAAAGCCAATGCTTCTCAAGTGCAGCTAATTTGCATGTATTTTTTTTTTATGGCCACCAAACTATGTGTGCTGAACATTAATAAAATGTAAAAACTGAGGGCTGTCACGCAGTAAATATAATAAACATGAAATTGGATAATGAGAACCCAACTACCATTTCTAGACCCACGACTCTGAATAAAGAGTCGGCAGTGACCTTACACATTCCCAAAGGAACCCATCTACATATAAGCCATGTCGTATAATTAGAGGAGGCTCCATCTTCATTTCAGAGATGCTAATTAGAACACTGTGCTTAGCCTATGAAACACAAGTAGAACTGGGATTCAATTTGCCATTGGCTGTAGATAATTCTTCCAGTTTACACTTTACTCACTTCAGCAAGGTTTTTCATAGTGTGCACTCATGCCAAATAACCAAGTATCGGATGACTGAGCACCCCTATTATACAACAAATATATAATTTAGCACAGAATAATATAATTTGTGAGAGGTATCATTAATTATCCAGTCTGGTGTCAGATGTTAATAGTAGAGGTAAACACAATGAAAGAGTTTAAGCATGCGTGGGATAGGCTAAAACTATCCTAATTTTAAGATAAGCCTGGGACTAATAAAATATTTAGAATATTGGGCAGACTAGATGGGCCAAATGGTTCTTATTTGCCAACACTTTCTATGTTTCTGGATGTGTAGGGTTATAGGGTAGAAAAACTAAAAGGCATATCATACATTTTATTTCTCATAAAAATAAATATTGATTCAATATTGGGTTGAGGGGGCTAAAGGTGCATGCCTCTTCCTGGCAGAGACCATCTCCTGTCCATGCGGCCACAGGTTGGTCACATGCTGGACTCACATTGTTTCATATCCCTTGTTCTGGTCTGTTAAATCCAGCGTACCATATGACTGTCACAAGAGAGCAGTCCCAAAGTTTCAGAGATCTGCAAGCTCTGTTGCATGAGAGTCCATCAGTCTATTCATGTAACTATCATTGTTGCGCCCCCTCAACTGTTACTGCTCTGAGCGATTCTTCTATTTTCATTAATTACATTTTGCATTTCATTATTATTAGAAAGTGTAATAGACATGATATATAACTAAGACCCACTGTAGTGTGCGATCTTAATATAAACCCAAGACTTTGCACAACTTTATGCGGAAGTGGAAGGGAGATCCGATACCCTGTGCTACAACACGAACTGCGTTATAAAACCTTAATAGTTCATATTGTTATAAGGTGGTTTACTTGTATTTGCTTTGGGATATAATAAACAAGTAAATACTTTCACTGGCTTTTGTTTAAGTCATTGGGTACTGATTGAAAACCATTATTAATATCAAGGACATAGAATGGCTGCTAATTATTAACATACCACTTTCTAGCTGAGGCAAGCGCCAACCTAGTTAATAGTGAACATTTACTGGACTTTGTGACAAGCAAATTAATGTTGTTCTACGGACCTTCACACTCACACACTGGTGTCCTTGTTCAGATACTATGACCAATCCTGTTTACTAACATGTGAAGAGTACTCTGCATCAAGACAGATTTTCCATGGCATTCATCATAGTCTGTACATATTCAGTTACAATTCCCTTCAGATAATGATTTAAAAGAAAGGATAAACTATAAACAAAACACAATACAATACCATTATGTTTTCTTTAGCAAATACTTTGTGTGTTTCTATGTAAAACAGATACTTTATAAGTATGATTTTCTGACCCTTAAACATAAATAATAATAATAAACATAATACACAAGGTGATATTTGATTGGTTTGTGCTTGTATTTCAATGGGAAAAATATATGTTTCTGAAAATAAAAAATAAATACATCTACAAAAAGTAATTAAAAAAATTAAATTTCCAGAAGCTTTTTTAAAAGAATTTGTAAAACTTTTTTTTTAAAAGATCATCATTTCTATTTTGTAAGTGATGCAAGGAAACATTACCGAAAACATCCTTAGCAATAATTTAGATGTGATTTTTTTCCCCCCTTTACAGACAGACAGTGAAGTGAATGACACAGATTATAATAAATGTATTGCAGTTTTACAGATCTCATATGGATGCTGTACTAGAGCCAAACCAACCCCAGAGCCAAGAAGAGGATGTGTAAGAATATGTATGCTCCTCCTTACATTCAGCATTTTGCTGTCTTTGTCAAAGTGAATGACAACAATTTGGCCAACTCTGTCTGAGCCGCACTCAACAGTGACAGGCAAATTATCAGAGGCCCTGCACTCCTTATTATCAGAGGAGAAATCATCAGGAGGACGGGTGGACTATCCCTCTCCCCTGTCACTATTTGTCAGTAGGACAAGGGCCACTGCTATGGGTAGCTGACAGGTAATTTCTACAATAACAATTACTTCTATTACTGGTGTCATAAACAATTCACCTAAGACATGACAACAGCAATGCTTTATAATTCAATGCCATATAAATAAATGCCATCAGGTAACAAGTCATTTGGCTCCAATCAAGCTTTGCCCCTTACATTAATATTGTTATTGAAAGGGAATGGAAAAATTGAGAAAATTCAATATGCTAATAGAGTAGGTGGTGCAGAAAGGCTAAGCATACATAAAAAAAAAAAAACAAAGAAAAAAAAAACAACCACATAAGTGGTGCAAAGATCTGCTTTATTTTTGCTGTGATTTGCAAATTATTTTTTTAATTCATTTCGGCTCATTGATTTGTGTTAGTGTCAACTAACTATATGCTATTCAGATTTTATTTGTTGGATGACTTCATTTTATGAGCCGATCGCACAATATATGGGGCTCGCTTCTATGGGCAATAGAATTTAATTTGAAAATTGTAACACCATACAGGTATAGGGTGCACAAGTGACATTCTTACTAATAAAATATTACAGTTCCATTAGTACGAGTTTATTTTTTTACTATGCGTTTCCTGTACAAGCACGCGAGCCGTAAAACAATTCCCAATTAACAAGTTAAATTCACCGATCCACCCCAATCGTAATTTTACTATTTGTCCAGCAAGGAGACAATATGCCATCAGTTTGACAGCAGTAAAAGAATGTGAAAATCTCTAATTAGGAGAACTGCGCAGCAATTAACGCATGTCAAATTTCACTTCATGAAGTGCCATTCTAATTTTCTCACTAAAAATGAATGGACTTTTTTGTGTGCGTGTGTCCCCTCAAGGCAATGTTGATTCAAATCTGCTCAAGATGCAGTGTTGCACAGCTAAGCATCTCCTTGATTACAATCCGCCGCACTTCTAACGACTTGCATCCTCCCTGCCACCACAGATACTTTGTCAACAGTCAAATTACGGCATGTTGATAACAATGCATAATGCTGTTTCTCAAAGGAATCCTTTGTCATGTGAGCGGCTTTCATAAAATGGGCAATTTTGATGAAAAATACAGCCATCTAAGCTGAAGTTTGTGGTCTTACATTTGCTGAAATGTATATTTTATTGACATTTTTTTTTTGGTGACGGTTATCCATTACAGAGCTTGAAACAGAGCATAAGGAACCATTTTAACTGCTACATATTTACAGCTAGAGTGAATGTAATGTTTGTTTATCTGCTACTTGCAGGTATTTGGAGACACATTTATTCATGCTTAAGCCTCTCTAGGTGGGAGGGCTCTGGACAATTATATGGCTGATACATGTTATACTACATATTCCTGCTTTTATTGACTCATTTCCCAACAAAGCATCAGAACTATAATTTGTAAAAAAAAAAAAATCATTATACAGGCTTATGTTGCATACTTACAATAAGAATCATTAATTTTTTATAAGAAATATAAAGTGTTTTTAGTCCATGTCTTTTAATATGGGGATTGACCTGCTGCATCATTTAGCGAGTTTTAACTCTTTGATTTCCAGTGTGATGTATAATGCATCCACTCTGCGCACCTGTTAAACCAGAAGCACGCTATCAAACAATAAACGCTGCATTTGTTTTTTATATTTATATTTGTTATTTATATTATTTTTATATTCTTCTTGTGTGTTGCTGGCTTTACACATGTCTTATAAATACATTGCAAAAAACATATGTTTCAATTAATCCATTTGACCAAACAGATAAATAATCTTATAGTTTAATAAAGGGCCATGAATTCCGGCAACCATTTGTTAATATCCTAAAGTGCTGGTAATTCTTACACTATGAAAGCAGAAAATTATAGAAAATAAAAACCATGTTATTTACACTTTTTCGATTTCTTTATACCTTCTGTGTGATTTTCAGATGGCACATGTGGTAATATAATATATTTGCCATTATTTTTAATCTACAGAGGGGAATGGAGTAGTATGCAGTGTATTGTATTTTTAAAAATCACTCAATTCTGCATAACTTTTCATGTGCATTTTTTGGCAATGAATAGGTTAACACCAAATGTACAAAATAGTGCTACAGTAATAGATGTTAGCATCTCTTGTTTCCATTTAAACCATATAAACCTTAAGCAGAGTGTTAAACATATTGGGTTTCTTCCACACTGTACACTAGCAGGTAGATCTGCCTGAAACTCTTCAAGCTCGCTTACACACAATCAAACTTCAACAATCCATATTATTGTAATGCTATGTAACATATGCTGTAAAGACTGTGTTTGCTGATGGCTGTCATACAAAGTTGATTAAAAAAAAAACAAAACCACAGCTTGCTTTCTCTTATCATGTTTCACTTACCTCTTATCTGCTATATAAAAACCAATTCACACACATATATACATGATGTGACAATTTCATTTTCTTTCCTCTTAATAATTCCTCTGAAGATGAGCATATTTTATCGAAGGACAAGAGCTTGTTTAAACAATTGCTGTAAAACAACAGTTATCATGGTAAAATAATTATTATTTTAGCTAAATATTCATAGTTTTATTTTAAAAAACATAGTAATACAAGTTAGATATTATATATTTAATTTCCGACACTGTTACCTTTTTTCTTGTTCTGTTTTAAAATGTTTATTATTTACCACACATACAAACACTACACAGTTATAATAATAAACCTTTACATTTATATTTGCTTGTGCCATTTGTTTTTCTTCCTTTTTAAAAATAAAAATGTAAAGTTATAAACACAGTTTAGAATCCATCAAATGTTTATATAATTTATTTTACCAAAACAACGTTTGAGAAAAATGAGATTACCTTATATTTGAAAACATACTTCATGGTTATTGTTATTCAATAGCACATTCAACATTCACCAAATATATATATATATTTTTTTTTTAAAAATGAATCTTTCCTTTTTTTTTATTTTAATACGTCTTAGTTTCGACCTTAGAGGAGAGACACACGAGGGCTCTGTATTCAAATAACAGAAAACATATTCAATTTTCCGAACAGAAGACAGTTCATTAAGCTACGCCACATCGAATAAACTTTAATTTCTCCTGCATCAGAATTGCAATGAAAGCAATTGAGAAAGATGAGCCATATGGCTCTTCTAACAGCAAACACATATTGTTCATTCCCCTAAAGTTTCTTAATGCTGCTCCCTAGACCTGTGTAATGCAGATAATGTGCCCTGAGAGCAGACATAGGAAGCTATCTGGTGTACACTTCTAATACTGTATTTAATGGGAAATAATGAATCATAAAGGCCCAGAGAAGACGGTATGTGCTAGCTTAAATCCCAGCTATAATTTCATTGTTTTGCGTAGAGGCTGCTGTTTTCCTTCCTTGTTCAGCAGCAGTTGAGTATAATTACAATGCCATAAGCAGGAGACAGAAGAGAAATATCTGAACTACAACCATGTTCCTGCTATGATCTCTAAATGTATGTCTCCATTCCGAAGTTAATGAGCTAAATCTTCTGTTAGTGTTAGATTCGTGCGCCATTCGAAATCATTAAATATTTGCTAAAGTTGAATTCTTTGCACTGAGCAGACAAAGCATTTGTTTTGTAATTTTCTGAGCTAAATAAATATTTTCTGTGTGTTCTTTTTTTGTGTGTTCTTTTTTTGTGTGTTCTTTTTTTATAGTGCACTATAGATCACCATAAATGATAAACATAAAACCCAGTAAATGCAGCATAAATGTAATAACTGCTTGTACTGTGGGCCAGCTGTTCTAATTAAAATTTATATTTGAAAGTGCATTACAGTTTTAAAATCAAAAATATTGAAAAACATAGATAGATTGATCAAGTCTTGGTCTAACAAGTGAAATGAATCTAATAGTTTATCTAAGAAATATAAAATGTGAATATTTTCTTTTCCGAGCTTTTAATCAGTATCATGCATCGATGATATTTATGTAGCACAGAAAAAAATTCATTTTTGCTATGTATTTTTACATACCTTATTAAGTATTTTAGAGATAAGATTTCAGTATTTCACAGTACATGAGTATATTTTGACTTACTAGTCTTTTCAGTTTTTCTGTTTCTCCAAAAAATAATTTAAGTAGCATTTTTTAAATATTTAACTCATTTCAAACATATTCTTGTGGAGGTCTATTTTATTATTGATACTGTATTTAGAGAGATCTGATAATAATTTTTCATCCTAACAATTGTTAGCAATTTTAAAAAGTAAATGTAGCCAAAAGAAAAAGACAAAAGAAAAAGAACAAACATGAAGAAATGCAGCTTTTGTTTGGCTGGACATTAACCCTTTGAGTGCCAGAGGTCGAGAGAACACTGCACAACCAGTGGCACTGGGAGGGTTAAATGCATCCCCCTACTGCATTTTATCTCTTTATTACAGACTTTTTTCATTAGCTGGCGTTTACTAGTACTTGCACACATTTCAAAAATAACCCATCCAAAAGAAAAACATATGCTCGTCTAAACAATAAAACTATTTCTCCCCCCCCCCCCCACACCCTATAGAACAAATGCTCATGTAATAAAAATTAAGCATCAAGGCTGAAAACATAAAGAAAGCCTTAAATCTCCATATAAAAAAAGCATGTTTCTTATAATCAATGAATGCCCTAAAACAAATGTTTAACCAGCTTTCTGAAATAGTGCAGAAAACCTCTCCATGCCCTGATGGGTTACAATGACAATGGTCTATTGCAATGTAAAACATGCTGCAGGATAAAAAGGTGCTTTTTGTTACCATTTTATCAAAGCTGTTGTTCATCTTCTAGCTGCAGGCAGCATTTTGCTAGAATTGCAGATATTTCTCTGTCCAGGCTCCTTTGTTTGTGCATCTAATTTGCATACATTAATCTCCTGCCGAGGGTGCTTTCAGCTTATTAAGGCCTCCCATCACAATATTTCATAAGCCAGCTGCTAGGAAGGATTTCACCTGTGGTGACTGAGAAAAGAGGGGTGAAAAACCAAATTCTTCATAAAAAAAAGAAAATCTTGACTCTCTTTCCCTTTAGATGGGCACCATTTGTGTTAAACAGGCTCTTGTCATGATATATGCTTGTAGGTGTCAGAGGTGAAAGTTGATTTGAAGGTCAGCAGTAAAACCACAGACAAACCAGACGCCAAACTGGTTCCTTAGCTGTCAGAAGTAGCAGTGGTACAACTAGGTCTTGATCCTTTTTTTTTCCAGCTTCTAATAATCAGGCTGAATCTTTGTGGCTGAGCCTGGCCCCTCTTTCAGTCAGCAAGGAGAAGAAAAAAAAATATAAACAATATCAATATCGTTATCAACTGAGAAGAGAAAGAAATGGGGGCTGATCGCTGTTGCCAGAGCGTGTATCAATTGTATCAAAAGTGGGAATAAATTCCGCTAATTTATTTAAGACATGTCAGCCCTGTGACTAAACCTGTTTTAGCATCAAGATAATTAAAACTTTTATGGCTCGTAAAACAGACCCATTCATCTCAGTGTTCCTAGTTTTGTCTTTTACTGGCAGGCAAAGTTAGGCCTTTCTAATATTGGTTACAATTTTGAATACTTGTTGTGATGAAATGTGTTGTCCTGGAAAACAAAAGTATTCTTGGCACTTTTTGTTTTAAAATAAATAAATCTATATATATAAGATTTTGAGGGATCTGCATAGCATACATGTTCATATTAAGTACTGAGCAGGCCATTCATATGAAACACTGCAAAAAAGAAAACCTCAGTGGAAAGATCTAGTGGTCGCCCAGAACTTTTTCAGCTCACTGTAAGAAGGCTTTTTAGATCCATTTTAACCCATAATGGACAAATAAGTCTATTTTAGAATATTTTGAAAAAAAAACTAAACAAAAAACGAATTAGGAAATATCAATGTGACATATTCTAAACCTTACATAGCCAGTCCATGTGAAAAATTCACCACACTTTTAAAATGTTGGAACCTAATCCAATCATTTAATCTAATCCAAAGGCCAAAATCCCCTGTTTGTGAGCATCATACACTGATGTAAATGTAGTATCATATGCACTAAGTAATAATAAAGGGTGATGCCCTTTTCCTAGATAGTTTACAATAGCCATGCAAACTTGTAGTAAGCTTTTCAAAAGGATTATACACAATGGAGTCAGTGGAGAGTATAGATGTTAGCCAGAAAGCCATCCATTCTGCAGGACCACTTTATTTATTGATGCTGACAAACCCAGGGAACACCAGCATTATACAACAGTGTGGACAAGAACAAACCAACGATGATGAATATTCAACCAATGAATTTGAAGCCCTGTGCATTGTTTCCAATGTTTGTTCCACTACTGGATTTAGACACCTTAACTCCACAATTCTTGTGTTCACATTTGGTACAATGACTTCATATATATTAACAGGGAAAAGAGGATTATATATTTTATAATATATATAAGTAATTGTATACCATGAGGATGCATATAATATGCACAGAATAACAGATATTGGCTATCTATCTATCTATCTATCTATCTATCTATCTATCTATCTATCTATCTATCTATCTATCTATCTATCTATATATCTGTCGATCTCTCACTCTCTCTATTCATTTATCTATCTACCTACCTACCTATAGAATCGTTTATCTGGAATACTCATAAGATTTAATGAATGGAATTTAGGGAGAACGTGTGTAGAATTAATGTTTTGCTCCTTCATCTATGTGAATGCCCAAGTCAGGACCAAAACATGTCTTATTCTACCCGCATTTCAACCAATGTCTTCCATTCATTAAATCCTGTCAGTGTTCTGGTCTTTTTTGTACCTTGGATAATAAGTTTCCAATTGCATTGCACTTGGGTAAGAGTGTCACATTGTTCATTTAGTTGTAAAGGGGTTTATCATCAGGGCAGATGCAGACAGTGTGACCCTCTTAATGTATTTTGTCATATAATCAAGTCCATAATAAAACAATCAACATTTTTAATTCTGGAACTTTCCAGAATGAGAGTGGTTAAAACTACATAGGCGATACCTCTTGCATGTAATCTGCAGGGAAGATCACATATATTTCTAAATCATTTATATCCTCTATATTTGGTATTAACTGGCATTCATTGTGTTTTCCCCCCTGATCTTGCTTGTGTGGAGTCCTGGTGAGTAAATTCAAAAAAACTATTACATTTAATTGTATATATTAGCTGTCTTTGATCTGTCAATAATTATTTTAATGTATAGCAGGATGTGTTGAAATTAAATAACTCCATCAGAGCAGAATTGACAGTTTGCTTGAACTTCCATTACTGTTTTTATTTATATTATGGTGTTATAAATATGTGGCACTCTCTTATTTTCTAGTGGTACTGTCAACAAAGCAAACGTCAAATATAATAATTTTAAGAAAACACGGTACATAAAATGTATAATTTTTAAGAAGCCAGTTGATTGACCTGCAATTTTAAAGGAACATTAAACTTTATATTTAACTTGAGCTTCTAATTTTTTAAGTTGTACCTAGTGTGAGGATAAACTGGCATATACTTTTGAAAGTACATGTCAGTTTATCTTCTGACTGACAGCTGCCATGCTTCCATAGGAACTAGGTCCCCCCTGCTGATCCCATGCAAAATCAAAGGTCTTTCGCTGAACTAGCAGCAAGAGACCCTCGCATTCAGCAGTGATAGCGGGGCAAGCCCCCGCACTGATTGGCTACCAGTGTGTGACAACCAAGAAGTGCTGTGTCTCAGATGTGAGACACAGCAAATAGTAAACCCACGTGCATCTTTTAAGATACACAATGGCTTTACACCAAACTAGCGGAACATGTTTTTTTTAACCCTTGCTTCCTTCAAGGTGCATAAAAGTGCAGTGTTCCTTTAACATTCATTAAAGAACTTGATTAAACATTTAATCAACAGTTGGTTTTTGCGTTTTTCAGTAATAGCCAAAATACAATCATTCACATATGCTTTACATACTTAGCATGTGTTGAACATAGCAGTTTTATACAAAAAGACCTGCAGCTGAGCTTGGAACATTGTTTTGATGGAATGTTCATTTTCCAACCTTAATATATTTAGGGAGCCAACCATGGGAACTAAATTCTTTAGAGTGCCCCTGGACCCTCGACTCAGCCAAAGTCAATACATAACAGTGAACTTCATGGAATCTTGCTACCATTTCAACGTGGACTTGGGTTAGTATCTGAAATAATGAAATAAATAATGAAAGAACCTTTGGATGCATCAACGCCTGTTCAGTTTTTGGTACCAACCTTGAAACTAAAGCTAGGTGTTAAATACACTATATGGACAAACATATTGGGACTCCTGATGATTACACAAATGGGGACTTTAAAGGCATTGCCTTCTAAATGCATAGACATTCATATGTAGTTGGTCCTCCCTTTGGAGCTATAGAGCGTTTGTTTATGTGGGAATTTTTGCCCATTCATCCAGTAGAGCACTGATGTTGGACAAGATGGCCTGGCTCAAATCTCCATTCCACTTCAAATGTTCGATGGGGTGAGGTCAGGGCTCAATGCGGTGCAGTCACATTCTTCCACACCAAACTCATCTAACTCATCTAACCATGTCTTTATGGACCTTGCTCTGTGCACTGGGGCATGTTGGAATAGAGGCCCTTCCCAAAACTGTTTTCCCACAAAGTCGGAAGCATAGCATTGTCCAAAATGTCATGGTATGCTGAAGCATTAAGCTTTCCCTTCACTCTAAGTAAGGGGTCTAGGCCTAACCTTGAAAAAAAGCCCCCTACCATTATACTTCATCCAACAAACTGTACAGTTTACACAATGCAGTCAGGTAGGTAATGTTCTCCTGGCATCAGTACCACACTTGATTTCAGTGAGCTCTTCAGAACGACCAATGGGTCTGACTGAAACCTGAATGCAATAATTAAGTTAATGTGTCCCAATACTTTTGTCCATTCAGTGTATGTAATTTTGTGAGTAAATTGCCTGCCTTGAACTTTGGAAAAATTCTTCTCTATAGATAACTGATTTCAAAGTGAGAAAATTAAATAAATGAGTGTGTAAATTATCAGGAATGTGCAGCAGTAAATGAACCTAGAAAAGTCAGCACTCTGATACTGAGCTAAGTGCATGCTGGTGCTAGTGTGTACATTGTGTGATGTGACTGCTTAGCATGATTATGTCCTCAAGAAATTGGATGAATTTACACAACTATCCCCAGATTCTTTGGTATTAGGGTTTTCTCCTCCCTACTTCAATTTAAGTTGTACATTTTTGGATATTTATTATCTAATGAAAGTGATAGTGAGAGTGATTTGGGATATTTATTCTGATATGTACGTATCTGATGGGTGAGGCATTATTAAATATTAAAATAAATATTGAGATCAGCATAGCACTAGAGCTAGAGATATTTCTGGAATCAATGTCTCATTACTAATTAACCATCACAATCTCTGGTTTTCACATGAAGGTTTTCCAAGCACTCTACTCTGTGAACTTGATGATCTTTAACCATCTTGTCCCCTCCTTAACTATAATCTGAATGGTACCTCACCGCACTTTAGAGCCAACTTCATTCTACAACATGCAATTTACTTCCCCCATCTATGTTCGACTCACCATGATACACACAAATTACCTTCTGTGTCTAACACTCCCAAATCCTAATAACAGGCATGTACAGGCAGTGCAATGTAAGCCAGGTACTCTTTTGATGCTTAAAATAATGAACTAATATAATGTTTTGGACTCCTTGATGTCCACCAGACCGATTTTTTGGTAATGCTTTATTGAAACATATTTTAAAAAGTGACATGATAAAACAGAGAGGTGTACTGTACTGTTTTTTTTTTATTTCCCTTTTTAATATGTCATACAATTACCGTATTTGCTCGAATATAAGACAAGGTTTTTTTCAGAAATTATAATCAAGGTCGTCTTATAATCTGACCTCAAATTGCAGGGGACCTGGATCCCCCTCTCTAACAGCAGGGAATGTCTTCGTCATAGAAGTCCCGGCGGTCGTGCCGGGCGGCAGCAGGGGAGGTCTGCACTCATCGCGCAGACATCCTCCGCTGCCCCGCTAGCCACCAGGGAGAATCGGGCAGTTGGGGGATGTCTGCACGATACGTGCAGACATCCTCTATGCTGCCCGACACAGCAGTCTATTATGACGGACCAGCTGTCCGTCATAATAGACTGCCGTGTCGGGCAGCATGGAGGATGTCTGCACGTATCGTGCAGACATCCCCCGGCTGCCCCCACTAGCCACCAGGGATCGAGTTACAGGTGAGGGGGAGGGAGGGGGCAGAGAGACAGGGGGAGGGAGGGGGGCAGAGAGGAAGGGGGAGGGGGGACAGAGCAACAAGTGGAGGGAGGGGGAAGAGACAGGGGGAGGGAGGGGGGAAGATAGACAGGGGGAGGGGGGGACAGAGCAACAAGGGGAGGGAGGGGGGCAGAGAGACAAGGGTAGGGAGGGGGGGCACAGAGTAACAAGGGGAGGGGGGCAGAGAGAAACAAGGGGGGGAGAGACAGAGGCGAGGGGGGAGTCAAAGGGAGGGGGAGAGAGAGACAACACTAAGGGGGGTGAGAGAGACAAAGCTGGGGGCAAGGGAAAGAGAGAGGCAACATTGGCACATAAAAGGAAATATAAACAAGAAATGCATTTTTTGATATAATTTTTTATTAAAAAAGCAATTTACATGTGAATATATACAAGTTGAACTTTTTTCCTATAGGTTAGTCTTATATTCAGGCTTTTAGTTTTTTTCCTAAAGGAATATCCAAAGTTTGGGGGGTCATCTTATAATCAGGGTCGTCTTATAATCGAGCAAATATGGTATTGTTGTACTGCATACTTTACAACCTAATTATCTCTCTGCAAGCAATGCAATGTACATTGTATTTACAATTGGTAATTTTTCCAAATTAAAAAAAAAAAAAATTGTACAAAAAATAGACTCTTTCTTAAATATGTTTTGGCTCACTTTAATCTTGGCTCATATTACCAATGTTTATATATATATATATATATATATATATATATATATATATATATATATATATATATATATATATATATGATTTTGAAAGTCTAGCTCTATTCTAAAATGTCTATGTAATTTATATTGTTTATATTGTTAATAAAGACATTTTTCAATAAACATTGCTAACTTAAAAAAACAGCTTGTTTCTTTTTTATATAATTATAATACAACCATGAAATTGGAACAAAATCAAGCAAACTCTTTTATATTTTTATTTCTACTTTTTTTCCCTTACTTTCCCCCCCGACATTGTATATGGACGTTGCACTACCTAACTGTGTTAAGGTTGTGTAATTTCAGTAACTTTTGCCCGTGCAAATATTTACGATTCACATTTCCGACAGACTTAAAGAAAACCATTACTAGAAAATAAAGCAGAGAACGTCTCTTAATCTTGGTTTATGTTCTTCATTAATACTCTGAAAGCAAAAAATGCAAATTGTGTTATTTCAGCTTCACTGGTTTTCCTATCGAGTAGATAAATGACCCCCTAGATGTTTATCTGTCCCAGCAACATTGCACACATAGCAAGTACAGTATATGACACCAATTAATATATGTTTTTGGAATGATATATTACAACTGGGGTAAAAGAGCAAGATTTGTGTTTTTTATATTATTATTTTCCTAAATTCTAAATGATGCTCATCTCATTCATTTTAAGCACTTAACACTTTTTTTTTATCCTCATATTTATATATTTTTTTTAATAAATCCTTTGTAAAACTTAATTGTCACACACATTTGTTTCCATATAACATGTATTTTAGGAGTTAGATTTGAAATAATTTTTGGAAAATTTCCAGTCCCTTGCAATAGTGGTAAAACACAATGACAACTTCTAAAGCTGACTACAATTGGGAAAGAACATGCTTTGTATGTCAGCCCTGGTTTTTGTTGTTTTATTTTCACCCGTACTCTAGGAGATTATTTAACTATCATCACTCATATGTACTTGTAATATTTTAAACACTTTGTGAAGCATAAAATATACAAACACAAGAAACCAGCACAGACCGTTACACAGAATTGTAAACCATGTTTTCCATTGTTTAATCTAATCATTATTTCTTCAACATGGCAACATTGTTAAAATGGTAAGTGTGAGGCAGTCCCTCCCACTCTGACTTTGTTTATAGTATGGGACCTGGTTTCCTCTACTTTTATTCAGCACTAGGTCTTCAGGTCACGAGACTGTAAATACACGGCACAGCCCCAACACATAAATCTGTGCAAAGGGCAGGCTTATACATTTAGATAAGCAATTCAAAAAGGAAAGAACAAACACAGCCTGTGCCAAGTCAGGGCCATGTCTCAAGCTGAATTATTAGCAATGTAAGCAGCTACATATATAACATAAATGTATATAAATATATATAGCTCATGTTTGTGTGTAAGTGTGTGTGTGTGTGTGTGTATATATATATATATATATACATATACACACACACATATATTTTCTACTAAAAATATATAAATATTTGGATAAATAAGTCCCACGAGTGCCACTTCTTCTGTTCTTTGTGTGTGTGTATATATATATATATATATATATATATATATATATATATATATGTATATATATATATATATATATATATATTTATATATATATATATATATATATATATATATATATATATATATATATATATATATATACATTTCTCAATGAATTTGATGCTGCAGCATCTCACTTCACAACTTGGATACAGACAGAAATGTAGATATAATAACAACAAAGTGTTTAACCTGGATGAGTACCTGAGCTAGACCTTACAAGGGTCCCAGTCGGTCAATGGGACCCAGACAGCACTTTGTCACTGGTGGCAATTTGCCGCCCCATGGTAGAGCTCAGCCCAGGTGGGTGCACTGCATTCGAGTGCTCAAAACACCAAGGGTGGAGAGCATAGACCGAGGAGTTCATGCTTAGCCGCCTCACATATGGCGGTGTCTTCTGAGCGATGGATATCAGTAAAATCCTGCACGCCAATTTATTGCTAAGGTACTAAAAAGCTTGTATGGGGAAAAAGATGGTAGTGACAAACTATTTTGGGCACAAAGATGGCAATTACAAGCTGTTTAGGCTCAATGATGGCACTGACAAGCTGTGTGGGTGCAAAGATAGTAGAAAAGAAGGCAGGAGGAAAAGGTTTGGTTGTAGTAGTGGAACTATGCATATAAGAAAAAAACATAAATGGAGGAAATTTTTTTATAATACTGTTTAAAAGTATTTATGAAATATAATATGAACATTTATTAAATCGTTCAACTCGCAAATCAGTTGCATTTACAATAAAAGGCATAAAATTGAACACTTTAAAACGATAGCCCTGAGGCTGTGGGGATCTCACCCTCCCTGACACTGTAGTAAGGCTCGATTGATTGCTGTTTTCATCAAAGCGCCACAAAGATGTTGCAGGGAGCTTCTGGCTTGGCTTCATCGACTGCAAACAGCGTGATGTTAGGTAATGCAGCGTTTTTGGCGTGATGTTCTGGCATAAGGGGGGGGGGGGGGGAGTCCCGACAGCTCCGTCCAAGATAAAAGATAAGGAATGTAGCAAATATGGCAGTGTGAAGCTGTTGTGGGGCAGAGATGATAGTGGCAAGCTTCTTGCAGACAAAGATGGTCAGTGACAAACTATTTGGGGACACATATAGCAGTGACAAGCTTTTTGGGTACAAAGATAGCACTGGTAAGCTGTTAGGGGGCAAATATGGCACCAACAAGCTTTTTAGGAGCAATCATGGCACTGGCAAGTTGTTTAGGGGCAAATGTGGCACAGACAATTTTTTGGGGGTAAATATGGCACCAACAATCTGGATGGAACTTTTAAAGGCAAACTCAATTACATTAAAGTGTGAGCGTTATTGGCAAAATGATTTCCATTAGAGTAGGAACTTTATTGACAAACTGAATTACTTTTTAGTTTTAATTATCATGATGTAAAATCCTGGATATGTTACTTTGCCCAATTTAATGGTAATCATTTGATCAATATGGAAGGGACTGAGTCTAACTGGGCATTTATATACATTTCTAAGTGTCCACTGGGTTTGGCAAGTCTTCTGGAAAATTGCAAGCATCTCTAACGGTTGGCTGTTGGGAGGAATCTTCCCTAATTGTATAGTCTGTCTGTTCTTCCCCAACTTTCCTATATATGTAGGAAAGTTGGGGAGAGAACATACAGAGTATACAATTAGGGGATGTATATTCACTAATATATATATGTGTATATTTTTTTTATCTGCTGTTAAATGTGAAAATATGTGTAAAACAACTCTGGGCTTGATCCCCAGAACACACTTGAAAATGAGAGAAATATTAATGTATTCAATATTCAAATATCAATTTTCCTGGCAAAACATTTTCTTAATAAATGCAAATAAATAAATAAATTGACCGGAGAACTTGAGCTCCCCTACCTCAAGAAAATCGCAGGCGCTGTTTTTTAAAATTGTGTGCTTGTTGGGCCCAACATTAGAACTAACAGCATGAAGGGGAAGTGATGCACCCCTAGCAGAGGTTTCTTGTAATGCCCTCTCTCACTGATGGGTCTATTCGGCACCCGAAGTTGAATTTAAGTGAATAGACCCATGAGAGTCAGAACACTGGATGCCACTTGACATTCAAGCACTCTGTCTCATTGAGGGGCGAAGAACCACATTGGCCAAAAGGGGAAGAATTTTAGTCAGTGCATCTTAATCAGTGCAGTGCACCACGGACTGCTGTACCATAAAGGATTGGTAATTGGGAGTGGGAACCAAAATTGCATATTAAGGTGAGACAGCAGGAGGCCCATTGTGTGGGTGTAGCATTTTGCCCCAGTAAAAATTTCCGTGGATGCCCCTGGGCAGCTAGATAGATAAATCTGTGTGAAGAAGGTAAGTTAACAAAAAATCTTAATGGTATTACCCATTTCACTTATAATTCATCAAAATATCCTTAATGTCTGAGCACTGGATCATAGCAGTAGACTGAAGTTAAGGTTCTAGTGAACTTTATTTTGGATTTAATCTTAGCATTAGCTTAGTATTAAGCTTAACAGTAAAATTGCCACAGGTCATTACAATCTAAAATTGAATTGGCCCTGTTTCACTTATAGGTAAGATGATGAGATAAAATTATCATCTCACCTCAAGTCATCTAAATCTCTGTCACCTACCTTGCTTCTCCTCCTGATCCGCCGCCATCGCGGATCAGGAGGACGCCATCCCGTCGGCTGGGGCTCAGAGTGAGAGCCCCAGCATCCCTCGATACTGAGACGCGCGTCCAGCAAGACGTGCGCTCAGTGACGTCACGCATGTTTCATGAATATTCATGAGCCCAGTTAAAGGGCTATTTATTAAATTAACCACTCCCTTGCCAATTGATCAGAGGTGTGTCCTGATCAATTGGTAGTGTATTTAAACAGTCATTTCACAGGTTATCTTTGCCTGTGATAGTGCCTTGTGTACCTCACTAGCGTTTTGACTCCTGATTGACTCCGTTTATCTGTTGCTGACCCGGTTCGTCCCTGTATTCTCCATCCGTTTGTTCCTGCATTCCTGATTATTCTGTGTATGACCCTGCTGTTCCTGACTATTCTCCGTCCGCCGCCTGCCTCGATTTCTGCTAGTGACCTGTTTATCCGTATCTCTCCTGTCCGTGACCCGGCCTGTCTCCTGACTCTCCGTTTGCCTGTATTCCTGTATGATCCTATACGGGCTCCACTTGCTGAGTATCCGGTAGTAAGTGTTCCAGCAAAATCCTTGGTGACATACAACCGGCGGCTCAACCAAGGGTGTGTAGTCATTAAGGTGAAGACCAATACTTGCTACCTACGGTACTTAGTGAGTGTCCCTATAGCCTCATCTACACTTGTGGTCCATCTCCTGAACAAGACCGTTACAATCTCACCTTTTAGTAAATAGCTTCCCCCGTATTTGAACAATTTCCAGGCTCTTGACAACTCATTGGTCTCTGCATTGGACGTGGAGGCCATGAGATTAATGTGGGTCTAGACTTGAGGTGTTCTACTGTTGGTTACAGGGAAATCTACTATTACAGATTTGCTATACCCTATTCCCTTTATTCATTTACAAACTATAAATGTACTAAACTTGAAATATGTGAATATTCTTCTCAATAGATTTTTGAGTAGGTGTAAGGACACTTTATATTAAAAAACTTATCACTGTGAACTATATTTTCCCATATTAATGTACTAAACAGACATCAGAACACATTGGTACATATGAAAACTACTGTACAATATTTGATTATACAATATAACCCAGTTTAACCCCTTAACGACAGATGACGTGCCAGGCACGTCACGGCAAATCGAGGACTTGCCGACAGGTGACGTGCCTGGCACGTCATGCACTAAACTGAGTAAAGAAAGCGACCAGCGGTCGCTTTCTTTACTCTAACGGTGTTGCTACAATGCCTCTAGGTAGAGGCATTGTGCAACACCCCCCAAATGTGCAGGGGCGCGCTACGATCACTCCACGGAGTGATCGTAGCAGCCATTTAAAAATGGCTGCGCCGGCTGCACACATGTGCTTAGAAAGCGAACGATCGTTCGCTTTCTAAGCATCTCCGGTGTTGTTAAAGTGCCTCGCCAGCGAGGCACTTAACAACACCGTTCTGCTCCCCAGAGCCGATGGTGGTCGCTCTCCTGAGCGACCCCATCGGCTCAGTAGAAGGGAACGCTGCCTATACAGGCAGCGCTTCCCTTCTAATGGCAAGAGCATCGGAAGTGAAAGTATTTCACTTCCGATGCTCTAGGGGGAGCCAATCGATGCCTGCACAACAGATCTATGTGATCTGTGTGCAGGCATGTATGGTAAGTGCTCTGATGAGCACTTATCATACTGTCAAAGGCAATATTAGCAAATATTGCCTTTGACAAGTATTGATCTGCCTCCCTCACCTTACTAGTTTTAGTAAGGGAGAGAGACAGATCAGATAAAGTAAAAAAATAAAATAAAATAATAAAACAAATATTTAATAAAATTTTAAACACCAAGGGCTTTTATAAAAGCCATTTAACCCCTTCCCTGCCATTGATCGCTGTGTACGCAGTGATCATACACAGCAGCACATTTTTTGCTGTCTGCATTTTTTAGGGGTTAATTTTTTTTACTGTAATTCATTACAGTATAAAAAAAAGCTCTTTTAAGAGAGATTAACCCCTTTCTTGCTGTAGATCACTGCCTAAGCAGAGATCTGACGCAAATGCAGCAATCTTGCTGCAGAAGCATTTTTAATTTTTTTTAAACTTTTTTATTACACCCGTCACGTGTTAATTATACCCGCTAGGGGACTACGTTTAACGTCATTTTTTTTTTAAATAAGAGCTATTAACCCCTTCCTTGCCGTATATCACTTCCTAAGCAGCACATATGGTCACTGCCTAAGCAGTGCATATGGTCACTGCCTAAGCAGCGCATATGGAGCAATCTAGTCGCAGAAGGATTTTTTTTTTTGCTATCAGCATTTTTTTTGTCAGACTCGCTAGGGGTTAATTATACCCACTAGGGGATTACGTGTATTCCTTTTGAAGCTGTCTGAACACGTGTATAGCGATCAGTAACAGCCGATCAGTGGCAAAGGTGGTTTGGTGATTTCTCAGATGAGCATCACCATTCGTCTGGTTCGATCAATATTGGTAAATATTGTTCTGACCCATATGGATCTGCCTCCCTCTCCTCACTTGAGTTTTAGTGAGGGAAAGAGACAGATCTGTATAACATAATTTTTTAATTGTAATAAATTAAATAAAATGTTAAAAAAATTGTGAGTCCCAAGGGCTTTTATAAAAGCCATACCCTTTGTATAGTGTAGTGTATTAACCCCTTCCCTGCCACTGATCACTGCACAGCAGAATTTTTTTTCTTGTCTGTGCATTTTTAGGGGTTAATTTTTTTGTACAGTACTACAAAGGCTCTTATAAGAGCTATTAACCCCTTCCTTGCTCTACATGTTCAAATTCCAAGTTTGAAAATCAAAAAGCGCACCTCTCAAATGTAGCCTTTCAACACCCAACAAAGCTGACAAAGCTATGCATGGGTGGTATCCCTGTGCTCGGGAGATGTTGCTGAACATATATTGTGGTATTGTTTGTCAGTGACACATACCGAAATATGTGAATTTGTGTCTAAAGTACAATGTATGTGGGAAAAAATACACAATAAAATGACTACCACAAACTTTGACAAAGGCTGGTGGTAGAATTGGTGCATGGAAAGTGTTAAAATAACACCATTTAAAATAGCCTAGGGTGTCTACTTTTACAAAATATATACTTTTTGGGGTAAAATACACTGTCCGACTTTAAAAAAAAGTCCCAAATGAAAGATGGGCTCAGGCTGGCTACACGTCAATATTCCAAGTTGAAAATGCGCACCTTCACAATGTGGCCCTTTTAGCCCCCAAACAACCCAACAAACCTATGCATGGGTGGTATCCCTGTACTCAAGAGATGTTGCTGAACACTTATTGGGGTGTTATTTGGCAGTGACACATACCAAAATCTGTAAATTCATGTCTGAAGTACAAGGTTTGTGAAAAAAAAACACAAAAAAATTACTACCACAAACTTTGACAAAGGCTGGTGGTAGAATTAGTGCATGGAAAGTGTAAAAATACCACCATTTGAGATAGCCTAGGGTGTCTACTTTAAAAAAATATATGGGTTGATGTGGTAAAATACACTGGCTGGTTTCAAATATGTCCCAAATGGGACATGGGTGCAGGCTGTCTGCATGTAAAAATTTCAAATTGGAAAACCAAAAACTTCACCTCCCAAATTTGGCCTTTTACCCCCCAAACAATCCAACAAACCTATGCATGGGGGGTATCCCTGTACTCAAGAGATGTTGCTGAACACTTATTGGGGTGTTATTTGGCAGTGACACATACCAAAATCTGTAAATTCATGTCTGAAGTACAAGGTTTGTGAAAAAAAAACACAAAAAAATTACTACCACAAACTTTGACAAAGGCTGGTGGTAGAATTAGTGCATGGAAAGTGTTAAAATACCACCATTTGAGATAGCCTAGGGTGTCTACTTTTAAAAAATATATGGGTTGATGGGGTAAAATACACTGGCTGGTTTCAAATATGTCCCAAATGGGACATGGGTGCAGGCTGTCTGCATGTAAAAATTTCAAGTTGGAAAACAAAAAACTGCACCTCACAAATTTGGCATTTTAGCCCCCAAACAACCCAACAAACCTATGCATGGGTGGTATCCCTGTACTCAGGAGAAATAGTAGAATCTATTTAGCATGTTTTTTCGTTCGCTATTGTCGATGAGGAGAAGTTGTTTCAAATAAAAACAAAGAAATTTGTGTATTTTTTTTTTTTTTACCATATTTTATTATTTTTTTTTAATAATATGATAAGATATGATCAAAAATATGGCATCCATAGAAAGCCCTTTTTGTCCCGATAAAAACAATATATAATATGTGTGGGTACAGCAAATGACGAAGAAGAAAATTACTGCTAAACACAAACAGCACAGAAATGTTAAAATAGCCATTGTCCAGAAAGGACAAAAATGTTTCAAAGGCTCTGTCCTTAAGGGGTTAATAACCACTGCCATTGTCTTTAGCCCATCTCTTGTTCCAGTATGTGTACCTTGTTATTTAAGGTATAAACTTGAATAGGCTAAGACCTATCAACATATAAAAAAATAATATAGTTAAAGTCCTACTCCTGTTTAGTATACATATATATTTTAAATTTTATACCTGCTGTATGCAACATTTTCTTTAATCGCTTATTAATTATATGTTTATTGATGTAAGAAGCACTTTAAGACCATAATTGTTTGCACTTTTATCAAAGAGGACTAGAGGACATAGTCTTAAATTAGAGGGGCAAATATTTAAAAGTAATAACAGGAAGTATTACTTTACTGAGAAGGTAGTAGATGTATGGAATAGCCTTCCAGGGGAAGTGGTAGAGGTAAACACAGTCAATGAGTTTAAGCATGCGTGGGACAGGCACAATGCTATCCTAGATATAAGATAGAGAACTGGGGACTAATACATGTATTTAGAAAATTAGGCAGACTAGATGGACCGAATGGTTCTTATCTATGTTTGTATGTTTAAATAGATGGGCATACCCCTAGGAGGTCAGCCTTGAAATAGAGCCCAGTTTTGGTGTGAAACGCCTAGGTGTTCAGATTCACCAGATGGGAGAGCACTTTTTTGCAATTGCGACAGTACATTGGATTGGAATAAACTGACTCCTTCAGCCAGTACCATGCATGGAGTTTGATATTTGTTCTCATTCAAGCTGTCACTGATTACTCCTCTTTTTTCTTTTCATACCTTGTTCGTTTAGACAATATATATATTTTTAGTTTGCATTTAAGTGGAAAATGATAGTGTTAAGTTTCTTGTTTCATCCAAAAGGATGAAAGCGAATTTAGTTTAGTCTAAAACTAATTTCATCCATTGACGGATACGTTTCGGACGAAATCTGGACATTATGACTTTAATTCTTGAATTTGATGCCAAAAAGTTTTTGGCTATTTCCGTAATAGCTGAAGTCCTTCCAAAATGGGCCCAAATTAAGCCAAAGTCCTCCAAATCGCAGTCTCCCGAAGAGATCAAATACATAAAGAAGAGTCCTGCGCTCACTCCCATCACTGGGCGGCTGCAATGACTACAGTACACATCAGCCCCAATATATAGTAAAAACAAAAGAAAAACAAGTTACCTGCGCTAGGAGAGAGCGCAGGTAACTTGTTTTTCTTTTGTTTGTACTATATATTGGGGCTGATGTGTACTGTAGTCATTGCAGCCGCCCAGTGATGGGAGTGAGCGCAGGACTCTTCTTTATGTATTTGTATCCAATTTTTGTATTACTCAGCCTTGTTACTATGCAGCCGCCCATCCCATGTGTTCCCTATTAAGGGTTAATAATGTATAGGGGTGTAAATAAACAACACCCTTTTCTGTCTCATTAGAGATTTTTGCCAGAGGCTCAAAGAAGCAAGGTGAATGGTTAGAGTTAGGACCCACCTAGGGGGGTCTGCCTTGACATTGGCAGGTGGGCTCATCCTCTCGTGGCCATTGGAGGTAACTAAAAACCTCCATTTGTTTTAAATGCATAGGGATAAAGGAGAGAGCGCAGGTAACTTGTTTATCTTTTGTTTTTACTATATATTGGGGCTGATGTGTACTGTAGTCATTGCAGCCGCCCAGTGATGGGAGTGAGCGCAGGACTCTTCTTTATGTATTTGTATCCAATTTTTGTATTACTCAGCCTTGTTACTATGCAGCCGCCCATCCCATGTGTTCCCTATTAAGGGTTAATAATGTATAGGGGTGTAAATAAACAACACCCTTTTCTGTCTCATTAGAGATTTTTGCCAGAGGCTCAAAGAAGCAAGGTGAATGGTTAGAGTTAGGACCCACCTAGGGGGGTCTGCCTTGACATTGGCAGGTGGGCTCATCCTCTCGTGGCCATTGGAGGTAACTAAAAACCTCCATTTGTTTTAAATGCATAGGGATAAAGGAGAGAGCGCAGGTAACTTGTTTATCTTTTGTTTTTACTATATATTGGGGCTGATGTGTACTGTAGTCATTGCAGCCGCCCAGTGATGGGAGTGAGCGCAGGACTCTTCTTTATGTATTTGTATCCAATTTTTGTATTACTCAGCCTTGTTACTATGCAGCCGCCCATCCCATGTGTTCCCTATTAAGGGTTAATAATGTATAGGGGTGTAAATAAACAACACCCTTTTCTGTCTCATTAGAGATTTTTGCCAGAGGCTCAAAGAAGCAAGGTGAATGGTTAGAGTTAGGACCCACCTAGGGGGGTCTGCCTTGACGTTGGCAGGTGGGCTCATCCTCTCATGGCCATTGGAGGTAACTAAAAACCTCCATTTGTTTTAAATGCATAGGGATAAAGGAGAGAGCGCAGGTAACTTGTTTATCTTTTGTTTTTACTATATATTGGGGCTGATGTGTACTGTAGTCATTGCAGCCGCCCAGTGATGGGAGTGAGCGCAGGACTCTTCTTTATGTATTTGTATCCAATTTTTGTATTACTCAGCCTTGTTACTATGCAGCCGCCCATCCCATGTGTTCCCTATTAAGGGTTAATAATGTATAGGGGTGTAAATAAACAACACCCTTTTCTGTCTCATTAGAGATTTTTGCCAGAGGCTCAAAGAAGCAAGGTGAATGGTTAGAGTTAGGACCCACCTAGGGGGGTCTGCCTTGACGTTGGCAGGTGGGCTCATCCTCTCATGGCCATTGGAGGTAACTAAAAACCTCCATTTGTTTTAAATGCATAGGGATAAAGGAGAGAGCGCAGGTAACTTGTTTATCTTTTGTTTTTACTATATATTGGGGCTGATGTGTACTGTAGTCATTGCAGCCGCCCAGTGATGGGAGTGAGCGCAGGACTCTTCTTTATGTATTTGTATCCAATTTTTGTATTACTCAGCCTTGTTACTATGCAGCCGCCCATCCCATGTGTTCCCTATTAAGGGTTAATAATGTATAGGGGTGTAAATAAACAACACCCTTTTCTGTCTCATTAGAGATTTTTGCCAGAGGCTCAAAGAAGCAAGGTGAATGGTTAGAGTTAGGACCCACCTAGGGGGGTCTGCCTTGACGTTGGCAGGTGGGCTCATCCTCTCATGGCCATTGGAGGTAACTAAAAACCTCCCGAAGAGATCGGCTGCTGAAATTTGGTGGTTTCTGAGTAGCCAGAATTTAAGGGCTTCTCAGATTACCAAAGTGATCTGATTGGGTCTGAGACTTGGAGCTCCGATTTTCGCACACAGAAATTCAGAGCCTCCTGAGTGGACCAATAAATGAATGAATGGACAAATTATTTTCCTTATTTGTCTATTAATTTTTTTTAAATCTAGCTACACATTTGTTTTTGGATGAATGGCCAAAAAACCCAAATGGCATTCATTCAAAAATGCATTTTCTCGTGCTTTTTTAATAAATGCTAACAATTCATTTTATAACCTAATACACCACTCTCAAACTTCTTCTCTTCACCCCCCCCCCCCCCATCATCTTTATTTATAAACTCAGTGACTGGTTTAACTTTACACAAAACAAATGGTTTCATATGTTGAGCCCTAAAACACTGGCTTATTTATGCTCATATGTGTGGGAGGTATGTTTATATTGTCTATGGCCAAATAAATTAACAATGCACAGTGAATATAAAATCTTCCTCTGCTTTCTAACTGGCATATACTGCTGCTACGTTGTGCTGCTATGTTGTGCCACTATTCATGCTGCCTAATAAAGAGTCGCTACTGACACAGGCTGAGGAGTTACAGGAATTTTCTTTATCTGTATTGTTGTGGTCAAACTGAAGTTGGCTGTGTGTCAATATACATAATATACATTACTTTTTTTTTTCTTCCCAGACTAAAGAAGGCCGTAATTAACTCACTTCCAGAGCAACCACGGCTATTAAGTAAGGCATGCTATGAAAAATTAAAACGTTGAAGTTGAATGTAAGGGAATGTCTTGATGCTCTTGTGCCCTTTGAGATAATGAGCAGAAAAGCTTTGATAAATAAGAGTTTTTCTTATACACAACCCTGAAAACCACAAGGCATTTCACTTGCTTGATGATAACTGACCTCCTTTCATTTGTTCCATTCATCTTTTACTCTCCTCTGTTATCTTATGTGAGTGGAACCTGCTGTTTGGGATTTTTCCTCTCTTCCCCCCACTTTTGTTCAGGTGAGGTGTAACACACTGCAGATGTGACAGTGATATAATCCATTACTTGTAAGGGTGATCCTGACTAAAGAATAAAAACAAGGGAAAAGTTCCTTCAAATGACAGACATTAAACTCTATAAAGCATGTAAAAGAAGTGACTATGTAGCCTTCTCTTCATTGACACAAAAGAAAAACAAATAAAATGCCTGTGATAACACTATTTATTTAGTTAAGATGTTTGTTAATGTTTATTGCATTACTCAAGTCTTTTAGAATTTGCAGTTAAAAAACTTTGCTGAATATTTCTTGGATTTATTTAGCACATTTTTCTACTACGAATACATAGTGTTTATAAAGTACTACGTTAAAAGAAATATCATTTAAATGTTAGTTATCTTAGTCAATTTACCATGGGATTTTCTGCTCCATTAACTTGTTCTTTAAAAAAAAAATGCATGTGCTAGTGTACGATAACAATCTATTCAAGTCATCTGAATAAAAAATATGGCATTGCCTTCTGATGCATGAACAAAATGTATATTTCACTGTTAATGAACACCAGGATCTTATGGTATTGAGAATAAAATTTAGTTATGGCGCTGGGTGATTTCTTAGGTCAAGTGATTGTCACATAAGAACATTGGCGACATCATTTTTTAAACTATCTATGTGGAATATGGAATGGATAAGTGGATTGAAATCCACGGGTAATGACAAAACATTAACATGTCTATTCTAAGAGCTGTTAATAATTTTTATATCATTATGGAGAAGGTTGACAGTATTCATTAATAAAGGAGCAAAGTACTCTGGCAATTATTTGGTGCTACTTTAACCCCTTAGTGACTGGACTGTTTTGAAATTTGTATACCCTTGGTGACAGGCTATTTTAACCCTCCTGCGGTGTTTGTGTTTAGCTGTAATTTTCCTCTTCCTCATTGAATGTACCCACACATATTATATATTGTTTTCTATCAGCATACAACTTTTTTTAAGAGGAATTCCAAGCAGATTCTGGCCGGCTCAAGCCCCAAGTAGTAGTGGAGTGAGTAAGATTGGCTTCCAGGTGCTGTAGCAGAGAAAAGGGGTCTACTCACACCCCAGGCAGACAACAGGAACAAACAGAGGTAGTGCCAGCTGTAGACAGCATCAATCCATAGTTGGTTTGTAAAAAGTAACTTTATTAAATCAAAAAAAGAATAAAACCATCGAGCAGGGAGACAGGTACAAAACAGAAACGCGTTTCGCACCAACTGGCGCTTTGTCAAAAGTACAACTTTTTTTAAGATACCATTATTTTCATCATATCATACATACAGTGGATATAAAAAGTCTACACACCCCTGTTAAAATGTCAGGTTTATGTGCTGTAAAAAAATGAGACAAAGATAAATCATTTCAGAACTTTTTCCACCTTTAATGTGACCTATAAAATGTACAACTCAATTGAAAAACAAACTGAAATCTTTTAGATAGAGGGAAGAAAAAATATAAAAATAAAATAATGTGGTTGCATAAGTGTGCACACCCTCTTATAACTGGGGATGTAGCTGTGTTCAGAATTAAGCAATCACATTCCAAATCATGTTAAATAGGAGTCAGCATACACCTCCATCATTTAAAGTGCCTCTGATTAACCCCAAATAAAGTTCAGTTGCTCTAGTTGGTCTTTCCTGAAATTTTCCTAGTCGCATCCCACAGCAAAAGTCATGGTCCACAGAGAGCTTCCAAAGCACCCGAGGGATCTCATTGTTAAAAGGTATCAGTCAGGAGAAGGGTACAAAAGAATCTCCAAGGCATTAGATATACCATGGAACACAGTGAAGACAGTCATCATCAAGTGGAGAAAATATGGCACAACAGGGACATTACCAAGAACTGGAGCTCCCTCCAAAATTGATGAAAAGACGAGAAGAAAACTGGTCTGGGAGGCTACCAAGAGGCCTACAGCAACATTAAAGGAGCTGCAGGAATATCTGGCAAGTACTGGCTGTGTGGTACATGTGACAACAATCTCCCGTATTCTTCATATGTCTACATTTTGCAAAAACTTATCTGAAGTCTCCCAAAAGCATGTGGGAAAAGGTGTTATGGTCTGATGAAACCAAGGTTGAACTTTTTGGCCATAATTCCAAAAGATATGTTTGGAGCAAAAACAACACTGCACATCACCAAAAGAACACCATACCCACAGTGAAGCATGGTGGTGGCAGCATCATGCTTTGGAGCTGTTTTTCTTCAGCTGGAACTGGGGCCTTAGTTAAGATAGAGGGAATTATGAACAGTTCCAAATACCAGTCAATATTGGCACAAAACCTTCAGGCTTCTGCTAGAAAGAACATGAAGAGGAACTTCATCTTTCAGCATGACAACGACCCAAAGCATACATCCAAATCAACAAAGGAATGGCTTCACCAGAATAAGATTAAAGTTTTGGAATGGCCCAGCCAGAGCCCAGACCCGAATCCGATTGAAAATCTGTGGGGTGATCTGAAGAGGGCTGTGCACAGGAGATGCCCTCGCAATCTGAAAGATTTGGAGTGTTTTTGCAAAGAAGAGTGGGCAAATCTTGCCAAGTCAAAATGTGCCATGCTGATAGACTCATACCCAAAAAGACTGAGTGCTGTAATAAAATCAAAAGGTGCTTCAACAAAGTATTAGCTTAAGGGTGTGCACACTTATGCAACCACATTATTTTATTTTTATATTTTTTTCTTCCCTCTACCTTAAAGATTTCAGTTTGTTTTTCAATTGAGTTGTACAGTTTATAGGTCACATTAAAGGTGGAAAAAGTTCTGAAATGATTTATCTTTGTCTCATTTTTTTTACAGCACAGAAATCTAACATTTTAACAGGGGTGTGTAGACTTTTTATATCCACTGTAATTAACGATAAAATATGTAATGATGAAAAATAAAAATAAAAAGTTCTAACTTTGACCTGCAAAATCTTTTATACAATTACAAACAGTAAAAAAGCACCTATATAGTCTCTAATATTTCTCCTGAGTTTTGAAATGCCAATGTTTACATGTTTTTATGTTTTTTGCAAGTTAGCAATAATAGAAAGTAGTATTTTTTGTTTCCTAACCATTTTCTTCTACAGTAACATTTTGACTCCAACCTTAACCCTAAATCTAACCCTAACACTAAATCTAACTGTAACTCCAAATATAACCCTAGCACTAACCCTAATTCTAACCAAAATTAATTTGCAACACTAAGTGTAACCCTAGATCTACGGTTAATAAATTTAGGGCTATTTTTGTCCTCTTTTTTTCAATGTAATGTTGCTGACTGCCTCTAGGGGCAGGGGAGAAACAGAGTGATGGAAGGGATTTCTGATCACTTCCATTGCTCTTGGCAGTTACAGGGCCGCACCATATTGATGGAGTATGCTACCTTCTAATGTGGCACCAGTGATCAATCTGTGGATTAATCACGGTTCGCTGGGGGCCAAATTTTGGTGTGGCTTAATGCCTCAACATCGAGGCATTACAGCAACAATGTTTATGGATCGCATACACTGCTTGTTTTAACACAGGACATAGATACATTTTGTGTCACCAACTGCAGGGAAATACAGGACATATATAGACGCCTTTTTGCTTCAACGGGTTAAGCTGTGGAGAGGCTTGAGGAATATGCAACACAAACTATAAACCATGTGGGAAGTCATCACCCGTCTAAGCACCAGGATTGCCAAACTGGAATCCAAGGTCCAATATTCCACTCAAGTCCTATTTTGTAAAACCACAAGTTATGCATATACGACTTGGACACCATGTGGTTCACCTATTAACCCTTTCAGAGACTACATATGCTGTCTCCACAGTTATTCTCTTAAAGAGGAAATTATGTCCAAGGGATGTGCTCGCTTCCTTTATTCTATTGGAGTCCATGATGTCATCTATTCCAAGACTTAACACGATACACTCTGCAGAGAAGATGGGCTTTACATGCCATCTTAATGGCTAAATCAGTGCCTTTTGTCTTGAAGGATGTTTTCAGAGATGTGGAAGACCGCTGAATGATCAGATGATCTAAACCCCGGCAATAAAAAAAATGATCTTATTATTCTCTATTACATAACAGTTATTTTTGTCCAGAATACTCAAAAAACAGCAAAATTCCACTTACATACAGGAAATACATACACATACTGGGGATATAATTTCTTTCCCCAATAGAATTTCGGACACCTTCCATCAATATTACTATAACTAATACAATTTGGACTGTAACAAATCACTAAATGACACAACTACTAAACAAACTAAAACTGACAAATATTTCACAACACAAATGAAAGGAAACTCACCCCAGAACAGACAACACAACTCTAAACACTTTTTATCATAAAGGAGCTAGAACATGCCCTGAAAGAATTGCAGACAGGGAAATGCCCAGGCCCGGATAGGTTACCAGTAAGCTATTATAAAATGTTCTCCCCTCATTTACTTAAACCTCTTAATTAGACTAACACTATTCATCCACAAACACTCTGGTCATTCTCAAGAAGGGCAAGGACTCTGCACAGTGTCATCACCTGATATCACTGTTTAATTCAGACCTGAAACCTTTTTCTAAAAAGCTGGCACTTCGATTGTCCAGAGTCCTCTCTGATTAATCCGGTTTTGTACCACACACATTACTTAACATTATCCATAAGGTATATACAAACAACAAAGAAAAAGGCCTTTGACAGTGTGGACTGGATGTTTATACTGTCAGCACTTTTCCACCTGTAACTGGGTCCAAACATGTTTGACTGGATTGGGGTGCTCTAAGCTAAATTATCAGCTTGCATCTGTATTAACAGAGCTCTCTTGTCCCCTCTCTTCTTTTGAAAGCCATCATATCAAACATCAACATAAAGCGATACATATCACATGACATGCATTGGAAGGGTGCTGCATATGCAGTGGACCAACCCCTCATTACTCTACACAATATACTGAATGAATTCCACACCTATGGAGGACTGTCAAAGCTCAAAATAAATATTTCAAAGTCGAAAATATTACATTGAACAGTTCACCCCAGGCAGCGTCCACACTTCAACCAGGGTTTTCATTTAAGAAATGTACATCCAAGATGAAATATCTTGCTGTGTTGCTTGATGGATCTCAAACAAATATATCATCTGAACTTTGTTGCTATCCTACACACCCTTGCACCAGATTTGCACAGATGAAGATTGTCATACATTACTTGAACACATTAATGTTTTAAAGATGAATCTCCTACCTTGGGTACTGTATCTATTTCAGACCAATCCAAATACCAAAAGGGTTTTTTGCATCCCTAAAGTCTGCCATTACTATTTTTGTCTGGGAGAACAAGCAGGATTGACCTTACATGACATATTAAAATACTACTAAGCAACACATCTCTTATGGATTGTGGATTGAACAGTAAACACATGTGACAAGCAATAGAACTAGACAGATAAAGTTGTTCTCCTCAACCTCTGATCGACTCACCCTAGAGAATGCAGACTTTTATTAACCATGTCTCGATCATTGATGTCCCTGCTTTTCAACAACCGTGCCCTAAAACTCCCACATTGTTGGTTTTCTTACCATCATATATGCCACTAGATAGCCTTCATTAACCAATAACACAACATGCAGTGCGACCTGATGGACTTTGAACTTCTCTGCTCCAATGACAACATACCTATAAAGGGTATCTCTTTATTATACTCCATGATCCTCTCCAATAACTACACTCCCTTACCAGCATTTGTAGCGCAATGGGAATCTACCCTTGGAATTACACTCACTAAAGACCAATGGACCGAAATAGTTATACTAATGCACAGAAGCTTAGTCGCCCCCAACACCCAGGAATCAAATTATACATTTCTATTTCATTAATACCAAAACCCAAAACTATAAAACCTGAAAATATTTCGAAATTGATGAGAAATGCTGGCGATACCATGGCGCCATCAGCTCAATTCCCATTTTATAGGTCTGTCCACTAATACAAATTTATTGGTTTGAGATTTATCAGGCCATGTACAAGACTCTACACTGCCACAATGTCCATATGCTTCTTCACCACACCACTCAACCCATCTTATCATACAACAAGGAATTAACTAGGAATCTTCTTAATGCAACTCTCAGCCTTATCCTTATCCACTGGAAACAACCCCAGTACAGACTGTATGGGATTGGATTTCTAAGGTGGAAGGAATTAGACAACATTATATTACAATAATATTTATGTATATAGTGCCAACAATGTATGTACTGTTGATACAGAGGATAGAGGAGGACTACATATAACGTTAGATAAACAAGAATGGACTGATACATGAGGTAGAGAGCCCTACTCTCAAGCTTACAATCTGTAGGGAGTGAGGGGCATAAGACACATAAGGAAGTGAAGAGGTCAAAGGGAAGGTGGTTGTAGTAACAGCATTAGGGAAGGTTGGAGCTAGGTAGGTTAGGCCAGAAATTAATTATATGTGTTCTAATTGGATGAGTTCTAAGCTTCCTATTCTGACAGTGGGATTGGCTAGTGGTTAATTAACTGGTATTCTACGGAATAAGCAGTAAGCCTCCTTAAAGAGATTAGTTTTGAGGGACTTTTTGAAGTTTGAGAAAGAGGGAGAGCATGCTCTGCAGAAGTAAGTTCCAGAGGGAAGGTGCAGCTAGGGCAAAATGTTGCAGGTGTGAGTGGGAAGAGAACAGAAACATGTCCACCTGCAACACATTCCCAGCCAATACATCTAACAAGGGTCTGTGTGGATCGACATTATGAGATGGATTGTTTGCTTGTCTTGCAGGTAGCTGTACATATACATCTCATATGGTTCCATTACACAATTTAGTTAATGCTCCTTTTCTTTTTCTATAAAAATCCATAGATGCAACCACTGTCCTCTTGGAAGATTTGACCCACAAGTATGCAGTTTGGGGTTAGGAGGAACTGTTGTTACTGACACAGAAAATGAACATTGCTGACCCTGGACCAAACACTAGAACTATAGAAGGGAGACACTCCAATATATAAACACAATTACCAGTACTAGTCTAGCTTTAATTGGTTTTTCTTTAAAACAAGGAATTTGGTTAATCGGTTTTGAACAAAATTAGAAAGAAATTCTACGTGCAAAATCAGTAAAATATGTCACTGTTTCACTTTCTTTCACATTTGTTTGATTTCCTTGACATCATCATGTGATGTCATTGAACCATGTGATGGTTTGTATTTTTCCAGTGCTCCAATGACATCATTAAATAAAGCATCCTAAGAGAAAGGTGTTTTAGAGGAGCATAGCTGATGTGGGGTGTTAACTTTATGAGGTGATGACAGTTTTGAGTCTGAATGAGGCTGTTGATACATTTCCCAGTGGACAAGTTTCAATAAGAATATTGAAATAGTGTCATTTGATTTCGGCGTTCTAGAAAAATACTGGATTTGGAAATTGTAACCATTCATCTTATATCTTTTTAGTATTAGCCATCCTTATAATTAATTATCACTGAGATTTATCAGTCAAGGGGAAAATGCTAGGAGACACAAATGTATTTAACTTAAGTTGGAACCTTTTCAACTCATTTGCATTAGCTGTAGGTATAATAAACGGAATAAATAACACAAATGGATGCTGTATTCCAAAGATCTAAATAACCGAATGGTACAGTGCATGATTGAACTGTAGCGTGTGTGGCTAGAGCCAAAATCTAAACAATACAGAGATTATATGATTTAAAACTCTGGTGTAATTAATACATAAATAAAACGAATAATACAATATGAAAATATTGTTCTTTCTTTTGTGAGGACATTACAAAATTCTATGGCTACAAGGCTGTCATTCCCTTTAAAATGGACTATTGAAGATAGGAGTATAAAGGGATTCCAAATGTGCCATTTTTGCTTGGACACATATAAGTTTACCATGTTGCTCTGCAGTAGTTAATCAAGATGGTCTGTAAAAGTTATATATGTCCTGGAAAAAAATGGGAAATAAGATAGTCATAGTTAACTAGGTTGAAAAAGACACAGCCATATTTATAGATACAGAAGGCATAAAATACCCACTGGCAGAGTAATGTTGTAACACTTTTATTTGACATTAATCTTAGAGTGTTTAAGTAGTTGTATACATTCTTACATTTTAAGAAGCTATGCATAGAAGGAAGTAGTAATTATAATGGAGATGCTGGTTACAAGTTGCTCAGTTTCCCAATGTTTTTCACACCTTTCAAGACTCTCAGAGGTATTTAATGTTCCACTAAATCCTATAGTGTCTTATGATCAGGACACTGCAAGACAGATTATATTGTTAAAGGACAGACACTCAATTTCAGACTTTACGTATATTATGTGACTGCATATGGACAAAATGTTTGAGGAATTAAAATATAAATAATGTTATTCTATGAAACAAGTTTTTAGGTAGTTTAGAACGTAAACATAGGTTGTTAATCAACTACAATAACAAAGGAAATTTTGACCTTACTTAAAGTTATTCAGCATTAATTGAACACTATATTGTGCAACGTGTTGTGTGTTGTGCATTACAATCTACATAGATGGTAAATGAAGTATTATTTTGCTAGTACCACAATCTCACTCAACTAAGCCACATCTAGTGTCTACAGATGTGTTGAACATGGTGAACATGGGTTCACCTCACAATTAGAGAACATAGTTTCACAGCTAGAGGACATAGTCTAAAATTAAGAGGGTCAATGATTTAAACGTAATATTAGGAAGTATTACTTTATTGAGAGGGTAGTGGATGTATGGAATAGCCTTCCAGCGGAAGTTTTAGAGGTAAACACAGTCAAGGATTTTAAGCATGCGTGGGATAGGCACAAGGCTATCCTAGATATAAGATAAGGAACTGGGGACTGATAAAAGTATTTCGAAAATTGGGCAGACTAGATGGACCAAATGGTTCTTATCTGTCGACACATTCTATGTTTCTTAAATTAATCTAATTATCATAGCAATGTTCTTGCCCCTGTTATGGAAACTGGGCATTTTGTTTGCCAATAGTGTTTAAATTAATATTAGGCCATTACAGACGTTTTTATTATGTTATTTATAAAGTGACATCATATTACACAACACTGTATAATGGCGAACAGTTTTTTTTAAATGTCTATTCACGAAACAGGGAACTGTAAGGAATTAGAAGCTGGTTAGCCCAAATCATATCAAATACGTGGGAAATTAGGCATCTTAACGATTTTCTCCTTAGCTCTTAATGCCTTATATTTGTAATTCAGTTCCACCTGTTTACATCTTCAAGACATTAGAAAAACTTTGTGATGTGATTTTTTCATGGTCACAAATGTGGATTTCATTGAATAATAGTGTGAGGCTGCTCTGTGTAGATCTTGCTGTGTTTTATGTAAACATTTTGGTGGTTTGATTGTTGTTGAAAGGAATTGGCCATAGATAATTTTGCGATTGGATACTTAGCAAGTCCATAATGTTAGACATGGAAAGAGAGCTAGAATAAAAGTATAGGAACACGCTTAAGAACTTGATTTATGTTTCACGCTGAGTCTTACACCTGCAGTTCAAGAAAACCTCGATGTTGCTGCCCCACAGAGTCTAGTTTATTAGGTATCAAGGAGTCACAAGAAGCTGTATAATTAAAAGTGTAATTAACTGGCAGGGGAAAGTGCCACCTGAATTTTGAGAGGTTGTCAATTTTATTTTCATTACAGTTCTCTTTCTGGTTTTCTTCTTTGCCATTTTCCTTTTCAATACAACCATTTATATTCCATTGCAGAAATTGCAAATGATGCAATAAATATTATTAATGGTTATTAAATAAGGCAGCCTAAGGAACCATGTTATTCTAAGCAACAGTATCAGGTAACTAGAACTGCAGGAGTTAATTGTATATTATACCACCTGTGGAGCAACTGACCATAAATGGTTAATATACATGTACTAATGAAATATGATGATGAAAGCAATAAAAGCACAAACCACAAGCAATAAAATCTCAGCTCCGTCCCACTCATTTTTTCATGTTATTCAAGTAAGTATATTTAGTTCAACATTAGCAAAGAGTGTGATATATATTAAACAGATGTGTCAAAAACTGGTACAAAGCGGGACAAAAATTGTAAAGATGGCAGCAGATTTAAAGTACCAAGTATAATACATGCTGTGCAAAAGGGAGATGCTTAACAAAATGGTGTATTAGAGCATTGGAGGATGATCATTAAGAAGATTTGGATTTATCCTGCAATGTTTTGACTAACTGGGCGATGTCTTGGGGTTGTCTTTGACTGAACTCTATTCTTTGTACCCATTGCCTCCCTTATCTACAGCTTGACTAATGCATTCCTCACATAGCTTCAGGACAACCTCCTCATCTCTACCCATTTGAGCCAGCGAGACTTTACATGAGTTGCCTCTATTTCTGTAACCCACTTCCCCAGAGCAACCTTCCATGTTCCTCACGCTCAATCTTTAAAAAGTCCTTCAAAACACACCTGAAAGAATCTTACAATTCATTTAACAAGGACACCCAATTAAATCAAATCTGGCAAAACCCACTTAGCTGTCACTAAACCCAAATGTACTACCACTGCTACCACTGTATCTGGCGGCATTTTTCCACTCAATTTATGTGTCTTCTGACCCTCGCTCCTATTTGATTGTAAACTTGTGAGCAGGGCTCTCTACCTCAAAGGGGGCTATTCACTAAAAGGTGAGTTGCAGATGAGTTGAGGTGAGATTGTCTTTATTCTGGGCACTGACCAAAGTGACTAAGATGAAATATAGGGTGTCAATAGCTCTTTAAGATACTGTGCACCTTATTGTTGTCAGCAGACCAGTTTTAAAATGTTTGCCATTTCATTGGAAGCAGGGAGTGGAGAACAGTTGTTATGTGACATGTGTGAGTTTGATTGGTCAGTTTTGTACCGTCTGTAGAGCTCTTTTTCTGTGAGGCCTAAGTAACGTACATTACAGTAATCTAGAAGGTAGGACACAAATGTATGGATTAATGTTGCCATACCATACTGTGCAATTAAATGTTGTATTCTGGCTATGTTTCTCAGATGAAAGAAGGCAGATTTTATCTCAGAAGATATCTGCTGTTTAAAAGATAATCCAGAATCAATCAGCAGAATCAATCATCCAGAATCAATCAGATTTTGTACCTCTGTTGAACTAATGAGTTGAGCCTCCAAGTTCCAGGCCAGTTGGGCGATCATGAATTTCTTGTTGCCGGGGTCCCCTTACCAAGAGTAACTCCGTTTTGTTCGGGGTCAGTTTTAGCCAACTAGCGTTTATTCAATCTCTGAGATCTGCTAAGGAACTGTTGATGAGACATGTCAGACATTGTATCTGGGGTAAAGAAGAAGTTGAGTTTTGTGTCATCTGCATAGCAATGATATCTTAGCCCATGTCATCTGATGATGTCCCCCAATGGTAGCAATTAAATTGCGAAGAGCTTGGTAGACAAGATAGATCCTTGTGGAACTCCCCAAACTAATTATGTTGGTGCCGATGAGAATGATCCTGATGTTACTCTACTGTGTCTCCTAGACCACAGATGTGCTGTGAGGGCTCTATTAAAATCCCATGGTCAATAGTGTCAAATGCAGATGAGAGATCCAGTAGGATGAAGTAATCACCTTTGTCTCTCGCCATAAGAAAATCATTTCAACCTCTGACGTGCCGTGGTGGCATCTGAAACCTGACTGGAAAGGTTCCAACATGTTATAAATTGATAGATAGTCCTTCAATTGAGTTACCACTACATTCTAAAAAAAAATCCCAACAAATGAAAGGTTGAATATTGGTTTGTAATTTGCCATGTAGTTTAGGTCCAATGAAGGTTTCTTAGGAGAGATTCTTTTAGTGGATCTGGGAGGTTTCCAGTTTTTAGTGAATACTGTACTATTTTTGTAAGGGCTGGGGAAAGTTTTTCAATGCATGCTGATATAAGACGAGGTGGGAAAAGATCTAAGTCAGGCGCAGTGGGGCCCAACTTTTGCATTGTTCTTTTAACGTCATTTTTTAACATATCATAAAGAAAGCCTAACCTGAGCAATTCAATCAAATCACTCCAAGGATCCAGAAACCTTTTTAAATATAGTAACATATAACAGTGCTCAATCATGATGCCAAAATTATAAACTGTCTAATGTATGTTTTGATTGCATTAACAGTAAATGCACTGACAAGATATAACCTCTATCTATCTCATTTATACGTAGTCCTAAAAGTGCAGGATGTGTGCGGAATACAAACACAAATATAAAGTTCTAACCTAAAAAGTATACAATGTTCACATGGAAGTGATCCAACTGAATAGGATCAATTTTTCAAAGAGACTAAATAATTTAGGACATTATACTTTGCAATAAAATGCCTGTCAATGTATAATTTGGGGAAATGAACCATAGGTACCCGCAGCAGATGACACATTGGGCTTACTTTCTGATTCAGCTAGAAGTCAGTGGGGGCACTCCTGGCCATCTGTGTTCTATAAATTACAGTTCTACCAGCTCATGCAGCTTGTAAATCACTGGCGAACAGGCTTCACCTTGTCACACACTACATGAACTCTGCTGTATATTCCAATAAAGTCCCATAAACCGCATGATATAAACTCAGGATTACATTTCTGCTGTGGTTGGATTAGTTGTACTTTCTTTCTATTATACATTTCTTCCACTACACTAATTACTCTAATTATTGATATGGTGTACTTAAAATCTTATGATTATATTGCGACTTTCTTGTTTCCCCTGAATTAAGAGTAAGGAACTGCATTTTATAGATTAGGGCAAGTAATGTTTACTAACATCCACATGCACTCGTCCAATAACAGGGCTGTTAAACCAAGGGCATCAGGAATCCATTATGCTGCAAAATTCGCTACTCAAAAAGAAAATGTTTGTTTCCCAAGAAATTTCTTTAACTTCCTGAAAATTGTTAAAGTTTGTATCCAAACGAATTTGTTTTTAGCTGACCATTAAAATACAATTCAAGAACTAAGTAACTGCAGTCGGCAGCCATCTTGTTTTTCTGACCTACCACAATAGTAACACATGACTTATAATTTTTAATTATTTTTATTTATTTATATTCTATTGAGATGGTTAGCGCTAAATTTAAAACACCTTTTAAATGATTGTTTTGTAATATAGTTCTATTCTACTCCTCTAGATTGTAAGCTTGTAAATAACAGGGCTTTCTTTATCTCATATATCAGTCTGTCTTTGTTTAGCTTAGTTTGTAAATCCCCTTTAAGCTCTGTACCATCAACTGTAGGGGTTTTGGGTGCTGTATAAGAAAAGGTTAATGTAATAAAGTTAGAAATGAGCATAGCTATAAGAAAGTGCTATGGGTTGCAAACATTTAAGGTCGGAATCAGATTGAGATGCATGGTCCAATTATTTTGACCTGGGACTTGTCTACTTGTTAAGGATATTTTGTCACCTGAAAATATCTTTACAACTGTCAATTTAAAATAATTGAAAACAATATATTTTAATCCAGTGAAGTGTTAGTAATCTGAAGAAATGACTGCAGATTCCATTGTACAATTGCATCACATTTTTAAAGTAACTTATATGTAAAGTAATACATTTGGAACCAAAGAGTGTGGTAGAATACTAGATGCCATATTAAAACTGTGAAACAATTAATATATTCTACATTTCAGAATAAACCTCAACCACAGAGGCTATTCCAAAAATAAGTAAAAAAAGGAGTGAGTACTTGACCAGGATTTATTAGTACAAAACCCTCCTATTTAAATAATGTCAGATATAAGGCTGAGCTGTGAATTGTGGAAAGCCACAAATACAGAATCCACATTGTGCGGATAATGTTTATATACCAGATCATGTATACTAATGTATGTATAAAGTGTTCACCAGTAGAATGCATTCAAATTTCTCTTGTTTTCAAGTATGACTTAGGTACCAAGTCCAGAGCAAAATTACATACATTTTCAAATAAATGTATATAAATGTATAAATGTACATATATACATTTATACATAATATGTCTATACTTATAAGCAAGTTGTGGCTGTGAGTATTTTTGTTAGCTGCATATCGTAGGGTTGCCACCTGGCCGGTATTTTACCGGCAGGCCGGTAAAAAATTGGCATCAGGCCAATGTTAAGTCTATGGAGTCAGTACCAAGGGCGGTATTTTTTGGAAGAAAAGGTGGCAACCCCATGCATATGTCAATAATAAAAAAAAAATAGTTTTGAGGCCTTATCATCAAGACCATGGCATGTCAGTTTGATACTTGACTAAACAATATTGCAAGCAAATAGCAGAAACAATAGTGTATACTCAGTACCGGTACAAAACCTTGTTTAATCTAGTATAAACCCATAACCTTTGTTTGTAATAACCACAGTCATTGCAGTGACATGTATACAGCGGTGTAGAGATATGCCCTTTCCTCCATTTTGTATGTTTCATAGTTCTCTGCCAAGTCTGGTTTGGCTTATCATCATGTATTTTTTTTAAGATTAAGGATCTCCTGAAAATTCAAATAACTTGTTCAAGTAGTTTCTCACTTTTGGCAAACACACTGGCATAAATATTTGACTTGTTGCCGTGCCTCTAGTTGCTGTTTTCATTATCTTTCTACTCAGCCATCTTTGTGTCAAATAAATCTGCCAGACCTGAAGTGGTGTTAAACTATGGCTTTAAGTGATTAGTGCCAAATGAAAGAAACCAGATTGACACGGTTTATGTTGTACATCTGTCATTGGTGCAAATTGCCAGAGATGAAAAACTTTGCATGAGCTTGTTTGATTCTAAAGTGGAACTATTGTTGAGGAAAAATGAGAGAGTAGATTATTTATTCTGGTGAATAAAGTATGCTACCAAAACACTGAAGTGCATTGAGATTTGGCATTTAAAGGGGAAGTGACACCTTTCAACGAAACATGCTAAATCTGTGGTAATCAGTGTAATCCTGCCTGGTGATTAGAGAAGGCAGGCACCAAGCCTTCTCTAATCAGATCACTTGGGTAATTCTATCTGCTAAACACAATGGGGTTATCCAGAGAGAAACCAATATAGGTTAATGTGTAGAAAATATACAATGGCATGATAACTGCAGTAAAGCACATTCTGCACAATATGAATGCTGTATGAATGGTTAAGAAATAAACTTATTTTGTGAATCTAACCCAACTTATTCAAATATTGGTTCGAATGCGATCTCAGAAACAAAAACCCTGTACAAATACCACTTTATTTGGCTAAGAATGTATAAAATCATGGAACAAGGTTAATATTATTAAACATTTAAAACCTGGTGCCACCTGCCTGGTTGCAGATACCCGCGGGTTTACTCTGAGCTCTACAAACACAAAGAACAACACTATCCATGTGAAATAAATTATGTGTATGCCAATATGGAATAAAAATGAACTCCCCTATTGACTTGCAGCAAATCTACAATGTACTCCCCAGGTGCATAAGAGCAGACATAACAGATAAATAAGAGAGCAGGTACAGGTAGGGAAAGATAATATAACAAGATAATATAATAAAATATTTTCAGGGGTGAGTACAGAAAATGGTAATGCACTCACTAGAAGATTATAAGAAACAGGCCCATCAACATGTATAGATGTAGAAAATGTTCATCCAAAAGTGTCAATGTGTGCAGAGAATTAAAAAAACACAAGATATATAGGCACATTGACATATAATGTGCAAAACAGTAATTTGCACAAATCCTGAGGTTTGTAGATAGAGCCAAACTGTCCGGAGCTCCTCCTGAAATACCCACAAGGCTGGCTAAGATCACCACACATCAAGAACCACCTTCCAGGAATTACATCTGTTGATGTGTGGCAATCTTGGCCAACCTTGTAGGTATTTTGATTCCAGCTTAATTCATACCAGTGGCGGTTTTAGCAGAGGAGCTCCGCTCCAGACAAGTGGTGGTCCAGTTTGGCTCTATCTGTGAGCTATTCTGCCTATAGTCTTGGGATTTGTGGAAATTCCTGTTTGGCACATATGTCAATGTGTATACACATCTCATAAGTGTGTTCTTAATTTTCCGTGTGCACTGACACTTTTGGATGCTGCACAATTAGTTCTTTTATCTGTTTTATAGTCTCGATTAAAAATAAGATTTTCCAGATCTATACATGTTGATGAGCCTATTTCTTACAATCTTGTACTGAACGCATTACCATTCTCTGCACTCATCCCTACTCATATTTTATTACTCTATTGTGTTCTATTATAATCATTCCCTAGATATACCTGAATGCTTCTGTCTTAGAATCACAATTAGTGGCTTTTTAAGATATAAAGTCCTTGCTTTGCAATTGCACAATACATTATGGCCAATGAGTTGATGCATTGCTGCCATAGAGTTTTTATTGACAGTAAGGGAATTTGTTACTGGCTATGTGGCAACCTCAGTGACACACATTTCCATTTGTCCATGCTGCCAAGGAACATCACAAAGGTACACGTTTTGTAGAAACCTATTTACCATTTACCATATTAGATACAAGATTGTAAAGTGTCAGCACAATGAATAGACATTATTTATGACAGATACACTAAACAATTTAAATAGAATGCTTGATGTATACAGTTCACTTGTTTGCCACCTTTTAGTTAACATACCCCAATATGTTTCTGTCTAGAGGAATACAATATGTGCATATAACACATTACTTTTTTTGATCATTCCATAATCCCATTTTGAAGGCACAGGATTCACAACTGTAGCTACTGTAGATGGACTTAAAACCCTGACATATTTTGGTGGCTTTAGAATATTGGTGCAGGTTAAATATCCCTTATCCAAAATGCACTGGATCAGAATTAGACATGTGCAAAACTAAAATTTTAGTTTCGTTTTTGTCCATTTGGACGAAAATGTTATTTATTTCGTCCAAAACTAATTTAGTTCATTACTGCATTAGTTTCAGACGAAATTCGTTCATTATTTTCATTTCGTTTTATTCATTTGTACGAATTGACCTATTTTAACCTCTCTTTCGGTTTATAGACTTTCGGTTTAAGGAATGCATGTAACGCTATTGGTATTCTATAAACCGAAATAGAGTCCCCATTCATACGAATTGACCTATTTCAACTCTATTTCGGTTTATAGAATACCAATAGCATTACATCCATTCCATAAACCGAAAGTCGTACATTATGTCGGATTATGGAATGTATGTAATGCTATTGGCTTTCTATAAACCGAAATAGAGTCCGAAAACGAATGCACATGTCTAATCAGAATATAGATCAACTATGGAAAAACGTGACCAGATCCTCTCTAGGATCTGTCTGCTGTCCGTGCAGCCACCTACAGACCTGCAAAGGCGCGTTGCTGTTGAAATCCTCTGAGATCCAAAGCAGCTTCACCATCCTATCAGCCTCTGTCATCTTAACCCAGCTAGTTCTGCTTCTCTTCAAGAGAACAGATGCAGCTGGGAGTTGTAGTTCAAAAGCACAGAACATCACTGACACTTTATTCTGCTTTCTTTTGGTTTCAAGAAGCTGACTACCCCATATCTCAATGGACTCTTACCCAAAAAATAATTGGTGGTCATTTTGGATACTGGATCTTCGGATAAGGGATACTCAACCTGCAGTAGAGATGTTTAACATTTTGAAATAGATTTATTTTTTACACTGGTAACTGGGGAAAGTCTTGAGTTTTGAAGGACTCTTAATATCCATCAACAGTACTAGAATAGGTGACAGTCTGCAATTTACAGAAGAAATAACCCTCCTGCGTTTCTTTACACATACAGCATTTTGGTTTTGTCCTTAGATAAACATTAGAACTTTATAGAACTTTTAGATTCTGTTTTTCTCCAGAAGAATACGTGCATCAATTAGTCCGAAAATACATCTGGGCTTCTCAGTTTACTATTATTTTAAGGTATTATTTTCCTTTCTATGATTAAAACAAGTAAAACATATTTGGACGATTAGCATAGGGTACCATTTGAAGGTTCTAATTGAGAATTACATCATACAGTGGGGAGATTATTAAAACATATTGTTGAAGGGAAAGAGAACATTTACTGATTGCTATTTATTACAGGAGTTTATTTTTATTTCGGCTTTGAATTTTTTTGCCTATGCCAGAAGTCCTCAGGGCACCTCACATAAAATTTGATTGTTTGCACTTTTGATGTATTAAACAAATAATCCGGCAATGGACTGCAATCTCATAACTAGTGTTTTATAGGATCTGAGCCACACATGGGTGATTTCTTTTCAACAGTGTCTGAGCATTTCATTTACCGCCAATGTTAGGCAATGATCAATGGGCTCAGTCTACCAACAGGGTAATGTTTTTCAGAAAAAGTAATAGTATGAAAGACATTTCATTGCTGTGCTTCACAGCTCACTTTAGCAAATGCCCATTCCCCCCTTACATATCTTACATGTACATATCCAATATCTTTATTTTCCTGAACATCAGTGCCAGCATTCAATCCCTTAATGCCGTGAGTCACAATAAGGATCAGGAGGCACACCCGTCAAACAAGAATATATAACATAACATAATATATAATCTGAATGAGAAATTGTCATCAACACTTTTCCACTAGACATATGAAACATTATAATAGCTTCATTTGGAGAAATCTTCTAAATTTGGAAACATTTAGTGTCCTCTTGATATAGCTGTGTAAAATGACTCAGTTGGGATAGTTCACTGTACTTTTCTACTTTATCTTTACACCTTACCATAAACATTATCTTTACTAGTATTTCTTCTAAACTAGTTTAGTTTGACAAAGGCAAACTGTTCCGGTCATTGAATTGCTTATTGTTATTTGTGTGTATAAAATAATTATGATCAACAAATATTCAAGACCACTATTTCTCACTACTATTTTTGCATGAACTATGGACTTAAGTACTTAGGTTAGAGCTTATTATTTGGGTTAAATGTCCACCTTTAGGCCAACATTTCTAATTTGCGAATGTTACCTTGAATTAACCACGGTCTTGATCCAATCTACTTTGTCCCATTTTGGCGAAAGTTAAATAGGTTTCCTTAAAGTATTAAAGTGAGATTTAAGTTCCACAGTTAACCCTAGACAGCATACTCTGTGTGCATTAAAAACATTTTCACCTTTAAATCTGCTTTGGAAATCATGGAACTCTTGCTAACAAAATTGTTATTTAACTGATTTTAAAACTGAAAACACTATGTGTTCACCCACATATTCAAAGCAACTCCGAAAAACCTGTTTCCCACTTCTAGCAATGCTTCCACATGCAAATCAGCCCACACAGTAAACCAATCCTTCAAATTCAAAACCAGATGAAAGTAGAATACCTCAGGTCATGTATTAAACATCATATCAAACTAAACAAAAGACTGAAGAATATACTAGTAGGTTCATCAGTTTAAACACACTATACATCTATATGTATAATGAATCACTTTGAAGTAGTGCCCATAATATTCACCAACAGAGTAATTTAGTGTACAAGACATTTCCTACTCTATACTATAAAACCATAAAACAAACCCATGTATGATGGGTGAATACTATCACAAACTAAAAGTGCCTTCACCAGAAGACCTTAGATGAAGGTTGTGTACCTGTTGTAGTCTATGAATACCTGCCACAGGTTTAAAGAAATATTATCTATTTCTACAAAGGGTACTAAAGAGATCTGTTATTTTGTCAACTCATTGGATTACTGTTAGTTATAATTTATTATCTACTGACGCACTGTTAAAGGGCTACAAAAATACAACTTCTTCTATATTGATCACTGCATCCTGCAGGATCCCTAGTCATAAACATGTCCTATTTACATCTATTTTCTAGAAGAAGCAGAAAATAATCTTTACCAAAATGTAATTGAATTGAAATAATTACCTTCACCTGTAATGTATTGACTGAGGTATTTTTAGATTTCATGTTAGTTTAAAAATCCATCAATGATAAATAAAGCACTACCCATGACTCCTTGCTATCTATATATTTATTATAGCACCAGAAAGGAAAATAGTTTAAACAGATGTCATTACTCAGACGTTTAAGCTTTCTACTCTGAGGTTACTTAAAGAACATCTGAAAGACGGATTTGTTTCTACAGGCTTGACCGGTTAAATTAACTTGCAATGTTGCTGCTGAGTATTGGTATGTAATGAACTGTATGCATTCTCCGGATGATGGGTAATGGTTAATATAAGGAAATCAATCACTTCCACCAAAGAAAGGTTGTCAATAAATTATTGTGGATGGAAAATTGAGCAGACAGACTTCGAAGACTAAGGGAGGAAATAAGAATTTGTAGAATAAGCAGAATATTTTAGAGTAAACATCTGCTTGGTTAAAAGAAGACATAGCAGCCATAAGTTTGTAGTACAGTAAAAAAAATAAAACGGTGCAATAATTTGGGGAAATTGCAAATTAAGAAGTGGCTTATTGAATACCAGTTGTAGTTCGAACATCATTATACAATATAAAAGAGCACTGGGGTCTACTAATTAAGTAGCAAACTGCGGTAAATCCGGAATTAGTTGAGTTGGAACGATAGGCAAGTTGGATACTTTTAGTGAATAAGACTTACTGTAATTTGCGATTTGCTTTGTAAATAGCTGGGTTTATTGCTTGTTTGAATTACGAAAAAATAATGACTGAATTGATTGAAGGTGTTACAAATACTCATTCTACATCTTTACTATATCACATACATCCTGGAATATTGTAGCCTATATTTAGAGGGGGAGAACAAACAAAAAAAACATACAAATTAAGTAGGCTTGCAGTTTTAAGTAAACCATGTATCCCGTAAAAGAATACACTGTAACATAAGCATTTCACATGTACATGTTGTATAACAGAGAAACTCACATTTCAACTCTAAACCACCCGGTAATTTCATCACTTTTTATCCATTCCTGTATTCTTCTAGACCAAAGCGACATGGAACATTTTATCAGTATTTTATTACAACTGTAAAACATGCATCATGATCTTCTAAAGTAATGGGTCAAATTCAGCACTCAGTGTTCACCGTTCTCAAATAACAGAAATGAGTTGCTTAAAGATGACTGTAATAGGAATTCTTCTGCTGATGCATGCTTAATATCACATTACCTTTCTGACAAACTTACAATATAGAGCTCCCAAGACAGGTCATGTTTATTCACTTCTTGCATATGGATTTTGGCTTTCATTGTGCTTAACACATTTAGTTTGCTCTCTAAAAATAAGATGACAGTCTATAATTATTTACATGATGCAACGCAGACATTTTTCTCATATCAATGTTTTTATTAAGTCATATTTTCGCTGTAGACAACACTACAGTCAAATAAAAGTATTTATTAAACTACCGGTATTTCATGCGTGTAAATTCCCCAAAACTATATCTAAGGATTTTTATTTATCCATATTACTTTTTTCTGTACATTATCATTATCATCAGTTATTTTCAGTGTTTTCGGCTTGTTCAAATTTGAGTTTAGTCTATTCAACAAGATTGTTATGCAAACTTTAAATGGAAGATTATTGACCAATCGCAGGAGTTCATTTATTCTGATGACTATACGAATCTACAAGAATCCACACAGTACTACTTACCTTTTATTTTGAGAAAAAGCTGGAGTCTATTGATAAAGCCCCGATCTGGAACAAATTTGGCCCATTTCAGGGATGGCAAAATTAATAAAATATTATTAAAATAATTGATTATTGGAATATTTTTTTTAAATATGCTATATTCTGGTATAATTGACACAATTCCCACATTAATCATCCTGTCATTTTTAAAATTATATTTTAAAACACACATGTATCCCAGAACAGAAATTGTGTGATATCAAGGATATGAAAGTGTAGCTGCAGCCAAAAGTGTGGAAATCCACAGATGACCAATTAAAACAAAGTACACAAAAAAATGTGGTTATATAAAGTAACAAATATTATTTTACACACTGACATTACATCTCTTGTGGAATAACAGTGATATCATGTTATAGGGTGGCATCACATCACTGGTTATTGTTCATCATCAACAGCTGTTCAGGGGCGTATCCTTACCTTGAGGTGTACACTGAACAGACAGCAGACAGACACAAAAAGGGCTGAGAGGCAAACAGAAACAGGAATTTGGCATCAGGGTCACTTACGCTGTTGTCAATTTGACCAGCACCAAAAGTATACAAAAATAACTTAGTATTCTTTTCGTGCTGATCGAATTGGCACTGGACACATTAGGCAAAAAAGTCACTGCAGGGTTTTAACAGTGAGTTTTTTTTTACTAATGTGTTCAAACCACTTGTTTTTCCAGTTAATTTGTTAACTGCATATACTTTCCTGTGGGAATTTATGTTGTTCCCCGTTTGTAGTGGTTAACTGCGTTTCCGCATGATATTATTTTTATATACATTTATTTTTTGCATTTTTTCTTGTGTATATGCATTTTGTTTATATTTTATGATACATATATCAAATATCTATATTATTTATTTTGTCTATTAAATATTTATATTTTTATAATTCATTTTGTGTGTGTGTATTTCTTATTTAGTTTTATATACACGATTTACTATCTAGGTATTCTATTATCTGCTTATTTTTATTTAATAATATCCAGCGCTGTCTACTTATTTATATGTGGGCTATGTTTTTTTCTCAGATATACTATTGCATTATCCTTAACAATGGAGTAATTTTGTTGCACTGAATTAGTACTCATCCCTTTTTTACTTAAAGTGCTGGGTGGGTAAATATGCTTATTATTGTAATCCGAAAATACAGAGGCCTCAGTAAGGTTGGTGTTACCCGGTGCGGTAACTCATGGTGTCACCCCCCTGGATTTCCTCCAATACCATGCCAAACAGGTTCCTCAGTAATGCCAGTCAGATGGCCCATTAAATATGCCATACAGGATCCCCACAAAATATACATCATATAGGAGCCTCACAAATTATGCCACACACAGGAGCCCATTAACCATGCCACAAACAGGTGCTCCATAACTATGCCACACACAAAACCCATATAAATGATGCCACACCAGAGCCCCATAAATTATGCCACATGAGAGTCCCATTATTTATGCCTCAACTCGGAGCCCAATTAATTATGCCACACACACAGAAACATAGAAACATAGAAACATGGAAACATAGAATGTGTCGGCAGATAAGAACCATTTGGTCCATCTAGTCTGCCCAATTTTCTAAATAGTTTTATTAGTCCCCAGTTCCCTATCTTATATCTAGCATAGCCTTGTACCTATCCCACGCATGCTTAAACTCCTTCACTGTGTTTACCTCTACCACTTCCACTGGAAGGCTATTCCATACATCCACTACCCTCTCAGTAAAGTAATACTTTCTGATGTTACTTTTAAATCGTTGCCCCTCTAATTTAAGACTATGTCCTCTAGTTGTGGTAGTTTTTCTTCTTTTAAATATACTCACTTCCTTTACTGTGTTGATTCCCTTTATGTTTATAAAACATTATGCCACACATGAGCGCCCCATAGTTATACCACACACAAGCACCCCATAACTATGCCACATAAAAGAGCCCCTTAATTATGCCACACATGGGGGCCCAATAAATATGCCACACATGGGACCGTCAATAATTATGTGACACATGGGAGCCCCGCTAGGTGACAATTGTACAATTCTAAAATAATTAAAATATATACACACACACATCTCTCTCTATCTATCTCTCTCTATAAGTAGTTGTATTTATACTTTTTTGAACAATTTAATATTATATTCAACAATTTTTATATGTAATATAATTACTGAAAAATTTCATTCCTTGTTTTTATTCCCTTCCTCTGCACCCACATTGCACCTAAAGTACTTCACAGAGAACCATACAGCATCCACAGCGCTTGGCTTGCACTCATATTGCAACTACATGATTTGGCATGCCACAGTGTCAATGTCCCACAGAACATACCACAGTGTCCCTTTGCCCCACAGAACTTCCCCATAGTACATATTATTTTGCCCCTCAGACCATGCAACAGCATCACTTTGCCAATTAAAATAAGCCACAGTTTCCATTCCATTAATATGCCAGTGTTAGCTGGCCCATGTATATGCCACAGCCAAATTTCCCAATAATATGCCAGTATTATTTTGCTATTAATATGCCCAATAATATGCCAGTATTATTTTGCCATTTAATATATGCCAGTATTTTGCCATTTAATATATGCCAGTATTTTGCCATTTAATATATGCCAGTATTTTGCCATTTAATCTGCCAGTATTTTGCCATTAGTTTGACAGTATTATTGTGCTCGTTATATACCACCCTTCTCCCCCTTCCTCAGTACTCACCTCCTGGCTGCTCCGTGTCCCCGGTCGTCTCCTCCGAGCAGTATTCTGCACGGAAGAGGGAAATATAGTCACCAGATATGACATAAGGTTTTACTATACTCCATCGTAAAATAAATGCCAATCTTTTTATGGATCGATTTGAACAATCTTTTGTTTATCCTCATGATGATTTAATTCTTCTGTGGGGATGTGGCTCAGATATTTTGATGACATTTTCTTTATCTGGCACGGTACCAAATCTCGACTTTTGGAATTCAGGGATTACCTGAACTCTCAGCTTGAGACCATCTCTTTTACGATGGAGTATAGTAAAACCCTTGTACATTTTATAGATGTCCAGGTATCAGTAACTCACACGGGACTCTCTTTTGATCTATTTAGAAAGGAGAGGGATCATGTATCATGCCTACATGCTTCATCTTTTCACCCCAGAAATTTGCTGAACAACCTTCCATACTGTCAGTTCCTTAGATTGCGGCTGCATCATAGATCGTGATGAAACGTTTGAATTACGTGCTAATGAATTTACTGATAACTTTGTTTGCAGAGGTTATGATCCCACGACCCTTGGGCGCTGTGCCAATCAGGCTAAACAAAAATCCCGACAAGAATTACTTACTATTCAACATCGTAGAAATACGACTGACAGGATTTCATGCATTACAACTTACTCTACAAAATCCAGTCAGGTACGATATATTCTTAACAAATACTGGTTTGTCTTGCAGGCAGATAAAAAAAAGTGGGGGGACTATTCCAACAGCCACCCCTCATGGCATACAAAAGGTCACATAATTTGTGTGACTTACTTACCGATAATAAACGGGGCTCTGAGGTGGCTCCTGCTGATTCAACCACTAATTGGCTGACACCACCTGTAGGGATGCACAGATGTGGAAGATGCATCAATTGCAAACAGTGTGATTTTGTCGCCGTATTTCACACACCCTAGACGGGGTACTAAATTTTCTTAACATGAATATCTCAGTTGCCAGCATGCTTTTGTTATATTTCTATTGAAGTTCCCCTGTGGATTTGGCTATGTGGGTGAGACTACACAGCTGCTTACTGTACAGATAGGGATACACAAAAGTGCTATTCGCAAGAGGAACCAGAAATCCCTCTGTGGCCCATCACTTCTGTAGGATGCAGCATGGAGTCACCAAACTTAAATTTATGGCTGTTGAGCGGATTCCTTTACATGTTGAAGGTTTGGACAGGACCACCCTACTTAAATGGAGGGAGTTGCATTGGATTTATACTCTGCAAACATTACGCCCCTTGGGGTTGAATGAGTAGAGAGACCTATCAATATTTTTATAATTACATTGAGTATTCTTTTGGTATACATTGTACCTTTGAGAGGGTGTCAAGTTCATGACTTTCTCTTTTTTCTAATGTTGCATAAGTTGCCTTGATACTTTGGGTACCTTATTGATTCATTAGGTTGGTTGTATTTTGCTATTTTTTTTTTATTTGTTTGTGTGTGTTTTTACTCTACCTCCAGCTGTGTATATATGTTTTTAATTACTGCTTTTTCCTATTATTTTTCACAGATGCTTCTATTGCGAGCCGGCCATTGTTGGACATTGCGCGGTACTCGTATAGCTTGATTTGTGTTATTACTGCTATATTAAATATCTTGGTATTGGATATCCATGAGGCAGCAATTTGTAAATGTTTTTATTATTTTTCTATAGGGATGCTGTTTTTTGTTGTTGTTATTTTGATATATACTGTTTTTTTTTGTTTTATTTATATTCTTTATTTTTCCTTTTTCTTTATGTTATCCTTTTTTCTTATGTGTGGGGTTTTTGGGTTGTTATCCTGCATATTATTGCAGTAGGATAATTTTTTCCAGTATGCAGGAATACACCTTTTTAGCACCCATTTATATTGACTAATGAATATGAAGTGTACAATATCTAGCATTGGGTTATGTATATTTTTTTGTTCCCCTTTCCTTTTTTCTCCCTTTTTTCCTAATTTTTTTAGGTTTTTGGAGAGTTTTCATTTGTATATAGGATTTTTTTCCTTTTTTTGTAATTTTTTACTACTTTTGTTATGGGTTTATTAGGCACTCTTATTTTTTCACTTGTGTTATTTACATTTGGTCCATCATATATGTATGCCCATGTATTATTTAATGCAGAGCATTTAGGATACAATTTTTTTTTTCTTTACAGCTGTTTGTTGTACACTTTGGACATAGGAAATAGACCCGTGTGTACTGTTAGGTTAATAAAGTTTATTTTGGTTGTCACACAACATCATCATGTCACGTCGTGCGTCAACATGGTGGCTGCCATGAGGATTCCTCAGCACTGTAGGATGTGTTTTACTGGTAATGTTTTGTTATTTTTAGTGTTCATTTCCGTTATTTATTTCTCACCCTATATATATGGTGCTTTCACAGTTAGTAATTGGGTCTCCATTGAAAAATACATTTTTTGTGCCGAAACGTTGGGTTGACCTCTTGCACTCTGTGGCCCTCCTGTCTTTTGTATATCGATTCTTGTGTGCTGATTCTTCTTTTTGTTAGTGTCAGATTAGCGTATATCTCATTAGTGCTTCGTTTGTAAGTACATTTTGATACTTTTTGTATATTTGCATGTACATGTTATGTTATTTATACTACTGTGAGATTTTGTACGCTTTTGTACCATTACAACAAACTATTTCATACCATTTGTAACCACCCATCAGTCTGTGGTGCATAAAAAATGACAAAGGTGCGTCAGGAGCTCTTTAATTTAGTTGATTGAAGTTTATTTAAGCTTTGCCAGTGTCATATTGAAAAAAGGCATAAATTAAAAAAAAACGAAAAGATTTCAAAGACATAAAGAGCCATAGAGCAATGGGCAGTATTAGTTAATGCTGGCTTGTACATTAAGTATAGCCAGGAGACACAAAGAATCTCAAGGTAAGGATAGTGCTCCATGCAGACTATATTAAAACACAGATGGCTCCAAACATGTGTTTGCAATAATCCAGTACGAAAAACATGTAAAGCTGTATGAAAGGTTTGCAAGAAGAGTATGTAACCTGTGCAACCTGCAGAATTTAGGGTGGAACGAAGGTTAATTAATGTGAGCTGAGTGTCTTTGGCTTTCTTAATCAGTATAAATGTCTTTGATAACCTTTTGCCAATAGAGCACAAACGGAATTCTAAAAGGTCAGGCAGAGGTGTAGTTTGGAAATACGAGCAAGATAGTGATTAAAAGCATTCCATGGAGAAGATATTCCAGAAGGTGATTAGCAAGAGCGTTGTCACTTTAGCTGCAGAAACCACTCTGGTTGCTACAGTGTTATGGTACGGATTTACGAAACTAGTGTATCTCTTCAAAAAACATAGGTACAAAATGTAATATCATAACTGGACATCTGGAGGAAAATATATAGAAGCCTCGTCCAGTAATAATAATAATTTGTAATCATGTTGTATAATTTGGGTGGGACATTGATAGGATGACATGATAAATATAAACATATGCCAAGCATAGACCAATATGTTTAGTGGAACTCGGGAGAGATTCCTGGGCCTCACTGGAAATGTGCCCATTTGTTAAACATGGCCAGTTTTGTATGAGTCAGGCTTATGTTTGTATCCTTGTAACCAGGAATTGTATAGTTTACGTAGAAGCAAGAATGGATTTGATTGGATGTTCAAAGCAGGATAACATATATGAGTTTTTAACACCATTCTGAAATGGTTAGGTACTTGCAATTGTTCATACATATAGACGTGCAAAGTACTGTCCTTAACTTTGTCTAAAGTAATGAAAACACATTATATTTTCCCTTTAAAGGTAATTAAAAACATATAATTTGCTTACAAGGTAGATACAAGTTGTAACGCACAGGGTCCCAGGTGGTAAGGGACCCTGAGTGCCCGAGATCAGGAGTTATGTTGCAGGGTGGAGACACAGGACCTGGTGCTGGGTAACTACAATCCCTTGGAGGTTGGGACCCCAGGTTATTGCAGCCACAACCAGGCCCTGTGAGGCAGCTGTTGTATCCAGGTCCCAGTGCTTAAGAGGAAATGAACTAAATGATAGCCAAGCAGAGCTAAAACAGAAAAGTAACTGAGGGATAGCAGAACTGAAATACATAGTGCAGGGCTTCAGGACAGAGGAAAGACATAAGCAAGATAAAGCAGAAACCAAACTAAGGGTAAACAATACAAGGCATACAAATGAACAAACATAAATACAGGAGCTAGCCTAACACTAAAGATGGTAAAGGTGGGTGTTTGGTTCACCAATTGGCCAATTAGATGTTAGCTTGCCAACCACGTCAAGGTACCCCACATTAGGCAAGTCCCTCACTAAGAAATAATATTATCAAAGCAAAAACAAATAAAATCTAAAAGACATACAAGGAATAGACACAGAGGAAATACCTGTAGACTGCACTACTAAGGACTGAACAGAAATGGGAGTGGTTTAAATAGAAGTAAACTAACAAGGCAAAGGGAATCAGAAAACCTGGAATAAAACATAAGGACAGGGAGAAAGGAAAACATAACAGGACTACAGGGCAAGGGCAGGAATACAGGGCAAGGGCAGGAATACAGGGCAAGGGCAGGAATACAGGGCAAGGACAGGACGACAGGGCAAGGACAGGACGACAGGGCAAGGCAGAAATAAGCATAAATAATAAACCAGAAAGTAAAGGAAGAAAGATCCAGAAAAGCCTGGATACAGCCTGGACAAGCCTGCACAAGGGTGCACGGTTACACAAGTAAAAATGACATTTTCAGATAGACACCTTCTATTTTGCTTAATGTATTGGGCTCTATTCAGTGATGTAAGTTATCGTTTATCACTGGACTTTAACTTACAACTTCCTTTTGCAGTTAGGACATTCAATAACCGAAAAATTATGATATCATTAATCTCTCATTTTAATTCTAATATGTAAACTGCCCAATCAAGGTGCACAATGAATTTGAATAGTAGATGACGTAAATTAAGCTTAATAGTGTGCGTGTGTTTTTGCTTTCAAGATGTTTTGTGTAAATTCTTGATATATATAAAGTTCTTGCATATGGGGGGGGCAGTATTGAAATACTCATGTGGTTCATTAACTGTCAGGGACATTAAAAGGAATAGGATACAGGAAGTTTGGCTTCTTGTGACCTTGGCAGCCGTTTCTTGAAGTCCAATGTTTAGTGATGTGGGGGAGCTAAGGCTGTCATTTACAGCTGAGGAGTTTCGTCAGTCAACTTCGAATTTGCCAAACACCAACTCCTATGAGCTACAATGTCTATTTTATTGTGCAGTGTGCATAATAGATGTTATTGATATAAACCTTTTACAGGTTTGATTTTATGTTCTCATCTGTACCTATATTAAAAAAAAAAGATGGAAAAAAACTAGCTCATGGAAAAAACTTTAAAAAAAAAAGTGTTTCATATAATACATTTTTTTAAAAAGTTAAGAAAAAAAAATAGCCACCTCTTTTTACATTAAACTTTTGTAAACAAAGCTACATTTATTGAAAATATAAACATGCTGTAATTCTAGTTTTAGGTTATTTTAATTATTTCTACACAAATTAATAATGTTCGAGGTGTCAGATATGTCATGTTTTGAGACTGCATTTAGCAGAGCAAGTACATACATTTTAATTGCCTTTGGCTGAATTACACACTTATTTTTATTATTTAACAATACTGTATGGTTGAGAAGGTTTGAACATTCCAGACAAATGTCTGCACAGAAATCTCTGGATCAGTGGCTGTGATCACGGGATAAGTAATTTGTTTGATTAGAGCATCCGTCTAAAACAAAGAAAGTGTATCGAAGTGTATCAGACTCTGGTCTCATTTACAGGTCTGCAGATGTATGTAGAAGCTATTACAGGTGACCTTTGACCCAGGCCACCCTCAGGTGAAACTACTCTGCCTAGTCACCTCCTGTTAGCCTCAGCCAAATGATAGGCTTTGGGGTGATGTAGACGTGACTGCATAATTGTAAATCATACAGACAATATCAGAACATAGGCCCAGCCTGAAGCTATCCAGATGCAAAAGAAAAACGTATTTAGGAAATAATGGGTTTTCAATATTACGATGATGATAGTGTTAGTTAGAACAAATCTGCCTGCAGATTTAAGACTACGGAGATAACTTAACCCTAAGGAAAAATGGGAAATAGCACAGTTTTATTTATGTGCAAGGTAACCATGAGAAATGTCGGAACCCCATTAATTGCAGGGTGTATTTATTCTGCATAAGTTGTTTTTCATATTATCACAGTTGTTGCAGAGCATAGTTTAGCCTCGGGAGTAGCATAACTCCTCTAATTAAAATAATGGACACTGGGGTAGTGTTTCGGCTAGTAATATATTATGCATTACCGAAAAATGGAATGATAACAAGCAACAGCAAAAATGTTAACATGCAGACGAACAAAGGAAATACACACTGACAAAGCACAACGCAACAAAATATCTCACTTTGACCTCATAATGCTTATTATTCTACAAGATCTTCACTGAATATTCATTCAGTATGAAAGAATTACAATTTCTTCTCCAAATAGTTATATATTTTCTATCCTTTGCACAACTTAAAGAGAACCTGTTTTTTAAATATAATAAGGTAGATTTAATGCTGGCCCGGCTGGCGTTCTGACAATATAACTGGGAATGCAGTTCTTACCGCTGAGTGAATGGGTGCATGCACGTGATCACCCAAATCACAGATTTGACTGCTCAGAGGACACCATGTATGTGCGAGCATTTTAGCAAAGTCTGAGATGCTGACAACTACACTTCCCATGATACCTCCTGCCTCTAACAATATGAAATGTGAGCTATCAGACCATGGGGGTTAGGGTTACAGTGAGGGTTAGGGATAGGGTTATTGCTAGGGAGGTTGGGGGATAGAGTAAGGGTAAAGATAAGGGTTAGGGTTAACTGTGTAGATTACTGCTGACCTAATCCTGGTGTAAGGTATGGGTACCTTGGTTGAAAAAAACTATTAAGAGTTAACCCTAATCCTTACCCTCACTTTAACCCTAACCTCCCTGGTCCAATCACTCACATTTCATACGGTAGGAGGCATCATGGGGAGTGAAGTTGTCTGCATGTCATACTTTGCAGAGAGACTCGCACATGCATAGTCTGCATTTCCTCCGAGCTGTCAAATCTGTGATTTGAGTGAACGGTTCACTCGATAGTAAGAATTACATTACCGGACATATTATATAAAACAACAGATAAGGTTAAAGTATTGATCCCATGTGTTGTTCTGAACAGAATAAAGTGTGATCCAAAGGCAATAGTCACCACAGCAATACTGTATGCTAAAATACAGGTATTGCGGTAAGGGAATCTTTCTATTTATCCCTATGACCAGTCATATTGTCCATACCTTGACCATATTACCGTGTGCCATAATGCACACCTTCAGTGAGGGCAAATTAAGCAAATTCTCTCTTTCTTTACTTGCATGATACCATTAGGAAAAGTGGAAAATGTGAGAAATTAGATCTAGCACTTTCGCCTGAGTATTAGTCATACAGTAGCCTGTCTTAACCTTATAGACAGGCTGCTATTCACATCTACATTTATTAGACTTTTTGACAGACAATTTCATGATGTTCTATGGAGCTAGACAGACTTTACCTATCTCTGTTCCTATCTAACTAATCTAATAACCCGTTTCTGTTAAACTCATTTCAGAATAGCTGTTCATTATAGTATTATTGATTAAAGAGCACTAGTAAATAAATGTGAAATATAATGCACCTATTTTAGATATTTATATACTATATAAATGTACCATTTGTTATTAACTTACTAGTTAATAATGTCTTCTATAAATAAAGCCTTGTTTTACTTGAGTTGCATGAACTGACTAATGTGTTAAAACAGTAAATTATGAAATTAGATTGACCCCTACTTAAAATATTGGTTACCATTTAAAATATAAGATGACCTGAAATTGCCTTCACTTGTAATAAAAAGCAAAAGGTTAACTTACCAATAGGCTAGTGCCACTGGCAACATAAAAAGCAGGGAAAGATCTGGTTTCGCACATAGTGTGTCCAGACAAAGAGATTGCTTTGTTACCTAGACAGAAAGGTTAATGAAACATCAGCAAGTTCAAGTCGACAGAGAGTTCATATTAACAACAATGAAAGGTAGATTACAAGTTTTTGAAATGTAATCCAAATTTCAGCTGCATGTTTGCCTACATAGGGACTTATATTTTATGATCCACGTTAATTAGAAAAAAAAGTAAACTATTTGTAATGTATTGTAGTCTGGGTATTAGTGCAGTGATAGTATATTGTTTATATATTATCTGTTATAGAAGGAACATTTTTAAAAGTGTATTGCCACTTGTAACATTGTTTTAAATGACAAATACGTTTTAAAATATACATGAACTTGAAATATTGTAGGGATAGGCAACGTGTTCATGGACAGTGTCTGTGGTAAGGTCTGTGGAGGTGCCTATGTGGAAGGCTGTGTTTGGAGATAAAACCTGAGATATAATGGTGAGAAGCATCTGCTTTTATTTTAACCTCTTGGTTTTAGAAACCAGTAAAGATGAAGGCTTAGTAGGCCACTTAGAGAGGTCCAAGCAGTAAATATTTGGATGTCTACCTAAGGACTGCAGACAGATTAGGAATTTAGTTTCAAAGTCAATTTTTAGTCAAAGCATCAAAAAGGAGATAAGGCAGATGTAAGACTTCACATCTGAAATGTTCAATAAGTAAGAAGAATCACGTATTACTCGAAAAAAAGAAAAACAAAAGATTGAAGAGGAGACTTAAGCAGAGAAATTTGACAACCATTCAGGCTACAAAATGTCGGTAGATTGAACAGTAGTAGAATATCAGAAGCATTGAGGAGAGGGCGAATAGAAAAGTTGTCATGTGGAAAAGTGGTCAGTCAGTGTGGCAAATTAGGTAGTTGCTGGTAAACTCCTCAAGCATTGGATACAAAAAAGAAAGAGATGCAAGTAGTGACATTTCTTGATGAGATGTTTTAAAAAAAAAAAAAAAAAAACCCACCTGTTTTAATAGAGGTGTTCAGCTTGAATGGTTAGCATTAGCTTATATCAGTGCTTTCCAAACAAGCCTTCAAGGAACCCCAACAGTTAACCATTGGCTTAGATAATTCTAATGGCTCTTTGTATTAATCCCTATTCTGCTCTCTTTTGCGATATAGATATTCCTTCCCATATACTAAAAGATAACTTATTTCTGTTCAAAATCAAGTCTTTCATGAATGTAATGGGGTCTGTTCAATGACCTAAGTTAACTTATCTCATGTCACTGAATCCCATAGACTGCGATAGAAAAAGCTGAGTTAAAAAAACAGGAGTTAGTGAAGCTTTGTGTGCTTGAATCAGGCCCAATATGTCTAGAAATTAATATTGTTCATATGGTCAACAGTCATAGGCAATGTAAACTAAAATAGAAGTGAACATTTTAGGCAAATATGGAGTTTTAGAGGATTAAAATATTTAAATATAATTTTCAATGTCTTGAAAATGTTTAATAAAAAATAGATTATTAAAACACTGGGATTTAAAGTGGCACTAAAGTACTTAGTACTTATTCTCCTTTGTAAACCTAACAAGTATCTTTTCTGATACACCATGGCCTCTACATGCTCAGTCAATTTGAGGTGGGGCTCTTCTGTTTCCCCTACCAAGGATGTCAACTGTCTCTCTGCTGGTGTAGAGACAGACTCCATTTCCATTTGTAATAACTAGAGGGGGCCTTAGGGGGGGCTCACCCCTATTGATCATTGAAAACAAAATGAGGGGGTTTCATTGGTCTAGCAGTGAGTAACAGTCAGGGAACCGATCATCCAGCATTCTTCACACCAATTATACCAATAGCAGGGCCACTGAACTAGAAAAAAATGCATGATGTAGACACAAGTATATTGATAAAATAAAGTCAAGGAGCAAATACAAATTAATAATACTCAGCAGAGTAAAAAACAAACAAACAAACATATTCAAAGCAAATAATCATGATTAAAAACAATTCCAGCTTCTGCCATAAAGCCATAATATACGAAATAAAACATATATTTATTTATTGAATCGATAAATGTATGTATACGTTTCGTGTAGCACAGCCTGTAATTTCTTCATGCACACAGGGTAATTAAACAGAATTACAGTCCACATTCTGAAAGTCACATGAAAAATGTAAACTTGAATTATTTTCATTCGTTTCCTATGGAAGCTATCTCTCGATTCATCTCAGATATAGGAGCTGCATAAGTGATATACAGTAGATACAGGCTAATGCTTTTCCCGAATGGTCTGTACTTTGACACATCTATAAACAACTCTGTCTGCTCTGTGCTTTTTGTTTATACATTTTAAATGCCTGCTGTAAAACTTGGCAATATTTTAACAGCAAAAGACAATTAATTAAATTTGGCAGCTACCGCATAATCTATAAATTCTGCTATAGGGAAGTATTTTAACTGTTGGAGTGCCATAGGGGTGCAAGAGGAGTCTCTATTAGAGAGTCTAATGTTCATTTATTAGGCACTTGGAACTTAAATATGGTAACAGAGTATAATATTATTATCATTTAACTGTTCAACCGAAAAGTTTTTCTTGTCTTTTACAATTATTTTGCATGCAACCCTCAATAAGGCATTTATTTTTCTTCCCTATATTTGCACTGACAGCATTTTTCATTGTTTGGTAGTGGGGGGAACTAATTTGGTACTTATAGGAGCCGTCTTCTATACTTTTTTCACCCCGTTTATTTGTATCTATCTTTCATTTTCTGCACTTTACCATTCAATACAATATTATATTACTTTACCATTGGGTAGATTAATGTTATAAGCCAGGAAAATGAGCAATAGGAGAAAGCAGTTTCCATTAATGCAGATCTTACCATTGCTATTGAATCTGAGGCCTATGTGAGTTTATTTTTTCTTGTTTGGTTGGTTTCATTTCACAATTGAAATTGATTTGTAAAATAGTCCTAATTCAAAATTCGGAAATTATGATAAAAATATGAACATCTAATCTCACCAGTGGAACTATGTACTGTGTAGAGATCCTTCATCACGTAGAACAGAGTTGGCCTTGAAGAATGCATTGATACCAAAACATTCTTAACAACTGAAATATGTTTTGTCTTGCAGGAGAAGCTCATCAGTGTATCCTTTCACAATGTTTATCTCAACGGCAACTCAACTTTTTGTGCCTAAAACCCTCATTTTTGCAGTAATAAAAATATAAGAATATCTTTTATGGGTGGATCCATATTTTACCAGCAGGGATATTGCTCATTTTTATGTATGATAAAACTGTCCTAAAACTTGATCTGTGATGGTGAAGAAATTTGAAAAATACTACAATACAGGATCCCATATTTTGTATGTTACTGTGGCATGATACCTGTTTTAATGCTGATTAGTTGTCTGTTTTCTATATTCCCGCCTCACGAATAAAAGCAGATAAAACATAAATAAATGAATTGATTCATACTTATTATATTTTTTTATTTTATTATTAAATGTCTCCAATACTTTTTTTTTAAACTTACCTTTAACATTTTTCCCTTCAGGGTTGGATCATTTTCTTACCAGACTCCTGTTCAGAACCAATCACAGAGCAGCCATGGAGTAGAGTGTGTGCGACTCCCAGTGGCATCTGTATAATTTTATATTATAGGTTGAGTATCCCCTATCCATAAATCCTTTATCCAAAATGATCCATTATCGAAAAAATAAAAATTCTAAGTTTCATATACCACACACCTCCCAAAGAGATGAGATTCTCATCTCTCCAAGAAAGTCCTGTTTCTTTTACCCAACATCCAGAGCATGTTAATATTACCCAATGCAATGGTCTTCATTTTATTTACCATGGAAGGATGAAGGGTTGAGTCAACCCTGCCTGTAATTGAATCTGTGACCCCAAGGGTGGAACAGATTTTACCGATAATGCATTAACTCACTGAGCTATCTTACCAAGTGCACAGCAGTTTATTCAGTTTCCAGCCCCCTAAGCTTCAATTTAGCCTTTCCATTCATGTTCAGAGTACAAGGGTAACACAATGGCATATGTGCAGTCTTTACAGTATTTATATAGATGCTACTGTATTTCATGAGTGCTGAGAGGCTTTAATATAGCGTATTGGTGAAAATGATCCGTTATCCAAAATTATATGTTATGTAAAATGGATGCGTTAATATTATAACCATGCCTATCTGGGGGGTGCCCAAAACAAACCTACGCCCAGGCATCTGTGACCCTAGGCTAAGCCCTGATACTAAATAGGATGAATAAAATATTAAAATAATCCAGTTCGTACGTAAACATGCACAAACTTTGCTTGGATGCAAGAACACAAGTTTTTTCGCATTGTGCTATTTTGTTATGTTAGTGGCCAATTTACCAAGACAAAAGTGAAAAAGTGCTCTTTGGAAGTACCTGCTAAGATATGTCTAGAAGGAATATTTCAGCATGCCTGTTGGTGAACAAGACAAACCCTAGGCACCTCATTTCACCATAGAGTGAGCAGCCATCTTTAGAGATCAAGGAAGACGTTGCAGATCCTAGATACTACTGAAATCAAAAAGCCCTCAGCAACTTGATCAGAGATCTGGGCAAGGTATGTACATCCACCAGGATATACTGGACTTTGAATACCACTAGCCAGGACAGTATGACGAGAACATGATGAAAGCCTACATTTGGGGTCTGATTAGTTAAAGTTATTAACAAAATAATATTTTTTTTCCGAAAAACTATTTGCTTCTAAATCTTTTGTGGTAGAATTTGTATGACTTTAGTATAAATTCATGTTAAGATTGAACAACATCTGTTGTTTTTTTTCAGACTTTCACTGTTTGTAGGGACTAATGGCCATTTTCTATACTTTTGAGGCATAAGCAATTCGTAAATAACACTTATTACCAAAGTTCAAAAACTGTTTACATTGTGTAATAGAGTGACCAGCCCAGTCACTGGATCTCAAACCTATTGAGCTGTTGTGGGAGCAACTTAACAGTATGGTAAGTACGAAAGTGCTAATCAACCCAATCCACTTTGTGGGAGGTGCTCCAGGAAACATTGGGTAAAATCTCTTCAGATTACCTCAACAAATTGACAATTAAAATCCAAAAGTCTGCAAGGCTCTAATTGCTAAAAATGGATGATTCTTCAACAAAAGCAAAGTGTGAAGGACACAATTATTATTTAAATTTAAAATCATTATTTCGGACCTTGACAACATCTTGAATGTATTTCCTATTAATTTTGCAACTCAATTCATGCATGGAAAACAAGTGACATTTGAACGGTAGTGGACAATGCCAAGGAATCCTGCAACACAAGGTGATTCTCTGAGATTCATGTGTAACTGATCATGGAGCATGGATCGATGTATTGTGTATTCTCTGTCCTTGAAACAGAACTACCAGTAAGCATGGAATAGACGGGAAACTAATGTGTGGATTTTGTGGAGTTGTGCTAGAATATACGGATGTCACGAAGTGAATTCTGACAGCCTGCCTGACTGGGGTTCTTGGAGGGGCCTGAGGGCCAAACACCTCCCTGTAGATTATGGACCCTGTCTGTAATGTGTTTAAGCCTTCCATTGTTTAATTATGTCAGGCACCCAGTCTGACTGTCTTGCTTCTGGCTCCAGATGAAAGAGGCTAGATACTGCTTTACTGGTGATGTGTTTAAGTTTTCTATTGTTTAATCAAGTGTTATCTGTTTGCAGTTTGGTATATATGTGCTGTGTAAATCACAAATAAATGTTCTCTTTATGCTGTTCAACTGATCAGTGTCCTGAGTGATTCTGTCCTGAACTTATAGCAGAGGTTCCAGAGGTGTATATCTGTTCCAGTGGTTCCAAGCACAGTATTTTCCCATAATGAGCAGAGGGCCTACTCCATCCGGTAGGCAGCTCGTTACATTGGTGGAAAGCGGTGGGATTCTCCTTGCAAGAGTCCAGTGGATTAGCAGCAGAGCACCAGCAAGGGATTGCGACCGGCACGATGGCCGTGGATATGAATTATCAGTTTTACAAAGCTGGCCCATTGGCCAAGGAGTACCAGAGTGGTACAGCAGCCACGATGGCTGGGATTTGCAAGCTGAAGACCGGACAGGTCGTGCAGGAGAAGCTGCTGCAGCGAGTTGGCAGCTACCAAAAATTATGGATGAACACTCTTATTCGGGACCAGGATTACCGGGGAAAGGTCCTCCCCAGCTCCCACGAATGGTATGTGCACCAGCTGAGCCAGAGATTGCCATACCTGGGAGAGCACCCACAGGAAGACTGGGTGGCTGAATTAGGAGACCTTATCTCTGCTGAGATGGTCGTGGATTGTGGATACCGGGCACTACGGTGGTATGCCACACAGCTACATCCTGAGCTGGAGGATGACACTCCCATGGAGGGCTTTGATTTTGGTGTCCCAGGATTGTCACTGGAAAATCTCCAGCAGGGAGTGCCTCAACAGACCACTGGAGAGATCTCTGGGAGTTCCGGGTTGCAGACAGTTTCTATGTGCCTGAACTGGAAGCCGACTGGGACTACTTGGTAACCCAAGAAGTGGAGCTGGAGAAGGCATTCCTACAGCTACTCCCCCACATACAGCCACCTGCTTATGAGACTGTGATTATCAGTGCTGCTCCCCTCTCAGCAGATGCACTGAACCTAGAACTATGCCCCTTTATCCCCGTGAATGACCTAGTGGAAGAGCTGGCATCCAGGCAGATTGCAACTGGCTCCTGCCTGCCCCTACCCCAGACCCCAGAACTGTGTCCCATTTTCCCTGTGGAAGTCCCAGCTGACGTCACGTCCCCAGACCTGTTACCCCTGCCCCCCCTCAGATGCCCAGTTGAACCACTGGCACTGTTCCCCGTGACTGACCTGGACTTCCTCTCCCCGCCCCTACCTACCACACCAGCAGAGGCACTGGTTGCAGAGCAGAGCCTCACATGTTCCTGCCTAACCCTTCCAGTGACCCAAGAGTTGTGTCCCTTTCCCCCTCCGGATGCCCCAACTGAAGGGATGACATCAGAGCAGAGTGCTTCTGGCATCTACTCAGCTCCACCTGGGTTCAAGGAGCCTTATTGGAGCCCCATCTCTGGCTTTTACCAGCCCCATACACCAGCAGAAGTGCTGGCATCGATGTTCCCAGGGCCTAAATGGGATACTCCCATAGTATCCAGCCCAGCTAACCCTGCCACCCTACCTGCTCCTCAGCGGCTGAAAGGATTTCTGGGAGAAGGAACATCTGGCCTTTCTCCCCAGCGGCAGATGCATGTTTCGGGAGAGGTGGAGGTTGGTCGGGTAAGTGCTATTTTTGAACAAACAAAGTGTGGGGACTGCAAACTAGTGAATGGCCATGGGGAGACCACTATGCAGACTGACTTAGGAGTCACCCCGTCTGGGGGCTCCTCCGGTGTCAGTCTCCCCCCGAAAAAAGAGATATGTCACGAAGTGAATTCTGACAGCCTGCCTGACTGGGGTTCTTGGAGGGGACTGAGGGCCAAACACCTACCTGTAGATTATGGACCCTGTCTGTAATGTGTTTAAGCCTTCCATTGTTTAATTATGCCAGGCACCCAGTCTGACTATCTTGCTTCTGGCTCCAGATTAAAGTGGCTAGATACTGCTTTACTGGTGATGTGTTTAAGTTTTCTATTGTTTAATCAAGTGTTATCTGATTGCAGTTTGGTATATATGTGCTGTGTAAATCACAAATAAATGTTCTCTTTCTGCTGTTCAACTGATCAGTGTCCTGAGTGATTCTGTCCTGAACTTATAGCAGAGGTCCCAGAGGTGTATATCTGTTCCAGTGTTTCCAAGCACAGTATTTTCCCATAACGAGCAGAGGGCCTACTCCATCCGGTAGGCAGCTCGTTACAACGGACAAACCTACTTAATCTGACTTTGCTCATGTTTCTTCTAACTATAAAGTAAAACATCCTTTGAACAAGTTATATTTACTTACACTTCTTATGTTGTCCTCGTCCTATAAATATAGAGTGAAGTCCTTGACAGTCAGACATTAGTCTTAAATTGTTGTGTTATATTTTTTTAAGTTAACAATTTTCCTGTTGGGAGACATACACGTATGAAATAAACATAAAAATATATAGTTTTCCCACTGCGTTATTCACAATGATAGTTTTCTCATTATGAAATCACAATGATTTAAAAAATGCAAAATTAATTTTAGTTTATAGAATAAGTAACTACCAAACGTAGGCACCAACATTTACTGGGCTTTATGCCGGACAAATTCATGGTGGTGTATGTATCTACTACTAAGAAGGCCTCTTCACTGAAAGGGTCTTAAACTGTTACTGCACTTTAGGGAATAGTGTTTTTTTGTGTGTGATAGGATAGGAAAGAAATTTAAGATGATTTGTCTCAGCACTAGATACATTTGGACCACAGATATGCCCGTAGACTGGATGTGGCTATCCATAGCTTATATGTCAATTTGAATTTCTGCATTACATAATTAGGAAGATTAAGAACAGTCATATTTTCATATTTTGTTTTGGAATTAAATGCCTCTGCCCACATTCTTGGCTATGGTGCTTCATAAAAACATCATAGAATTGCTGGGTGCCAATGTAATAGTAAGGCTAGATTTACTCTAACACTAACAGCAGATTATGATCTGGTGTGATACAGGCCATTTAGCTAAACTGAAGTCACTGCCATGTTTTGGAAACAGTGTGAGGGGATGCATACTCTCTGACATGGAACATCATTCTGCTAGGAGTAAGGGTAGACTATGACTATAAAGGGATGCAGATATCTAATAACAAAGCTCTGGTAACTTGTCCCATTCAAATGTTCCAAAAAAACCTTCCCCTAGTGATTCTAGGCTTAACTGGTAATGTGGCCACTGACCAGAGGTAGGTTCTACCATTTTTTATGGGGGACATTTACTAGAGTTTGTGATGGACCTTTCCACGGACATTGGTGTCCTTATAATTTACTTATCCCTGCCGCTGACTCTATTAAATTCAAACACATGAATGAACTATCAATCTTTATTGTTCGTGATACAAAAAATTTAAAGAAAATGTACTGTTCTAAATGATTGTTGTGGTCTGATATCTCCCTCTTTATTAATAACGATATTATTTTATGCTTTGTATATGTCAAATTATAAACTGACATACATGGCACAATGAAAGGAAGGAAAAAAGCTAACATATATACAGTATTTACAATGTATGTAGAATATAGGTAGATATACAATTGTATTCTTTTAGTTTTTCTTAATAGATTTTAAAATAAATAAATGTTAAAGTTATTTATTACTAAAAAACATACTTATAATAACTAAATATACAGCTATAAAAATAGATAGATAAAATAAATCGATAGATAATTTTTACATATACTGCTACAAATTATTTTGTAGTATAATATATCGGGTTAACAGTTTTTCTAATTATATTAATTATTTACACCAAAATTAATTTTGAATGTTAAAATGCAGACTAAGATTTTTTTGTTTTTAAAGCAATCTCTTCGGAGAGTTAAAATTATCTATTTGTATATTCTTTGTTATATTTTACTGTCCTTTTGAAATATATAAAATGAAAGAATAATTGTAATTGTGAACATACATATTTGGCGCGATTGAGCATGTTTTTCAAAATGATGCAGAGAGAAACGTGTCACTCACGCCCATTTAACTATATATAATAGTATAGTATAGTATAGTATAACTGAACACAAAAAAACATTTAATTTATAATGAAATATCATATTTAATTTTATATTTTCTGTGATTTTCAAACACAATTTTCATTTCCAGCCCATTTGTTACTTGTTTTTCCCCCTATTTTCACCTTTCCGCTACAGAGCTCTACATATCACAAGACATTTAGTTACATTTAAATATGCCATAAAAAAAGCAAGATTATCCTATTCACTGAACTGATTTGACAACATGTAAGTAAATGTTGTAGTGTCACTTGAAGGGAGATTATTACTATTCTTATCCAGCTGAATGAAGCAATCTGCTTTATCCTCTTCCCCATCCTAAGCATTTAACTTTGTAAAAGAGTAGTGTCCTAGGAACATGTTAAATCCTGCCTGTAATCCCCAGTTTATTGAAGAGACAAAGGAGATCTTCATCCCCAAGAATATCAAGAATAAAGATAGAATGATAGCATAATGTGAACATTGAGTACATTGTACACATGGTCTTATGTAAAAAAAAAAGGTTTTGTTCCTAAATGCAGGAAAAGCACTCACCCTGAAACAATGGGGCAAATTAGCATTCATCCAGCTCAAGAGTGTCAACAGCACACATACACACTTACACACATGCACACACAAACAAAGTGATGGATGCAGATCTCTGACTGGGAGGCCAGTGTTATGAATCATTCCCGGCAGAGCAGCCTGTCAGATTTCAGGCAATATCTATACAAATGGGCTTCTGCAACTCTAAGGGGGGCTTTCTGATCCATATAATAAAGTCCATAGACATGAAAGGAGGTCGCTCTCAATGACATGATTAATTTAGGAAATACCTGGCATCTGAATGAACCAAAGTCTTCAGGACATGACTGATGATGAAAAAAGATAATTAGGGAAATGTCAGGAGTCACTGTTTTGCTTGTTGAATGAGAGACCAGTAAATGCAGGCTTACGTATCCGCACATCAGAAGAGAAAGGGAAGACCTGGTAGGGAGTGAACACTGATAAGCACAAAGTTAATTATAAACCCAACAGAATAATTTTCTATTAAACACAGATAGCAATCTGTTTTTTTTTTTAACTGACACAGTTTTGCATCAATGCATGATTACTATTCTAATACTATATTTTAAGTTAGCATATGAAGCGCTGTTTGCCAAAGTATCTCTTATCTCCTATATGCATGGTAGACATTTACTACAATTTATGATGGACAATTTAATGATGTTTCATGGACCGTCACAGACCCTGCCATGGACACTGGTGTCCTTGGACTCTTTGCCTAACCCTGCCTGCATATCTCAATGGGAAAAGCTTACCAGATCACACTGTAAAAAAAATAAAAAAAATAAAAGAAGGCCAGGTTTCTCTTGTACTAGGCCAATCCTCTTCTTTTTGTCACTTTTTTATTGTCACAACGTCGGTCCTCATAACCGCTCACACTAAGCGGGAACAGTAGACCAAATCTCAGGTTGGACATCAGACTTTTTGACTTTGTTCTTTAAAATAAAATAAACAATAAGGTTTTATTTGTTTTGTTTCAAGAGTGGCCAGGGAAATCTAAATCTGACTGTTCTATGTTTACCCTATAAAGTATGCAGCAAACATTTTCATCAATAGATACTCCCCCAAATCATTTTTATTGCTAGGATTTCTGCAGTATCATTTATTGACATCTTTGGATTTCATAATTTAAAAATGGTGGAAAATCCCATTATAATCCATTGGTGCCAATTTTGCAGATACAATGAACAAGATTGAAATGCATCAGCATCATCTTGATAATGAAAAAAAAAATAGTCTTTGAAAATTTGAGTATTTGATGTTTATCAAAGTTTTTGAAATTAAGTTAGTGCATGCTAAGACAGTTAATTACAATGTGTTGCACTGTTAAGAGATCCTACTGTGTACAAGAGCAAGGTCACTCAATTTATTCAATTCGGAAGAGCACAGGATACAGGATATGACTAAATGAAACAAAACGTTATACCCTCAGTGTCTATATAATCAGTACTGCCGCACCTGCAGTAAACATGCAGAGTAATAACTGAGTAGAGCTTGAGTCAAAAATTAAAAATGTGATTTATGCAGAATGCCTGCATCAAATCACACTGCAAAAAAGCCTATGCATTATACAAGCAGTAATCTTCATTTTCACAAAAGTGAGTTTGGGAACTAGACTGTCCCTTTAAAGCAAAGGGACCTCAGACTCTCATTTAAAAAAAAAAAGGCTAAATGGCATCATTGATGGGTGGGACTTAGGGAAAAATGAAAAGCTGTGTCCCAATCAAGATAAGATGGCAATTATTTATAAAATGTCACATACATGACAGTGTCGGAAATATAAAAAAAATTGCATAATGGAAATGCTTTTTTTTTTTTTAAATAAAACCTGGCACATGAAAAAGTGCCTTAAACAAAAATGGATTTAGTGGAGATTCTCTGCCACTTGTATTTGGGGTGTGCCAGAGGTCCAGACTTTTGTCAGTAGTTAGTGTCGGTACATTGTTGTTACACAATGATAATTACACATGTTGGTGCTATTTCTTCATGTGCCGGTATTTTATAACTCCTGCTATGAATAAAAATAGGTGGCACAGCTTACCCAAAGTGAACAGAGTCATGAAGTCCTGCTAATTTCACTTTAAATATGTTCTATTATGCCATATAATGGAGATGCAGACTACACATAAATCAGTGACAAATTAAACAGATATTTTAGAACACAGCACAAATTATGACCATATTTGCATGAATATAAGGCAAGGTTTTTTTTTCAGCAAATAATTTGAAAAAGACCTCTCGGCTTATATATGAGGTTCATCTAACATTCAGACTACATTCGAGGTTGGATTATAAGACTAGTATCCAGATCTCCCGCGGAGATGCAGGGAACCTGGTTCACCCTCACTGGTTCAATATTTTTTTTTATCAGGACAATAAAAGGTGAGCAAATAACTGGAATGAAGGGGGACAGAGGAAGGAAGTGAAAACAGGAAATGCATTTTTTAAATAATATTTATAAGACTGCACCTTATCATTATATACATCACCTAGGGCTAAGATCTCTGGACCATCGATAAGTTCGGATTATTTTCAGATAAAAAATGGTAAGAGACAGGGATGCCCACTGGCCCCTTTACTATATGCCCTTACAATAGAACCCCTTGAAGCAATGATTCGTAGATCTACTGAAATTGAGAGGGTTAATGTGGGTAACCAGTCAAATAAGATCTTTTTATACGCCGACGATGTTCTGCTGACGTTGACCTCCCCAGTGAGATCAGTTCCTGCAGTATTAAATCTTACAGCCGAATACGGCACATATTCTAACTACAAGTTGAACCTGAATAAAACTCAGCTTGTTCATTTAAATATTCCGGCTGAACAGGCTGAATTCTTGCAGATGACACATGGGCTTAATTGGAATAATAGGGAAATACCTTGGTATTAAAATTTTTACAAATCTGGATGAAGTTGTGGATTTGAACTATAGTTTGCTAATCACCATGTTACATAATATCACTCAAAAATGGAAAGCCTTAGAAATAACATGGTTGGTCTGCTGTAACGTAGTGAAGTCCTATATTATCCCAAAAATATTATACCTATTTAGAACAAGACAATGGTCCCAAAAAAGACAATAACTAAAATGGAAGACATCCTCCAGGACCTGTACGACTCTACTATGTTTTCACACTATCTCAATTACAAGTTGACAGCTGATCATGATTTAGGTAGGTTTAAATGTGAAAAAATTAAGCTTAAGCATACAGACCCTGTAGATCTCTATTGGATCCCTCCCCGAATATTTAAGACCTTAGAAATTTCAAGTCCTATAGTAAGTGCCATAATGAAAAGTATTTACACAATAAGGAACAAATTTGGGAAGTCCTTTGTCAGTGTATCAACTCCAATTAAAATGCTCCAAATTTTTGTCCCCGACCTGGACCTGCGGGGTTGGGTGAGAAATGACATAAACGTACTAGGGGATTTAATGGAAAGTGGGAAATTAGAACCTTTCTTTAATTTAAAACTCAAATATGCTCTCCCCTCTCGAGAAATATTTGTATATATAAGAATTAAGAGTTTGGCAAGTTGGCAAGTTCTGTGGGTACACTGGCAAACTGGCATGTCTTTGGGAGCAATGTAAAGTCTGTGGGTGGAATGGCAAGTCCGAAGGTGCAATATTTTAGTGCTAGTGCAATAATTAAAGTTGAGAAGAAGAACTAACATGAAAGGGGATAGAGGAAATAAATAAATTCAAGATATGCATTTGTTCAACAATATTTTTAGTAAATATAAAAAACTGCTTACATGTGAAGCAATATTTATTAGTAAAACTTTTTTCCTATAGAGTTTATATTTAGGTCTGCCCCCCCCCCCCCCCCCCAATTAAATTAAGATCTAAAGTTTGGTGAGTCATCTGATAATCAGGGTCATCTTATATTTTAACAAATCTGATATTTGTGCATGTTATTTATCTGGAATACCAGAAACATATTGTGCTATTATAAAACCAGTTATTAATATTTTCCCTAGATAGCTCCAAATGGAACACTATTTTACATAAGTCTCTAAATATTCCTGAATACACTGACGCTGCAGATCTTAGCTGCTAACTCTCTGAATTAAGCCTTATCCTCTATCCATTTGTCTGGGGTCTTTGTTTACTTGGAACAATAAGTTAAAGAAATTAGATGATAATCATGCAAACTAAGCATTGTTGGCTGCATGACATCAAGTTCCCAGTCAGATTACATTACTACAGTAAATACATGTTCAATTTTCTTCTGCGCTTATATTCAATAATCCCTTGAAGAAGAGAACCATTAAAAAACTTTTCAATCAAGGACATTGTTACAGTTGTATTGTGCATCATAACAAAATGGTATATAGGGGGGGGGGGGGGGTGATACTATGTCCAGTATGTCAGAACTCTGGGCCTAAGCAAGCTTCAAGTAAGGTGAGTAGGGGTTTAATTACATGAAATACAAGGCAGTTACAATATTTTTGATGGATAACTGACCACTGAAATGGATGACTTGCTGGAGGGCTTTGCTTATTATGAGTTTAAACTCTAAGAAACATGTCACTGAGGTATTTCAAAGTAAATATCATGGTGCATAGTGTAACTCTATCCATTCTAAATACTTGTATCCCTGTTAAGGCTAATTAGTCTGTAACATGAAACATTGCAGAAGCAGAAAGGCAACAAACAGAAAATTCGGTTTAGACTTAGCACGATAAGCTTGGAAAACAGTTTCTTTGATTTACAAGGATAAAAGATGGTTCTGTACATATGATAACACTTTTCAATGGACTTTCCAATTAAAAGAAAATCCTGGTGACTTCTGTTTATGTAATTGTGATAATAGAGTGCTTTACATTTGCCAGATTACATGTAAATATACATATATATAGATATATATACACACACACACGTTTTGCAGTATAGGTCAATCCCCAAATTATATTTTTGTTTATTTACCTAAACATGTTGTTTCATTTCATTTATATAAATGATTTAGAAAAAGCTGTTTTCAATATCTGACTATGGGCAGGACCCATTTAAGACATGGCTGGGCACCTTATACCTTGTAATCTCAAACTTATGTAGAAAAATATCAAAGGCTAGTAACCTACTACCACTAGGGTTGCCACCTGGCCGGTATTTTACCGGCAGGCTGGTAAAAAATTGGCATCAGGCCAATGTTAAGTCTATGGAGACAGTACCAAGGCCGGTATTTTTCTGAAGAAAAGGTGGCAACCCTAACTACCACAGAATGAAACTTCACAAGAAATAAAAAACATATTTCTATAGTAGCAAAGGGTCTCACAAATGCTTAATCTCTAAAATATAGATGTAGTGATTAGTTCCTGCAGGTAATTAGGCTATAAATGGACTGTATCAGCTAAACATTATTTTTACTGTGAATCTGGAGCATAAAAAATATTTGATCATGATCTATATACTGTATTAGCAAAATTGCAAGCAAATGCTAAATTAGGAGAAAACTGTGTTTTAAATGTGTCTGTGGAGTCTCCTGCTTATGACCTCACTTGTGGAAAGGCATGCAAATGAATTGCTTTCCCATGGGAAATCTGTAATATGCCACAGGTGATGTCATCAGCCCCCTGCTGATGACATCACCTGTGGCATATTACAGATTTCCCATTGAAAAGCCACAATTAAAGCACATTTTTCTCCTAATTTAGGCATTTGCTTGCAGTTTTGCTAATACAATGTATAGATCATACCCAAAGCCAGCTCTGTATTGTACTTCTGTGCCTTAGACGGAACTTGTTAAGTAGGTCCATTGCTATTCAGCCCTTTAATCATTGTGATTGGAAAGCAAGGTCTGTTTCTCTCAGATGACTTCAGGAAGGTCATAAATATAAAATGTTCAATGTAAATAGTTAATTATGGGGACTTTGTCATCTAAATACTGTTTACATCGTGCATGTCAAGAAAAAAACAATATCATTAATTGTGTTAGAAGAATTGCACAAAAAAACATTAAATACGAGAACAATATGCTTTAAATCTTGTTGATGTGTCTCCTGTTGATGACATCATCTTGGTGATGTGTCTCCTATTTATGACATCATCTTGCAAATTAAGTCACATGAAGGTATAAAAAGGAGATGCAACAGACACATTTAAAGTAAAAAATAAAAAAAAACCTATACATTGCATGTAATTCTGCTAACACAATTTATAGATAATTTTGATTTGTTTTTATTCTCTACATTCACAGAATAAATAATGTTTAGGTGATGGAGTCTCTATAAAAAAACCCAAGAAGAAATATTTAGTTACAAGTTCATGGGAACAAACCCTCATTTGCTACAATTGCACTTCTGTGAGGAGTTTCTAAAAACCCTTTGAAAGTAAAAGGGACAGTTCATTTATCCTTCTGATTGATGGTTCTGTGACTAGGGATGTACTGGTTTATACATTAGACTTCTTATACTGAGGAAATACCCAGGCCCAAAGGGTATTCTTGTTACTTACTAATTTAGTAATAAATTGGCGGTGATATAAGTTGCTAATTAGCACTTACAAAGCTTAAAGTTTAATTCTTTAAAGAGCCAATACTAAGACGATAATAAAACAGTTTATGCAAGTGGATAGGTAAAATAAAGTGATAAATTGAACCCAAATGAAGTGCCACAAGGTTTCCAACAGTGCTAATTTAAGGTTTCTTTTCAACTCATTTCTAGTTAGACTCTAGCATTAGAACAATGATGTGTAGCATGGGGAATGTAGGAATCCCTCAAATGTGTTGATTTATGAGCTGTGTTTTTCAAGAGAAGTCATTGTTTATTAGAAGTGTATTGTATGCCCATAGGGCACAGGGAGTATGGTTAGGGTAGCAATGCTGGTAATGATTATTTTAAACTTGTGTAATGGAAAGAAGTCAAGATTTAATAAAAAAAAAAATAATATGCACATTTTCATTTGAAACTAAATGAAAGATAATTGTTTGTAACAAACAGAATATGGAATGGCTATATAACGATGCATTCATTATATGTATTATTTAACATAAAAAGAGAATTAAGTAGGGGAATGTTTACTGTTTCATTAGAAATTAAAAAACAATTTGATTTTTTGCAAATCTTGATATTTAGCTTTAATACAATATCACAAATAATGTAAGTGGGAATCTGTTGAGCACCACTGCACATTGTAATAGTATTGTTACTTTAATGCAAACCTGAGGTGTTCAACCAGCTATACCAACGCACATATAAATTACTAGAAAAACATGATATTACTTGTTTGCCCTGTCAAGATTTTAGACCTTTTAAAATTGCGAAATGAAGGAAATTACATGCATAAAATCAAACTTTATACCAGCAAGTGTTTTTTTTTTTTTATTTCTTTTTCATGTAACTTAAAGGGACATTATCACCTAAACATTTTTTTGAACTCTGGATAAAAAAATTTAAAACCTATACTTTATGTACCAGAATTGCAAGTAAATACATATACAATATCTATCTATCTATCTATCTATCTATCTATCTATCTATCTATATTTATAAAATGTATCTATGCTTTCTCTGGTTTCTCTGCCGACTTGTCTGGATGTGTAGATATACTCAACAATTCTCTACTGTCTCCAGTTTGTGACATTACCTTGCGGCATGATATATAACCATTTCCTATTGCGGTGTACATTTTTAACCCTGCATATTCACAGTACAGACAATTTTTGACAAAGGATTTCCTTTCCTTGGTAACAATGGAAATAATTAATATAATTATGTGTTTGTGTATTTAGAGTTTGAGCTAAAAAATGTATATACCTAAAACACCATATCACTTTAAATCTGTGCATTTCTAAAACGCATACATACATTATTAATTGAAAAGAATAAAAGCATGTAAGGTACCAATTCTTAAGGCACCAGAATCAAAATCACCCTATCAAGACAATACTTTAATTTTGACTTTCAGTAAGGAGTTAAGGAGCCAGAGCTTTTAGCATCTCATTTCACTCACACACAGTCCATTATAACATGCATAAACAAGGATGACAAGTTGAGATTAATGAGAGTCCCAGAGTGACAGAACAATTTAATTGTCAGAAATCATAGAAGCTGAACTTTGCCAGTATATTTATACAAGCCTGCCACAGTCTAAAATACATCCCTAATTGATTATGACCAATCAGTAATAACAAAGAATGAAGCTTTGTAATATATTAATAACATGCAATGTACAATAGGTTCTTCTGATATTAAGTGGGAAATGTTATATTTCTTCGATAAGTGTCTAATGGTTCTGCGGTTTCTGCACTTAACAGCATCACATCAATGGGAATATATATTTTATTTTCTCTACCAGAACATGTATATTTATCTTAGATCACTGACTAGAATACCATGACTTCAGCAAATAGTATACTGGTTAAAATTATACTTAGAAGAAGTGTAGCATTTCCCATAATGTTTAATAATTGCATATCCTAGGCATATTCCATCATGTTTAGATTAATTGAATTCTTGTGCATGCAATGAGATATCTACTCATGTTTTGTTAATTTGCATAATAAAATATTAATAAAGAAATGCTATAAACATGCACAATTTTGCTATTTGTGGTTATTTTTTTTTATTATACATTGAATTGTTTCACTCAATGTTTTAAATTCAAGTGGGATGGAAGGTAGATTTGCCTGCTTGGATCTGGATTAAGTGCTTTTAGTAACTATATTCTTTTTTGATATAGCCATCTTTTCTCCTCCATATCTCTATTTTGAATTATAGCATAAGTCAGACAGTTCAACTTGACATATCTAACAGAGGCCCGTTTGACAGTATTCTTTCATGTAAACTTAAAAAAATAATCTATTTTGTGTTCCAGGCCTAAGCATATGACTTCACTGGGAAAGTATGTCAAAGATACTTTGGAAATAAATATGCACAAGAAATTACAACTCTGTGTAAATGACCCTCTACCTTGGAATGTCTGGAACTGTGAGAATCATAAGGTCAGGAAGTATGTACAGGCCTAATGCCTTTAAAACTACTATGCCTTATTTGGAGTCTGTACAGACATGAAAGCTGAAATTATATAAACTAAAAGGAAGATTTTTCCTGCTGCTTTCATGCCTACTCCTTGACCTATCCCATTTATAGTTTCCTTTAAGATACCATGCATTACAAGTTCATTTGTTTCCTAGTCGTCTTCCAACAATGATGTTCAGTCCTAGCCAGATCTGCATATGAGACTGAGATATGTAAGCAGAAGCCAGAGATTTATACGCCAGTAAAAGTCCAAGTTATTAATGGATGGTTTGTAATTGCATAAGTTAAACAATATCAGTGTTAGCAATATAAGGATTTAAATTCACGTTTGCTTGTAAAATGTAGTCATTCTTTTGGGCCTTAACATTTTTCAAACCAGACACCAGGATCACAATGTTATGTTTCCCATATATGGTGGCTACTTTTGAAAACATTTATAACATTTTAAATATTTTTAGTTAACCTGATATACAGTGTGTTAACTTCTAAACATCTGCTGTGCATGGTTTTGAAAATATAATATTAGTATTTTTTAACTGGATGTTTGGGTTTAACTTGAACTGCACTGGTTTATTTTTAGACTGTAAAAAAATATGTAATATGCAATTCCAGTTCACTAATATATTAATTTAAAAAAAACCTTACAAGGAATAAGAATGGATGATTTGTTTTTACGCTCAAAATAATTTGAAAATTGAATTATTATTTTTATTTGCTAGTTAGAAAATGTTCAAAATTTTTAAAATACCAAATAATAAAAAAAACCACACCAGACATCAGATGTACCAAAGATAATTCCACTTGTAATAAGGACATGTAAGAGTTTGCAGTTTATAGAATAATTATTATATAAAGAATAAATATACATACGCTGGCCAATTATCAAATCCCATATCATTAATGATTTAAGTTCATTTATTATGAATTTGACATTAATGGGTTAAGTGGGTATCACAGTTCTGAAGGCAGGAATATAAACACACCACATTGATTTCATAATCAGCAGTGACAGATATTGACACAGATACGCTTATAGAGCTAATGCTACATTTAAAATTGAAATGTACAATTTAGAGGAGAATTGGGGTTATTGCATGTTTGATTCCCTGCTGGGCCAACACAGCCTTTCATCTGTCTGATGTGAATAAAATGAGTACCATTAAGCTATGTAAAAGTAGCATCCTTAGGATGCTGAGTCACTGTAACATCCCACAGATGTAGCGGAAATTAGAAAATATCTCATTATACCTTTCCTGGTTAAATACTTCTTTAACATTATTATTATTTCTATTACAATATTACCAGGGAAAGTAAAGGGAAAAAAACCCTAATATTAATGATGCACAAAACAGGTGGAAAATGAGACAAAAGTGAGAATGATTAAATTATTTCTATTCATATATATTAAAAAAAGGGACTTACAAAATGTAGACAATCCGACCACTACTTTTTTCAATAAAAATCTACAGATGTCAAGAAAGCCTCTGATGGGGTTAGAAAAAGAAGATATCAAGCTTCGAAAGATGAGCAATTAACTACCAAATTAAGTTGTGTTGGCAGATTCTGTCAATACTTGCAACAAGGGGGTATAATGGTTAATAGGAATTAAATTAAACAAGTATGTTATGCTGATCCAGGGTTAATTTATGTTTGCTTAGAAAAAAAGGTTGTTTTTCCTTTGATGCAATATCGATAAATAGCATCACTTTTTACTTTTTTTTTTACATGTATATTGTTATTTGTTTTTAAATCAATCTTTTTTTTTTTAATGTGGCAAAATATAAATAGGAATCCACATAAAATCCCAAAAGCCCCTGAATTAGAAGCATACATTGTAAAGTATAGAAAAATATTTTTAGTAGAGACTGTTTATTAATTAATATAACAAATATAACCCAACATTCAATAAAAGTTAAATTTAACAGTGGAAACAGTGTGGAACAGTGGAAATCTTCAGCATTTATTTGTGATCTCAAGCAAATTCACCTATAAGACACTAGATATTCATGTATTTTATTTTTCAGTCATGATGACTTGGTGGTTGTATATCAAATAATTCTGTCCATCCCAAACTGAGCTCCAATATAGTGGTATTAAGCACTGAGCGTAAGTTAGGAGTAAAATGTCAAGGGATACTTTTTCCAATTGGGTGTGGTACATGGGTCAAAATACTCTAGTTGTGTTTTAATATACTGTATAATCGATTAGAGGAAATAGAGAAAGCATCTGAGCCATGGATCACTCACAAGAGCCATTTTGGTCATGTAGCCTGCCCTTACTTCCTCATACCTTGCATGTATATGTATTGTTAGAAGAACAGAAGAGAGGTACCGGGCTCCACCGTATCAAAATAATCCCTCTGCGGCTTCTGGTGAGGTGCTGCTCTAAAGGCGCCAACCCAGCGCCCGGCAAACAGCCAAAATCAAAAACAGGAACACAGAAGAGCGCACTCACATTTTCCAGGTAAAAAAGGTAGTGGTTTTAATCTTCAAACGTGATAGGAATACAAAACATATTCAAGATAAAGTGGGAAGTAGCAGAAACACTTGACGCGTTTCGCACGGTAACCCGTGCTTAATCATAAGTCATATGTATTGTTACATGTGTTGTTACAGATGCATAATTGCTTCTGGTCCTGCCAAAACTCTAAATCTGTGCAGTGTTCCAAAGTGATCCAATATTCAGTCACTCGTGCAGGATTATTTGATTTTACAAATGTAGTTTATAAGAAAATAATATTGCTCATACTTGTTACCTCAAAATGCTTGATGACAGTAAATAATCAGTTATAATAATAATATAATAATTTGCTATTTTTATAGCGTGTTTCTCCCTGAGTGTTTTAAATGGTATTCCTTTTGTGCACCGTTCACAAGATGTTGTGGTCTATTCACTGAAAGGTGAGTTGCAGGTGAGTTGAGGTGAGATGAACATTTCAGCTATTTACATTATGTGTTATACATTGTAGGTGGACAGACCTGACTGGGTTTGTTTGACGGGGGGAATCTCACCAGGTTTGTTCCTGCCCAATGTATAGCACAACATTGGCAAGATGAAATGTTCACATAACCTCAACTAACCTTTTAGTGAATCGCCCGCACTGTCTGTTTCCTCCATTGGTGTGTGAAAATATCAATCTCGCTGCACTTGCTCAATAGCTGGGGACGAGATGCTCATGTCACATGCCATCACACCAATCAGTGCTTTAGCTTCTTGACATGGAAGTCTGCAAGTGCATGTTAGACTTCCATGTAAACTTCAATTACTTCTGAACAGTGATCCTAACAGCATTGTTTGAAATCCTTTTAAATCAGACAGAAGGCTATGCAATAAAAATACATGGGCTTCTACAGGGCCTGCCTACATTTTGCTTCTTGGGGTGAAGAATTAAATGCCCCCCCCCCACGCCCCCACCCCAAAAAAAAAAAAAAAAATGTAAAAAGTCCCACAGTCATGATAATTAAAACTAAAATTAAACTTATCAAAAAGTTAAAATTCAACAGCACCTTGTGCAAAATAATATGAAATAGTGTATTGGCCCCAGTATAGGCTGGCCATGATTTCAATTTGTGCCTTAAATGTTTGAGCACTTAAACTTAATGTACAACATTTGTTATGTTTTGGGGAATTGCACAGCCATGTGGTAAAAAGAAAGTAATGGTAAAACAAACATTATTTTTATATGCCCACTAAAGCAATTCTGATATACATATTAGTAAAATATTATTTTCAAAGAGCTCACCCATAAGGTGAAAAGAAAGTAATAGCAAAACTTTATTATAATAATAGGCTGTGCAATTCCCTAAAACATAATATGTGATCAGTGACCTACAACAAAATCCAGATAGATATAGGCAGTGTCAAAGGAGTAAACCCCTGGATTGCTAGAAAGATATAGGGAGTGTCAGAGGGTTTAACCCCTGGATTGTTAGACAGATATAGGCAGTGTCAGAGGACTAAGCCCCTTAATCCATTACACACACTCACTTACATAATCTCACAAATACACAGACACAGTCTGTCACTCACACATACACAGTCTGTCACTCACACACAGTCTCTAACTCACACATACACACTTTCAAGAGCTCTTACCTTACCTGGTACCGGCAGGCAGCTGCAGTTTTGAGCTCTGTGTGAAGGAGGGACTGAGCCAATCAGGAGAGACTTCAGAACTCTATTCCAATCACAAGACTAATTGGCCTATTGGCTGAGACCTCCTTCTATCAGAGCTCTCAGTCTGTAACTTTGCATTGTAACAGATTGAGGCTGCCAGGACCGAGAAGAGAAAACAAGCAGCAAAGTGCCACCCCATGCCAGGGTGCCACCTGAGGCAATTGACCCAGTCTGCCCCATGGAAGCGCTGTCCTAACTAAACGTTGTCTAACTAAAAGTTGGCCTGAGAGGTTTAGTCCCCCTTTCATTTAACTATGAGAATTAAGCTTATTACGTGCCTTGCATAAAGTGCTGTTGATGTTTACCATGTAACCTGTTTGGTTCTGATGAAACATTTTTTTTAAATGGCTTTTATTTAACACTAGATTTCCAGTACATTTTTTCTTAAAATAATGCATTTAGTTTTCGGGGTTAATAGTTGTTTTTGTCATTGCAGAGTATTTTTAATAATACTCTTGAGGGTTACTTATATGATCTATTTATAGATATTAAATTCTTTTTAAACTGCATTGTTTTGCAAAGAAAAAAATAAACATAGTGTCACAGATCAGCCATGATTCTTTTGTCAGAATAGTGAGGCTATTTTTCTTGACACTTTTGGGATTATGTATGAATAATGATACTGTTTCTCTGTCTAGCCATGATTCCTTTAGAAATACTTTACTCCAGCATCTGTACCGATATCTATAAATCTGTCTCAATCATTGTTTTACATATAAAAGCAGGCAAAATTGTAAATCTTTTTTATTTTGTAACTTTTTATTATCAAACTTAAAAATGTGGTGCAGTGTAAATGAGAATTCTAGTGCAATCGTATCCTGCAAAACACTTAGATTACATTACATTAACATGTATTTGAATATCGCCAACAATTTACGTAGCGCTTGGTACAGATCAAAGAAGGGAACTACATACTATGCTAGACAAACAAAGACAGAATGATACAGGTGTTGGGTGGTTGTGTATTTCATATTCGCTTTCATGGGAAAGTATATTTAGAATAATAACAATAGTATTAATAACAAAGCCTTTAATTAGCAAAGGTACATTGAGATAATCTCTTGCTTCCAAGTAGGCCATGTGGTTGTTATCAATGCCCATCACTCTGCTGATGTTGTTATTATCAAAGTTCATGGTATTCATTTTGTCGACCATAGAAAGCTGAACAACTGGGTTGACCTCACCAGCACTCTCACCTGCAACCCTGAGGATTAAACACATTCAAGTTGGTGCATCAACCCAATTCTGGATCTCTTTCAAGAGCTTTATAACTAGTTACTCAACTGCCCCATGAGCTACTGCTCAGCTACATGCCATTGGATATGTATTTAAAACAACAGAGATGGGGTTAAGCCTTAACTTTGGTCAAACAGCTAGACGAGCTGGTTGTTTGAGTGCCCTGATATTCCAAAATATGGAGCTATTTTGTCACTGTATTTGGATTTAGTATTCCTGCTCGGTAAGCTCACTAACAATTTATGGTAAAATTGTTTGTTTTTGCATATTTGAAATTCCCATTGCATTCATGCATAAATAAACAGGTACAAACCTACCACATGTAGCTCTTGCTTACAAGACCAGGGCTACATAAAGGTCAGGAGAAAAATTTCTCACAAAGTCTTGGAGCGGAACTTGTTACAGCATGTTTAGGCTGATAGAGAGGTATCCTCTTACTTCAGGACTGGAATGCCAATCTTCATGCATTAAGTTAAAGAATAGTAGATGATAACTCACACAGAAAGATATCATGTTTCATTTGTCTGACCAAGTCCCATTCTAACTTAATAAACAATTACTTTTTTTTATTATTATGTGACCAGAGAATCAAAAATGTTGCATAGGTTTAAACTCAGCTAAATTTTGGGTTTATATAACAGCTTTCTATGAGGTTTACAAAGTCAGGTAACATAGGAAATCCAGCAGTACATATTGAAAAGAAAATATATAAAATCAATCGCTTTGCTCTATGTACTGTGTAAAAACACAAATAAATGGTCGTATTTCTAATACAGTTTGATTGCTACGGGACCATCTTTTGACTCTTTCCTTGTGTCTCAATCTAGGAACCATTACTCTGGAAAAGATATAAAGATGTGCTAAAAAAAGAGTGGCAAATTGTTAATAATTTGTTAAGTCATCAATGTTGCATTAGAAAAATAAAAAACACATTTCCTAAAAGACGGATCCGTGTCAGTATTTTTTTTTTTTTTTGCAGAGTTTTAAAGGAAACATACATCACTAATCTAAAAGATAGACAAGATTACTTTCACTGTTCCATTTCCACTGTATCAAAGTGCCTTTTCATCCTCAGTAACAGTCAATGTCTAACGTCTACATCTCCCTTCAAGTCTTATAACATACACATATAGAAACTTTTCCATTCACTTTGTCAGGCCACTTTTTTTCATGTGGATTCTTTCAGTTCAAAATCTTTAATCACCTTATTCCCCTTCTAATCCCATTCCCCTACACATTCACACAGTGTATATTTCTGTAAAATTGCATGCTGGATTTTGGAGAAATAGTGTTTGATATATATTACTTTACATAACATGCTGTCTGTGGCCATACTATTTTAACATACATTCTGGGCAAAATGATGTTAAATACTAACCAGAAGATGGGCTGATATTATACTCCTGTGGTTTTCTACATTTCTCCCAGTTGAAACATTATTCACATGCTTACCTTTTTTTTTTCTTTTTCACTCTTGGCAATAGTATACCTCCCAGCAGTCCTGCTTTGCACGGGACAGTCCTGCTTTTGGGACAGAGATAGAGCTCAGTGGGACAGCAGGACTAGGACCACAATCCCACAGTCCTGTTCACATTCTTTGGTGTCCCAGACACTGTAGAATGCTTACTGCACATGTGCAGCATTGTGCACATGAGCAGTAGCCATCCTGGCTTCAGATGTCAGGATCTAAAGTGTCTTACAGCACATGAGCGGTAGCAATGACACCCCCATCCACGGACACCACCTCCGGTGTCCAACACCCTCCCCAGACTCCGCCCCCAGTCTCCTGATTGGCCCGGGTGGGAAAATTGGGAGATATGCAATGGCCATGGCTCAACCATTTAACTTATTTTGTAACTTTATCACACCTTCCACTTTTTTATGGTAATTACAATGTATATGTTTTGTTTTTCCATTGTCTGTTTAACATGGGGAGGCTTTATAGATATTAAACATAGATAGCTATTAAAACAAGAGATGCTGTCCACGTGTTTGTCTGTCTATCTTACTTTTCAATAGCTTTTCTCTTTTTTCCAGCTTGTGCATCTCACAAAAAAGAGAAATTCTACAAATAGAGCACCTCTGTCTCTAAGATAGGCTTAAACTAGGATTGAAGCCAATGCCAGCTATGCTCTTGCCTTTCATAGACTTAACATTGAACAAAAGCCATTTTATGTACTGTTCTTGCTGAAAAGATACTGACTAATTGGCAGCCTGGCTTAGAATATTACAATAATGGGATTGAAATAAATGACACTATTCTTCTGAAGGTTTCATTTCGGATGTGGACTTTGCTGCTAAAAGTGAATTTAACCATACAATAAGCTACTAAGGCCTAACCATTTTTGGATGAGCTGCACACGCTCATTGCTATATGAAGAAGATTTGTAGTTATTATTACTAATATTCCTAGCCTAGTATACCCTATATGTGTGCATGGATATTAGAAATATATTGGCCCTTTGAGTCTCTGTTTGCTATTTAAATGTTCTTATCCTTTTTTGTATTTTGTAAAACTGAAACCAATACTAAAAAAAAGAAGTATATTGGCTACATGATCATATAATATGTATGAACCACTGCATCAAATGTAGCATTCCCTTTCATACATGAAAATGAGTTTTTTTTTTTTTTTCACTGTCATTATCAATTAATTATTAATTTAGTAAGGTGATAATGTCTATTAAAAATGCTGAAATCTAGTAACATTGTATCTTATTTTTAGTGTTTAGCAGATGTATAGAGTATATTATGGGCAGGTTCCATGACCTAATTCTGTTACATATGACAGATGTGTGCCATGGGGGGTTCTAGAACACAAATGATTTCCAGTGTCAACACTCATCTTTAACATATCCTGACTTAAAGTGTGCAACCTTGTTTAATATACACTGCTAAAGCACACATTTTCATGTGTTGCTGTGTCTGGGTGCATGATAACCATGTTGAAAATCTAATTATCTGTGTTAGAGTGAATATTGCAGTGTGAATGAAGCCTGCTGTGCTGTGAATGGATCTGATAAACACAATAAAATGAGCAGAGCATCCACATCTTTCAGATCCAGGAAAGAAACTATTGCTCATCCAGTTGTTCGGTGTGCTTAGTCAGTGGAAGGCAGAGTGGTACAAGAAAATCCCACTCGAATACCCTCTTCACTAGACACTATCTGGGTTTCTCTATTATATATATATGATCTAAATATCTTTCTTGGTTTTGTAAAGCGTGCATATTAATAAGCGCTGATACCTTTTTTAAGCTTATACTGTATTTGCTCGAATATAAGACAATGTTTTTTTCTGAAAAAGACCCCTCATCTTATATTCGATGTTGTCTTATAGTTTGACCTCAAATCAAAGTCTGACTATAAGACTGGGATCCAGGTCCCCTGCAAATTTTGGGGAGACAGAGACAATGTTGGGGGGAGGGAGGGAAGGGGAGACAGAGACATTGTTGGAGGAGGGAAGGGGAGACAGAGACAATGTTGGGGGGAGGGAGGGAAGGGGAGACAGAGACAATGTTGGAGGAGGGAAGGAGGGGGAGACAGAGAAAACATTAGGGGGAGGGAGGGAGGGATGGGGAGAGAGAGACAATGTTGTGGGGAGGGAGGGGGAGAGAGACAACATTGGGGGGGGGGAGGGAGGGAGGGGGAGAAAGGGAACATTGGGGGAAGGAGGGAGGGGGGAGAGAGGCAACGATGGGGGAAGGAGGGAGGGGGGAGAGATGCAGCATTGAGGGAGAGAGCCAGCATTGGGCAAGTCTGGCGGGAGGGGGAGATTGAGCATTTGCCAAGTCTTGGGGGTAGGGGCAGAATTGGCACATAAAAGGAAATAAAAATCATAATTTTTTATTAGATATGAAAAAGCAATTTACATGTGAATATATACAAGTTAAAATATTTTTCCTATAGGGTAGTCTTATATTCAGGCTTTTAGTTTTTTTCCTAAAGGAATATCCAAAGTATGGGGGGTCATCTTATAATCAGGGTTTTTATATTTGAGCAAATACAGTATTTCAAACTGTATTTATTATTAACCAGATGACTTGCATACAGGATCAGTTATTAAAACAGGACTACCATCATATTAATTGGGCTATTCCATAGGTCAGGGATCGAGCACCCCATGCACATGCGCACTATTTGAAGGGCAGTACACTGTGCACCCCTCCATCTGTTATATAGAAACATAGAAACCTAGAATTGAAGAGCAGACACAAATGGAGGAGCATACAAAGTACATCGATTAAGGAACAAACAGGCCTGTGTTAGTTTTAGGGTTGCCACCTTTTCTACAAAAAAAATACCGGCCTTACTGGTGCCTCCATAGACTTAACATTGGCACCAACCCAATTTTTTTACCAGCCTGCCGTTAAAATATGGGCTAGGTAGCAACCCTAGTTAGAATCTATTACCATCCATCCCAATGCTAACAGGGGTGGGAGAGAAGAGAGAAATTGCAGGTTTGATAAGTGCTACCTCTTTTCCACCAACACAGTAGTTTGTTTGGTGGGCAATAAAAAACTGAGTGGGGGGATAGTGAATGTTTTTTCCTGTTCCCTGGTGCATGAAAAGGTTAGGGTTATGTGCAATTGGGGCTCATATCAGTGATGCTGTCTGTGAAAAATCCAGTCCCATCTCCAAATAATTTACAGAGGTGGTAAGTTCTCACACCCCATGTCGTATCTTGTTGTGAGGTGCTTATCTTCCACCTGGATGATCTTGTTCTTCTTTTACCTCCAAAACAGTTAGTTTGATTGAGATTTGACTACTTTCCCTTGGTTTTCTAAACTCCAGCTAATGCAAATAAGAATTGTGTGAAAACTAAAGAGATTAAACAGAGCTGTATTTTTTGAAAGAGAACGTGATCGTCAGCTAACCAAAATGTGACAGCTCACTGGACAGTGAATTCACCAAGTACATGTATTTTACTGTTTTTGAGTCTAGGATAGTTGAGTTGAAAAATAATTTTATCCGTAAGGGCTACGACTCTGAGTCTGTGCCGCAAAGGCCCAAAGCAAGTGCAGAGATGAACTACATAAGAATACCCAGAAGGAGAAAACAAAAGGGAATAATTTACCATGTGCCACCACCTTCTAATGTAAATCCCCAGCTATTCGGAACATTATAATCTCTAATTGGCACATTCTGCAAAAGGATAAAAAGGTAGGACATCTCTTTAACGAGCAGCCCATGATGGCCTATAAGAGATTTTATCAGGTCTCACTGCATTAACTTGTGATAAAGGTTGCTGGTTTACACCAAACCAGGGGATGTACCCTAGTGGGTGAGTTAAAAACTGCTGCTGTGCGATGTGGCCAAACATTTTACATATCCTAGCAAAGGGACTGAATATGAGATCAAATCATACATCCCTTGTCAGACTGGTTTTGCTGTATATTTGTTATGTCCTTGTGTTCTTGGATATGTTGGTGAGACTATGTGCCCACTTCCGGTGAGGATACATGAACATAAAAGTGCCATCAGGACTCATAATGTAAAATCACCAATAGCCAGACATTTTGTGGACAAAGCCCATATGGTTGCCCAATTAAGATTTATGGGTATTGAGAGGATTAACAACCGAATTGGGTGTTGCTCAAGAAAAATCTACTTGAAGCGTAGGAAGATGTTCTGGGTTTATCAATTACACAGTGTGTAATACACACATTATCTCTTAAAAGGGCTGAATGAGGAAAGGGACCTTATGGTTTACGCTTTATAATTCTATCAATTATATGTTTCATTTCTCTAACACAGGTATTTCTTCATGCAATCAGCTGTATATTATGTACCTCTTCCCAGGGCCGATCCTAGGGTCACGGGCGCCTGGGTGCAGGTTTTCTTTTGGCGCCTAAAAGTGGGCGTGGTTATATTATGAACTCCTCCCCTTTAGACATGTCTGTTCCAGACGCCCATTAGAGCACAAACTTTATTTTGATGTAAAGGACAAACACAAACTTTTATTTTAAATAAAGATATATATTTTGCCATAATACTGTGAAGTGGTTTTATTTATTTATATGATGCTCAGCCAGCAACATGGGAGAGTTTTTGCTGGCTAGCAGAATGAGTTGTTACTACCGTTCCCATGATGCCCAACCAGCCAAAGTCTGGCTGAGCATCACTGGAAAAGAAGTACACAAGGAGCGATAAATAATATTCCACAATGCCAGTCACTCACGTGTCTCTCTCTCCCCATGTCCCCATGTCACACACAGTAAAGGAAGAGAGTATATTTAAAAGAAGAAAAACTACCACAACTAGAGGACATAGTCTTAAATTAGAGGGGCAATGATTTAAAAGTAATATCAGGAAGTATTACTTTACTGAGAGGGTAGTGGATGTATGGAATAGCCTGCCAGCAGAAGTGGTAGAGGTAAACACAGTCAAGGAGTTTAAGCATGCGTGGGATAGACACAAGGCTATCCTAGCTATAAGACCGGGAACGGGGACTAATAAAAGTACACAAAAAAAATTGGGTAGACTAGATGGACCGAATGGTTCTTATCTGCTGACACATTCTATGTTTCTATGTCTTTCTCTCTCTTTCCCCATACCCTCATGTCTGTCTCTAACTTCCTATACCCACATGTCTGTCTCTCTCTCCCCACTCATACCCAATGTCTGTCTCTCTCTCTCTCTCTCTCCACCAATACCCAATGTCTGTCTCTCTCTCCACTCATACCCAATGTCTGTCTCTCTCTCTCTACAATCATACCCAATGTGTGTGTGTCTCTCTCCACTCATACCCAATGTGTGTGTGTCTCTCTCTCTCTACAATCATACCCAATGTGTGTGTCTCTCTCTCTCTACAATCATACCCAATGTGTGTGTCTCTCTCTCTTTCTCCACTCATACCCAATGTGTGTCTCTCTATCTCTATCCACTCATACCTAATGTCTGTCTCTCTCTCTCCCCCCTCCTGCCCCCATGTCTGTCTCTCTCTCTGTCTCCACTCCTGCCCCATATCAGGCACTTTTCATAGGCTGCGCCAGCACAACGAGCACAAACCAACTTAAAACTACGCATTCAGCGTTCTTGTGAATCTGTTTTATACATTGTCGCACATGCCGATTGCACCAGCGTGCGCCGTGTTTATACATGTCCCCCAATGTTTATTTGTGATTATGTATGGGTGCACATACATAATTAAATACAGTCACATAATCACACACATAGACATAGACACACATATATACAGTCACACACGCAGTCAGTCACATACACACAAACACACATATACAATCACATACATACACATAAATTTACAGTCACATATGCAGTCAGTCACATTCATATACATACACACAGAAATGCTGTCGCCCTCCCTGCTTAATTACCTTTATGTGCAGGGAGGAGGACGTTCTCGATGGCAGGGCCGCAACCAGGAATTTCATGGCCCCTTATTGAACACATTTTCTGCCCCCTCCCCCAATTAATATGTCAGGGTTATGCCAATTAATATGTCAGGGTTATGCCAATTAATATACCAGGGTTATGCCAATTAATATGCCAGGATTTAGCCAATTAATATACCAGGGTTATGCCAATTAATATACCAGGATTTTGCCAATTAATATGCCAGGATTATGCCAATTAATATGTCAGGATTATGCCAATTAATATGCCAGGATTATGCCAATTAATATGTCAGGGTTATGCCAATTAATATGCCAGGATTTTGTCACTCAATATGTCAGGATTATGCCAATAAATATGCCAGTAATTTGCCAATTAATATGTCTGGGTTATGCCAATTAATATTCCAGGAATTTGTCACTCAAGATGTCAGGATTATCCCAATTAATATGTCAGGCTTATGCCAATTAATATGTCAGGGTTATGCCAATTAATATACCAGGGTTATGCCAATTAATAAACCAGGATTTTGCCAATTAATATGCCAGGAATTTGCAAATTAATATGTCAGGGTTATGCCAATTAATATAACAGGGTTATGCCAATTAATATGCCAGGATTTAGCCAATTAATATACCAGGGTTATGGCAATTAATATACCAGGATTACGCCAATTAATATGCCAGGATTATGCCAATTAATATGTCAGGATTGTGCCAATTAATATGCCAGGATTATGCCAATTAATATGTCAGGGTTATGCCAATTAATATGCGAGGATTTTGTCACTTAATATGTCAGGATTATGCCAATTAATATGCCAGGAATTTGCCAATTAATATGTCTGGGTTATGCCAATTCATATGCCAGGAATTTGTCACTCAATATGTCAGGATTATCCCAATTAATATGTCAGGTTTATGCCAATTAATATGTCAGGGTTATGCCAATTTATATACCAGGGTTATGCCAATTAATAACCAGGATTTTGCCAATTAATATGCCAGGAATTTGCCAATTAATATGTCAGGGTTATGCTAATTAATATGCAGGATTTTGCCAATTAATATGCCAGGGTTATGCTAATTAATATGCCAGGAATTTGCCAATGAATATGTCAGGGTTATGCTAATTAATATGCCAGGAATTTGCCAATGAATATGTCAGGGTTATGCCAATTAATGTCAGGGTTATGCCAATTAATATGCCACAATTTTGTCCCTCAATATATCAGGATTATGCCAATTAATATGTCAGGATTTTGCCCCACAGTATGCTCGTTTGCCACCCTCCTCCCCCCTGCTCCACTACTTACCTCTGCTCGGTCTCCCGCCTGGCCCAGGACGCCTGCTTGATGGTGTCTGCAGAGGCTGACACCGGTATCTAGTTTCTTCTGTCGGATGTCAGCTGACATCTGGCAGAAGAAACTAGATGCCGGTGTCTGCCTCTGCAGACACCATCCTCCCTGCAGCCAATCAGAGCGCGACGGGGGCGGAGCTTGCACCCGTCGCGCTGTGCTTGGTGTGATAGGGAGGTTCGGTAACCGCAGGCGCTCACCTGCGGCTCACACCTCCTTGTCACACTAATTACAGCGCGACGGGTGCAAGCTCCGCTCCCGTCGTGCTCTGTGATTCAGGCACTTCTCCTCCCGTGCTCCTGGGCGCGGTGCACCCCGTGCACCCGCCCAGGATCAGCCCTGCCTCTTACGAATTGTGATGTCAGGTATGGCATGATCTTCTTCACTTGGGTATAATTGTTTATATTTCTTGTAAAATTTTGTATATTATTTGCATTTTAAATATTTGTCTTTATCAAATTTACAGCATGCTTCATATGCGACTTTATCTGTCAAGAAAAAATAGACATTCTGAATATGCTAAGTTTCTGGTGACAATGAATAGAAAGAATACACCTGTATATGCATTTCACAGATTGTACACTTTGCGTGCATTTAAGCATCTAATAACATTATCTATTATTTCCCAGTTGGGTCTAAGAGCTTTGACTATGGGAGACTCATTACTCACTTGTTTGTACCCTCTTCATTTGTTGCGATGTTGTATATATGTTTTTTTACACAATGGTAATGTTGAAATAAGGCTTGTTTCATATAAATATATGCTGTGGTTTCCAGATTTAAACAGCACATATTTACATTTCTATGACTTGTTTGGTTATTATGTTGCATCCTCATCTTGTTGTAATATGCTCATGCGTGATGTCATGATGCACGACGTTAAGATGGCGGCTGCCATGGCGCTTAAACGGAACTTTGGCCACAGGTATTTAAGCATTTCTTTAATCTATTGTGTTTGTGGATTTCCCCTGAGAAAGCCCTAGTGGGATATCCAATACCCGTGTCAGCTCTACTGTCTATTTGATACATAGCCTATTATTAAGCGCCTCTAAGCACAAAACGTGTGAGACATCTGGCGTACTAGGTCTCCTACTTGCCATGCAATTTTTATATGTTTGCACTTTACTGCTTTGGCTGAAATAAATATTTATAAAATCATTTTTCATCCTTCTTCTTTTTTTTTTGCCTGCGTTGAAGAAAATTGTGGAGTTTTGTAGGAGGGGGCAGCTCCAGTCTTTGGGAGGAGTGTACTTTATATTGCCCATATATTCCAGTTTTTTGCTTTTTTTTGTATTTGATACATTGCTACATATTTATGTATGTGTTTAATTGTGTTAATTGTATACACTGACTGGATATCTTTTAAAATATTTTAATGTTGATCTATGTGATAGTTAACCTACTACCAATTTTTGCAGATTTGTGTGTCAGTGTAACTTTACTATTTCATGTGTGTGCTTTCTACACATTATTTTGATTACATTTGTCCCTGTGTGGACAGGCCTGGGGTGTGGCACCATACTGCTACTTCCTTCTTCTTATCTCTGTTTTATAATTATAATTACATTGTGGAACAGTATACATTGACAATGCACATGCCCTTACTTTATCAAGGTTCCCCATGCAGTGGGTAGCCAATGAACAGTCTAATATGGTTACATTAAGTAAAGCATGCATTTGTATAGCAATGCTGAGTATATTGATTAACATGTAAGAGGAAGGTCGAATTCTACTAACCTCTATGACTCATACATGCTTTTGTTATTTTTTACCTTTGATTTATGTTTTTATATGTAACCAAGATGCAGCTGCCCAGAGATAATTAATGCTTTTGTCTGCCCTGTTGCAGCAGAGGGGTTACAATAAATAACTTTCTGAGTTTTATTTTGATGACTTTACAAGCAATGTAGAAATGTTTAAACGTATTGTGTGAAATGATCGAACAATAAAGAACCTCTTATTACACCCCCATTAGGATTCATAGATCAGTTTTAGCTTAAAGGTGAAAGTCTGGTTCCAACAAAACTAAAATAATAAGATAAAATCTCAGTTGAACAAAATATGTTGGAACAAGGAGATAATCCTTAGAGAACTCCACTTAAAGGTCAAACAAGGAATTATTAAATTTTATAGTGAATGTCATGGAGACAATTTGCACTCTTTTCTAGCAAGATTAGTAAGGGAACTAACTCTATTGTATCTAGGGTACTATGTGAAGTTACTGTACTCAAGGGCCTTGGCTATCGATGTTATATATTTTTAACATGACAATATTTCATGGTATAATTTATGTAGGTGTTAGCTACTTATACAATTGTTAATTACATTTATGCTCCTAGGGTTAAGTAAGTAGGAAGCATGGTCTGACTGTTGTTATATGGTTTGTGGAGCCCAGGTACGAAAGAAGATAATGCATTCATGTTACTGGTGGGCATTAGGGGACTGACTTCCTGTCCTTTTTGTTGAGAATGAGTCAGGTAGTAAATAAAGTGAAAAATGATATAGGGGAGGAATATGGGTGGAGACATGGCATGACATGAGTAATAGTTTATATTTGGGGAACAAATGCTCCAGTGATGGGTTGGAGCTTAGTGAGTGATTGTAGACAAGCGAAGTTCTACAGCAGGTTCTGAAACTGAAGAAAGTTAGCCACACTCAGGTGGAGGAAGCAAGGGCCTGAAAGTGAGAGGCCAACTTCCGCATTTGGCTTCACAATCAGACTTAGAGAATCTCCAATACAGACTACAAGAAAATAATCATTATAGTATCTAATAAAGGTTGCAATGTTTGAAGTATTCTTGCCTGACCTGCACCTATAAACGTTTCCTGCTAGAGTATCAGGTTATAATGTGCATCAAGGCTGTCAGTTGGCTTTATGGCCTTATTATCCAGGAGTCAGGACTAAAGGATGATCGAAGAACTTGTGAAAGTTATATAATCGAAGATTTGATTACGTATGAATTTACCAGTGTTAAAATTCCCCCTTTGTGTCTCTCTCATATATACACATATACAGGGGTGACATCCTCAACAAAAATGCCAAAAGCACAATAGCTCGGCATTTTTCAGAGCACTATAACTCTTCTGTGTTGGGCTTAAAAGTCTGGGGGGTGGAAACGTTTAAAATAAGTCCAAGGGGTGGTAATGTGCTTAACCAACAACTGCAGTTGGCATGCTGTTAGATACATGACCTTAGATGTTTACATCCTCTAGGCATGAATGAAGAATTGAATCAGGTTTTTTTTGTGATATTGGTTTTTGTGATTTTTCACTCCCAGTGTGAGAGAGAGAGACTTATGGTATTCTGTAAAGTTTATAAAGTTTTCCTCCTTCCTTCTCACTCTGTTTCTTAGGTTTAATTTTTTTAAAGGGTCCTTCATGATGTTTATCAATGTGCATGACTATTATCATTTGTTATTTTTTAATATTTTTATTATTTTGTATTATTAATTGCTATATTTAACATAGTAACATAGTAATTTAGGTTGAAAAAAGACACAAGTCCATCAAGTTCAACCCTTCTACCTATCATTTCAGCGTTTTGATCCAAAAGAAGGCAAAAAAAACCCCCTAAGGAAGCTTTTTCGAATGTTGCCTCCTAGGGGGAAAAAAATTCCTTCTTGACTCCAAAAGGGCAATCAGATTTCTCCTTGGATCAAAAAGCTCTATTATTAATGCTCATTCTATTATTAATACCCCTGTATGTTCTGCTTTTCTAAAAAAAACATCCAGACCATTTTTAAATGCATCTATTGTGGTTGATAGCACTACCTCTCTTGGCAGTGAGTTCCATAATTTTATTGTCCTTACCATAAAGAATCCCTTCCTTTGCTGCCTATGAAATCTTTGCTCTTCCAGTCTCAGGGGGTGACCTCTTGTTCTTTGTACATTTCTATTAATGAACAGGTCCCTGGAGAGCTCCTTATATTGGCCCTGCACATATTTATAGAATGTTATCATATCCCCTCTAAGACGCCTTTTTTCTAAAGTAAATAAATGCAATTTTTTAAGTCTCTCTTCATAACTAAGATCCTCCAATCCCCTTATTAATTTTGTAGCTCTCCTTTGCACTTTTTCTAGTTCCTTAATATCCTTTTTAAGGACTGGTGCCCAGAATTGTACTGCATATTCAAGGTGAGGTCTTACCATTGATTTGTAAAGAGGCAAGATGATGTCCTCCTCCCGTGAATCTATACCTCGTTTTATACATGCCAATATCTTATTGGCCCTTGCAGCTGCTGACTGGCATTGGGCACTGTTGCCAAGTTTGTTATCTACAATGATTCCTAAATCCTTTTCGTTAGTAGTTTTTCCCAGGGAAATACCATTTAACGTATATGTTGCTTTGTTATTATTTTTTCCATAATGCATAACTTTACATTTGTCTATATTGAACCTCATTTGCCACTTTCTTGCCCAGTTCCCTACTCTGTCCAAATCTTCCTGTAAAGAAAAAGAAAATATTTATATTTTTATTTTCATTATATAGTTTATTAAGTTGTTTCAAAATATTTTTTTTCTTTTTGGTGTTTTTCTTTTTGAGCGTTAGTCAATAGTCCACCTAATTGCTCACCTGTGTAATTGAGCAGTGATCACTGGGCTGGGAAATGGCAAGCAAACTAGCCTGGATGATGCCTTGAACGACAGTGAAATGCCCGTTGACATTAAATGATGCTGTGGTCCATGGATGTAATGTTCATTGATATGGATCACTCATCCTGTTCATCTGACTTATGTGGACTCTAATGTGAGGCAGCTAAAATGACAGTCGTTAACCTGTGTGTGCACTTTGCGAACTGTGCGATAATTTTTGCAGCGGTCAAAGCGAATGGGTATAGACTGGCATGAATGCCAAATTGATTGCCTGGTAACAGGCTCCTGTCGGCAAAATATATACCTGAAACAGCAAGCGGACACGATGTGAACAGAGTCTTAAGCAACAAGCTACATATTGTCAACTCCGAAGAATAATTTGCCAGCTTTGGAAACAGTTCTCATATTTGAGAGTCCGTAGGTGAATTTGGAACAACACTTTGCAACCGGCTCCCCCTTTGTACATTAATTTTTAGAGTTTATTAGATTTTAGAGAGAAGGATGGTCTCTCGATAAAGCCAGGAGGGCCGACTATTATTCTGGAAGTACAGTTTACATCACTCCCTGCTACCCAACTCGGTGGATGTTCCCAGAGGCATGTGAAATAGTGGAGAGTGACCCATGGATTTATTTTGGGTGAAGGATTTAAAGCACATATCTGGAACACAGCCTGTATCAACTGTTGCTTATCCTGCTGACTTTTAAATAGTGGCTATTCTGTTTGCAATATAAGGATGCTCCGGTATGCTTAATATTCACCTGCTCTGCATACATCTCTCATGATTACATTTTCAGACTGATAAGCAGGTTCCATTTACACATTACCTCCATTCTATGAGGTCATCATTTAATACTGACCTGTTCTGCTAAGCTCATATATGTTGCCTCTGATATTATATGATCAATTCTGAATATTCATTATGTCTGCTTATAACGTCTGAGCCACATAGGCAGATAGTATTTGACATTACTCAGGGCATTTTACTGCATTGTAATTGTATTATTATGTGTCTGGGTGGGTATTCACTTTGCACTAATATTTCAAAGGCATTTTTATTGGTATTGATTTTTTTATATTACTCATTTTTTCAATATATCTTGTTTTAGTTGTTTATATATATTATTTTCTGAATGAAATAATAGATTCAGTGTATATTTGGTCAGGGTTTTGTATTCCCTGAGTTCCATCTGAAGGAATTCTATCCTTCTTTGGTTTTTGTTTTCTGTTCCTCACCTTTACTCCTTACCATCCTCATACTATAAATGTGCCATAGGGTTGGGGCATGAACATTAAATATATTTGTTTATGCAAGCTTTGTTATTGTGTTGTTGCTCTTTCTAAGTCTCTCATATATGCGTTGCTAGGTCTCCAAAAGATCCGGGGCTGGAGCCCATGACAGTTTTGATAGAAGTGGAGTAAATAAGCTCACATGCTTAGGCAGCAAACAGACTGATATAATTGACGCCAATGAACAATAGGTATATATGGGTATATATATCAGGGCGCAACAAATCCTGGGCACCAGGAAATTATACCTGGCGCCTGGTTATTGTTGTCCCTGCCTGGTGCCCTCACCGCTGGGATCATTTTATTTATTTATTTATCCAGCGGAGCGCGAGGGAGCATTGTGTGCACTGGCTGCACAGTCCTCCTGCTCCATCCCCACATGCACCGCACTATAGTGCCTGAGCGCTGAGTTTGCTCAGTGGGTCTAGAAACAACAGCAGGGCACAGACCAGGCTATAATGAGGTATAGCAGCCAGGAGGGGGACATATTGATAGATGCACTTTTTATATCGTAAACAACAACAAAATTGCTGACTTGTGCGTAAGTGTATGTGACTGACAGTGTGTGTGTATGTGTGCGTATATGACTGACTGCCTGTGTGACTGACTGTGTGTTTATTTGACTGACTGTGTGTGTGTGTGTGACTGACTGCATGTCTGCCTGTGACCCACTGTATGAGTGTGTGACTGACTGTATGTCTGACTGTGACTGATTGTATGTATGTGACTGACTGTATGTGTGTGTCTGTCTGTTACTGATTATATGTGTGTGTGTCCGTCTGTGACTGACTGTGTGTGTGTGTGTGTGTGTTTATGTGTGACTGACTGTATGTCTGCCTGTGACCAACTGTATGTGTGTGCCTGTCACCAACTCTATGTGTGTGCCTGTCTGTATGTGTGTGTGTGTCTGTCTGTGACTACCTCCACAGCAATAAAACTCACAGTAATGTGCAGTGTGTGAGTGTATCACAGTCTCAAGAGCAATAAAACTCACAGTAATGTGCAGTGTGTGAGTGTATCACACACACATGCTGCACATTACAGTACCACAATACACAATAAGACTCACAGCACACAAAAAAACCATTACTCGAAGTTACACTTATACACATAAATACACAGCCACAAATACACACACATACAGCCACATATACTCACACTTGCACAGTCACACATACATACACACACCCTTACACACAGACACACAATCCCACTTATACACACACACTTGTATGTGAGCAAATTCCCCTGAATTCAAAATAACTGAGCATTGCATACGTTGCATACACCATTTACCAAACTTTGAGAAAAAAGTTGACCAACAGTCTCATAATATGTCATAATATAGGGGATATCATGCACACACAGACACCCACCCTTACACCCCCACATAGACAAACTTACACTCAAACACTCTCTTACACACACACATCCAGACAACCTTACACACAGACACCCTTATACACACAGATGGCCTTTCCCACACAGATATTCTGCCACACAGACACGTGTGTAAACCTGCAACTCTCACACGCACATCATAAATATTTTTATTTTTTAATAAAAAGGGGTCAAAAACCTGTGGAGAATAGGCTGAGGTATGAAGGTATGCTCCTTCTACCATCTCATAAAGGAGGGAAGTGCAGGGAATTCAGATGAGATTTCAACTGAATGGGAGAATTTTTCCAACTTTGCTACTTTAGACTTAATTTTGAAATTCCCATCTCACTTCCCTGAACTTCTCTCTTTCATGAGTAAAGCCCATAATATAATGAGCAGCACATTCACTCATAATGAATGGGTTTAATACTATAACCAGGTACATGGGATGTTTAATGCCATGTGTATTGACTTTTATTGCCATGAATATAAAGACTATATATAAAGATGTGATAATCAAGTGTGAAAATAAAAATAATATGAGATGATAACATTGTTTCACACTTGATTATCACATTCAATATGAATAATAGTCATTAGTCACATTTTCTCCTAGTAATCTCACTGGGATGCACACTCACACTCTGCCACTCATAACTCTGCCACTCACGGTTTCACTCTCGTACACTTACACACTGCCACTCACACACACACTCATAACTCTGCTGCTCACGCTTACATTCTCACACACTCTGCCACTCACACACATACACACGCACACTCATAACTCCACTCATACTTACACTCACTCACACACACTCATAACTCTGCTGCTCACACTTATACTCTCACACACTCTGCCACTCACACACATACACATGCACACTAATAACTCTGCCACTCATGCTTACACTCACACACACACACTCATAACTCACCTGCTCACACTTATACTCTCACACACTCTGCCACTCACACACATACACATGCACACTCATAACTCTGACACTCACGCTTACACTCACACATGCTTCCAAACACTCGCACTCTGCCTCACACACTTACACTCTACCACTCACACACACAAATACACACTCATAACTCTGCCATTCACGCTTACACTCACACACACTTACGCTCTTCAAAACTCTCACTCACACACTTACACTTACTTAGACGCTGCCACTTATACTCTTCCACTCACATAAATACACATGCACACTCATAAATTTGCCACTCACACCCACTTACACTCTGCCACACACACACACATGCACACTCATAACTTTGCCACTCACACCCACTTACACTCTGCCACTCACATACATACACATGCACATTCATAACTCTGCCACTCACATACATACACATGCACACTCATAACTCTGCCACTCACACCCACTTTCACTCTGCCACTCACATACATACACATGCACACTCATAACTCTTTCACTCACATACATACATACATACACACTCATAACTCTGCCATTCTCACTTACACTCTGCCACTCACGTTCAGAGCTGAGCGTGAGGAGGCGGGGCCGAGCGCTAGGGGGCGTGGCCAGAGTATCCATTCGGGGCTATGGAGGGGAGATCCGGGGCTTCAGCCCCAGTAGCCCCCCCCTAGCGACGCCTCTGCATATATGCCTGATGGAGGGACCTATGTAATCTTGAAAGCTATGCTTAGTTAATCAATAAAGGTACATTGTACTCTCCCAATACCAGCATATACACTATGAGCAGGGCCGGACTGGGGATAAAAACCAGCCCTGGAAATAATTGCATACCAGCCCCATATCATGACATCATTATACCAGCCCCATAGCATGACATCATTATACCAGCCGCATAGCATCACATCATTATACCAGCCCCATAGCATGACATCATTATACCAGCCCCATAAGCATGACATCATTAAACTAGCCACATAACATAACATCATTATACCAGCCTAGGGTTGCCACCTTTTCCACAAAAATACCGGCTTTGCTACTGCCTCCATAGACTTAACATTGGCAGCAAGTCATATTTTTAACGGCCTTGTGTTAACATTATTTTTCTTGTTCATAAAAGAGAAAACCATTTCAAAGCCCATTTGAAGAGTATATTATTTGTAGATAAAACTGATATATAACTCTGCCTAGGGCAATATATGCCCCCAGTATGTACACAAGGTTATATCAAACACAGTGCCCTAATATAATCCCCATGCACATTGCCATATGTAAGTACCCCAGTATGTACACAAGGTTATAGGAATTGCCCTGTGCATGGGGTATATATCAGGGCAGTGTGTGAGATTTAAACTTGTGAACATACTGGGTGGATATATTGATTTACCCCAGCACCCTGACTGCCCTTACAGAATGTGCACAACCCATGGCCTATCCCAGTTCTCATATTGCATTCACAGGACTTGCCCCAGACAGAACTTATCCTAGCACATAGATTGCACTCACAGGACTTGCCCCATACAGGACTTACCCTAGCACATAGATTGCACTCACAGGACTTGACCCAGCACCTAGGACTTACCCTAGGTCACAGTCTGCACTCACACAACTTGCCCCAGCACCTCAGAAAGCCGATTGCAGTTACATGACTTGCTCCCGCACTTAGAATGCACTGACAGGACTTGCCCCGGCACTCAGGACTTACCCCATCACTTAGATTGCACTCACAGGATATGCCCCAGCACAGAAGAAGGTTCCAGCTTCGTGTAGGAGGGAAGAGGCGGCCATATCAAATATGGCCGCAAAAGTTGTCTGGCACACGGGGGACACTGCACTGCTACTTTTACTGAGAATGTTTGCTATTTGATACACATAGTCATAAACCCTTACAGTCACACTTACACACATACACAGTCACACATACATACAGAAATACACAGGCACATACAGAACTACACACTTACAGTTAGACACACCTACAGTCACACTTACAGACATACACACAGTCACAATTGCAGACACACAGTAACATGTACACTGTCACACACGCAGACACACAGAATTTTTTTACACTTACACGCAGTCACACTTACAGACAAAAAGTTACATTCACACTAACAGACACACTTACACTGTCACACATGCAGACACACTTACATATACACATGTTTTTTTTAAAATGCTGTTTGCAGGGAGGTGGATGTACACACATACAGAAATACACACACACTTACATACAGTCACACTTACACACAGTCACAGTTACACTTATACAGCCACACTTACACACAGTCACACGTATACAGACACACTTACACACAGTTACACACACAGTCACACTTACAGACACACTTACACACAGTTACACACACAGTCACACTTACAGACAAAAAGTTACACATTCACAATCACAGACACACTTACACACTGTAACACATGCACACTGTCACACATGCACACTGTCACACATGCACACTGTCACACATGCAGACACACTTACATATACACACACGTTTTTTTTTTTAAATGCTGTTTGCAGAGTGGTGGATATACACACATGCTGAAATACACACACTTACATACAGTCACACTTACAGACAAAAGTTACACATTCACATTGACAGATACATTTACATACAGTAACACATGCACACTGTCACACACGCATACACACTTACACATACACACAAGTTACACACACAGTCACACTTACAGACACACTTACACACAGTTACACACACAGTCACACTTACAGACAAAAAGTTACACATTCACACTCACAGAGACACTTACACACTGTAACACAAGCACACTGTCACACATGCAGACACACTTACATATACACACACGTATTTTTTTTTAAATGCTGTTTGCAGAGAGGTGGATATACACACATGCTGAAATACACACACTTACATACAGTCACACTTACAGACAAAAAGTTACACATTCACATTGACAGATACATTTACATACAGTAACACATGCACACTGTCACACACGCATACACACTTACACATACACACAAGTTACACACACAGTCACACTTACAGACACACTTACACACAGTTACACACACAGTCACACTTACAGACAAAAAGTTACACATTCACACTCACAGACACTCTTACACACTGTAACACATGCACACTGTCACACATGCACACTGTCACACATGCAGACACACTTACATATACACACACGTATTTTTTTTTAAATGCTGTTTGCAGAGAGGTGGATATACACACATGCTGAAATACACACACTTACATACAGTCACACTTACAGACAAAAAGTTACACATTCACACTGACAGATACACTTACATACAGTAACACATGCACACTGTCACACACGCATACACACAAGTTACACCCACAGTCACACTTACAGACACACTTATACACAGTTACACACACAGTCACACTTACAGACAAAAAGTTACACATTCACACTCACAGAGACACTTACACACTGTAACACAAGCACACTGTCACACATGCAGACACACTTACATATACACACACGTATTTTTTTTTAAATGCTGTTTGCAGAGAGGTGGATATACACACATGCTGAAATACACACACTTACATACAGTCACACTTACAGACAAAAAGTTACACATTCACACTGACAGATACACTTACATACAGTAACACATGCACACTGTCACACACGCATACACACTTACACATACACACAATTTCTTTCTTTTTTTTTTAAAATTCGGTAGGTTTGAAACGGTGCCTGCCTCGTATAACTGTAGAGGCAGGACACCGTTATTCATTTTTTTCCCCTGAGCGCCGGATGTAGGTGACTGCCTCGGGGGAAGGGAAGGGCAGAGCACTCGTAAAGCGGCCCCGGCGGCCGCGTTCTTAAAGCGGCCCCAGCGGCCGCCTTCTTGAAGTCTGGTCGGCCCCAGGAAAGACGGCCTACCGGGATTTTTCCCGGTATCCCGGTAGGCCAGTCCGGCCCTGACTATGAGGTCATGTATTTGAAATGTTCTGAACACAGTAAATGACCAAGTCATAATTAAAATTCTGTGAATGATTCTGATGTTATCTGACTTTCAGATGTTCTAATCTTTGACACCTAAGATAATAGAGAATTGACAGCAACATAAAAGTGATAGATATTCGTACAATCTGTTTTTAATTACTCTTTGAAGATACATTTTCCACCTAATTGCATTAAAGTTTATAAAACTTAAATTCCAACCTTTAAAAAGTAATGTCTTTAATTTATCTATAGTGTGTGTTATTTCTTTCAAAACAGTTGAATGATAATTGAACAGGATATCATTTATGTAAATGTAATTAGTTGAGAAACATGATCAGAAGATATATAGCAGTAACGGAAAATGTACTGCTCCAAGGGGTATTACTCTAATTATTCAGCTCGTTATACAGTTCCTCAAGATTTAATCAAATAGCAATAAATTGCAATAGGCTAATGTCCCATCCCAAATAAAACAGTAATAAACCAAAGCTTCTAAAACTTGGTACAGCCTTTGACAACAGGTCGTCCTGAACTTCTTTTTATATATTGTGTAGCTTAAGATTAACATGCACACATCGTAATTAAAACTCATAAAGCATTTTAAGACATAGGAGACTTTTTATTTCTTGCAATCAAATCGTCTCCAAGAAAAAATGATTGAAGTTACCTGGACAATAAAAGAGAAATATTTGATATCCATTAGTGTGCTTTAAAAAAAAAAAAACACTCAAGCAATACGGAAATTTCTAGGGAACAAAACGAGATCACAAAAAATATTCTTGGCTGATGGAATAGAGTGAAAACAGGGCAGAGATAACAAATTGGACACTTGCGTCTATTTAAAAAAAAATCTTAATGAGACAAAATGTTAATTTCCCACTGTTACTTTATCTAATAAAGTAAAGAGCAATAACAGTTTATTTTCTTTTTAAATACTAGGTGCATTGATTCAATTGGGGATATAAAAATGTTTACATTAATTAGATTTCAAAATGTAAAAAAATATATTAAAAATATAATAATCATTTAAAAAAAACTATTTTACATTGATTAAAGAAAATGATAGCACGTAGAATGTTCAAGATGGTTTGATGGTAATGTACAGGTACAACTTGTTACAATTTCATCTTCTTGGTTATGGAATAATGCCCCAATGGCTACCATGTGCCTTCCATTTTAAAGTCTAAGGGAGTGTCCATGATGCATGCAAAAGCATTGCTAGTACTGTGTGTGTATGTTTTGTTTATCTTAAATTTAGCATAATGTTTCTGCAGGTACGTCCATAGAAATTAATATTCATCTGTACTAAAATCAATTAATTGGATAGCTAGAGGAGAATGAAAAAGAGGCTCTAACAGTGAAAAGTTGAGGATATAAAAAACATGCCAATTCCGAATCTGTTATTAATATTATGCTGTAGGTGTAACATTTAAAGAGTTCTTGGCGTTGACAGCTTTAGTCCCTTATTGCCCTTTGGCAATTGTGTGGAAGGGAGATGAAAATTAAACTAAGTGGAGCCTGCCCCTGACCTCCAGCACCTTCCAATCACCCATAGCACACTTCCTAGATTTTGTTTTTCAGTTATGGTTAGGGCTAGTGTTAGGGCTAGGATTATATTAGAATGCAAAAAGTGGAGTCCAGACCTATAAATTGCAGGAGTGTCTCTGTATTGTACAATAGGAAGGTCTTTTTGGTCCCTGATAAAGAAAACACATTAAGAGATAAAGCCCCATAAGCAACAGTATTTAGCGTTAGGACCCACCAATATTGGAGTACTTTAACGTAGTGGTGGGCTTAACATAATATAACCATTTATGTGACCAAATCTCCAATTTTGTTTTCTTGGAAAGGTGTTTTTAAGTAGCTTTAATGAAACCCATAGCTTTAAGAGTTTTTCTCCCACCTGTTTTGATGTGAGTAAGCTGATCTTTGGATTTTGTATAAATATATATGTATATGTGTATATAAAATAATAATAATGGGTTATCCCACAGAGCAGTGCTCCTCAAACAGGGCACCCAGGGCACACCAGCATTCCAGAGCACAACACAATCAAATAGATATAACGAAAACAATCGCACTGTGTTAAATTTACTAACAGGGGACAACAAAGTCTAAAACATTTTATGAAACCCTGTATTAAAATAGCATATTGATGCTCAGCCTCCTTTATAAAATAAAAACAGAATATTTCCATGACTCAGTTAGAACATGCCAAATAGTGCCCCCTCCCCCATGCCAGCCACAGGCAGTGGTAAGCTATTGTTATCAGAGAAAAAATTAAAACACATTTCTTCTTTTATTTCCTTCCTCTGCCCCTTCACTCTATTTCTACTGGCCTCCTTTTTTTATTCAGAAAAGGGGGGGGGATAGATTCTAGCGCTTAATCTATAATAGAGCAGAAACAACCTGTGTGGTTCTCTGTGTACACACATGGGTAAAAGATAAAAAGAGATTGCAAAAAGCAAAAGTTGGTAGGTGCGCTCTATAACCCCCACCAGAAAAACAATAAAAGGAAATCTGATAATTGCCTGAAAGGATGGTCAGTCTTGTGCACAAATGAAGATGATCATGAAGGTTTCAAAATATACATAAACAGAAAGAGACAACATAGTGCAGTACAGTCACAGTATAAAATAAAGTGCAGTGGATATATGCTGTTGCACTCTCAAAATTTTCGATAGAGTAAGGCTCATCTGTTGCAACGCGTGTTCACCACCTTCTTCTCCTCATCAAATGTATAATAGGTTATGATTTGAAGAAAAAGTGCAGGGAAGAGAGTGAGTATATCACGAAATATAAAATTTTAATGCAAAAGACATAAATAGCTTACATTTGTGATTCGGAGAAAATAGCACAGCAATACTCCCAAAGCATTTGCAGAGTCTGGGATCCGGCAGTTATATCAGCAAAAACAGTATATTTATAAAAACAATAAAGATAAAAGCATGTAAAAAGTCCAAAGTGAAGCCACTTATGGCTTTAGTAGATCAGTACAGGTCTCCCGCTATACGTTTCGCCTGTATACAGGGTACCTCTTGACACGAGGTGCAGACTTGACAAGTCTTGGGCAGATAATTGTCATGTCTGAGGGGCAGAATTTTCAAGTCTGGTTCGCAAATTTTGGGGTGTTTTTAACATGTTAGTGGGTGGGGTGGTGTCAAATACAGGATCTGCTCAATATATGACCCTGCTTCTGGGAAGCAATTACTGGTGCCCCTGACTAGATTCAGTAAGCCAAATTTGATTATTTCCAATTAGGATAAAGTTTGCACAGGATAACCCCCAAACCCTATAAATAAGTGGCACTTATTTATTACTGCAGAGCAGTAATGACTGTATATATCCAGTCTATAATATAAAAAAATATAGTGTAGTATATCAAAACTGACATGAATACAATAGCAGTAATGGAACTACTCATAAGTCAAGCTCCATATAACACAGATGGAGCTACACATGCACATAAAATGAAGGCAGTCTAGTCGGATTGATGATACCAAGTGGATTTTACTGCAAAATAAAAGCGATGATTAAAGTCAATGGATAAAGTCCACAGACTATACCATCCAGGAAAAGAAAAAAATCCACACACAGGTGAGAAGACAGGATAGGTCACCATTAAGTCCTTTAAAGTAGAACTTTCAGTTCCAATCTCCAGGTTTGATCTCCAGTGGATGGGCACAAGCTACAGAAGCTGCTGAATTGCTGATTACCAAAACGCAACCTGACCATGGATTATTTTTATAAATATCTTGGTATGCGGCTAGATCCTAATTTAACTTTTAGTCTCCATATTGACAAGCAATCATTAAAGCTGTATCCTAAGATTGATCTAACCTAGCTCCCCATGTAAGAAAATGAAATGTGCAGCAAATGGTAATGCTGGTATAATCTATGAGGGTGTAGTTTACGCTTTTTCATCGCAGACCCATCTTGGTAAAGTTGACACGCTGTACAATACACTGTGCCAATTTGTCCTCCAATGCGATAACACACATCACTGTGAAATGTTAAAAGAGCTAAACTGGCTGACGCTTGCCTCCTGGTGCACTCTCCACCTAGCTTGCTTACTGCATAACCACTTCTCTGGAAAGCTGTCAATCTACATGCCTACTCTCAGTCCCTACACTGCCCACAAACTCAAACCCAGCACCAACCCCTTCCAAGCTGTCTTTCAGTTCAAAAAGGAACCAGGTTGAGGTGCAATTGCCTCCAAGATGTCAAATCATCCACTAGTCTAAAATCCCTGACAACGAGTCTGTCACCTGTCCTGAACTAATCTATTTTGAGGAGTGAAACTGGTTACTTCATATTAATTCCTTGTTCTGAGCTCACTTATCTTTCTTCTACCTCCTCCTGAAGCTGCCAAGACATATCTATATCCACCAAAGGGGTGCAATAAATTAGCAGAGAGGAGTAATTGTGCATAGCAGGTGACAAGTACAGTGGAAAGGTATGAATCTATGGTGAGTGCTTCTAGGCAAAACTCCTATCAATGTTGCAGTTTGAGTGTTTAAAATAATTGTAGTTGAAAGGACAGATGATTATTGCATTTCAAGGCTAGGACACAATATTAGTTAAATTGCACCCAAAGAGATTTTTATCTTGTTAATTAGTAATGGGTTCACAGTTTGCAAAAAATATGAACCTTCTAAAACCATGGCAGTGTGACTCTAACTGATGTAGTCACTATAAGGATAATGGATATTCTATTATCATAACTGCCAGTTTATATTGCCAGTATGACACTTGACACTTTTTTCATATTCGGTTTAACATCATCAATTAAGAAAACATTTGTGTAATGGTATAATCTCAGTCACTTCACCGAGAACATTAATTATGACATCATATCTTTTATGTCAAAATGCATTTAAAAATTGTTCTTGTTTCCAGTGATCTTACATGAAATGCTTTAAAATAAATTGCTAATTTTAACTCTCTTTTTTGTAATTATAGCTATAATTTTCAGTCACTGCATTTTCTGTATGTCCTTCTTATCAAATTTACACTTATTTTTCCTAGACAAAGTTTTGCAATACTTTAATTTTATTTTAAAATGACATAATAATGCATATTATCATTCTAAAATATAAATATTTCTGCTGTATTGCACAGTTCCCCCTATCTCAGACTATGGTGCCTGTAGGAGGTGGCTTAGTTAATGGCATACTATTCAGTGACTAGAAGGTGGCTCAATAAAAATATCACTTGGGTCTATTCACTAAAAATTCTGTTAAAATTAGAGTTTGGAGGTCGAAGATTCGAACCAGGGTTTTTTTTCTAAGTCAAACTTACTGAATTTGATTTAGTCTCCAAACTCGAATTTTAGTGAATAGACCCAACTGATTGCCTAGTCATTGGAGAGTATTGTTTGTACGTTCTTAACAAAAACCTCAAATGTACTTTTGGTAATTGTTGTAACGACTCAGAAAGCATGAATATTTTATGGTCTACTCAGTAAAGAGAGAATTACAAGCTATTGGGTTGGGAATTTTGAACTTTAGACTTCAGATTATTATGGTCACCGCTTACCTGAGACAACCGGAGGGTTGCGTCTGGGAGCTCTAAGAACCGTGTTTATAGTTTGTCCAGCAGTCTTTGTCGTTCCAGTCTACTATTCAGTGATCCTTCAGATTTGCCTTTATTTCGTATGACCAAAGAGGTTTTGAATGCGTGATTGGAATACTGCCTTTATTGTACATTCAGCAGAGACCTATTAACCCTTTGCTTGATGCTAAAGCATATGAATAATTCCAGCACAGCTAACTCCATGCCTCCTTTGTTAGGAATGACTCTCGTTAACTACTTTCTGCTTGCAACAGTATAGTATAGTATAAGCGGGTAGTTCCATCGTACCCTCTATGCTTATTTTCTACTTACAGGTTGCTTATAGCTTACAGCACTGCCGTGGACGCATTTTTGATTGCACTTTTTTCAGCACCTTCACTTTTTCTACTCCTATCCTGCAGTTTTTTTTACTTTTTGATATATACTGTCTTGTATGTCTATTTATTTCTTTTTGTGATCCTGATATATATTTACTGTTTGTTACTATGATTAATATCACACTGGGTGTGTAATATAGATATTAAGTGGTATTGTTCTAGACTTGCTCTCACCCAGAGGTACCCTTTTCTAGGGACCCTGAATAAATGTAATATGTTTCTATTGCCAATTTGATATTCATTCATGGTCATGAGTGCCCAGTTAAATAGACCCTCTTTAAGAACTAGGACCCCTAGGTGGTACCACAGTTCTGTTTAGTATTGAATTTCGAACTTTAGCCCAAAGTAGCCTACTCAGAGTAGATCACTTCTGGTTATACTTAAGGCCCATCGAATTTCTGTGTCAGGTTTGGCTAAAATGGAAACTAATGCGTCTCAAATATTGGTGGGGTACGTTACTTCTATATAGTTAAGGCTAAATGTGGGGTGGTAAGTCCTCTTCTATATTCAAAAAGTCATATACATAAACAAGATGGTGAGATGGTAACTGTAGAATACGTTCAATCCTCAGCATGACAGGTTTGAGGTGGCTAAAATCTGTACCGTACAACTGGGCAACTGTAGCATCCCCTGGATTTTGGACAAGACTAACATACTAAAAGTAAGAGAATGTCTCAGTGTACCTTTCCCGATTAGATACTGTTATTGTTATTATATAGCATAAAGAATATCAGTGGTTTGGTATTCTGTTTGGTGAGATGTTCCAGATTAGCTATGAAAAGCTTAGTCTATGCTAGGTAAGGATATTGTACATTAAGAAAGATAACATACAAGGAGGAAGGTTTACCCAGTTTTCCAAAACACAGAAGCAAAAGTATTGAATGTGTGACTCACATTACACACAAACTATTTTCATTACCCAAATGAACCAATTGGTAGATATTAACAAAGCTTGACAAGTTTTGGCTTGTTAATCCCCTTCTCTCTCCCTCCCAAGCTCTTTGAAAAACACCAGTTAATTAGCAACGATAATTAGTTTGCAACTCACTACAATGGGTTCTCACCTTCTCTTGCAGATGCTTGTTGATTTTGCTCATATTTCAAAACTCAATTAATCATTCCTATAATTGATTGGAAATCTACAAAAACTAAAAGCCATTAATAATTTTATTACATGGATTTATAGTGCCAACATTTTTAAATATAGTATAATATATACATTATTTACCTTCAGCCTACCAGTCACTAATTTGAATGTATACATATTCTAATGAACCAGTAAACAGTAAACATCACCATTTTTTTTTATTTTTTTTTGTACAGAAGAGGACAGGCTTGCCACCTGATGTAGCACCATTCACAGGGCTTGTGGTTTGTTTATGACATTCTGCTTGTTACAGCAATTCCGTGGATGCTTTTAATTCCTCCCTGGAGTAATAATAATTACAGTGAGAAATGAGGGGAAATTTAATTGTAATTGGAGGACAAAAAGAGTACAGAGAAAAACAATGTGCATTGATAAGTATATTAAATAAGTGCAGTTAAATGTGTGCAGGTATATGCATGTCTGTAAATATAGCTGTATATATAAATAGAAAGATTTTTAATTAAATCTTAAAGCTTCCTATAACAATATTTTTGCTGTGTTTACTGTATAGAATCCCCCCCCCCCCCCCCAAGACGAGTATTGATAGTCAGCTAATGTTTTTGTATTAATGAGGAAGGGACCTAGCAACTTGGTCTTGAAAGCTTGCAATCGAACTTTCAGTTAGCCAATAAATGGTATGATTTTATCTCTACTTGCTTCTTATTTTTCCATAAACATTTGAGATCATTGCTTTGAATTCTATAATATTTTGATACATTTCCATTTCCTATAAATATAACTTGTGATTTGAACCCCTCCAACTCATACTATTTACTAACATGGACATGACCCTTACTTTATGATGCTGTACTTAGGTAGTGATGATAATATAGATGATGTCTTTGTTTAGGTACTAGGCAGATGTAATAGCCATTTAGGATATATATGTTTACATATTTTTTTTTCATTTTTATTCTTTCATAAGAGATCTGCAACAAACCTAGATTCAAAGCAGTAGAACCCTAGTACTAGATAGTACAATCTGCCAGCCTTTCTCTCTATTTATCTCTATTCCTACTTATGCTTCTTTCCTGTGCTCTCTTTCTACTTGTCTTCATTAAAACTGCATAGAAAAATATTTTTGGTGCATAAGTAACCTATTTTACTAGTCCATACTCACAATATTTAACAAACAACTGTGATTCTTACCTGTGTTATTTCATCTAATATCTTCATGATCGTTAAACCGAGAATCTCATTATAATTTCTCGCAAACCATATGGACCGGCCTTGGGGGAATTAATGTTTGGATATTTTTAATTTCAATGATGTATTGTCAGTGCCATGGAAAGTACATTTTCTTACCATAGTGGAACAACATGATTAGTAGGAGCCTGTCTTTAATAAGAATAAGAATTCCCAGCTGATACTAACTTGTCAACATTTATCCTTTGGAAAGATAATTACTAAGATACCTTATTAGTCTAGCTTGTTAATAAGAAAACAGTTTTTGGAAGAAAAAAAAAGTAGATCATTTTTATTAATGGTTAAATTAATGCAAATGCTGATGACTTGAAACATGCAGTAAAATGTTAGAACATAAGATAAGGATACAAATCATAGAATGTTCTTTTAAAGACGTCAGCTTTAACTATCTGTTACCAGTTCATTTTCCGAAGGAAGCATTAACAGAACAAGTTGTCAATAATTACACACACTGCAGTGGTATATTTCGATAACATGACAAGGCTAGTGTGTTAGCTTACAGAAGATATCCTAAAGATCATCCCATTAACAAACGATTGAAAATCAAACACCGAAGCAACGTATTTCCAACTACTGATTCTTTTATGTCCTCAAGATTAAAAATTAGGAATATTGTGTTTTTACTGCAACGTTAAATTACAATTGATTATTTAAGGGCAGAAATAATTCTATAAACTTGTGTGTTTCAAACAATTCTCAGTTTAATATATTTCAACAATCAGGGATATTGAGACCTACTCGAGACCTAGCAAGTCATTGTATATCTTGGGGTAACACAACCTTATCTCATTAACCTTGATAAATACATTTACTCTTGTTTAAGATCTTCTGTAGGCAACAGGATACTACTGTCTTGTCTCAGACGGCACTCAGTATTTTATTAATTCATAGGCATGTTCATTGGACCTCATGAAAGATTGTCGAGATATCTTATTGTCTATTTATCTTATAAAAGAAGCATTCCAAAGACTCATCTACATAGCCTTTCCTTTCTTTAATGTTTCTTTTTTTCTTTTACACCGTCTCAATACACATATTTAACAAAGCCATACACAATCGACAAAGACTAACAAAAACAGATTACAAAATGGAAATGCTGTACAATTGTAGATAGCACAGGGCTTAAGTAGTTTAAGTAGCAGTTTTGAAATGTAATCAATATAAATAAACAACATAAAAGAAAAATTGAAGGGCACTCGGTAAAAAAAAGCTACACTCTGTACATAGCCTTTTCTTAGGGTTTCTTGTAGTATATCAACACATATCTTAATGAGTTTTCATTTTGCAAACATTATATTTTCTGACAATACTAACTCAGATTGACAAAAACTGTTAAAAGCACAAAATTACAAAAAATCTATTAAGAAGAATTCTGTGTCTATATAAAAACCCAAACAGGATTATTTTGTTAAAACAGACAGAAATGTGGGGTTTTGGGAAATACATGTTCAAAACTGTTGAATTCAATTCAATTTATTAATCAAATCCAAAAACCCAACTGATTTGAATCACGTGTGCTGATGGCACATGTCAGAGAGTGAAATTGCTGTGTCTTATGTATAACGGCTCTATTAAAATCCCAGTCCTGTCATAGTAATAGTGATCATAAAAAAATGGATGTGATGGAAGTGGCCTGCACTGGTTTGCACTGGTGCTAAATGAGCTAAAACAACAACCCAGGAGTTCAGGATTTAGCACAAGGGTTGTGGCTGCACAGGCTGCTCTACTGCCAGGTAAAGGGCCCCAAGAATAGTTTGGCAGTACACAGTACAAGCTCTCAATACAGGATTTATTCCTACTGCTTCTCATACCTGTGTCAAAGTGTTGTCATCCCTGCTTGCATCTCACCCATCTTTACCTTTGAGGATAGCCCTTTATACTTAGGAGGGTCTATTCACTAAAAGCTGAGTATAGTGAAAGGAGGTCAACTTTCACTTTAAAGTCAACCCCTAAGTTGACCTCTTTGCACCATTCCCTTAAGGAAACTCGACCTCCCTCTTGCCTCAGCTCAGCAAAGTCATCTCAATCTCCCATTCAGTGAAAAGCAATACAAATTGCTATTCACTGAAATTTGAAGGGAGTTCTTCACAGGAGGTGAGTTGGCATCGCTAGGGGTGGGCTACTGGGGCTATAGCCCAGAGTCCCCGCTTCATAGCCCCGAATGGATACTCTGGGGCTAAAGTATACTTTAGCCCCAAGACTCCAGGGCTATCATAGTTAAAAATAAAAAATAAATCCCCCAGTAAACTTTCCTCCATCTGGGACATGGTCCCAGAATCATAGGATTAACTTCACACGGGGGTAAGAGCCAATTGGGAGGAGAGGCTGCTATAGGGAGCTCTCTCCCTAGCCTCTCCTCAATGTGTATAAGTGTGTGTCAGGGGGTTTCAATGTGTATGTCAGGGTGTCTCAATATGTATGTCAGGGTGTCTAGGTGTGTATGTCAGGGTGTCTATGTCAGGGTGTCTAGGTCTGTGTGTCAGGATATCTAGGTGTCTGTGTGTTAGGGTGTTTGCATAAGTGTCTGTGTGCAAGGGTGTTTGTGTAAGTGTCTGTGTGTGTGTGAGAGATAGAGAGATGGTTTGTGTGTGAGAGAGAGAGATGGTGTGTGTGTGAGAAAGAGAGATGGTGTGTGTGTAAGAAAGAGAGAGAGAGGGTGCGTGTGTGAGAAAGAGACATGGTGTGTTTGTGTAAGAGAGAGAGAAGAGAAGGTGTGTGTGAGAAAGAGAGCGAGAGAGAGAGAGAGAGACGTGTGTGAGAAAGAGAGAGAGAGAGAGTTGGTGTGTGTGTGTGTGTGTGTGAGAAAGACAGAGAGAGACGGTGTGTGTGAGAGAGGGAGAGAGACGTGTGTGTGTGAGAAAGAGAGAGAGACAGTGTGTGTGAGAAAAAGAGAGAGTGAGAGAGAGAGATGGTGTGTGAGAAAGAGAGAGAGATGGTGTGTGTTAGAGAGAGAGAGAGAGAGAGAGGATGTGTGTGAGAAATAGCAATAGACGGTGTGTGTGAGAAAGAGAGAGAGAGACAGTGTGTGTGAGAAAGAGAGACGGTGTGTGTGAGAAAGAGAGACAGTGTGTGTGAGAAAGAGAGAGAGAGAGACGGTGTGTGTGAGAAAGAGATGCAGTGTGTGTGTGACAGAGCTCATCTGAGCTCTAGCCCCAGATCATCTGAAGACCTAGCAATGCCCCTGCTAAACAGAGATCTATAGACCAGGATCCCCTAGGATTCCACTCCTCGCTAATCTATCAGGACCCTCACACCCCAGGGGTGCCCTGCCCAATGACTCCCTCGTAGGCTCCTCTACACCTGGTACACCCATGGAGATTCTGGATGCTATGGGTCTCCTTCTTTTTTATCTTTGGATCCTTCGCCATCCCAGGTCCTCAGAGTGGTGTCCCCAAGTATGTTGCAGAGTTCCTGTGCTTCTGGCTACATCATCCCCTGAAGCAGGAGGTACGCCAGAAGCTTAAGGCGGAATGCCCTAGTCCTACTATACTGTACAAAGAGGCTGACATCTCAGTCTTTTCATGGCCAAGAATGTCAAAGATCCTTGCAAATGGCTGGGACAGGGTCTTAGCACATAGTAAGACAAACTGCTTGATGTCTTGGGCCACCTGCTACAATTGTTACTCATGGCAGATGGGGCTTTGACGGAGGGCACCCCACTGGATGCATGGCTGTCCCGGGAATGGGTGCAGAAAGCCATGTGTCTACTAGGCAATGTTTACGTGGCTATATTATCAGAACAGTATGTATGTATGTATAAAAACATATTGTGCAAGAATAGGTTCCTCAACTAACTAATTCAACATGTCCACATATTTACCTAGCTAAACAAAACTCAGACATCAATGAGGAAGGTCTTCGATGGGGATCATTTTTAATTCAGGGCTAGTCAGCAGCATGGTCGTGCCACCAGCAGAACCGCCTTCTATGGCATCAGGCCCCTCTACTCAGAATCTATGATGCCCTACCAGTTTCAGAACTGTACATTCTCCTACCATTCACTGTCCTATCAGGGTGCATCACAAGGCATCCTCCTTCCAGGCCAAATCAACATCTGATAAGGCATACGTTGCATTCTCCCACACATGCAATCACTGGCGAGCTTCACAGGAAATTTCTCCATTTTTTCTGACAAGATCACCTGTGGCAATTCATGTGCCTTCCTTTCAGCCTCACCTCTGCAGCTTGTGCTTCACAAAACTGCCCAAGCTGGTTATGGAGTGCCTTCACGCTCACTGGGTCCACTGCCATTTATCCGGACAACATCTTGCTTATGGTGCCAACTCTTACAGAATCTTGGCTTTGCGATCAACAGGGCCAAAATTGGAATTAAAATGCATACAATTCCTGGGTTTCATGATATACTCAGTGTCGGTTGTCTTCAAACTTCCTAAGTCCAAGAACTCCACCGCCTTCTCAGTCGCTCTTGCGTCTTGTAATGCAACATATGAAGGCTCATCATCTTTGGGTTCCTACGACTGGATTGTCTCCACTCTTGGATGATGCATCGTAGAATACAGACGTTAGCTCCCTCCGATGGGGTGCATATTGTGCGGAAGACTGTCGACCCCGGAAGAACGCGGATTCCATATCAACTAACTGGATATGATCGGGTGTTCCTGTGTGATTTCCAGTTTCCTCTAAGACATAACTCACTGTTCACTGGTCCTACACATTGGCACGTGTCCCCAATGGTCATTCTTGCCCTGAATCATCTCAAGGGTCCCTTCAACCTTGATCTGTTTGCATCCAGGGCAAACTCCTTCTTTAACTGGATGCCAGACCTCTCTCGATGGTGGTGGACACGTTTCTCCAGTAATGGCCTCTCCAGAGAGCCTATGCCTTCCCACGGTTCTCCGGTCTACATATCTAATCATTCACCAGCAGGTAATGGTCTTATTAATGACCCGGCTGTGGAGATCACATACTTGGTTTCCTCTCCTTCCTGTACTATAATGTTCTGACCCTTTGGCACTCCCCCTGCCTTGGGATCTCACTTGGTACAACAAGACAGATTGCTCTAGTAGCCTTGACTATTGCTCTGCCGCTCTTGGGCCCCTGGGACAAGAAAATCCTGTCTTCAAGCATGGAGAGTCACGCATGGAGAGTCTGGTGTTTAGGACAGCATCTCGATTCCTTTAGTGTATATTCTGTACTATAGTATTATGAACATCCTCAGGTCTGCTATCTCGGCGGCACATGTTCCCTTCTAGGCATGGGTTTCCGATATGATCTATCGGTTTGACACCTTCATCCACTTGGCTTTACCTTCAATGTTGTGAAACAATTCATTTCAGGATGTGTCTAGGGTCCTTCATTTTGTTGAGGAATGGCCTGATAACGATGCTCTCCCCCTTCGCTTTTGCTCTGTTTGGTGTAATTTTTGGTTTTCTGATTTGGGGCCTTTCTATGCATTATTTTTCCTTCTACCCAGAAAAGTGACTGCGGTGTTGCAGGACTCGCTGTGTCGATAGATATTTGTTAGCCAGGTCCATTTTCCGTGCAGTGTCTAACGGGATGCTTCTGATCTCTTACATCAATCTGTTTAAACCTGTTTTTCTACAGGTGATCAATTGTTCCTTCTTGGCTCATTTGGTGCATGGGACCTTTTTCTCTTATAAATGAGCATTAAAAATGCAAATATGAAGCCTCCTGTCTTGCCATAAAATTGGGGATTATTCTAGGCTTGGTGAAGCAATAATCTTAATTTTATTAAAGACAGGAGGCAATATTTCCCCCCCTAGTTTATTTGTTTTTATTTTTCCCCAACCTGTACCACATTTGTGGGTATTATTACATATTATGATTGTGTCTCTGATGTTTAATGTTTTGCAGTCTTATTAAGAATCTGCTTAGTAGGCCAGTTTGTATTATATATTATGACTGTCTCTCTGTTTATTGTTTGCAGTCTTATTATGAATCTGCTTAGTAGACCAGTTTACTTTCACAATGTTTTCTTTCGCTTTGCCTTCTAGCATGGTGTTCTGAGTTGGCGTCTGTCCAGTTCCAGTGTTCCGATTGCTGTAGTGATCGGTTATTTTATTTTTGCGAATTAAGTTGTTCGTGCCCTGTTCGGCTCAAAGAAAGAGGGAGAGGACGTTTCTGAGGGGGTTAATATATGCATCCTGTGTTTGTTTATATTGGTTGAATCTTTACAACTCTGTTAAGTCTTTTGCTGCTAGAGGTTTCAGTAAAGAGGATTATGCAAATATAAAGCCTCCTGTCTTGCCATAAAATTAAGAGTTTTTTCTTCACCAAGGCTAACATAATCCGCAATTGCAACTAGCAGGTTTTTTCGGTCAAACTTGATCTCTGATCTTGGAGATTCATCTTGACCTCACAAAATTGTTAGTGAATACCATTTTGGGTGGTTGAGATGAGGTAACCAAGAGGGTTTGATCTCCAATCACAAAATTTTTGTGAATAGCCCCCTGAGACCAAGGTAAGTATTTTTTGTTGGTAGGCTCCTACCTCACGGAGGCAGACCGCCTCCTATGTGTCCTCCCGTCAGGGGGGTCGAGGACATGTGGCATCCACCTCCTCAGCTCCTGGCGAGTACTCGCTGTCTCTCCGGGAGACCATGGATCAGTTCACCGTGCCCATGCATGGGGTGGAGCTATGGATCTTGGCGCGACGACATGGCTTGTGGAGAGGGTGGGGCTAGTGGCCGGGTATGCCGCACCTCCCTCTGACATCTCCAGCCAAAGGAAGAAATGGATGGGCGGGTCCTGCAGCTCCGGTGAACTAATCCCACCCCACAGCATTATAAAAAACCCAGGCTTTCTCAACATGGTGCTCAGTTATTGTTTCCTGTCCCTCTGTGTGCAGTGAGTCCTTGAGCTCTGTTCCTTATTGCCTGCTATTGCCCTTTTACCTTGGATTGTTTACTGGACTTACTCTTTGCATGCCGCCTGCCTTTTTGACATTGGATTGTTTACTGGATGCTCACATTCAAGACATAAATAAAGAATGTTATTCTAATTATTGTTAAAAGAGAAATCATTGTATTGAATTTAGTAAACCCTGGTTTAGTATTTCTGTCTAGGTCCATGCAGAATGTAATATTTGCATACTGTGATTTCCAAAACTAGATTATTTTTTGCAGTGTCAAACATGGTTTATTTGACATGAATAATTCTAATGTAGTCTGTATAACATTAACTGCATATATAAACAAATGCTTTGAAGACATATAAGAGCAACACTTTTATGGCTCCCAAGAGCAGCATTGCATGCGACTCAAATAACACAAATGTATATGCATTTGAGCACTGCAGGGCTTACAAACACTGCCAACATATCCAAGCTGGGGAAGATAATATGAAAGCATCTTCTGTTACATGGACCATAGCTTAATTACGCATGACCTTTAGCCATCCTTTTCTGATATCACCAGTGGAAAATATAACCTTCGATGACACTACAAGGCACCAAACAAAGAAAGGGGTCTTTTTGCAAAAAAATCCTAGCACTACAAAGGCTAATGTGATTTACTTTAAAAAAATATTTAATTTGTTTTTTTCTTTTAACTGCTGAAAAGTGATGGAGCATATTGTTCTTAAAGGTGATATGCTGATTTTTTTTTTTATCAACATTTAAACATTTAAATTATGATTAGGTGTAATTGGCCTAATAAAGTGCAGTTTATGAAGAGTGTTTTATTTTGTTTAATAATACAAATTGCATTTTGCAGAATATGCTACTAGGATCACAAACCATCTGAAATAAACTGTAATAAACAGATAATGAATATTACAAAAATACAGGGTATAAAATATACATAATATTCAGTGCACATTAGTATAATTAAATAATTTTTTGTGTTCATAAAATATGCAAAAATATCCAGGTATTTGTCTGTTTTTTTATCCTATATGCTTTTTATGTCTACAGTACTTTCTTGTGCCACTTGATGAATTTCTGAACATTTATTCTGTATAACTACTGGAGTATTGATTTTTGTTGTAACGGAAAGGGAGCAACTTTCATACAAAATCACCAGCTCTTTCATCCCACTGTTTGCTTTTTTGAAAGCATAATTACTCACTTTTTGGGTTATAAAGGCCAAAAAGTGGAGCATTCAGTGTGGAGACCAACAGAATGCTGCTGATGTTCCCTAGACCACTTTTGGAACTTTGTGTCAGAATAATTTTACAATTAACTACTTATGTGTGCATATTGTTTTTTACAGGTCCTCTAAAGAATACTGCATAGAAATGCTTGCAAGGAAAAACCACTTCTTTACAACTCACTTAGCTAGTACCTGATGTATGAATCCACTGGTTCTATACACTAGTACACCTTCTGCCAGTGCCTTATTTCTTATCCTGCCTAACTGCTCATACAGTGCTCTTCAATACTTTTAGACTGTAAGTTTGTGAGCAGAGGTTATCGTACTTTATATATCAGGGGTGGTCAAGTTTTTTTTCGAAGTAGGCCTCATGGTCAGACATATATTTGTGTACACACGTTCAGGTACTCTGCACCTCATGGACGCCTAGTGGGCACTTTTTAAAAGAAGTCTTATATTAGAGGAGGATGAGTCAAGGTACTGGGTGCAGGTTATTTGAGACTGCCCTATCCTTTTAATATAAGGTGACAAAGGAGGAGAATCTGCCCGGCACCTCCCATTCTTCCTAAGCACTTGCTGTATGGAAGAGGCAACAAAGCAGATCCTCCTTCTGGAAACCAGACAGTACTTTCTCACAGCGCCAGGTGAGTAATGGGAAGTGGGAAAGACTGAGTTTGTAAAGGGCACCTGTCTGTGGCATATATTATTGGACACCTGAATCTGTCATATAGTACTGGGCACGTGAATGTGAAAAATGTTATTTGGCACCTGAATTTGCCATACATTATTGGGCACCTGAATGTACCAAATCTTATTGGGCACCTCAATAAGCCAGAAAATGGCTTATTTTAATATGGACACTTTACTATATGATAATGGGAACATTACCATACCAGTGTCATGCTCACTGTATAATGATGGGAGTTATCAATAAATACATCGATCAGCCATAACATTATGAGCATCTGCCTAAAATTATGCAGGTCCCCTTTTGCCACAACTCAACCCTGACCCATCGAGGCATGAACTCCACTAGACCTCTGAAGGTGTGCTGTAATATCTGGCACCAAGACATCAGCAGCAGATCCTATGACTCCTGTAAGTCACGAGGTGGGGCCTCCATGGATCGGACTTATTTGTCCAGCACATCCCACAGATGCTCAATTTGGTTCAGATCTGTGGAATTTGGAGGCCAAGTCAGCTCTTTAAACTCATTGATGTGTTTCTCAAACCGTTCCTGAACAATTTTTGCTTTGTGGCAGGTCACATTATCCTTCTAAAAGTGGCCAACACAATCATGGAATTCTGTTTCCATGAAAGGGTGTATATGGTCTGCAACAATGCATAGGTAGGTGGTAATTAATTAATTTATTTATTTGTGTACTAAATCCAAACAAACTCAATATTTATTTTTTGCTTCATAAAATTGACATATGAATATTGTTTTATCCAGCTTGGAAATAGATTGACAGTTTTGGGGTTGAAAGTTCAAAATCACACTGAGCCGTTTACGCATCTTAAAAGCAGACAACGTTGGCCTGTCATGTTGTAATCGTCTGTATGTTAATGTATACATCTTGTTGAATACCATGGTCTTTGCTGGGCTTTGGTCTTCTTGGGTCAAATATGATCATAATGAAGTGTTGCTAATTTTGATTGAAAGGGCTTCCCACTGTATGTGGCCAGTGTCGATACTTAAAAAGATCTCATTCATAGAACGAAGCACAGCAGTAGATAGTAAACTTCCCCCGGTTCTTACTAAACTTTCAGTCACCTCTCTTTTACAGAACAACTCTGTCAGTCGTTTTGGAAGAAAAATGATATTATAATTACTAGGGTCAACCTGAAGCCTCCATTAGCTTTTGAAATAATTATAGCAAAGGTAAACGAGCCTAAAGGCATAAACATATACCCCATCCCCACTGCACACTATATCATGTTACCACGATATGCCAGCAGCCATGGACTAGCAATCTATAAGTAAAATGTTTTCTGTCTTGAAAAATGTCTAAACTTGTTACCAGCCATTAAAGTGTTGAATGTCATCTCAAGAGCTCCTTCTTTATGCATAATATACCAGAGACTCTAGGGCTGCTGAAAAAGGCATTGTATTCCCATGAGATAAAGATCTTTCAGCTTACATGGTGATCCGCTAATGTATCCTCCAACTTAAACCTCTCCATCCTCCTTAAAAAAATGTATGGTGTCTTTACTTCTTCAGCATTTTGGTGGGAACTGAATAATCTAAAACGAGACAAGAGGTAAGACATGATGAAGAAAGGAAATCCCAAAGACTGATGTGTATCATACTGAGGCACATTTTCTACTTAATAAGATGTCTTTATTTTTCTTAAAGGGATAGTAAACTTCAAAATGCATAATATTGGGATAAGTGAGGAAGATTCCAATCATTGTCCTATCAATGATTCAGTATTGATCACTTGCAAGCATCCATCCATGCCAAAAGCATTAACATGTCCTTCACAGACTGGAGTATCCATGCCAGTGTTTATCTGTTACCTCTTTAAAATGCTCATTTTAGTCTGCATCCCAAGTCAAAAATCGTTTTAGGGTTTACTGTTGCTTTAAGCTATACATTTTTGTTCTTTTCTAAAGCTGTGTCTAGCGGACTTTTGAGGGCTGAGGTGGAAAAGTCCACAGCACCAACATTTTCAGTATTAGACTGAACCTATTGAAACACTGGTTTAATTGAATCAAAATAAATCTATAAATGTCTTACATAATAAACAACTGTCTAGCTAAACAGTATTGCAAACCGGGTAAATACCACAAAGAAAAATACTCTAGATCCAAAGGCTAATAATTATTATCATTTTTATCCGATCCCACAAGTTCTTGTCATCTCTCAGATTATGCCAATGCAACATCCCCTCCTGCCCATCTTTCATCCTTTTCCTTCCGCTACACAATCTATATTTTCTAACATTACATTTTTTGGAGAGGACTAAAGTGGGCCTAGAGTACATAATACACATGTGATATAGGTGCCATCTTGCATGTTCTAAACAGATGCAGAGTAGCAATTTAAACAATGTCTCTTTCTCCTCCACATGGTCAAATGTCACTGACGTGTACAAGTGGCCACATCATGGGCACATCGATGCTGCAGCAACCAGGACTAATATTTTTTGAGCATAGCTAATGAATTAATAAGTAAAATTGATTTTCATTTAAAATTATAAATACAAATTTATTTTCTATTTTCATAAAAATTAACTAACAATTGAGACTTTTTTTTGCTGTTAAAATGTGTTTGTTTTATAGTCCTGGTTTAAAGACCATACAATTAATTCTTCATTCTTCAAGAATGCTGTAGGACTTGGCTGTCCATATCTAGTTGAGGACCATTGAGCACCAAGTTTTCAGAGTAATCCTTAGCATATTGCTTAGTGAAACAGAAAATTAATTGGTCAATTACATACTAATTAGAGACAGCCTAAATTCTCCTCTTGCAGGTTTATGTTCCTCGAAGACTTGGCAGAGTATAGAATATTTGATACAGTCCTAACCTCAACATCTGAAGAAAGGGATTTGGAGAGAATTATTTCAAAGGACTTAAATGTAGGCAGACAATGAAATAGAGCAGCAGGAAATGGTAGCAGAATGCTTGGTTGTATAGGGAGAGGTATTAGCAGTAGAAAGAGGGAAGTGCTCATGCCATTGTACAGAGCACTGGTGAGACCTCACTTGGAGTATTGTACGCAGTACTGTAGACCGTATCTCCAGAAGGATATTGATACTTTGGAGAGAGTTCAGAGAAGGGCTACTAAACTGGTTCATGGATTGCAGAATAAAGCTTACCAGGAAAAGTTAAAGCATCTTAACATGTATAGCTTGGAAGGAAGATGTCAGAGAGTGGATATGATAGGAACATCAAAATAGATAAAGGGAATCAACACAGTAAAGGAAGAGAGTATATTTAAAAGAAGAAAAAAGAGGATATAGTAACAAATTAGAGGTGCAAAGGTCTAAATGAATGTAATATCATGAAGTATTTATTTACTGAGAGGGTAGTGGATGTATGGAATAGCCTAATAATTTTAATTTAATAATAATAATAATAATTTACTGAACCTATTTAAATCATTTGCAAGCATTTTAAAATGTTCTCTACTTAAAACCTAAAGTTTGTTTTTGTGTTTCAGTATTGTTTTTACTACTTCTTGATTTAAACATGGAGAAATCATTGTTTATTTGCAAACAACCTGTTAGCAAGCTCACATCTTGATTTTGGCCTCTAATCTCTGTGTTAGTCAACATCACGGAATATCCACTTCTATAATAACTTAGCAAAACTACCAGGAAGGCAGAAAAAAGGAGAGAAATACAACAACAGTATTATCAAAGAGACAGTAATGATTTAATGTACATTTTTGAAAATAACACACTGGTGATTTTACAGAACAAATGTGTATGTACACATTGTGGAACATAATGCTTTTCTTTCAACTACTGCATGTATTACATTTTGCTACAACAGACACAGAAGAAGACTGTCTGTTGCTTTAAGTCAATCTTGATGGCACCTACAATTCATACAATGTTAACTGCCAAGCAAATGAACAGATACAATTAAATATAAATAACTGTTCCCATCATACTATAACATGCACTTAGAGTGGAAATATGCAGCTCCCTTTACTTTTGCATACAACTCTTGCAACTTGCCTAAACATGCTCTTTTCTAAAAATGGTTATACTTAGCCATTGCTGTCTTTTTAAGAAGTGTTCATCAGTGGCATCTGTGGTTTGTGAGCTTTCCAAGCGTGGCCCAAGAGCATTCTAGATTGGGACTTTAAATACCATTTCTCAGAAAATTTCAGATGAATAGATTATATACTCCTCCTGTGCAGAACCTTGCTGATTTGTTTATGTTTCATTAATAAAGTGTTACTGATTTTTCGTAGCAGTATAACTGTAATTGCAGAATAATATTCACCTCAGCATAGAAGTCTCATAACATTCCAACCTCCCCTTAACTGGGGAGAACAGACATCAGCTCTTTCTAGGCTCGACATGTTGATCAGGAATCTAGCTAGCAGGAGAAATAAAACCCACCACCTGAACAATCCTGTGACTACAATAACAAACACAATACACTCCAGCTACGGAACAGGGACACATATATACATTCCCAAGACCGCCAAAAATGCAACAACAAATTAGGAAGAAGTCTTTTATGTAGCTGTCAATCCCTAGGACTCTGTAGTCAAGTATTAGCAGGTGACCATGGAAGGGTTTGCAAAGGGAAGTGTAGATTTCCTGTACAAGGGACAACAGAGAATTCTTGGAATTGTCATAAGTCAAGAACAGAAGGTGAAGTCCAGGCCGCAGGAGATAAATTAGTCCTTTCTGAGTAACCAGGGGGGCAAATTCACATCATGAATGAAACCAGTCACTAGCAGAATGTTGAATCTCTATGAGACACTGACATTATTCTTAAAGAACATCCGACATCCACAGGTGATTGTTTTTTTTTTATACCCACAACCATATCATTTACCCCTATATCTGTCTCGGATATAATCTAGGATTTCTTTAATATAAAATTCTTATTATTTCTTTACAATACTAAAATATTTGGGGGGTTTCACTAAAATGAATATGATAGTTCCATTTGTGACACGCAAATGTATATTCTGTTTTTTTTTTTTTTTTGCCAGTGGGATTCAGCAGCCAGTGATAGTCTTAAGTTAATAAAGCTAATATTTCATTCATGGATACCAAAGTAGTAATGGGTAAATTCGCCAGTTGAGGGATTGAGCACATGTGCAGGCATTTGCCTGACACAACTTCTGCTGTCATGGCCTATTAAAACCAGTTTACATGTGCATGTCGAATTTGATGAATATGCATGTGACCTCTTTCATAGCTATCACTCATTGGGCTCTAACCCCCAAGGCAGCAAAACAGCACCTCTCATTAGACATAGCCTGAGTTACAAGCATGTTATGCTAATTCATCTTCAGAACATTAGGGTTATTTTGTCTTTGTCCAATCATTTCAAAATTCAAATATTTTGAAAGTGTGATTTTTCTATTTCTATCTATTTGATCGCTTCGTTTTATACAATTATATTATACAATTATATTACCATAGCCTTCTCTCAAGTTAACTGTCTATATTGGTGCAAAAAAGCTATAGGTTTAACATATATAATCTGCTATCAAAATCTTTATATCTGTGATTCTACAAAATGCCCCAAGTTGGTTTTGAGACTTGTTTGTGCAAATGTACAAGTTAAACCTTAACAATTGAAATGCCATATAAATTTGCACTTAATACATCATGTTTAGAATAAAATGTACAGAAAATTATATCTCATAAGTTCTCATTATTGTGACCTAGTTTTAACAAGCTTTATACAGATACGGGTGTATCATGGTAAGAACTGATTAAAGTGTGTGAAAATGAGCATCTGAAAATTGCGTTTGTTCCATGTCTGCATGGTCTGACTGGAATAAGACCACACACACATTAATATATCGGTCTTTAATTGAGTGAGTGCATATATCACATAATGGATGTTAGAGTTAATAAAATGTCCTTAAGTGAATATCACAGCAGTGATGGCTATGAGGTAAATAATAATGAATAACACATAATTTTGTTTTACAATAAATAGTATACCTCCCAACATTTCAAATGTCCAAAGAGGGACACGTTTATTTTGTGGGAGTAGCTAAAGATGTGGCTGTGGGTGGGGCTCGGTCAGAACATTTTTAGCAACTTTATGGCCAATTGGCATTATAATGTAATGTTATGCCATTTAGAAAAAAACATTAAGTATTTTATTTACACAAATGAATATTAAAAAAACATTTACTATGTGTATTATTGGTCTGGAGCACTGTGATCCACTCATACAAACTAATAATTATCTGAGCTCCTAGAAAAGAGGGACAATAGAGGAGGAAACAGGACAGGGGAATTTGGGGTGAAAAAAAAGGGACTGTCCTACTAAATAGGGACACTTGGGATGTATGAGATGGAGCACAAGTCTTCAAAAAATGGGTCAGTGGACACCGGGTACAACTGACAAGATAGAATTGGAGATAAAAAAAATCCAAAATGTATGTTTGAAGACTGTAAAAACATGCAGTGGTAACAATCACAGTGGCCAGACATGTCAAGACACCAGACACAATGGTCAGATTCATTTTTGCGAAACGCATAAAGCGTCTAGTTCCTTTGTTGTTACTGCCTTTTTTTTAGAACCCATGTTTGTCTACGGACATTTAATACATTTTGGACTTTTTATCCATCTCGTCTGTTTTGTCCGGTGTCTGTTGAAGCATTCTTTGTGCACTGGAGTTTGTCAAGGGAATTCACACTTATCCCTTAAGCGTTACAGTACCAAAGGTCACGAGAGAGTTCCATCGCTATTTATTAGCAGGGTTGAAGCCGACTGGTACTGTATCAGGTATGAAATAGATCAATACAACTATGTTTGTATATAATCTTTGCATCCCGTATATATAAAACAAAGATGCTTGCTATGAAAAGTCTCAGATACAAACGCGTTTTCAGACATGCAGGTCGATCACAATCCTATTTATAGCGTGAAAGCATCAGATCAAAAAAATTATATTTGGGAGTTAGTTTATCCATATGATCACTGATGATATTATACTAATTATACCGTTTTCAGAATCCACTTTAGATATCCTTTGCAACCTCCATACAGGGCTACTTTCAGCATTGGCATTATCTAGCATCCCCATTTTCTCTAAATCTACCCATAAATAAAAATAATAATAATAATGGAGCACAACATTAATAAAGCTTATCACTTCACTTATCAGTCCACTGTTTGTGAATAGCCCACTGAGTAAGAAGTAGACATGTGCAAAACTAACATTTTCGTTTAGTTTTCGTCCATTCGGACGAAAATGTTATTAATTCGTCTAAAACGAATTTCGTTCATTACTGCATTCGTTTCAGACGAAATTTGTTCATTATTTTCGTTTCATTTCGTTTTATTCGTTCGTTTTATAGAATACGTGTAATACTATTGGCTTTATATAAACCGAACGAGAGCCCCATTCATATGAAATTCTTATGAATGGGGCTCTCATTTGGTTCATAGAAAGGCAATACTACTACACGTTTTCTATAAGCCGAAAGTCTATAAACCGAACGGTCGGTTTATAGACTTTCGGCTTATGGAATACATATAATCCTATTGCTATACTATCTCTCTGTCTCTGTTTAGAGAAAGCCAATAGTACTATTAAATGCATTCCAAATGCCGAAAGTCTATAAACCGAACGTTCGGTTTATAGGCTTTCGGTTTATGGAATACATGTAATCCTAATGCTATTCTATAACCCGAACGTTCGGTTTATAGAATAGCAATAGGATTACATGTATTCCATAAACCGAAAGCCTATAAACCGAACGTTCGGTTTATAGGCTTTCGGTTTATGGAATACATATAATCCTATTGCTATTCTATAAACCGAACGTTCGGGTTATAGAATAGCATTAGGATTACATGTATTCCATAAACCGAAAGCCTATAAACCGAACGTTCGGTTTATAGACTTTCGGCATTTGGAATGCATGTAATAGTACTATTGGCTTTCTCTAAACAGAGACAGAGTCTCCATTCATAAATTTTTATGAATGGAGACTCTGTCTCTGTGTAGAGAAAGCCAATAGTATTATTACATTCATTCCAAATGACGAAAGTCTATAAAGCGAACGTTCGGTTTATAGGCTTTCGGTTTATGGAATACATGTAATACTATGGGCTTTCTATAAACCGAACTAGAGTTCCCATTCATAAAATTTATGAACGGGGACTCTGTTTCGGTTTATAGAAAGCTAAGAAGTTGAACGAATGAACGAATGGTTTAATATAAACGAAAATCATTCGTCCATTCGTGCTATCGTATTGGCATTACTATAAACCGAAATAGAGTCGGTTTATAGAATGCCAATAGACTTCCATGCATTCCATAAACTGAAAGTCGTTCATTATGTCGGTTTATGGAATGTAGTGTACTATGCTATTGTATTCTATAAACCGACTCTATTTCGGCTTATAGAATGCCAATAGTACTACGAATGGACGAATGAACGAATGATTTTCGTTTATTAACCATTCGTTCATTCGGCTTTCGTTAGCTTAGCATTTTCGTTATTCGTTTTTCAAACCAATGAACGAAAATGCTATTTTCGGACGAAAATGCATTCGTCCGAAAACGAATGCACATGTCTAGTAAGAAGTAACAAAAGAGATACAGATAATTAGAATTAGCTTAGTCTGTGTCCTTACACCATGTATCATGGTCTATGACACCTCCTGGGAGTTACAATCCATGTTTTTAATAGACCTTTTTAAAACCCAATAAAATAATATGTTATACTTCTTTAGAAAAACATGTTTGGTTTCTTTTGGTGTTATTAATTGTAAAAAAATATATATTTAAAATATCTAAAACACAATGTTAGTGCATAACAATACACAAAATTAAATTACTAATACTGTGAACAATTTTTAAATAAATAATAATTTGCTTTAATATCAACATCACTGATTTGAAGAAGCATTATAATCTGCCTTATACCTCTTGGACGAAGGAGCTAGAATAATGGTTTTGAATTATTTAAATCTGGCAAGTTTAGATCTGGTGCCAACTGCCACTGAACTAAGTAATCAAGTAAAAGTAGAGTTTATTCCATGACAGAAATTATAAAGTGGAAACAATCTGCTAAACAGCTGAAAGGAGTAAGATACAAAGCCACATACTTTCTCCAAGATGAGTTGAAACTTCTAGTCCATTCTTGAAGTACTATTTATAGCGTGAAAGCATCAGATCAAAAAAATTATATTTGGGAGTTAGTTTATCCATATGATCACTGATGATATTATACTAATTATACCGTTTTCAGAATCCACTTTAGATATCCTTTGCAACCTCCATACAGGGCTACTTTCAGCATTGGCATTATCTAGCATCCCCATTTTCTCTAAATCTACCCATAAATAAAAATAATAATAATAATGGAGCACAACATTAATAAAGCTTATCACTTCACTTATCAGTCCACTGTTTGTGAATAGCCCACTGAGTAAGAAGTAGACATGTGCAAAACTAACATTTTCGTTTAGTTTTCGTCCATTCGGACGAAAATGTTATTAATTCGTCTAAAACGAATTTCGTTCATTACTGCATTCGTTTCAGACGAAATTTGTTCATTATTTTCGTTTCATTTTGTTTTATTCGTTCGTTTTATAGAATACGTGTAATACTATTGGCTTTATATAAACCGAACGAGAGCCCCATAAACGTTCGGTTTATAGGCTTTCGGTTTATGGAATACATATAATCCTATTGCTATTCTATAAACCGAACGTTCGGGTTATAGAATAGCATTAGGATTACATGTATTCCATAAACCGAAAGCCTATAAACCGAACGTTCGGTTTATAGACTTTCGGCATTTGGAATGCATGTAATAGTACTATTGGCTTTCTCTAAACAGAGACAGAGTCTCCATTCATAAATTTTTATGAATGGAGACTCTGTCTCTGTGTAGAGAAAGCCAATAGTATTATTACATTCATTCCAAATGACGAAAGTCTATAAACCGAACGTTCGGTTTATAGGCTTTCGGTTTATGGAATACATGTAATACTATGGGCTTTCTATAAACCGAACTAGAGTTCCCATTCATAAAATTTATGAATGGGGACTCTGTTTCGGTTTATAGAAAGCTAAGAAGTTGAACGAATGAACGAATGGTTTAATATAAACGAAAATCATTCGTCCATTCGTGCTATCGTATTGGCATTACTATAAACCGAAATAGAGTCGGTTTATAGAATGCCAATAGACTTCCATGCATTCCATAAACTGAAAGTCGTTCATTATGTCGGTTTATGGAATGTAGTGTACTATGCTATTGTATTCTATAAACCGACTCTATTTCGGCTTATAGAATGCCAATAGTACTACGAATGGACGAATGAACGAATGATTTTCGTTTATTAACCATTCGTTCATTCGGCTTTCGTTAGCTTAGCATTTTCGTTATTCGTTTTTCAAACCAATGAACGAAAATGCATTCGTCCGAAAACGAATGCACATGTCTAGTAAGAAGTAACAAAAGAGATACAGATAATTAGAATTAGCTTAGTCTGTGTCCTTACACCATGTATCATGGTCTATGACACCTCCTGGGAGTTACAATCCATGTTTTTAATAGACCTTTTTAAAACCCAATAAAAGAATATGTTATACTTCTTTAGAAAAACATGTTTGGTTTCTTTTGGTGTTATTAATTGTAAAAAAATATATATTTAAAATATCTAAAACACAATGTTAGTGCATAACAATACACAAAATTAAATTACTAATACTGTGAACAATTTTTAAATAAATAATAATTTGCTTTAATATCAACATCACTGATTTGAAGAAGCATTATAATCTGCCTTATACCTCTTGGACGAAGGAGCTAGAATAATGGTTTTGAATTATTTAAATCTGGCAAGTTTAGATCTGGTGCCAACTGCCACTGAACTAAGTAATCAAGTAAAAGTAGAGTTTATTCCATGACAGAAATTATAAAGTGGAAACAATCTGCTAAACAGCTGAAAGGAGTAAGATACAAAGCCACATACTTTCTCCAAGATGAGTTGAAACTTCTAGTCCATTCTTGAAGTACCCATGAAGAATTGACTTGTATACAGTTGGAGCTTAAAATAAGGTTTATTGAAAATTGAAAAAACCATAGATTAGTCGGGATTACATCCTGATTCCGTTGCCAGTCAATTAATCATTGGATATACATATGGTATTTGAGTATCATAGCAGCATACTGAATAGGACAACAGAAAAAAAGAGGGACTGGTTATCTTAATATGCACAAACTAAAACCCGGAAACAAATTGATGGTTACATAAACCAATCAGTACTTTTGGAAAAGAAGCACAAATCAAATCTTTTGTTTTTTAAATATATTTTATAACTTTTTATGTATCCATCTTACCTGCAGAGACATATTTACTTTAAATGCACAATACAGAAAGGAAAAGTCATCTGTAAACCACTGTTTAAATTTCACTGAGAGAACCTACCACCCTGAGGGAGTGGTTTGATCCAGAAGATAACCCATAAATTGGGAGGGGGGGGGGGTGGATTACCACAGTATGTTTATTACTAAAATGGACTTTTGACCTGATACTTGTTTAATTATATATCTGCAAAATAATATTTCCATTTGATGATTTTCATGTAACCAAGTTAATGTGGCTACTCTGATATTACATCAGATAGCTACTAAAGTAAAAGATCCAATAACTTTGGATTTCCTCATTTGAGCAGACTACTAACAGTAATTCTTTAGGCACAAGGGGGGAATGATGCATTATACCAACTGTGCCAGAAGAAAATTACAGGTTCCTTATAAATATTTTGATCAGTTTTATTTAAAGCCATTATAGAGGTTAATGATCAATGTAAATAAACAGGGATTTTCAAGTGTTTGATGTTGGTGCACAGAAAATATGTAATGTCTACCTACAGTAGAACTTGTATTTGTTTTGACTTTTTGTGACTTCTTATCAATTTTATACAATATACACTATTATGCCTGTATATCTAATGTGATTTTTTTTTGTATAAATAAAGGGATGTACAAAAATAAAACCAACAATTGCTATTGAAAAAAGAAAAGAAAATATGTAATGTCTATTTTACCTGTTACCTTTATCATATCATTTTATATTTTTCTCACCATATCACCTCCCTTTTTTTAACCATGATCAACATAATAGTGTGTTCCATAAAAGACATGTAAGCAAATATGTTCCAAAATATATATTTATATTTTTTGTGGAAATCTACTTTTTCTATAAGTCAGCTTATATCTGGAACCAAGCTTTAAATCATTAATATCACTGATAGGCTAAGACTAATATGTGGGGATTACAGTGGCTTTGCATAACATCATATAAATAAATGGGATAGTCCTATTTATGGCACTTAAGCTGTTATGAAGGCTTTACATTTCTGTTCCAGCAGAGATGGTCATGACATGTAAGCTGTTTTATCTGCTTAAGAATTCTCATTTTAGCAAGAATAATGCGGAATGCTATTTATTTTGGAGTTCTGAAGACAATAGTTATAACCTTATCCATGGTATCTTATTATGTGGTGCCCACAAAGCTAATGAACATATGAGTTTTTTCATATGATGTGAAAGATCACAGTTGATACACTACCAACAACTTCACCAGAAGGACAGAAAGAATTATAGCCAAGATGGTGACACATCCAATGGCAGACAGACAACAACCTATTCATTAATACTGCTGTGAGATAGCTCAGTGGTCTAACTCACCATCTGAAGAATCTGTTCAGTGGGGTCAACTTTGTCCTGTATCATACTACTAAGTAGCTACAATATTACCCATTAAATTGGGTAATAGTAGCATCCCCTGGATTTGGGGCACGAATAAACAAACCAAAGATGTATTTGAAAATCTAAGAATAACTGAATGCACCTTTTCTGGTTAAACACTTTGTTATTATTATTATTACAAAAACAGTTAGTGATTGTCATAAAAATGTCACAACTAGAGTTGAGCGGACACCTGGATGTTCGGGTTCGAGAGGTTCGACCGAACTTCGGAAAAAAGTCTGGGTCCGTGCTCGAACTTGACCCCGAACTTGACCCTGAACCCTGAACCCGGACCCCATTGAAGTCAATGGGGACACGAACTTTTGGCCACTAAAATGCCTCTAAAAAAGTCATGGAAAGGGCTAGAGGGCTGCAAAAGTAAGTAAAATGTGGGTAAGAGTAGGACAAGTGCCCTGCAAGCAAATGTGGATAGGGAAATAACTTAAAATAACATAAAATACATACAAATTAAAAATACAGCTGAGACATAAAATAGCACTAGATGGAATCTTTGATTTTAGCTTTGGAAGAACATAAATCTAAATCTAAAGCATGGCTGCCAGGAGGATCAACAGAATTATCCATTTGAGAGAGGGTTGGAGTGCAGGGTATTCTCTTTCAGTTTATACTAAGTGACCCATAGGTTGAGGAGGCGGTGACCGTAGCGGTGTAGGTGGAAGCGGCGCTGGAGGAGGAGGTAGCCAGAATTTTTCAAAGTGCGCTGTAAGCACAGTATTTGACGGTTCTATTTGACTCTCAGATATGAAGTGCACCGCAAGACGCAAATGCACTATTTACCACCCAAAACTATTAGAATTTTTCAAAGTGCGCTGTAAGCACAGTATTTGACGGTTCTATTTGACTCTCAGATATGAAGTGCACCACAAGACGCAAATGTACTATTTAGCACCCAAAACTATTCTAATTTTTCAAAGTGCGCTGTAAGTACAGTATTTGATGGTTCTATTTGACTCTCAGATGTAATTGATGTAATGCTATTGCTATTCTATAAACCGAAATAGAGTCCCCTTTCATAAGAATAGGTCAATTGACCTATTCTTATGAATGTAATGTTATAGCTATTCTATAAAAAGAAAGTCTATAAACCGAATGTCGTTCGGTTTATAGACTTTCGGTTTATAGAATTGCGAATAGCATTACATGTATTCTATAAACCAAAAGACTATAAACCGAATGTCTTTCGGTTTATAGACTTTCGGCTTATAGAATACATGTAATGCTATTGGCTATTCTATAAACTGAAAGTCTATAAACCGAATGACTTTCGGTTTAAAGACTTTCGGTTTATAGCCGAACCTCGAACTCCAACCCGAACATACAGTGAAATGTCCGGGTTCGGGTCCGGGGTACGGACCCCGTAATGTTCGGTACGAACCTGCACAGTGCGGTTCGGGTTTGCTCAACACTAGTCACAACTATAACACGGTATATATAAAATTTTTATATAAACTAGGATAATCGACCTCATTTAACTTGAAATCCTAACAGATAATTAAAGTCTGAAAGAATTATCATCCATTCATTATGGAGTACCAAGAGGGTCTAGGACAGTTCAGCGGGGCGGCTTCATCGCTGACAGTTCAGTGCGGCAGTTAGAACGCTGAACTGTCAACAATGAAGCGGCCGCAGCTATGTAAGGGCTGACAGTTCAGCGCTGAACTGTCAGCTCTTACAAACGTGCAATTTAAAATAAAATAACCCCCCCTAATAAATTAATTACCCCCCAAAGTGCCCCCCCAAACCCCAATACTAAAATGAACCCCAAAACCCCAATACTAAAATTAACCCGAAACCCCAATACTAAAATTAACCCCCGAACCCTAATACTAACCCCTGAACCCTAATACTAACCCCCTAAATAGTAATACTAAATTAACCCCTGAACCCTAATACTAAATTAACCCCTGAACCCTAATACTAAATTAACCCCTGAACCCTAATATTAAAATTAACCCCCGAACCCTAATACTAAATTAACCCCCGAACCCTAATACTAAATTAACCCCCGAACCCTAATACTAACCTCCTAAACCCTAATATTAACCCCCGAACCCTAATACTAATTCTAACCCCCTAAACCCTAATTCTAACCCCCTAAACCCCAATACTAATTCTAATTCTAACACTTTAATTCTAACACAATAAAACTCACCTTTAGTGATGAAATGTCCCGCGACGAGCTCTCGCGTGGTGAAGAGACCGCGATGAAGTGTCTTATCCCCTACCAAGATGCCCCACCTCAGATTGGCACCTAGATTTTTAGACACAGACAATAATGTAAGCCCATGCAAAATGTTTTTAAATATAGGTGTTCTCTATAATAAAACAACTTCCCTTACAAGCGCAACCTCATGCTGCATCAGTACGACTATATGTAACTCCAAAACATCCCCTATCTCCATATCTACAGGGGCAACCAAAGTAGTATATTAAGTGAAAATGGCTGGCTGAACTAATGTTTTTTTTAAATCCTTTTATAAGGATAATTATGTTGGCTTTCCTTCCTTTCTGTTTGTTATTTATATAATTTTTCTTTCTTTTGCTTTGTAGTCTATTGCCATTGAAAAAGATGCATACAATTTCCTGCATGACTGAACTGTATAATTAATAAAATGTACATAAGAAATTTGCACTAATTATTGCAGATGACACTTTGTTTGAAGCAAGTTAAATCTCCCATTAATTAATATTCTTGGCGGATATGTGCATTGTTCTATCTCTGTATGTCTCATGGACACATCATTTAAACATGTCTACTATTAGCCAAGATTTTGGCCGGTAAAACTAGTTGTTTGCTTGTTTTTCATGATAGCTATGGATCTTATGCCAAGTGAAGGTTATATGGTGTACCAGCTGCTCCTCTCTAGAAGCTCTACATTTCATGAAGAAGCAGATTGTTTTACAGATCTACAAAATGTTTATGTTACACTTGTGACTTGAAAATGTTCATTTTAAAATTGAATTCGGAGTATTTAGATGAGCATAAAATAAAGAGAACCAACAGAAACATGGCACTATAGTGCAAACACAAGGCAGTTGTCCGACCAAATCTTCCCAGGCCATATTTAAAAGATATATCTCATATTCTTATTTTCCTTTTCAGAATGTGTTAACATTTTTGTAAAAATCTGCTGGACTTTGTTTTCACATCCTTGTGTTATGACCCTTGTATGAGGAAACAATGGCATGTATTTTATAAGATCCATGCCATTTGACCGGTGGCTGTCATGCTTCAAGCTAGCACAGTGAGTGACCCTTGTTTTAATATGTAACTAATAGAGGAGACCTAACTAGTTTATTGTCTGCAACTAAAAATTAGGCTCTCTTTCTACAGTGGCAAAGATAAACAGTCCAACACAACCCACTAATTGCTCTGATTTGGCTCTGATTGTCTGCGTCCAGTTCAGCTTTGCCTCAGTCCATATCCAGCCCACAAGAAGCTCAAACACAACATAAGAGTCCCATAGAGATGCATGAGAATGTCGACTAGACATGTACAGTGACATCACACAACAGTTTTGCCCATCCAATATCTGCTGTCAAGAAAACAAAACAGCAAACAATGCAGTTACAAAACAGTTACTAGCTAAGGAGTTGTCCCTACACATTGTTCTTACACATGGAATTAAAAAGTCATTTTCTTAAGTTGTATCAGTATATATATTAAATTCATGTCATCATTTATATGTTCTAGCTGATCGTGTATTCCATATATAGGCATCTCCCGTGCATTATAAATTGTATTTTTGTAAGCAGGGCTCATTCTACCTTAAGTACTACTTCGTCTTTCTTCATCTAATTGAGTTTGTAACACCTTTTATTAACGTCTGTATCAAGTGTTGAAAGGATTGTTGGTGCTACCCAATTAAACCTTAATGTAATAACTGTAGTTAATAATACCAATTATATCCATTTGATTACAAATATGATCTTTTCACCTTAACACCTACAAGCCAGTAGGACATTATATGCCATCCTAAATTAAAGGGCCTTAGTTTAATAGTTTCTCACAGTCCGCCTGTAGCGGGATCCCACCTGTCAGATGAGGAAGTGGCCTTAGTCTGACAGGAAAAATGTAGATGATGCCCAAAGTGACCGCCGGCTATATTTTTCTAAATCAAACCATATCTCAGGCATGATTGATGTCACGTGAGCGTATAGCAGGGATCCATAGGGTCTGTAAATCTGATCAATTTATTTTGGTGCATTTGTCAATGCGGCATTAATCACTGTGTGTCATTAAGGGGTTAAAAAGCAGTCACTAGTAAAAAACCTCTTAAATACTTAAATCAAAAATGAAATGCATTGTTCTGTGCACTAGGTGTTTCACATATTTTGACATTTGGGGTGGCACTGTCAGTGATGATTAGAAGATTAAATTTAGAATTTAATATTTTTCCTATTGTTTCACAAACACACGTATTTATCTGTCTGTCTATCTACCTATCTATCTATCTATCTATCTATCTATCCATCTATCAAATCTTTATCTATTTCTCTGTCTCTTTTATTGTTTTCTCTCTTAGGCCAAGTGATCTTGATGCTGAAAGGTTATTACAATTAATAATTAGTAACCACGCTGACAACAGAATTGGCAACTTGCGAAAATGGAAAACTCCCAGACATATATAAAAACAGATTAGAAGCAAATTAGACTCTGGGCCAGGTTACTATGATTGTTAATTAGTGATAATGGAAATACAATTAGCATAATTAGTTCTAATTATTGCATATAAAGAAATATGTGTTTGTGGCTTTTCTAAATCCATGAGATATAAGAACACATTTGGTGAAACAAAGCATATCTTCCAGCCAGGGGAAATAGAGGTCATTCGTAAATACTTGTTTTTAATATTTTGGGGGTAAGAAAAGCTCTAGTTTTGATGGTCTGAGATTTGATAGTAACGTGACAGAGCAGATTAAACCCGTCTGATAACTTAACAGTTGATTAGCTTGGCTTCTGTTTTAAGCTTCTACGAAAATCTTACCATCTGTTTGTTCAAACCAGAATTGAACAAGATAAAAGATAGACTATTAAATCAAATGCGCTTATTGTCTTAGAAAATAGCTGCTTTTCTCTCTCTCTCTCTTTCTCTCGTAGGACACACTGGGAAATTGTTTGTCCAATTATTTCCAGATATTTCTGCAATTTTTATTGGAAAAAAAAAGGATAACATGTTGAAATTGTAGCTTAATAGTCTATGTGGTTAGACTTTTTTTTTAACAGATATAGTGTAAGCTGCAGTATGTTTAGTAGTCAGAAAAGAGCCATTAAGAAACAAAAGGATGACTTTTATCAACATTGAGGAAAAAAAAAGCAAAACAAAATACATTTTACATTTAGTAAATTAATATTTATGCGGATACAAGAATTTTTTATTTTTCAAAAAAATGTTCACCAAATAAATTAATGCCACAGGGTAGCTAGTGGGCAAATAAATTACAAAAGTTAAACAAAATTACACTACTAAGGTTTAGTCAACCTTGTTTTAAAACTGTTATATTGATCTGATGGTAACATGTAAACCAATTGCATTATCTTTCCAAATAATTTGAATGTGTTGAATTGAGGAAATCTCTTACCATGTTCCATTTCAGAATTTTGATCCTCAGTGGCAAATCAATAACCATGCAGAATGATCTAGAAAAAACTCTGCCAACAACTGTATATTTTATTTTTTAATCATGTTATCTTGGGTCTACTGCAAAACTATTGAATTCCTTAAATATTTAATAACTTATCAGACAAATTTAGTTTTTAGAAGTTTGTTTTATATCTTGACATACACTGAAATGTAGTGTATAAGGAAAAATAATTATTCTACATGAATAAAATAGTCCAATTAATTTTTCATTTAAATAGTAATGGTCAATAGTTTTAAGATAAGTAGTTATGTTTTTGGTGTGATTTGTAATGAAAAAATACGTATTTGTGTATGCCTCCTCTATTATGTTGATCTACTTCATGCAGCTGTGTGCGACTGAGAAGACTGGCTCTGGTCTTTTGTTGAAAATATTGATAATACACTAGAGTACTGAGAATGACACCATGATCTTCACTGAAGGAGGCTATGGGACAAAGAGTTGGAGTAGCTCATGGATATGGGGGAACACTTATGACAGAAAAGAGGTAAATGACTATGGGCAGAGGTGGTGCAAAAGACTAGAGTATAGATGAGAAAATTAAAAAATAACACTGTGAGGTGGTAGGAGATAAAATGAGATATTGCCAAATAGAAACTGAAGTACTGGGAAAGTAAATGGTCGGTCGGTTTGGAACTGGAAAACAAATGAAAGCGGACGAAGCAAAGCAAGAGAGCAGATGAAAAATTAATTGCTTAACAGAGAGCTTTTTTTTTTATCACCTTACGAATTGTTGCAAAGTGTCCAAACTGGTGAATGGGCAGTAGTGATAGACAAGGGGAATTTTTTATGATCTAGTACATTTTTTCAATGTTTTATTACTACAATGGGAAAGCTATGGTATACATTATTTTATTCTAAAAATTATTTGTCACATTGATTATATACTTTGTCTGCTGGACAATCTACTCCATTTTGTAACAAGGGTTGGACAAAGTTCACTTACTGGTTGTTTATAACTCCTTAGTACATCTCCTCCATTGTGTCTACCATGTGAAATAAATACCTGCAGCGTCTTTACAGTAGGTGTTCTGTTGCCACAAAAGATACCGACTGGTGCGTTAATTTAATGCTAGTTACAAAATAACAATCACATTTCAACTTTTTCATTACTGGACAGTTTTGGTCATGTTGTACATTAAGGATCGTGGCTGTTTTAAGACTTTTGTGGTGTTTGTGTTTAGCTGTAATTTTCCTCATTTACTGTACACACACAAATTATATATATTTTTTAAGGACGCAAAGGGATTTCATTAGATTCCATTATTTTAATAATGTTTTGTATTTTATTACAAAAATAATGGAATATGGTGAAAATTGAAAAACAAAAATGTTTTTTTACTTTTTCTTGAAAAAATTGATTTAGCAATAATCAATGTTTACATGTTTTTCTGTTGTTTTTTGCAAGTTACAGGGCAATAAGTACAAAGAGCGCATTGCCATTTCAAAACCAGTTTTTAAAAATAAATTAGCGATAGTGACATTGTAACACTGATATCTGTCATGAATCCCTGAATCACACCCTTGTGCATATATTTATCAAAAGTACACAACCCAAGGTTTGTAACTTTTGGTATTTTGACACTTTTCATGCAGTCATTTTAACACCCAAGAATGCATGGTCTTACAGTAGTAAATTTATTAGCAAAACCACAATACATGTTCAGAACGTTCTCCTGGGTATAGTGATACCCGATACAGGTTTGCTAAGGTTATGTGGCCGAATATGGAATACAGTCATTGCAGCTTTGAAAAAAATGTGCTATTTGTATGTATTGCTTCTGAACTACATTTCCTATCATGCTCAGCTTTATTTATTTAATTTTATTTAAATTTCTTATTTTATTAAACCCTAACCCTAGGGAATCCTATGATGAACCCTAACACTAGATAAAGAATGAGAGTGATGGTGCTACTAGATATGTCTCAATCAGCACTAGAAATACAGATAATTAAAATCCTGCAGCTCCCAGAAAAAAGGTAGGCAACTGACTCCCTACCAATTAACATACAAAGGAACAACCAAATGAAACTGGCTCCAGTTTCTTTTGGTTGTTAACCCTAACACTAGGGTTAGTGTTTGGACAAGAAAAAAGGCAGTTTTTTTCACTAGATTGGCTGGAAATGAGCAAACTGCTATAAACATTTGATCGCTGTGATTGGCTGTCACATTTATTGTATGTTTTTGGGGGTGGGGCCTCAGTAGACGTAGCATAGCCATGTTAGCTTTTACTTTCACTGGTCCTCGAGGTGATGTGTTTCATGACTTTCCAGCACCCTCATCAGTTGTGAGGGGGTTATTGTTTGAATTGAACCACTATTTAACTTAACCAAGTCCTTGTTGCCATTAACCTCTGAAATACTGGGGACTACTGTAACTGATCTCCTATGAGGCTAAATGAAAAGGCATTTTCTAACATTGACATATAATCTTCAAGTATGTTTGTGAGTATTATATATCTGAACTAATTCATTTAGCTATCTCTTACTCTTGTTTTGATGGTACTGTTTCTATACATTTTGGATAGAGTATGTACAATATAATATATCATGTCATCACATCCTGCTTTGAAAATCTAATTAATGGAATATGAACGGACACAAGAGATTCTCGAATGTTCGAGTTTGTATTTACATTGTTCTTTCATTCATACTGTATGTCTGGCATAAAACATATGTTCAGGCTTTGTCCTTTGCATGTCTGTGCTGTCTCAGCAGAATTAATTGCTGTAGTAGGGATTTTTAAGGTTAACATTCATATGGTAGAATTGATTATTTGCCTAAACAACTTTATGGTTACACTTCACTAGTTATCTAAATATATATTGTGTATTTATATTGTGTGCAGTTTAGTAAAAAATAAGGGGAAAAAATCCCCTGGAAGAATGTTCTATAAAAATTGTCCTTAGAGTAGAAAAAAAATAATTTGTGTGTTCAGCTGCTTTGTAAATAAAACAAATGTTATTACTTGGTAAAATGGATAGATAACATAAATAAGAGATGGTTTTGCAATTATTTTGAATAGTCAGCTGTTTAAATGAATGTTAAAAGTTTTTTTTAAAAATACAATATCCATCAGATTAAATGAGAAATCCAAATATTTCGAGGAAACTTCTAGAACTCCAGGCTTTATTTGACTTCTCTCAGTTATTAGAGTTTATTTAAATAGATTCCCCAGTAAGTCTTTGAAATAATTCTCTACTTTTGAAGGAAAATGTATACTTACTCAAATTTGGCACTTTTTGGTTAACCTGCTGTTGGTAGTTGCAGAATTACTAGTTTACTAGTACTAGTTATTCTTGTAATTTTTCAGTATTAATTTGCTTGTTTAACTGTTTTATAATCTCTGCTTCCTGCCACTAACCCTAGGAATGTCTGGCCTTGCTTACTGTATTTCCGTCATTTGTACCTCGCTTAATTGCCCATGTGCATTTGCTCACTGTCACCAGCCTGTCTCCATCTCGGTCTGTCTGACAGTATTGTTACTCTACAGGTGTGCACTTCATCCTGAATCTGGGCATTTCCTTCTTGGCCAATCAGGCCTTACAGACTGCCACACTTTTGACATAGCTTTGACTACTGACTATACGATCTTTAACATTCTCCTCTTCTCTTTTCTCTTTCCATCTTGTTCTGCAAAGTGGTTTCTATACACATGTTTTAAGGATGGCTGTATTCCCTGATTTTTATTCCACAGGTACGTTATACATTTATGATTATGTCATTTCATATGTTCTTCCGCCTGTGACTGTCATTCACAGTTCTTATGTGCATTTATTTGTCTGTTGCTCCCCACTGCGTCAGGTGTTCCCCCCTCCCCCCCATCCCGCTATCCCCTCCCCCTCCTTACAAATGTTACTTATATTTTTAAAATGAATAAAGATATATTTAAAACAACAACAAAAAGAAACAATTGCCTTCATGTAAATTATCTAAACATCAAACATTGCCAGAAATATACCTTCCCACAATGCACTGAATTTATCAAAATTCAGTGGATGGTATTACTACACAAGGGATTAAAATCTACTTCCTTTGGACCATCTCATTGCTGAGCAATGAACTTTACACTTGAAGACCACAAATAACATAGGTTAAAAATTATAAAATTGACCCACCTCCAGCTGTTAATTGAGAACTGGGCTAGACCATTCTTTACACAGTACTTCTGTTTCATTTCACAATACTCTGCAAACTTAATACAAATTGTATTGAAATACATTGGATTTTCAATTCTTTAATTTGCCCTGCCTGTATGCTTTGTTACTGATGCTATACAAACAATATCGGTGCTTACGTTCACACTTACAGAAAAAGACAATGAACCCCACCCCCAAGCTCACAACTGTGTAAAATTCAAAGATGATGTTAATCCTTTCACTGCTGAGAAAATGCCCAGTTTATCTACAACCTCAAAGAATTGTTTATGCATGTAGACTCTTTGATAAGCATTTGTAAAAGCCCTCACAGGGGCTACAGTGGCTGAAAATTCGACCAGCACAGTGAATCTCTCATTACCATTAAATACTTCCCATCACTTGGCTCACTGGCAAATCCTATGAAAGTAATCTGAACCAGAGATCATTCCCATCATAAAACATGTCATGGTAAGTTACTTGATAAGAACTCAAAACTCTCACATTGTCCTATTAGATCAGTCCTGTGGAATGCTAGATCAATATGGAAAAAAACAAGTCATGTATTTTTTACATGTTATGGTATAATGATCTACCTTTCCCATATTGGTTTGTTTGATTTTTGTATTTTTGTATTTTGACTATTGTTATGCCTGCTGAAAAACCATTAACAAAACTGATTTTAAAAAAAAGGAGCAAAACAGTTATTACAGACCGTATTGATCAATCTACTGCATTACTTATACCAGTGCTGTATTTACCGCATGGCATCCACAGAGAAACCTCCGTGTTGCCTGTTCAGCACCCTGTGCAGTGTCACACGGAAGTGCCGACAGTCACATTACCGGCACGCTGATGTCATACACGTGTCGGGTCACGTGACCTGTCGTCACAACCGCCTGGGAGCCGAACAGGCAGCATGGAGGAGACCATGCTGCCTGCCACAAGCCACCAGGGAAAAAGGTAAGTGCTGGGGAGATGGGGGGATTTGGGCAAATTGGCTGGGGCTTATTAAATGGCAAATAACACTGGCATATTATTGGGCAAATTGGCTGTGGGATCTTAAATGGCAAATAACACTGGCATATTATTGGGCAAATTGGCTGGGGCATGTTAAATGGCAAATAACACTGGCATATTATTGGGCAAATTGGCTGTGGGATATTAAATGGCAAATAACACTGGCATATTATTGGGCAAATTAGCAGGGGCATATTAATGGCAAATAACACTGGCATATTATTGGGCAAATTGGCTGGGGCATATTAGATGGCAAATAACACTGGCATATTTTTGGGCAAATTGTCAGGGGCATATTAAATGACAAATAACACTGGCATATTATTGGGCAAATTGGCTGGGGCATATTAAATGGCAAATAACACTGGCATATTATTGTGCAAATTGGCTGGGGCATATTAGATGGCAAATAACACTTTCATATTTTTGGGCAAATTGTCAGGGGCATATTAAATGACAAATAAACTGGCATATTATTGAGCACATTGGTTGGGGCTTATTAATGGCAAATAACACTGGCATATTATTGGGCAAATTGGCAGGGGCATATTAAATGGCAAATAATACTGGCTTAATATTGGGCAAATTGGCTGGGGCATATTAAATGGCAGAATAACACTGGCATATTTCTGGGCAAATTGGCTGGGGAATATTAATGGCAAATAATACTGACATAATATTGGGCAAATTGGCAGGGGCATATTCAATGGCAAATACTGGCATTTTATTGGGCAAATTGGCTGGGGAATATAAATGACAAAATAATACTGGCATAAAATTGGGCAAATTGGCAGGGACTGATTAAATGTCAAATACTGGCATATTATTGGGTAAATTGGCTGTGACTTATTAATGGCAAATAATACTGGCATATTATTGGGTAAATTGGCTGGGGCATATTAATGGAAAATTATACTGGCATATTATTGGACAAATTAGCTGGGGAATATTAATGGCAAATAATATTGGCAATGTGTATGTAATGGGGTGATGGAGGCATGTAAATTGGGCGATGGGGCATGTTCTTGGTGGGCGATGGGGTATGTTCTTGGTGTGCAATGTGGGTTATGGGTCATGTCGTGGGTGTGCATCGTGGGTAGGGGGGGGTGCCCAAAATTTGTCTGCCTAGGGCAGCACAAAACCAAGATACACCACTGACTATGATGTTCCATCATTAAAAGTATCACAAATGAGGGGAAGTTGAGATCTCTATAACTTCTTCCTTAAATCTCAAGCCAGTATTATTTCACACAGCACAGTGTCTTTTTTGATAAAATTCTTGATTTTAAAATTATAAAAAATATAATATATATATAAAAATAAGGTTCAGGCCTGAACTGGTTTGCAGTCTCACCCAGGTTTTATCCAGTTATTTTTTGAACCTCATAGGTGACTAATATTGGGTAATGACTTAATAAAAAAATCCATCCCAATTTGTACATGGCGTCTTCGGTTCAGAAATTTTCACCTATGCAACCGATAAAAAAGGTCATACTCTCTACTTGGAGTTTTAGTCTAGACTAATTCTTTAATAACAATTAATCCAGTTATATGGTCAGACCACCACTGTATCCATTTCTCCATCATATATTAATAGGCCAAATCCATTCCTTAGAACCTAGCTAAGCACACTAAAATATGTATTTCTATTGGCCCTTATATTACTTACTGATGTAAGAGAAGTAATGTGCACCTACAAAGACCCCTGCTCTTTAATCTAACTCTGTAACTAGTGCAAGAGATACTCTATACATCATAGCACTATAATAATTTTTAATATCAAAACTAACCATTATGCACCTTGGTTTGCTAGCACCATCAGAAGAAAAATGAAGATAAGGACTCAAGAGAAGGTAGTGGACGACACACAATCCGGAAGATAAAATAATTTTTTTAAAAAATTTCAATGTCTTAATATTTTTTTTTTTACATCAAATCATGTTCATGAGCAACAGATGCAGATAACTGTTTTGCATAGTGGAAACCATGTATACATATCCCTACCACTTCATCATAGGCTAAATGGGAAGGTGTTGTGATTTTTTTTGCTCTACGTGGGCTCTAGTGCCACCAACATTAACCTCTGAAGTGGGCTACTGTCATGAATCAACCCATGTGCAGGCTCCTCCAGGCTGTATACAGTCATTTCTGTACCCTTTTTTGCCTTGCTCTTCTCTTTATTATTTATGCTCTCTCTTATCTCTTCTTTGTGTCTCTGTACCTTGTATTTCTTCCCAGTCCTGCCAGAGCAGCACCTGTTCAGTTGGCCCCAGAGCCACACCTGCCCAGAGCGGCACTTGCCCAGTCAGCCCCAAAGTGGCATGTGCCCAGTTCGGCTATAGTCCAGCACCTGACCTGTAATGGGGATACCCTGTAATGGGTATATCCTTTCTTAGAGTCATGTCATGTTTAGCGGGGCTCCCTGCCTATGTACTTTTAGAGGGCTGTCCCGTGTTCCATGATTGTTTGCTGTCTGTTATTTTATCTGACTTTTTGGGCTGTCTTCTGTTTTGTTTTATTGCTCCTGTATAAAGGGGCCCAGCCATTTGTTCTCTGTTTCAAGCTCCCAGTCTGTGCAATCCTGTTACAGATAATTTCCATGTGCCTGTGTAGTGTCAGTCATATATATGCAGTTAAATAGTTTTATTATTGGTTTGCCTTTAGCTGTATGCCCTGTATTGTTTAACCTTAGTTTGTTTTCTGCTCTCCCTGCTTATGTTTGTTTCAATTCTGATCCCTCCTTAGCCCTGTACTCTGTTTTCAGTTCTGTTTCTTCCTCAGTTTGCCTTTTGCTATTTTGCTCTGTTTGGTCTGCGATTCCAGCCTGCAGTATCCTGTTTGTTCTTGTTCCATGCCTGCTCCAAGATGTCTGCAGGGTAAGTTCAGTTTATGCCTTGATTATACAAGATACAGCAGCTGCCACCTCAGGGCCCTGGTATGTTGCAGAATCAACCTAGGGCCTCATGCTTCCAGGGGAGTGCGGTTGAATTGCACCAGGCCCTGTACCTCCATTTCCTGCATTGTAACTCCTGTATTCCTGCACTCAGGGTTCCATGCCACTTGGACCACGTTTGTGCCAGCTACATGCTCAGCACATGACACTACACATAGGACTTCATTGATGCTACTAGATACAGTTATATGTACTGTTTTGCTTTGATTTTTACTTAGAACACCGATATACTATTCATCCTATTAAAACATGGAAAAAAAGGTATATTTACTCAACTATACTTTATATAAGAAGCTTTTGAAAACAGGCGCAACGGTGCTGTCGTGACAGAATCTTTCTGCAGATTTGGGCTGATTTTGACAAATCAGTCCTCAAGTACAGTTATCGGGTTCTATATAGATTCAGTTATTATATTAGGCAAATACTGAAATGGCCTTAAAGGGACACTACCATTTAAATAAATTTTAATAATGTAATAAGAAACAACTTTAAAACAAACACAAATTTAAAACATATGCCACTGTTTTTTATGTTTGAATTAATTGCATAGAAAAGTAAAAATAAAATTAGTTTTTTTATAAAAAAGTTTATCTCCAACATCCATTTTGAGAATTTTACCCCCAATGCAACACTCTCCAATATCTTCCAGCAAGTCTCACTATACAACTGTGACCAAAGTCTGCATGATGATGCCATAAGATACTCCCCTGGTCTCTTACTGGCTGTATCACTAGTGGGCAGGACTAGGTGGCTGTGTAGAACTTTTTTTTTTTTACCTTCCTTCCAACTCAAAGAAAGGAGATTGACCTAATGAAACAGGATCATAACTCCGCCCCTTGTGATGTAATAGTTACATTACCCTCTCATTCAGTGCAAGTCTATGATCAGAATTCTGACATATAGACTACATTCTGTGTCCCCAGGCCCAAAGTGAGATCCTGCAACTATAAAGTCACCCGGGGGTGGCACCCCAAAACAGTATATTTCACAAAATGGAGGCATCTAGTCACACTTGTTTAGTAAAATATTTCATAAAATAAACTCACAGAACAAAAACAAAATCATATCTGAAATCAACAATGCAAAATAACAAAATAAAACCCTTTTCATTTATTGGTGGGAGTGTCCCTTTAATGAAGTTTTTTAACGTCTTACATTTATTTCAGACATTTCACAGGCGCTACAACAGCTCATTTGAACACATTGAAGCAATTTCAAAAATGTGTAATTAGTACTTCTGATACTGATTAACTAAAGCTATACAATGCATATTGTTTGTGAGAAATGTAGGTATATTTAGATTCAGAAACCACGTTATTAAAATATACAGTTCATGCATATCTAATCTTGGTTAGCCATATGGTGCTTCATTAGAATTAAATCACGTCAATGAGGAACATTTGTTTTTTAAATCATTTAACTTTTTCTGAACAACTGCTCGGTTCACAAAATAAAATGGTTTCATTCATTTATTTGGAAACATGGATTTTTCTAATGTTCTAACCAGCACAGCAGACTAGATGTTTTGAAAATGAATATTATGTTTTAATCCCTCGGAACATGCAGTTGTGAGAGTGCCGCTCACATGTCACATGTTCTCCATGTAACATGGCCTTTTCTTTCAATATTACCTCTGAGAAACAAAAGAAAAGCAAATGTTCTTAAATTTCCTGAAGGACTGAAACATCGAGGCCGGTTTATTATTGTTTATGTCTCAGCATTAGCAGAACCGATGTCTCCACGGTCTGTTGTGCGCTGTAGCTGGCTATGATGGATAACCATCATGGCAGCTTATTGGAAATGGCTTGATTTATAACCTGTTCTCCTGCTTTAGCCTAATGGCTTCATTTCTTTTTTTTCTCTGGCACGTGATGCCGTAACCAAGGTCATATTGCCGATGGCCTTTTGTTGTTCATTTGCTGATGACCATTGAGCCTGCGAGTCAGCCTGAAAAAGGCCAACCTTTACATTTTAATTTTTTTTTCCCCTCAGCCTCTGATAACTGCAGTAGAATAGTAGATTAAATGCAGTCTTCTATTTGCTTTCTGTGCTTGCCAGACCAAGGATTCTTTATGATCCTCAGAGGGAAAGTCTATTACTCACACCTACTTTAAATGACCAACATCAAATATATACAGCTCCCATTAAGGCACAAATCAATAAAAATGCCATTAAGATGGTAAAAGTTGCTGATATTAGTGGAGCCCCCAAACAAAATATTTGATTTTCTTTCAGGTTGTTAGTGAGATGGAATACAAACATATAGCAGAATGGAAAGAAGTCCAATGCCTGTGGTCAATAATTTATCTCTGAGATTCACTCAGCTTCTCACCCAATATTTCCCCTCTGTCTATTGATTCCTTATCATTATTTGTCATAACCTGTCCTAGTCGTAGGAGAAAATATGCCCAGTGTGCCCAAGGGAAGTCATACCTAAAGAAATAGAAAGGAATTTCATTAAAACAAGAAGCTTTACTTTTAGGAACTTTAGTAGAAACTTTGTTAGCTTTTTGATATAGAAAACAAATAAAAAAAAACAAAGACATATTTTATTTATATTGTAATTCAATTCATTAACATAGATGCTTTCTTTGATTAGAAAAATATATTTAATATACTTATAGATAAATACAATCTGTAATTATTTTTACAGTACCTGACACAGACATCCTTACTAACCCTTTCAGTGCTGCAGAACTGTGGAATAGTTCAAGGTCAAATCATATCTCGCATTAATCTCTCCAACATTTAAAAATGCTAATTAAATTCTAGCACAACCCTAATCAAAATGCTTGGGACCAGCAGCATTTCGGATAATGGATACTTTTAGATAATGGATCATTTTGGCAGCAGCAACTCTAGAAATGGTCTACATTACCGGTATCCAGTGTGAGTATCAGTTACTTGCATTGGATATAGGTAATGTAGAACATTCATAGAACTGGAGCTGCCGATATTACCTGCTCCAAGGTGTTGCCAAAATGATCCACTCCTTCGCGATAGTCCCTCCCTTTGCAGCGCTGCAGGAAATACATTTCCCATGAATGTTTGCTTTGAAACTACAGCACCCCGGCAGGGTTGAGCAAATGATATTCACAACTAAGCTCAAAGAAGGTGAATATCCCTTATCTGAACTAACCATGATCCAAAGCAATTTTTCGGACTTGGTTCATTTCGGATAATGGATCTTTGGATAAGGGATACTCGACCTGTAGGGCAAATTTGTTATTAATGCTCTGTAAATCAAAATATGCCTACATTTGTTTAAACCATTGAAATCTGTCATAACATAATGATTGTGCTGCTTCCATGCATTGTTATTCAGAAAATAAGTTAAAATGAAACCCGACACAAGGCATTCATTCATATTCATTAGCTTGTTGTTTTTTCTGTTTAATTAATTAAATTACACTGGAGTCTATTCACTAAAAAATTAACTATGGTGATCTGGTAAGTGAACTGAAAACATTCAGGCCTACTTCATTTTTCATGACTATGGTGGCGCATGCTGCATAAAGCATGTGTGCATGGGTTTCCGCAGGGGAGGGCAAGGGGGGACTTGTCCTCCTCCCTTAATTGTCCCTTCCCCTTTAAAACCATAATAATTCAGGTCCACTACAGAGCTGCAGGGAAGTCCTCCAATGCTGTCCAACATTTCCACCAGAATTTCTGAGGTGAAAAGCTGGGAATTCATGTGACCCCGGCATTTCACCTCAGAAGTGTCGGGGATTCATTGAAGGACTTCTGTGTGCACTGAGAAGCACACAGAGATGCTCCTGCTGCTCCTAAATACCAGCAAAATTTGGGGATGCATTGGCAGATTGATAAAAAAAAATTGGTAAATTGGCAAGTGGGGGGGGGGGGGGGGAATTGGCAAGTGTGGGGATGCATTGGCAGACTGGTAAAAAATAATTGGTAAATTGGCAAGTGGGGGGGGGGGGGATTGGCAAGTGTGGGGATGCATTGGCAGATTGGTAAAAAAAAATTGGTAAATTGGCAAGTGTGGGGGGGGGAAATTGGCAAGTGTGGGGATGCATTGGCAGATTGGTAAAAAATTGGTAAATTGGCAAGTGTGGGGGGGGGGGAAATTGGCAAGTGTGGGGATGCATTGGCAGATTGGTAAAAAATTGGTAAATTGGCAAGTGTGGTGATACATTGGCAAGAGTGGGAGCAGATTGGTTAAAATGGTGGAGCATTGGTGACATTAAAATTATGCCCTTCCCCCAAAAAAATTATGTGCCCGTCCACACAATTGAAGCCAATGGGGATATAACCGGACATGCATGAATGTGATGGCCTCTAGAGTGCACACAAGAGTACCATAGAGAAGCATAGGGATTCCTAATGCATATTAGCTGGCTTCATGATTTTGCGCAAACCCATTAAGTTCTATGGAAACCGTCTGATTGGCTCCAATAAGGTGTTAGAATTATTTTTAAAGCTCAGAAGAGGAACAGCGAAGGATGGACATGAAACAGGCAGAAAGTCTGCAAACAAAGGTAAGTATTGCAGCAACAATAGGCATAATAATGCATATTTGTAGTTAACCTGTAAGCTTTAATAAGCATTAAATAATTTATATTGCTGGGAGGAACTTCGATTGGTGCTCTAAAAATGGGTTGTTCTGAAGATCTCAGTGAATTCAAGCGTACTGTGATTGGATAACAAAAAAAGCAAATAACTGGAATATATAGGTAATAATATAGGTGTTGGGATAGCGCACTGATTCACTTGTATTATTTGTATGTTTAACTAGAAGTGGAACACTAGTTTGGTTTGGTGCTGCTTTTACCACCACATAAGGCGCAGTATATTGTTTTTTTATATTGGAATATATAGGTGTCATATAAATTACACACCTCCCGCAGACCGGAGCTGCCACCTTCTAGAAATCTCCCCAATTACAAAAAAAAAGAAAGGCGCTCTCAGGATGAAAAATAAATATTTAATAAATATTTATTTCCGCAAAAGTAATAAAGTGCAAAAATATAACAATTGTATGGCAGGAAGAGACCTAGAACGCCAGCTGCTTCACGCATTTTGTACTTAGAGGCGCTTAATCACAGGCAAAACTGTGATAGGACGCCACCTTTGTGAAATGTCATCCTTGCTCCATGGTTAATTGTAAGTGGTATTATTGGAAAGTGAAAGCGTTTTGGAACAGCAGCAACTCTTACTTACTTAAAGAGCGGGGTCCCCAAGGGCTGAGGCACATGGTGCATAAAAGTCACCAATGCTCTGCTGATTCCATAGCTGAAAATTTTGAAACTTCCACTGGCATTAATATCAGCCCAAAAACCATGTGGCAGGAGCCATGCATGCAACCTTCACATCACCAAGTATAATGCCAAGGGTAAGATAGAGTGGTGTAAAGCATGCCTCTACTGAACTCTGGAGCAATGTAAACGTGTTCTGTGGAATCTTCACTGTTTTGCAGTCTAGTGGGCGAGTCTGGCTTTGGTGAATGCCCAGTGAACGTTAAAGGCCTGACTGCGTTGTGCCAGCTGTAATTTTTGGTAGAGGAGGGATAACGGTATGGGGCTGTTTTTTAGGGATAGGGCTAGGCCCCCTTACCTCCAGTGAAGGAAAATCGTAATTCTTTAACATTTCAAGACATTTTGAACAATGCAATGCTTCCAACTTTGTGGCAACAGTTTGTGGAAGGCCCTTACCAATTCTAGCATGTGTGTTCCCGAGTGCACATGGTCCAAAAGGTGGTTGGATAAGTTTAGTGTGGAAGTACTTGACTGACCCGCACAGAGCCCTGACCTCAGCCATATTGAACACCTTTGGGATGATTGCCTGACCTCACAAATGTTCTATTGTGGAACGACTTCCCAGAAGAGCGGAAACTTTTCCAGCTGCAAAGATGGGACTAACTACATATTAATGTCTATGTATTTAGAATGCAATGTCATAAAAGTTCCTGTTGGTATAATAATCAGATGTCCAAATACTTTGATCCATATAGTGTAGTTATGTGCCTCACCTGGTATAGATAGGTTGCACACCGTTCTTGCCACTTGAACTGCTGCATAGCAAGACAGCTGTGGAAAAGGTCTGTGCCCAAAGAGGCATACGTTCCTTCTCCCTTGCACTTAGAGGCAACATTTACTTATCTCTCTTACCAGGTATAGATGTGGTAACAGGGGGTGCCGATCTTCTGTGGTGTAGTACTTACATTATCCCCAGCTACCACTATTCTTGAAGTGGGAGTACAGTAAAAAAAAATGTTTTAAATAAATGGCCACATTAAGATGAATAAAAAGCCTTCTGAAATTTATTTCTACCAATAATCATTTACAAGATATTTAGCCTTTCATTTAAGCATTCTTTTTTTTTTTATCATAGCACCCATTTTACAGCTATTGCTTTCTTATAATTTCCCGACCCTCCAGTGAAATCTCAGAATGTTGTGATATTCACTTCAGGAGACATTTATAAGATATATAACATAGATCCTGTAAAAAAGCAATAAACCTTTGAGATGCTAATGTACCTCCAGCTGAACATGTGAATTTGGATACATTCAAAATGTCATTGAAATGCAATGCTGTCCATCGTCATACATTCTACTGAACACTAAGCTTTAAAAAGTGTGTCTGGGTAGAAGGTCAGAGATCTAATTTAAATTTTTATATGCCAAGTGTATATGTAAATTTGTTTGCTGTCCAAAGAACTATTACCTTATATTTCTCAATGTACCATTATGAGTGATGTGATTGTATATGCAACCCTGAACATGTCACATTATGATAATCATTGGGGCTATGTGCTAAGTGTTAATAAAATCTACATCTGCAGCAGATCTATGTTTAATCAGTCTAATTTTGATATTTAAACTATATCCGCTAAGATATCTAATTAAGATTAAAATATATTTTGAAAGTACCTACCAGCACATTTTAAAAATGAAATCTGAAATGAACTGGTTAGGTAATGACCATTTTCTCTCAGACCAAATAGGAACACTTCTTATTGTTATATATTGTTTGCGGATGTGTTAAGCCTATATATATTGAATGGAATTAACACAGAGTGTGTATCATTTTAATTGCACTGGGTACGTTTCATTCTGTGTGCCAGAGTAGATGTGTCATCATCAGTAACAGAATCAGAACAATGAAAAAGACACATGGCAAAGAACAGGAGAAATTGCAGGTACTGTTTTATACAATAATATGTATTTTGATTTTTTTTTTTTTTTTAAAGAAATTAAACCTTAAAAATTAAAATTTGCCATGTTAAAGGATTCAAATAACATTTATAGTGGTCCAATGTGCCTGAACAAGCAACTTACCTATGATTCTTCAGCAAGCTTTGTGCTACCTCATCTACTTTATCGCTGACATGTTGTGCTACTCTTCAGAGGCATTGGCTGCACTACTCTTTTTGCTGTTCAACTACTTCCTTGTTCACCACTGTGACTCTTCCTAACTAAACATTTACCTGCTATGATTGGTTGTACAAGCTGATGTTGTCAGGATGCGCCAGTAACTGTCTCAGCTCTTAAATTCTACTTTACTTTACTTACCTGTATAGGAGACGTCTCTTTGACATGGTTATTATTTTAGTAATCGTAATTCAAATGCTCAGCAACAAAATATAGTTTCTTAAATTTACACCTGTTCACTCTTGTCCCATGGTGTGTTATGAAAACACCAGCTTCCAAATAACTGAGTAAACTTAGCTTTAAAATAAAGGACATTTAGATCATTCTCACATGTCGCTCTTCTAGTTTTGTAACACTTCTCTTATCTGTTGCCGTGTGACTGCACAGGTATATAACCTTTGGGAAAAAAACAGAGATTATTAAGAGTTACTAATTAACACTGCATTTCAGTAGCAGTTCCAGGTTTCTTATCACAGAGTGAAAGGAACACGGTTTATGATTTTTTAATTGTATTGTAAATATTAAGGCACCATAAATGGCTTGATTTATTGCTGAGAGGAATGAAGATTTGCTTGGCCTTCAATATGTAGTCATAGATAACAGGGGGGGGGGGGGGGGGGTCTAATCCCAGCTTGTTATCACTGCTTTACTAAATGCTGAGTTAAAACAAATAAATCTTAAACCATTGGAACATAACAAAATGTTCACAATATTGTATGTAATAACAATAATATATATAAAAATAAAAAAAATATGTTTATATCTTAAGTTCACATATGGTAATATCAAATTTAATTCAGTATTAAAATACCTTAAGATTAAGATTGTTAGAGTAACATTAAAAGAGATCAATATTATTGGGATGGGGTGAACATCAGCCTAAATTTCTTTTATGACCCAATGCTTTGAAAGCACATGGGGTCCTTTTACATTTCAGTAGTAAGGTAATGCACATCAATGCCATCATTTTTGTTTCATAGCCAGGTTTTGAGCAAAGTCAACATTTAAAATACTTATTAAAAAAATAGTGTTCAGTTTAGCATATAAATCATAAATAGTTATTTTATCATTTCTATTTGAATATTATGCATCTATAGATGTAAATTGGTAAGCGTTTATTAATAATTAGGTCAAGTTGTTACACAACTTCCATACTCCATTCATATGTCATTCTTCCTTTTTAATTTAATTTCTAATGTTATTTTTATACTTCTGTTTATCTATTTTTATTTTTATGTCTATATTGATATGTATTTTTCTTTTTTAGTTTCTCCAAATTTTTATTTTTTTCCCTTTATTTTTCCCTTTAATTTTTTTCTATCTTCTTTTTAATTTTTATTGTTATATTTATGTTCATTTTTATTCTTATTTATATTTATTCTTTATTTTTATTTTCAACTTTATTTTTATCTCTATATCTATTTTTATTTATTTTGTTTTCAGTTTTATTTAATTTTTTCCCCTTTAGATTTTTAAGAAATTCTATTTGTTTTTACTTTTATATTTTATTTATTTATTTCAACCTGTTATTTAATTTTATTCTCATCTTTGCATTCTACTATTAATTATCTATCCTATACCCAATTCGCTTTTCATTTCTTCTACCCTTTTTTCACCAATGCATTGATTATAATCAGTCTTCAATTTCATCTACAAAGTTATTTATGTTCTAATTCTCTACATACGTGCATGAAGAGAGGTATTAGCAGTAGAAAGTGTTCATGCCATTGTACAGAGCATGATGAGGCCTAACTTGGAGTATTGTACACAGTACTGGAGACCGTATCTCCAGAAGGATATTGAGACTTTGGAGAGAGTTCAGAGAAGGGCTACTAAATTGGTTCATGGATTGAAAGATAAAACTTACCTGGAAAGGTTAAAGAATCTTAACATGTATAGCTTGGAGGAAAGACATAACAGGGAGGATGTGATAGAAACATTTAAATAAACATAGGGTATCAACACAGTAAACTAGGAGAACATATTTAAAAGAAGAAAAACAACAAGAGGACATAGTGTTAAATTATAGGGGCAAAAGTTTAAAAGTAATATCAGTATTCAAATATCAAGTATTACTTTACTGAGAGGGTAGTGGATGTATGGAATAGCAGAAGTGGTAGAGGTTAACACATTGAAGACGTTTTAGAATGTGTGGGATGGACACAAGCCTATCCTAGATATAAGATAGGGAACAGGGGACTAATAAAAGTATTTAGAAAATTGGGCAGACTAGATGGGCTAAATGGTTTTTATCTGCCGACACATTCTATATTTCTATACTCGCCATCTCACTTTTTTCATCCTCCAATTCCCATATTATAACACACTATTAGCCCAGTATATATCAAGACCTTTTGTTGTTAAAAGGCCCCATTATTTACTCCCCAGCTGAAATTTACAGCCATCAGTATCACTATCTCGCACATCCCCATGGGAATGAGAATAACGCTTGTTTGTCTCCCACACTGCATTTTCAGCAATTAACTCAACGCACCATGAAGGCCTCTTTAAAAGAGCCCTCTTCAATGCCACCTCCACCTAAAAAGAATGTTTAAAGTGACGCAGCTTTGAACTTTCCCAATAGTTTTGCGGAGAGAGACTGTAACATGGCAAGATTTGTCAGCTACCCCTGCACTTATATCAGCACATCCAGCACTAATTTGTTTGACATGCTTTTAATGATCCGAAAGTTAGTTCCTCGCCATAATTTTAATATTTATTCTTGGTGTGAAATACACCTTGCCATTTACCATTCCTGTAGCATATAACACTGCATACATATTAGCACCACTACCTGATACATTTTATGCCTTTTTAGGGATTCAAAAGTATCTCTTGTATCATCGTCTGCCACATCATTAAAGTGAAGTTTATTTTTCTGACTGATACCTGAATCAAGCAGCTCTAATTACATTTTTGGTACATTTTCTCATCCATTCATGATGTGTTAGGCATATAATGTAAGGATTCATGTTGAAAATACCCAAAGCAAAAAGGGTCTGCCATTTATTCTAATTATACATGTCAATCTTATTGTATAAAATATATCCTGCAAAATTTCATCTGCAAGTGTATTCACAGATATGTATATATTGCAATATTTTTGCTTTTTCACCTGGTGTTACCTGGTGTTACCTGGTGTTCATAACAATTGTGACCTCATGCACATTTGCACATGTGTTTTAGAATTAAAACTGTTATATCTATACTTAACTTTTGAAATATCCAAGTTATGTATGATATATAAGTTGACCTTTTTTCTCCTACACCCTTTTCTCCCCCCCCCCTTTATACTGACCTTCTTTCTTCTGTATTTTTGTTGTTGTACATGACTCCTTTTTCCCACATACTCATGACCTCTGTTGAAGCTCTGTAGGGTGAAGAGCATCAGGTCTCCCCAAAAGTTTAGTTTAATTGTCTTTATTATATTGACATGCGTTGTCCATATATAAAAGATTGTTTGTTTTACTGTATCATATTACCATTTTTTTTAAGAGATTACATATGTTTTTGTACATGTTTGTATTTAAGTGCTCATTTCAGTCCAATCCATATACAGTATGAGAGTCTGCTGTCAAATCTAGTCTGTCCTTAACAATCATGTTCTATGGTCTAAATAAGGGGGATGGGACTCTTCATCTAGGCTGCTTCCGCGCAGCCGATTCTCCGCCGACTCTGCAGCACAAGACAGATCTAATTAGGGGTTTAGGGGGTTAATTTTAGTATTGGGGTTAATTTTAGTTTTAGTATTGGGGTTTAGTGTTTAGTGTTAGTGTTTAGTGTTATGGGTTAATTTTAGTATTAGGGGTCGGGGGTAAGTATTAGGGTTAGTGTTTAGTGTTAGGGGTTAATTTTAGTATTAGGGGTCGGGGGTTAGTATTAGGGTTAGTATTAGGGTTTAGGGGGTTAATTTTAGTATTAGGGGTCGGGGGTTAGTATTAGGGTTTAGGGGGTTAATTTTAGTATTGGGGTTAATTTTAGTGTTAGTATTGGGGTTTAGTGTTTAGTGTTACTATTGGGGTTTGGGAATCATTTATTAGGGGGGTATTTTCGTTTTACTTTTAGATTTGTAAGAGCTGACAGTTCAGCGCTGAACTGTCAGCTCTTACATAGCTGCAGCCGCGGTGAAACGGCCGCGTTATACTTTATTGCTGACAATTCAGCGTTCTAACTGCCGCGCTGAACTGTCAGCGATTAAGATGAGGTGAACAAGTGTCCTAGACCCCTAAATAAGTAGTGGAAAGAGTATGTGCGAGTGTAAGGAGATAACATATAAACTACTACCCCCTAAATAGAGTTGTATTTAGCACATTTAAGTTTTCTTTATACAGTATTTATTTCAGTTTCAGTTTTCTTTTTTCCCGTTTTATATGTATTAGATGTTTTAATTCCTATATAGTGCAAATGGCATAACCTAAAAGCTAATTGCAAGACAACAGGTTTTTTAATAGTTTTTTTTCTTTGTACTCTGCTGACATTTATTTTTGCATATTTGTAATACATACTTGTATTAACTTACACTTATTTCCTGTAATAATATGAGGGTATTTGCTCAGCAGCATAGTCTTTCTCCAATCATTTTGCCCTCTTTGTAATAGGTGAGGATGATTTTACACTTAGAATAAACCATTTAAGTAATGGTGGGGTAAAGATGATGGTAAAGCCCTTCCACCTGATTTAAAAACTGTTTTGTTCAGTGTGCATATGCTCGAAGGGGTCCATGTTTCTAATGGTTAAGGTTATCATTGCTGACCGGATGTGTATATGCCTACCCAGAATCAGGGCCGTCTTTAATAGTGATTGGACCCTGGGCAAGCATTTGCTTGGGCCCCCTGGACCCTGCCCCCTCCCCTGCATGCAATCCCGCCATCCATCGCAATGTTACCCCCCCACACACACACACACACACATATGCCATAATTGTTGTGCCATTCAGATGCCAGTAATATTGTAACTTTCGGATGCCAGTAATATTGTGCCAGTCAGAGCCCAGTAATATTGTGCCAGTCAGAGCCTAGTAATATTGTGCCAGTCAGATGCCTGCAATATTGTGCCAGTCAGATGCCTGCAATATTGTGCCAGTCAGAGCCCAGTAATAATGTGCCAGTCAGATACCAGTAATATTGTGCCAGTCAGATACCAATAATATTGTGCCAGTCAGATACCAATAATATTGTGCCAGTCAGATACCAGGAATATTGTGCCTGTCAGAGCCCAGGAATATGGTGCCTGTCAGATGCCTGTAATATTATGCCAGTCAGATGCCTGTAATAGTGTGCAGTCAGAGGCCAGGAATATTGTGCCAGTCAGATGCCTGTAATATTGTGCCAGTCAGATGCCTGTAATATTATGCCAGTCAGATGCCTGTAATATTATGCCAGTCAGATGCTTGTAATAGTGTGCCAGTCAGAGCCCAGGAATATTGTGCCTGTCAGAGCCCAGGAATATGGTGCCTGTCAGATGCCTGTAATATTATGCCAGTCAGATGCCTGTAATAGTGTGCAGTCAGAGGCCAGTAATATTGTGCCAGCCAGATGCCCAGTAATATTGTACCAGCCAGATGCCCAGTAATATTGTGCCAGCCAGATGCCCAGTAATATAGTGCCAGCCAGATGCCTGTAATATAATGCCAGTCAGATGCCTGTAATATTATGCCAGTCAGATGCCTGTAATAGTGTGCAGTCAGAGGCCAGGAATATTGTGCCAGTCAGATGCCTGTAATATTGTGCCAGTCAGATGCCTGTAATATTATGCCAGTCAGATGCCTGTAATATTGTGCCAGCCAGAGCCCAGTATTGTGCCAGTCAGAGCCCAGTAATATTGTGCCAGCCAGAGCCCAGTAATATTGTGCCAGTCAGATGCCCAGTAATATAGTGCCAATCAGATGCCCAGTAATATAGTGCCAATCAGATACCCAGTAATATAGTGCCAATCAGATGCCCAGTAATATAGTGCCAATCAGATGCCAAGTAATATAGTGCCAATCAGATACCCAGTAATATAGTGCCAATCAGATGCCCAGTAATATAGTGCCAATCAGATGCCCAGTAATATAGTGCCAGTCAGATGCCAAGTAATATAGTGCCAATCAGATACCCAGTAATATAGTGCCAATCAGATGCCCAGTAATATAGTGCCAGTCAGATACCCAGTAATATAGTGCCAATCAGATGCCCAGTAATATTGTGCCAATCAGATGCCAAGTAATATAGTGCCAGTCAGATACCCAGTAATATAGTGCCAATCAGATACCCAGTAATATTGTGCCAATCAGATACCCAGTAATATAGTGCCAGTCAGATACCAGGAATATTGTGCCAGCCAGCCCCCCCCCCCTTACTTACATGAAGCTGCTCCGTGTCCCCCGCCGGATGTCTCCTCCGTGCAGTCTTCCCTCTTGCACGGAGGAGGGAAACAGAAACCGGATGTGACGTGACGTCACATCCGGCGTCAGTTTTTTTTTTTCCGGCCGTTGCATCCATCGGATGCGGCTTGCCGGAAAAAAACGTTCACAAGCGCAATGCGCTGTGAACGCGGCAGCAGGGGCTGGGGGCCCACGGGACAGCTGCCTTGGGGCCCCCCAGGAGTAAATGGGCCCAGGGCAGCTGCCCCGTTTGCCCCGCGTTAAAGACGGCCCTGCCCAGAATCCCTGGCAGTGATGGTAAGCACTGTGAGTATGTAATTCTGCGGGAAAGGCAGGCCTTATGGCTTGTTTGGTGTGTGTATATTTGTGTTTCATAATGCTTCTGCTAAACACTTAAAATGAGATGGATTTAGTCTCCCATTGGCTACACATCATGCTTTGAGGTCTTACTGCTGGTCAGCATAGACAATGAAGTCAATGTTATGGAGGCTTAACCATGGATAGCAAGGTGTCTGTATGAGGACACAAGTGCCCACAGTAAAATATGTAAAACATCATTAAATGGTTCATCATAAACAATGTCCATAAAATGTCCACCATAAACAATGTTGGTGCCTATCGCTTAGCTTAAAATCACTTCAAATACATACAAATGCATTCGGTACCTGATATCAACTTGGTCTCTGCTGCCTTTGCAGGTTCTGATAAGATATGCTATTTAGATGACCATGAATATAAGCAACAAGTAGTTAGGTGCACCACCTTATGAGAGATCAACAATATTACCACCTAATGAGGCAGATAAGAACCATTCTGTCCATCTAGTCTGTCCAATTTTCAAAATACTTTTATTAGTCCCCAGTTCTCTATCTTATATCTAGGATAGCCTTGTGCCTATCCCACGCATGCTTAAACTCCTTCACTATGTTTACCTCTACCACTTCCGCTAGAAGGCTGTTCCATACATCTATGACAGTTGTATATAATACTTTTAAGTTTTTTTTTTAGTATTTCTCCACAACTATAGAGCTTTCAGTTGCTGTTTTCCATCTGTTTTTTTATATGTGAACAGAGCCTCAACTATGTGAAAGAATAGTATCGCTAAATCAAGTGACCAAGCTGATCAACCATAGTAATGAGATTTTACTGTCTAATCCCCATCTTTGGCACATAAGCAAGTATGAAATTATTACAAATAAGGCAGTTGGCAGCCTAAAGGTTATACTATTAAAATAAAACCTTAATGGAATAAAATTGAATAGCTGTAAGATTTCCAAGATTTGTGGTGGGAAATTGTTAACAGTTGATGGATTAATTCCCGAAATATAGTAATTAGAGTAAAATTTGTGGGTTTTCTTATAAGACATTTTTCATTTTTGAAAACGCTGTCAAGGTTAAAAAGTATATAATTTAATTGGCATCATAACATATGCACAGCATTTTACAGAACGCAATCTGAGACGTCAAGTTCTCTTTAAATGTAGAATGCAGTTTTAGAAGAGACATATTTTGTAAGTAAGTAAATCTTGATGATGTATGTGTTTGTAGATTGTCATAAACAACAGAGTGAAATGCCTCCTGTAGAAGGTGCATGCAGAAGAAGAGATGTGTTCTATGAAAAAACTTATAGGGCAACACATTGTACAAATAGCTCTGAACATATGTAGCCTTCATGAAAGGATATAAATTCAAATTTATATATCCCCGTGTATGAGACCACTCACGTTCTGTGACATCTCCCTTAGGTATAAGTTCATATACATCTATTGTAATATGCTGTGTCAGAAATGTACATTAGCATGATATTCTCTCTCAGATTTTTTAAGGAGATGGTGCCGAATTTTCTTATTCTCCACTTGAATATTGCTGTTCCTGTCAAAAGCCAAATCCGTACACGTTGCACTTTTAAATGCTAAGATACGTCCATCATCAGTTGTTCGTGGGTGAATGTCTTGACCATCACAATAGCATCATCATTATAAGGTTACAAAGAATGATCAGAATATTGCACCACACAGCATGGCAAAGATGGTCTAGGTATGTGAGTGTTAAAATTTACTTAACTGAGAAGTCCACAGAGAAACCTCCGTGCTACCTGTTCGGCTCCCCGTGCAGTGTGATGGGGAAGTGCTTGACAGGTGACGTGATCGGTGCTCTGACATGAGACACACGCCGGGTCACGTGACCTCTCTGCACACACCATGGGGGAGCCGAACAGGCTGCATGGTAGGACACCATGCTGCCTGCCACTAGCCACCAGGGACAAGGGTAAGTCCTGGGGGAATTTATTGGTGATGATGGGGTCATTTAATTGGGGGTGATGGGGGCATGTATTGGGGATGATGGGAGCATGTAATGGTGGTGATGAGGGCATGTATTACAGGTAATGGAGGCATGGATTGGGGGGATGGAGGTATGTAATGGGGCAGATGAGGGCATGTATTGTGGTGATGGGGCATATAATGGGGATGATGGGGGCATGTAATGGGGGCAATGGAGGCATGTAATTGGGGTGATGGAGGCATGTAATGGGGGTGATGGAGTCATGTAATGGGGGTGATGGGGCATGTAATGGGGTGATGGAGGCATGTAATGGGGTGATGGAGGCATGTAATGGGAGTGATGGGGGCATGTAATGGGGTGATGCGGGCATGTAATGGGGGAATGTAATGGGAGTGATCGAGGAATGTAATGGGGTGATGGGGGCATGTGATGGGGGGATGGAGGCATGTAATGGGGTGATGGAGCATGTGATGGGGACATGTTATGAGGGCATGTAATGTGTATGTAATGGGGTGATGGGGGCATGTAATGGAGGTGATGAAGCATTTAATGTGTGTGCATGTGGGTGATGGGGCATGTAATGGGGTGATGGAGCATGTCCTGGTTGTGCAACGTGGGTTATGGGTCATGTTGGGGGGGTGCAACATGGGGAGGGTGTTGCCAAAATTTTTGCAGCACAAAACCATTGATGGGGGTGACGGAGGCATGTAATGGGGGTGATGGAGCCATGTAATGGGGTGATGTAATGAGGTGATGGGGGCATGTAATGGGGGTGATAGGAGCATTTAATGGGGGTGATGGGGCATGTTGTGGGTGTGCAACGTGGGTAGGGGGGTGCCCGAATTTTGTCTGCCCAGAGAAGCACAAAACAAGATACACCACTGCATGTACTCCCAACATCATCAGCAAATCTGTCTCCCAAAAATCTGCGGGTCATGTGTCCTCCCGGAGCTCTGATTGGTGAAGAGTGCAGATCAGCAAGAGGAGGAAGAATCTGTGTTTGGATGGATCACAGACTCCACTTTTATGCAGGTCGCTCGGGCCACCAGAGCACCCAGTTTGCCAGTCACATTGCGGCTCTGCACAGATATAATCAGCGCCATTTTAATTTGGTGAGAAGCATGGGAGGCCTCATCATCCTGTCTTCCCCAGTGACTGGCTCTAATCAGCAAATAGGTCTACCTACTATCTTTTTATATTCTACATATATACATAGAGATGTATCTGTATAACTACCTATCTGAAGATATGGAGTCTGTACCTAATTATATACCAATAATGCTTGAAACATATCACAATTACACAACATGTAGATGAAGCAAAATCACCATGGTCTATAATATTGTGTTTAATAGGACATTTTCACAAATTTTGACATGTCAAAGTGTGTGTAATCCAAATCAGAAGTATAATTAACATGAAATGGAATGGAATGTATAAAATTCTAAAATACAGATGTTCTCAGATATATTACACACTGATCAAAAAGGGACTCTGTCATCCTTAACATGGCTTATACTGTGAATGTGGAGGAAATGAAATGATGCTAATGAGCTATACGTTGTTTTTAGCAGAATTACAAGCAAAAATAAGAGAAAAATATGTTTTAAATGTGTCTCCTGCTTATGACATCACCTGTGGCTTGATATGCATTACACAATTTCCCATTAAAAAGGAGTTCATTTACATAGCAAGCCACAGGTGATGTCATAAAAAGGAGACACCACAAACACATATAAAACATATTTTTCTATTATTTTGTACTTTAGCATGAAATTTTACCAACAAAATGTATATATGCTTTTTATCATTTATCATTCTCTTCATTAACAGTATAAGCAATGTTTAGGTAGACAGCGTCCCTTTAATAAGTTTTGCATGGTTACTATTATTGTTGTTAGCAGCACACACACACAAACACACACACCAAAACAATATGGATTATCTGTGGCGGTTTCTGCAACGCCTTTGCAGCCTCAGCCTGCTGAATGAATGGTCTGGCAAACTGACAGCAGCATTAACACATCTGCGATATTTTTTAAAACAATAAACAAAACCTTAGCTAGTTTGGCTCGCAACAGAGATGTCCAGATTCAGTGCAATGCATCGCCCACCTCTGCGGCTCTCATAGAGTTAAATACATAAAGGAAATGTCCGTACCTCTTTCTGGCTCATGCTTCTATAATACTCTTTGAATCCGACATGTATATTTGTCTCAATGACACCGACATACATACTGTGTCTCATTAGATCTGCAGACTGACATCTATAGCCACACATTATGCCACAAGACACATCAATAATTTTATCAGCTGCAGACTGTATGATACAAAGGTTCCCTCTGACATATGATAATAGTCTTCCAGTGTTGATGTGCAACTCCATTCCATGGTATATTCCACGCGCAGGAAAATAAAGCATGCCAGACTAAGCTAGCGAACATTTTTTCGTGCTTTCACAAAGCTCTACAAATACAACATTCATAAATACATGTTAAATAATTCATGAACATTATTTTGTAAATTCTGCTAGGCCACACCTCTCTAGGGGCATATTTATGAACATGCGTCAGCCTAGAATCAATATGTCTGCCAAGCTTCTAACCTCTGAGGCAGAATTCCCCCATCTACTCCAAAATGCTGCAAACGACTCCAATTCCACTTCAGTAGTTATCCATCATACTGTCACTTTAATTCAGATGTTGCTACTTCTTTTAATAACATACATCTTGCACAGAGAATATTGCTAACACAAGATCCTTGCCACACGTTTTACAGCTCCATAAAATGCTATTAACCCTTTGATCCCGGATGCTGTTCTCAAACAGCCCTGTTCTTTAAGCTGATTTGATATGTATCAATAATTTGGGTTACTGGGACTCATTCACATTTAGAATCTCTCATCCATCACCACAGTAAAAAAAAAAAAAAAAAAAAATTTCAAACATCATTTCACCCTGAAGAATTACAGATGAAATAAAAAATATTACAGCTTTGTGTTGTTTAGCAAACAATAGACAGATAAAACATGTTATTGCAAGAGATAAATTATCCAACATGGGGAAAAATACTCAGGAAGTTACATTTAAAAAATAATCATCAGCTCTGTAATATATTATTTTAGTTAATTATATTATTTACAATAAGAAACAATGATTTTACATAGTATTCTATGAAGACACATATGTTAAATACACATCACAGTTTCTTAGATTAACTTAAGAATCGCTCATCCATCACCACAGTAAAAAAAATAATATTAATTCTAAACCTCATTTTACCCTAAAGGATTACAGATAAAATAAAAATATTATAGCTAGCATTATTCAGCAAAGAATACACAGATAAAGTATGCAATTCTAATAGACATGTTATCCAGCAGAGGAGAAAATAATCTATCAGGTACATTTGCATATTACATTAAAAATAATAATAGATAATCATTATTAATAACACTTCTATCAACAATAAATGTGTTTTTACACAGTATTATATAAATTACACATTTGTTAAACACAGAAAGAATTTTCATTAACTATATGTTTATAATATAGAATAGTAACCCAATTTTAGAACAAGAGGAAAGTGTAAAGTAACAACACACTATTCTTTAGAATCCTTATGATTATCTGGTAACAGTGTATGTAATTTCTGTCAACTTATGTTTGTTTACATTTTTAGTGAAGAACTTAGGAATGCATTGCCATATATTGTAAGTATTCCATGAAGGAGCAGTCTAACATAATGTATGTATATACTTGTCGTACCTATAGTAGCTTACCTCTTGTATATAGAAACACATGTTAGGCTCTGAAAACACCTGTACACACTATAGGGTATTTGGTGATGCAATTTCGGACTACTGTCCTTAACAACAGCGTATAATTATGTACAGTAGTAATAAACGAGTCAGGCAGACTCTTGTTGGCTTTGCACTGACAACAAATAAATACTTTTGGCTGAAAACCTCCTTAAGTACTTTTTTTTTGCTATTGTATTAACACTCTGTATTACCAAAATCCAGAGTGCACAAGGAATTTTTTTTCACCAATTACATTTGAACTGTAGATGGATCTGCTATCTTGATTGCACATGTTGGTATGGTATCCTGGGAAATATACTTTGTGCCCAGTAATTGGTCGTTGAAACGATATATTAGTCTCACTATTGGGTCTATCATAGCTGATCCCGCACCTATATCTCTAGTCATCAAAAGCATCTGAAACAAAGCAGAAAATGCTGAACCAAAATGGTGGCTTTGGTCCTCCGCATAGACTTCTACGGGTAGAACTTTGGCCAATTTTGGGGCCATTTTGGCTGAACTACTCCCATAGATGACAAAGACCTCCAGAAATGGCAACAAGATAGGTCAAAGTGTACTAAAATAAATAATAAAAGAGATACATAATAATAAAGTAAATTGCCACAAAATAAATTATTTTTTATTACATTTTTAAAATTCTCATATTAATGTAAATATACTATTATAATGCATATATATGAAAATTTCTGTGTTTAAAATATGTTTACTTTTATTATTCTACACTTTTCAATTCAATTCACCAACTAACATCTGTAAAATTGATATGTGCGAATTTAGTATGAATGATTCCCAAATTCAGTGCGTGTTTGGTGGGTGATCGTTGTATGTTGTGCAGCTGAAGTTGTATGCTTTTTATAGTGAAACTGGCCTGATATGAATGCTTCCGAATAGCTCTGACAGGCAGAAATCAATGACACTGAGTAATCAAATTTTGGTAATTTTGGAAATTCATCTTTTGGAAATTCCATTTTGGCTCAGATTAGGCTATATTACGTAGACAAACAAAGAGGTGTTATCCCTCTCAGTGAGAATGGACAAAAGCTCAAATAGCCAGCTCTATAGGATGTAACCTACTCAGGAGAGGAATCAACATTTTTTTGCTCGCTTGCACCATTACAGAGGAAACCTCACCATTAGCATATTAGATTGGTTCCACACAGTCCAGAGCCAATTTGGCAGCCCAGATCCAAATTGCTGGTCAAGTCTCTTCTCGAGGCACGAGGAACACAGCAAACACAGATGTACGTTTCGGCCTATATAAAGAGGTGACAACCCATTTCAAAATCTGTAACAAATATGCTTTCATTAAATATATATTTAGTTAAGTCCATAAGCAATTAACATTATTTTAATCTGGACTGTTTGTTATTTAAGAAGATTAATATTGTTGAACTTTTTTTATTTTTTATAAAACTCTGGGAGTGTTTTATCATAATGCATCTTGTTAAAATCAAAAAAATTGAAGAGGTTAGGAAACAAGAAAGCAAAACATGTTTCACCCAAATAGGACTTAATCATAGGCACATCTGTCTCTCTTCAGCTGACCATTTATAAAGACAGGGGTGTGTCCTTAATTTGTATAGCTATAAAAAACAATTATTTAAAAAAGACACTTTGAACATAATATGTACTGCAAATACGTATCTGGTCTTATGATTTGCAGCAAATGCAGCTACCACCAATTTGATTCTGATCTGTTAAATATCATATTCATATAATGATGTTACCAGTATTCGTATGATCCCATTACATGTGACCATTCAAATTATAATAAGCTATATGGATAAGCGACATGCACGTATCTCTGTGCCGCGATACATTCATGTCTCTTATCCATATATCTTGGGAGACATCTGATTCAAGAAGGATTTTTTTTTCTGAAAGCAGAATTCAAAATTGCCTTCATTTGGATCAACAATGGTAAACATGGAATAGGGAAAGGGTTCAACTTGATGGACGCAAGTCTTTTCTCAACCTAAACTACTATGTAACTATTTAACTAGTCGATCACATCATGATCCTGCCGGAATGGCGAAGTGATTCCATGGATCCAGAGCCCTGTGTTGTAGCTTTCATGTTACTGTGTGTTCTTTGGAGTTACATAGCTACCGTAATTTATTTCAAATGAAATCTATATAGAGGCACTTTGCCACTGCATAATGCATAATTTACCAACATATACTAATATTTTACATATATTTAAATAAATATGTAATTAGGTCACATCATTGCTGATTTCCATAATTATTTCAAGGCTTTTTGTATGTTTATATATTTACACAAATGATCTAAGTTGTCTATAAAGCTTACACTCCTATTCTCAGTTAGTCAATAAAGGTATTATATTTACTGTACTTCTTTATTCTAAATGGAATCTGTCACCTATATATTGATCATGCTGTAAATGTACAGAATAACCAAATTATCCATTTAATGGTGTCTTTTTTTTGCCTTTTGTAATTGTGTAAAAGACCACCTAAACATTGCTTTTACCTAAGTTTACTCGGTTCATTCCTGCATATTGAATAGTTAAATTCAATGTTCATCTCACCTCAACTCGCCTGCAACTCACCTTTTTATTAACAATGGTTGTTATTCTGATTGGCTTCATCCTGCTTTACCTGGCTAGTTTTAGGATCATTGTCATCAACCAAGAAATAAATAGCTGAAGAAAAAGTAAATGGTAGTTATCATCGGCACTAAAATTAAAAAAAATTAAGAAAAGTAGAAAAATGTGAAAAATGTTGACCTAAGGCGTTACAGTAACAGAAAACTCTTTTGTAAGGATAGTGAAGTCAGTGGCACATTGGTGTGAACAGTCCTGTTTTCCGCACAGCATGAAATGCATACAGTGCACACCACCATTAGGGCTTCTGGGAAGGACATGGAAACAAGGTCTCCTTTCAGTTTCTTGGGTTTATTCACATCATTTTTACTTTGTAGGTCGACTTTGATTTTGAGACTAAGTCAAATTCTGCACCTGAGTTTGACTTAGTCTTAAAAAAAGCTTTGATCACTTTGCCTTCCATTACGTTAAATGGGGAATATTTGAAACTGGGTTTTTTTTCTAAGTCAAACATTGTATCCTGCCTCAGAATGGGACTATACTTCGCGGCTGCTTCATTGTAGCCTTTTCATCGCAGCAGTTCAGTATGGCTGTTTTGTCATGGCACAATGAACTTAGGTTAGTTTTAAGGTAAGTATTTGGCTTAGGGTTTAGCTTCAGGGTAAGAGGTTAGTTCCAGGGTTAGTACAAAACAATCTAAATGTGGTATGAAAATATTATGCTTCCCAATGTTTATTGCTGGTTTCTTCATATAAGGGGATAACCCTATATGAATTTGCAGTTACTATCCCACTGAGCAGACTGCACAGTTGCATTCATGGAGCTGTGCCCCCATCCAAGCCATTGCCGGCAGTGTGCCACATCACCGATGGTGTACGTTAGGAGAGATGGGTGTCTGTGGCAGGTACTGGTCATTGTGTTCTGATATTGAGCTGGGTGGGGAAAGACTAGAGCAAAACTATAGTAAGTCTATTCTTGTAATATATATATATATATATATATAAAAATCCAAGGGCGGGTGCACTCAGCCAAACAATGATACACTATGCCCGGGTGCCGTGTAGCTCTAAACATATAGCGATATCCAAGATCGAAAAAAAACACGCACTCACGGGTCTTCAGTATAAATCCAATGGTCGAAACTTTTATATCATACAAAAAATAGTATTTGTAGATCCAGTCGACGTTTCGGTCCGCACCGCGGACCTTTATCAAGTCTTGATAAAGGTCCGCGGTGCGGACCGAAACGTCGACTGGATCTACAAATACTATTTTTTGTATGATATAAAAGTTTCGACCATTGGATTTATACTGAAGACCCGTGAGTGCGTGTTTTTTTTTTCCGATCTTGGATATCGCTATATATATATATATATATATATAATGGTTACATGTAAATATATATATATATATATATACATTTATTTATACATAACTTAAGAACACATCTGGATAATAAAGCATGTGATCAGCATATGATCGAATTATTTCACATGAGAGTGATAGCTATTTACACCATGCTTAATGTGTTCATTTCATATTTGAGTCACGTTCTATCTACAGTCATTTGAGGTTCATACATTTTATGAATGTTTTATAAAATTCCACCCATAGTTTTCAGAATGCTTATATATGTGTCTGTTACTACACAAATAGAGTGGGTGTTGTCAGTGAAATTGGAAATGGTCCTATTTTACCTGGGTTATTTATTGAATGGGAGCTGTGCATCACAGTTTAATCTGGAAAAAGTGCTATCTGCTCGGACTTTTTTCTGATTTAATAAGATATTTATTGTTTTAGTAAGCATTTTTAAAATATAATCTGTACACAAACAGTCATTCTGAGTAATAGGTTTTCACATAGCAAATGTCAGATCTTTAAATCACATTAGAACGCTGAAGAACAGAAAGACTGCTTCCTCCTAGTATAAACATCAGACTCCCATTTATTATGTACGTGTTTATAAATCTCTTTGGAATATACTTTTCTTCTGGGAATCCTACAACAGCAATGCTATTTGTCAGTATGACTTACATTGTTTTATTCATTGGTCATAGTCTTGCATTCTAGAGCTTCCTAATGTTTCATTCCATTAATCCAAGGTTATCATGAAGTTTCACTGTTCTGTGATTATTCATATCACAGCAATATGCAAAGTTTACACTGGTGTTGACAATAAACAGCACCTGAACTAAATAATTTCACTATTTTTAAAAACAAAAACAAAACAAACATGGGGATATTTAGGCTTCTATCAAACTTGTAAGTCTTCACAAAGCTTTTCTCAATCCAGAATTTTTAGTGCATATTACAGGAAAATAAATATTAATATCCATATATTATATCAGTACTCCTATCTGCACCCTAAATATTATTTTGTGCGTCAATTAAAAAAAGTAACCACTTTTTGAGATATCACAATTAGCCCACAGGTATCTAAACCAATTATTATAGTTATGTATTCCTTCCTGAATGATCTTTAGTTTAGGTGTTTTGTTCTCATTACTGTGGCAAGAGTGTTTTGTTTCTAAAGTGGGCCTGTCATCCAATCATGACTAGTTTCCTTTCAAATGAGTTAAAAAAAAAATGTCAGTGCATTATGGGAGTGTGAGCATAGGTGCTCCCGCAACTCAGTTAATAGCTGTAATTGCTATGTGAATCGCATACATGCTTTTACTTATCTTTTTTTTAATGCCCACTTTTTACAGCATTTTACTCAGTGTTTGAGGTAAAACAATCCATTTTATGAGCATGGATTCCAAAAATCAAAATACGTCAATACTGTCATCCTACATCTAGAGATGCTTGGCCTACATTATTGAGTCAGGAGTACCAGTTCCCAATCAACAATTTGCCTTAGTGGGCAAAAGACGCATGCTATATGTAAAACTAGGCAAAAACCTATTGCTTACTACATCAACAGGGTCATTAGATATCATATTGGATAGGGATTTTTGGCTTGCTATAGTAAATGGGATATTCAAAAAGTGATCACTATGGTGATAGTGTTGTCTCTTGTCAAATAGAAAAAGACTATTTACCTCCTTAAATGTGTAGGTAAGTGGGTCAATCCAATAAGACGCACAAAGTTTCACATATATTTCACAGTTTTTATGGGAAAAATATATACACACCTCCCCTGATTTTGATATTGTTTAATCTTGGGCTCAAAGTAACATAAAGACTGATAGTACATTTCTGACATTTTGCAGTCATTTGTGACTGACACAAATTACCTATTGTACTTACACAGTCTGGTAGGATCATAAAATGCATGGGGAGCTTTGCAACAAGAGTATTCTCATTTATGATACATTGATAGTACTGCTATCTCCAACCAGAACCAAAATCGCTTTGAAAACTCCAAATAATCTGTTTGATCTTGACAATTTTTTGTAAGTCTGTTGTCCCAGCATGATTTGTAAACACTTTGCTTTTATTGTCTATAGTATTAAACTATATTATGTGCACTTTTATATGTTTCATACTGCCATCCATTCATAAAGCGGTTTGGCCTAAGCATGTACCTGGCACCAGACCTAGAATACTGACCGAGGTGGTATACATTGTCAGTAGTGGGACCGAGATGCATGCTAATTAATGCAGAATATTTTTACCTTTACACAATTATGAGACCTTTTTGTAACTTGCAGCTTTGATTTGAGTTGCAATTCAGGAAAGTTATTATTACATAATAATTGTCATTTTATTTACAGAGCCTCATTTAAACTTTGCTGAGTTTAAATATTAGCACTCACTTTTTGGAGCCTCATTTTTATTGTTTTTTTAAGTTGATGTTAAAAAAAATAATTTATGTATTGAAAGATTGCATCAAGTGTAGACATTTCACAAAGAAATTCTTTAATGATAGAATATAAATAAAGGATCTTATTGGGACATCTATACTCCGTGTCACTATCTGGGGGAGCAGACACAAAAATGTCACTCTCCTGATAGAGCAATATTGTGTTTTATTGATATGCATTTCTATTTAAACTGTCTACACTTAATGCACCCTTTCAATTAAATAGAACTTATTTGTTGCAGACAGTTGTCCTTAACCCTATTCATATTACCAAATGATCTTTATTTTATAAATCTCTCACTCACCATTCATTCATATGCATGCTGTTTGTAATTATTTTATGTCACCTATAAGTAGGTTGTGAATAAATGTCAGCAAGCAAGGAAACATCAAGCCTTTTCAACCTGTGTGACTATGATTTTTGTTTCTGGCACATTAAATACTTGAGAAGAAACACTTGGTGGTGTGATATTTGCAACTGATGCAAAAACTACCTGCAATTCTATTGACATGTGAATCATTTAATGGAGTTGGATCCCCTATACTGCAATAGGAATATCATTCAGCACAGTGATCATATCATTTGTGCTATAGCACTTTACTTCAATCATTCCAGAGTCTGGGGGACAGTGGCCATTTTCTATCATGCTCATTCTAATCATTCACATATATTTAAAATGGAACTCAGGTTACATTAACTCAAGGAGTCAAAAATTGCTCATTATACATGTCAAAGGAGAACACCGCATACATTCTAACATCAGACATGGGTGATCCACTAGGCACACAGTGATCAGGAACCAAGAAATCCAAACAGTAGCAGGCAGCATGAAAAAAAAAAGTAAAAATTTAATTTTATTCCAAATTGTTAAAATGTAATAAATTTCATCAAGTGACAAAAATCACAAACTGCAAACCATGGGAAAAAAAATCAACATATTTATTATTTCAATGTACCGTATTTGCTCGATTATAAGACAAGGTTTTTTTCAGAATTTTTTTTCTGAAAAATACACCTCGTCTTATAATCGAGGTCGTCTTATAATCTGACCTCAAATTGAGGTCAGACTATAAGACTGGGATCCAGGTCCCCAGCAGAGCTGCAGGGGACCTGGATCCCCCTCTCTAACAGCAGGGGAATGTCTGCGCGATGAGCGCAGACCTCCCCTGCTGCCGCCCGGCACGTCCGCCGGGACTTCTATGATGAAGCCTGGTGCTTCCGGCTTCGTCATAAAAGTCCTGGCGGTCATGCCGGGCGGCAGCAGGGGAGGTCTGCACTCATCGCGCAGACATCCTCCGCTGCCCCGCTAGCCACCAGGGAGAATCGGGCAGCTAGGGGATGTCTGCACAAGATGTGCAGACATCCTCCATGCTGCCCAACACTTCCGTCTATTATGACGGACCAGCTGTCCGGGGAAGAGACAGAGCAACAAGGGGAGGGAGGGGGGAAGAGACAGGGGAGGGAGGGGGACAGAGCAACAAGGGGAGGGAGGGGGCAGAGAGAAACAAGGGGAGGGGGGAAGAGACTGAGACAAGGAGAGGGAGGGGGGAAGAGAGAGACAATTAGAGGGAGGGGGCACAGAGTAACAAGTGGGGGCAGAGAGAAACAAGGGGGGAAGAGACAGAGGCGAGGGGGGAGTCAAAGGGAGGGGGAGAGAGAGACAACACTAAGGGGGGGAGAGAGACAAAGCTGGGGGCAAGGGAAAGAAATGCATTTTTTGATATAATTTTTTATTAAAAAAGCAATTTACATATATGCAAGTTGAACTTTTTTCCTATTGGGTAGTCTTATATTCAGGCTTTTAGTTTTTTTCCTGAGGAATATCCAAAGTTTGGGGGGTCGTCTTATAATCGAGCAAACACGGTACATGACCTAATACTGTAACCTAACACTTGTTATTGAAGTTATGAGGCCTATGCAGTTACATTCAGCCAGTTCTCAGCATAGGTGTAGCTAAGGAAATGTAAGGGAATGCCCACCATAATGAATATTGGTTTCCTACCTGAGCTATAATACATCCCATCTTCCCCTTGACAACTCGACGGTTGGAGAATAGACTACCTCTTAGTTTTTACTTGTCCTAGATCCACTCAATGGTTAAAGAATAGACCTCTTTCTGGTCTTAGTTGATCTGGAACTGTATATCAGATGGCACTTATGCAGCATTTAAGGGTAAACATATAAATATATTTTTCTAATAATAAAATAATCATAGCATGGATTATAAATAAATACAAATATACATGGAATAAATCTGACTTATGTTGTTGTTTTTTTTTATAAACCCAGAAAGTGCTTTTTTTGTATAATGGTCTTGGAGGTATGAGTAGTTAAAGGAAAAATGGAATTGTATCCATTGTGGCTACTGGAATTTTTAGTTGATGTTCCAAGAAAAAAAAAAAAGCTCTTTGTAACATGCAACAAATATCAATTTTCCAGACCAGATCGACTGAAAAGGGAAAGAAGTATCTTTGAGGAAGAGCAGAATGCTAATGTCAAAGAGCAAAATATGAAGCAACTATTTTTTTCTGCTTGGAATGTCATCACTACTTCTTCATGTAAGCCAGATGTGTGTCAAATTCATTGCAATGATGTATGCATCCAGAATTTTGTATAATGAGACTCCATAAAATATTAAAAGCAAACATTACAAATGCACATGCTTCAAAATAATTGCTTTTTTCTTGCTGTTTTTGAGCGGAATCATTACACGTATTTGCATAATTTAAATAATCTGTATGTTCTTATTATCTTAGTTAATGCACTATCTTTAACCATATTAGAATAGTGTTATCCTAGAATTCTTAAGTATATCTAAAATTATTTTTATTTTAATTTAGGATATTTTTGTCAATATAAATGTCTTTTTTTATGAAACCAGTGTTGGACTCTAATGCAAATTTATAAAGCCTTACATTGCACGCATTTTAGTTAGTCCTTCTAACAATGAGATCCATGGGTCTTTTATTATTTTTATTAAATACAATCCTCCTGTATCACTGGTGGGTCCTGGAAAGAACTTTTAGAAGTGGTCTTCTTTGTAGTCAAATCTTTTACTTCCCTTGCCTATTTTGTCTATTTAGATCACAAATTGTGGGAAAACTGGACTGACTTGGACATCCCATTGATGGTGGACCCAGGGCAAATTACCCCGTCACCCATTGGATATGGTGCTCCAGCCCATCATAGTTCAGTAGGGTGTACGCTCACAAGAACAGGACTCTTTACCTTTATTGTACCAGCATGTACCTACAGATATGTGATGCAATGTAATGTTACTGTTTGTTCTTTTCTTGGCAACCCTGATCTACTGTAAATGCTGTACTTTTTTGGCATTTAATAAAACTTAATTATGTACAGTAATATAACCATTCGAATAAAATAAGGTTCAAAACCCACTGAATTTTAAAAATAACTATAGCTATTTTTATTTATTTTTTGATGGAGAAACTGGCCAATGGTCAACCTGCAACTTTATCAAATTGGCACATGTGCAACCATGGAGTTTAGCTGACAACAGTATTGGGGGACAATGCTTTAAAATGACATGTACAAGTTCTGGGCATGGATAAAAATTTCATAAATGCAAGAAACTATTTGGAGCGTCAGCACTAACCAGCAGATATTTTTGCCATGGAAATATAGCAATGTGGTGAAAATTTTAATCCCCCGTTCCATCAAGTTCCGACATTTCTCTGGTTTGTGCATCATTTTCTGCAGACATCTGAAAATATCAAATACTATTTTCTCCTTCCAAAGACAGACTGCACCATTTATAACATGAGTGCCAGATTTTGATCAAGAGATTAACAGCAAATGCAACAAAAGGCTAGATAAGGTACAAGGATGGGTTTTTAAGACACAAGGATGAGCTCAACTAAGCCCTAACTCATAAATGTAATATCTTAAAAACATAGACAAAAGTTTCTCAAAGCTGAGAGGTATTCTTTCACATTGACAGGTAATGCAGCTTTTAATTGCCTTATTTGCCTTTATTATAATTTTAGTGTGTTTGGAGCGGATCTTGGCTGTCAGCAAGTGAAAATTATTTATTTCAGGTATTCTGTGAAAGAATGTGATGCGGTTGGTGTTATCACGTCACACACTTGACTGCATCCACACTAGAGCAATGCAAATAAACAACAACCCATATACACATGATGAGTGTGTAAATAGATGATAGATGGCTAGAATAAAAAATATGTACCATATTTTGATCAGGTAGAAGTGAGACCAAGCAATTATAATAATTAAAATATTACAGCAATCACTTTACTGACAGTATGTCAAACGTGTTAAGTTTTACCAACGAATATACTATATATCTGACTTTCCGGATCAGCTGTTCTGTTCTGTTCAAAATACTTCTTTGTCTAAGCATTTGGCAACTATTTGACTAATGCAATATATATATATATATACACAAAATCCAAAGATCAGCGCACTCACCTCAGAGCAGGTAGGAGAAAAAAATCTTAAAGCTATAGGTTACAATAAAGCTACTTAAAAACACCTGTCTTACTAAGATAACAAAATTGGAGATTTAGTCACATATATGGCCATATTATGCTAAGCCCACCACTACGTCAAAGTACTCCAATATTGGTGGGTCCTAACACTAAATACTGTTGCTTATGGGGCTTAATCTATTTATATGTATTACTTACCAGGGACCAAAAGGCCTTCCTATTGTATAATACAGAGACACTCCTGCAATTTATAGGTCTGGACACCACTTATGGAGCACCTGTGATGGGGAGGGGTGCTAAACCAGAGGCCTGGCAATAGCCTCCACTATACAAACAAATCCAAAAGGGAATGCACTCACCTAAACTAGCATATATTATACGGGGTGCTGCTGAGACCAAATATTTATACAAAATCCAAAGATCAGCGCACTCACCTAAAAGCAGGTAGGAGAAAAACTCTTAAAGCTATAGGTTACAATAAAGCTATATATATATATATATATATATATATATATATATATATATATATATATATATATATATTTATTATCTAACTTTTTTGTAAGGATTATATTTTTTACGTGCTCTGGATTAGTACCATCACTGTTCATTATGTCTTAATCGCAGCTGTTCTAAAAGAATGTCCTTAGATCCCCCACTTTCATTATTCCAATTCCTCTTTTTTTACCTCTAAGCAGCTAGACAGCACTGTGTACAACCACTCTCTGTCCTACACTGATTCTAGGATCAAACATACAAAGCCTTTCATGATTGAGTCTACTTTACAATGCTGCCTCTGTCAATAAATATTTGCTCACATGAACTTCACCTATTCTGGTTCAAGCCTGCAAGACTTCTCTCAAACTGCCCCATGTCTATGGAACTCAGTTCAGAATATTCACATCTCTCCCTTTTCTCAATTATAATATAAAATCCCTCAAAATTCAGCTTTTCAGAGAGACTTACAACTCACGCAACTCAGTGCCATACATCTCCACTGCTCTTACCTATATAAATAGCTTGGCGTTTGGTCCAATCATTTGGCCAGAAACTAACCTCATACTAATCAGCTCCTAATAAAGAACTAATCGGCTGTCTTTCAGTGGGTTTCCTGACACTGCACTTCAATCCTAGGATATGTTTGAAAGGCTCTTGACATTCATGGGGATATTGAGGCAGAAAGAAACTCACTGAAACTTATTTGCATATTCTTTCCCAGAATCCCTTACACCACCACATACTGCAGATTTCTAGAGGAAAAAGTAGCTCAGCTCTCTGGGATGTACAGATTTCTTTAATAATCCTCTATACACTGTATTATATTTTACAGTGAAGAGGTTAAAAGTTCCGTTTAACCCATTTTACCTGAGGTTGAGTGTTCTTGATGTTCTGTTCATGCTAATGAGTTCTGTCATTGAGTTTTCTGCTAATGCCCTTCTAACCTGGGCTGTGTGTCAGACAGTCAATGGATCGATAATACATAAAACATATATAATATATCTCAGGTAAGCTAAGTTTACAGGAGACAGAAGCAGTGTGAAAGGGTTAACAATGGTGCACAATTAAACAGCGCACATTGGTATGAGGTAGTAGTAAAAACATGAGGCAATGGGAAGAAAAATAACGTAGAGGGTGGGGTTAAAAAGACACACACGGCAAGGTGTTACATGGTGAATGTGTTATACTGACGCAATCTCTTCATTAAACCTTAGGCAACATTATTATTAAATTGTCTACATGCTCTAACACCCTCGATATGGATTAATGTCTCACAGGAGTGCGATGATTTGTTTTTTTCACCACATGTTTTAAAACGAAATGTATGAAAAAAATACATCTATTCTCAAGAGAGAGGGAAAAAAAATCTTGTGAGACAGGTGTTTTTATTTGCTCTCTTTCAAAATGCATCTGCAGCTTAGCATGAAGAGGCCCGGCAATGCAGATGGCTTGTTTGAACCATGTAAACAGTACACGCACACGTGTACAGTAGAAAGATCAAGTGGCTCTAACAAAGTTGTGACATTTTGGCAGTGTGGCTGTTCAAATAAACAAACTGCTTGAATGCCACAAATAAATACAAATTCAGTAATTACTGCTCGTAGTGTAAACTGATGTTTCCCAGTAATGTAAATAAGCAGCTTTCTTTTATCTGTTGAATGGTGATATGTAATCCACGTGTAGCATACTGCTCAGAATGAGTCTTTCTTCCAGTTTAATCCCCATGTCGTAGTGAGAGATTTTATAATATGCTCTGAAAGTTTACATTAAACGAGATGAAATCTTGTCACATTATTATGAAGGAATGAAATTATTAAAGATTATCCAAATGAAAGTCCCATGTAGGGATAGGAGCACAGAGGATTGATTTATTTATCCAGAATTTGCTGGCTTGTAGTTCTGTGAGTGGATCTGGATTTCCAATGTTGTATACTTGTGGCGAGAGCATCTTGATTAGGGGTGTTCAACATATATATGGATGATTCAGTAAACAGTGAACTGTTGTGAACAAACAAATACAAATTCTCCCAATTTAGCTTGAAGTTCACAACAAACCATAAAATATTGCACACACCAGGTGCAAAGAGTAATGAATCCCACGAAATCACTAGTCATTTCACAATAGTCTCCTGTTTACTGAAAACCCTTTCAGAGATATGTCTTTATGTTTATGTACATATATACATACACACACACACACATATACCTACTGTATGTATATATATATTTCTATAATATATATATATATATATATATAACATATGAATGACCATGTATTCATGTATACAAATATAGACAAGTAAGCTAGGCAAAGCATCTTTAGAATTTTTTAAACATTTTCTTCACAAATAGATTTACACATAGTTTCTTATCAAGTATATATTTAGCTTGGGATAACCATGTTGGTCCTAATTCACAGGTGCACAATATGGTATTGAGCCAACTGATTAAAAGGTGGTTGCAAATGATTATTATTATTTTTTTTTTTTTACAAATATGTATGGGGTTGTGTGCACACTTTAATAATACGCTATCTTGTTCAGGCTGAACAAACTGGTCCCTGTGGAGAAATGGCTGTAATAAATCAATAGCCCAGATGTAATCTTTGGTGACTAGAATGCAGAGAGATTTTGGAACATAATGGCACGGGTTGTCTATTGTCATTCAGACATGAGCTGCATCAGAAAAAAGGCTTGTGGGAACCTGATAAGAGTTGGTCAAAAGTGGGCCATAAATCAAATGAAGGCAGCATTCTGCTGATTTCACACACATGCTCCCTGGAAAAGAAAACTGATAGATCTGCAATTTACTGCTTATCACATCTGCTAGAAGTTTCCTAATACCCAAAGCTGACCTTCACTGAGTAAACACTCTAGCTGACTACCTGTTTCGATTGTAAATGTATGGAAGGCAGCTCAGTTTTCATCAGACAAGGACATTACTATGGAAATAGACATCCTAAAAGGATGATGTGTGGTTTATCATGTAATATACTATTCTGCGATATAAATATTTCTATACCATTTTCCATACCAGAAGCTATGTACAATGTAGCAGTACATGTGGGTGCTGCATAAAAATCTAATAATAATAATATAATCACAAAACTGTCACCAATAAATAATATAAGGTTGGAAGACCAGAACAGCTTCTGTTAGCATGGAAGTTACTATCCATAGTATTACTATACAAGAAACGTAATTAATATATTGGTTAAGTAATGCTGTAATAGATGGAAATAAAAAAAATCCAAAAATATAGACACAGTTCAAATATATCTACCATCCATGTATGAAAGGCACGTCATACAGTCTCAGGGCCTTAATTATAAGGCGTGGTTATCTTCTCATCCTTTTGATAAAAAGGCAGTATCCAACATGTTACATTGAAACTAAATGTTTCTATAACATATATCTAAAATTACAATATTAGAATGCAAGAGCATTGAACTCACTACTTCCATTACACTAGTATTCTAAAATGCACTTACTCTACCTCACAACCATTGATAACCTCAGCATGGTCTGCAGAGTCTCCTGTCTGTTTGCTGCCCAGATAACCTTCCATAGTGAGGAAAATAGTGCCAAGCAGTTTCCATCTGACAATTAGGAGATGGACAACAAAGCCACTACTTTACTTGTATCATTAATTTGCTGGGATGGGAAACTCAATGTTCAGTTCTTAATAGGCAGACTGTGGTGGATATGTACTAAAGTGTAATAAATAAGAGAGAAAGTTCCTTAAAAACCATGTTAGTCTTTGGAGCCAATTGACTGAAGTGTATAACATCTCTGATGTTTTACTGAAGAGTCTATGTTTAAAGGATTACTTTCCATGACATTAAAATACCTCAGTCTGTCTTCTCCACTGGATTGGTGATCTCACCACCTTAAATGAAGAGCTTGTACTGTATATATGCACAACTACAAGGATACAGAATAGAACTGATACTATTTAATGTACTTCAAGAAGTAAATGGTTGTATATTCTGAAATAGTGCTGTAATGAAAGCCTGCCAGGTACACCTGGACGACAGTTGACTAATCTACTCAGTCAGAGGTCAGGGAAGGCTGTTCTGCTTCATTGGGTCGGGTGGAACAGTTTCAAAGCTTATTCATTGTTGGTCTGATCAAGGTCAGAGTCAAGGTCAGTCACTAAGCCAAAAGTCAAAAAGAACATCTAGACAGGGCAAGGAGCTTTATGCTGTAGATACAACTGGGTCTTTGCCTGGATATTTCTTATTTATAAAATGTGAATTTCTGTGTTTCCTTTGAGTGTAGCTCATACAAATAGAGAGGCGTGCAAAGCTTTTTACGTGGCCTGTTTATTAAATTTAGAAGCTATGCAACAGTTTTCTACTTTAGTCTCAAAGTATGTTATTGAAAAATAACTTTGGGAAGAAGCATGCAAAAATACTCACTGGAGTACAAGGGGATATTGCAGTTTAGTTGAAATAACTTAAAATGTTATCTTCTTTTAATGTAGAAATATAGAACACAGAATGTGTTGGCAGATAAGAATCACTCGGTCCATCTTCCACCCATCTAGTCTCCAGTACTGCGTACAATACTCCAGGTGAGGTCTCACCAGTACTCTGTACGATTCTCAAAGGGTAGTCTCACCAGTACTCTGTACAATACTCCAAGTGAGGTCTCACCAATGCTCTGTACATCGGCATGAGCACTTCCCTCTTCCTACTGCTAAAACCATTCCCTATGCAACCAAGCAGTTTGATAGCATAACCAGCTGCTCTATTACATTGCCTACCTACCTTTAGTCCTCTGAAATAATTATCCCTAAATCCCTTATCTCAGATGTTGATATTAGGCCTGTATCAAATATTCTATCCTCTGCCCTTAGGTTTTTATGCCCAAGGTGCATTTTCTTGCCGCTTTCCACATTTAAACATCAGTTGCCACAACTTTTAACCATTTTTTTTAGTTTACGTAAAAAATAAGTTACTAGGAATATTAACCCTAAGTTACTAGGAAGAGAGAAACAAGGGGGGGGGGGGAGACAAGGGGGGGGGGGAGAGACAAGGGGAGCGAGGGGGGAGACAAAGTGAGGGGGAGAGAGAGAAAGCTGGGGGCAAGGGAAAGAGGGAGGCAGCATTAGCCCATACAAGGAAATAAAAACAAGAAATACATTTTTTTATATCATAATTTTTTATTAAAAAGCAATTTACATGTGAATATATACAAGTTGAACTTTTTTCCTATAGGTTAGTCTTATATTCAGGCTTTTCGTTTTTTCCTAATGGAATATCCAAAGTTTGGGGGGTCGTCTTATAATCAGGGTCGTCTTATAATCGCGCAAATACGGTAATAATAGAATAAGCATTAATAATAGAGCGTATTGATCCAAGGAGAAATCTGATTGCCCTTTGGAGTCAAGAAGGAATTTTTTCCCCCTAGGAGGCAAAATTCGAAATAGCTTCCTTCTGGGTTTTTGCCTTCTTTTGGATCAAAAGCTGGAATGATGGGTAGAAGGGTTGAACTTGATGGACTTGTGTCTTTTTTCAACCTAAATTACTATGTTACTATGTATTATGTATTAATCTGTAAGTTGTATTGTTTTCATTTTTTTAAATTGTCAATAATGAATTAAATTGGTTTCCAGCAAATGAACTAACACTTTTGACTGATTCTATACATGTATTATAAATACATGATTTCTGTATATCAATGAGCACAGCCATATTATTTAATTGGTCCCATGGTCACTCAATGCCACAGTTGGAAGCTGGTTTGGTCACTGCCTCCTGAATTGCAGACAGGGAAATAACTTGCAATAAATATAATTTCCATATTATAACCTTATAAAAGAAGATAATATTACAGTATATCACAGTACTTTGTATTGTGGCTTTTCTATTTTGCAGGATAAGTAATAAATTCAAAAGTTCTATATTGCCTGCACCTCTACCAAAGGGTTAAACTTAACACGTAGACCTGATTAATTGCGTGTATGCATACAGTACACAGAAACAGTTCCTTCTCTTAACAACAATGGAAAATAGGACATTTTTACATCTCGAGCAAGGAAGTCAATGTGAAATTGGGTACTGTTCCATTAAATCAGTGACATCTGGTAAGCCTGTGTAAATAGATTACCAAAAGTAGATAGAAAACCATCTGTATTTCATTTTCCTTGTTACATCTGTAGGCATAAGTTTTGAACTCTGTATTTAATTAGCGATTTCTCTGTTTTATTCGATAATTTATCAAAATATTGTTTCTGATTTCCCTCCTGCGTGGTCAATGGAAAAACAAATCTGTGTGGATGTATTCACCTTTCTTATGACTGAACTAATTGCAGGAAAAAGATGCAAAAAAGGGTGATTTCAAGGAAAGATAATTCAATTTTCATTCAGCAAAGAGAACTGTATATATATATACTGTCGGCCGAACTACGGGAAAAAGTCCGGGTTCGGGCTCGAACTTGACCCCGAACTTGACCCCAAACCCCATTGAAGTCAATTGGGACCCGAACTTTTTGCCACTAAAATGTCTCTAAAAAAGTCCTGGAAAGGGCTAGAGGGCTGCAAAAACAAATGTGGACAGGGAAATGTCGTTTGGTTTATAGACTTTTGGCTTATGGAATACATGTAATGCTATTGGTTTTCTATAAACCGAAATAGAGTCCCCATTCATAAGAAATTCTTATGAATGGGGACTCTATTTTGGTTTATAGAAAGCCAATAGCATTACATACAATGTAATCGCCAAACCCCGAACTCCAACACGAACATACAGTGGAATGTGCGTGTTCGGGTCCGGGGTCCAAAAATCGTAATGTTCGGTACAAACCCAAACAGTGCGGTTCGGGTTCGCTCAACACTAGTTGTAAATCAAAAATGGAACTACAAAAAATCCTAAACAATTTGTGAAAAATTCTCCAGCAACTATCTTTCAAACTTTTGTTTCACCCTGATTTTTTCAATTCACCACAGTTTTAATCACTACTGATTAGCCAACTGGCTTTCTCTCTCACTATATATATATCTTGATAAAATTCCCTTGTGAGGGAGTGAAACATTGATCTTGGTAATAAATCCCTGATCTTCTGCATTATTTAAAGACCCCTTAATGCTCCTTTGTTTGTTTGTTGTACAATTTTGCCAGGTTGCAATACGGCATTTAACTGCATGAGTCTGGACCCACTGAGCATGAATCAAGATTTCTACTAATACTTATCTATGTTTATATACATAATAAAACTTTTTGTCAAATCTAAAATAGTTGAGTTTGAGACAGGTATACAACATCTCCAATACAAATGCAATAGGCGGGCTAGCATAACATAGAGACCCTGCCAACACATTCTACCCCAGCATCATGGGCAGGGCCCTGTACGTGCCACCCCCGTGGCGCCCCCTCCTCTCTACCCTCATGTCCATCTGTTTTCTCTCCCTCCATATGCCTGTCTCTTTCCTTACACTCCTAGTATGTCTCTCTTCCATCCCATGTTTGTCTCTTTCCTTGCCATGTCGGTCTCTCCCCCTTCATTTTATGTCTCTCTCCCTTCCCATGTATGTCTCTACTCTCCCCATATATGTTCTCTCTCTCCTCCTCCCCAAACCTGTTATCTCTTTCCCCTTTCCATTTGTTTTCTCCCCCATATCTGTTATCTCTCCTCCTCCTCATATCGATTATTTCTACTTCCCCTCCCCATATATCTTTCCCTCTCCCCCTATCTCTTCTCTCTCCACCTCCGACTTATCTCTGTTCTCACTCCTCCTCCTCCCCTTCTCTGTTCTCTCCCCCCATCTCTGTTCTTACTCCCCCTCTCATTATTAATTGAAGCGTGGGCAGCATAAGCGCCGTGTGATAAGCACACAAGGAGCTCAGTAAGTGCTGCTCACACTCCCTGTGTGTAGTGATAATGCAGGGCATCAGAAAAATGATGCCTGCATCATCACTAATTTCGGGGTACACGAGCAGCACTTACTGCTCGGTATGTGTCTAACACACAGAGTTTATGCTGCCTGCGGCTCCCCGTGAAGCAGACGCCGCTCTGTTTCACAGGGGGGGAGGACCTTCACCTCTCACCCAGTGAGGTCCACCTCTCCCAGGATCCTCCACTCCGGCCGTGCAGATAGCTGGTGAGAGGAGATCTTCTGATCTCCCCAGGCAGTGCCTCTATTGGCAAACTTTTTCTTTTTTTTAAATGGCACCCCCTAGGGTGTTGCACCCTGTGCACTTGCCCTGATTGTGGGGTTTAATTAGGTAAAGACTTGATATATCACATGTAATAAGCCATATATATGTTTGTTTGGTACAAACACAGACTTCACTTTCTCAGTGAGGTGACTGCTATCTCTGAGGGCTTGTGCAGGTTTTTGCAAGTAAAAGTCCACCCATTTCCCAAGTGGTTACAAAATTTCACCACAGGCAGATATAATGGGTCTGCCCAGGGGATTCTTCAAGCATTTATGAATTTTGGGAAGCAGGTACAGTATTGGAATATGGGTAAAAATCTAATTAGATAATTTCTTACCTCCTTATTAAAGTAGCCACATTCAAAGCCTTGCATTATCAGGTGTTTCACAATTCTCTTGAATTTTTCCATGGGATCGAAGATTTGACACTTATACACAGAAGTATCTTCAGTTTCGCCATCCTTATCAACTGCGTGTATTATTATCTCTGGATCCAATATTAGAGACCATAAAGCTGCTTTATTTTTTCTTGAAAGATTGGGTAAAACAGATGGGTAGAAAGAGCCTCCACCTCTGCCCCGAGCAGTTGTCTAAAGGAAGATATCGAAGGAGAGACCGGCTTTATACTTGGGTTTTAAAATGTCTTTAATCGTAAATCATGGCCAAACCTGTAGCTCTCTACTTCCCAATGAAACGGTTCATGTCATACTGTGTATATAAACAACATGCTCCACCCATGTCTCTGGTGGGGCATGTAAGAAGGTATAATAACCTGTTAGGGTATTAAGCAATTAAATACAACCAACAATATGTGCAACATAAGGCCTAAAGCTGAAGAATTAAGAGGAGACTGTTGAGAGGAAATTGTTTGTGTTCCAAAGGAGAGGTCCTGAGAGAGCCTTAGCAAAGCACTGCCTGAGTTAAGAATGAACCTTGGAGCATCACTTAGCTGGATCTGGTAGGAGGATCAAGCTAGAAGGAATCAGTGGTATATGCTCATGGCTGCAGAAATATCTTCATGTTCTCTGCTCCAGCCTATTCCTGGCTGAACACAGAGACTGGACAATCAAACCAATAGCTCTACAGTGCAAAAAAAAAGTACACAACAGTGCAGGTGAACCCTGGCTCCTGGAAGCACCTGCATTGTGCACCTGTTTTGGTTTGTCCCTGGAAGAGATAAAAGCTAGTAGACAAGGACCAGCAGGTATAGACAAGAGAGTGTGCTAGTGGTGGGAGCTATTTTATATCAATATTATAATTTATTATCATACTTGCTTGCACAACTGATTTTCACAAGATTAAGCATAATTAATGTTATGTGATGTTAAGGTCTGCTTATGTCTCAGAGAAAATGCCTTCAATGGAGTTATATCTTTTATAACTGGCCGTCTGCCTATCTATCTATCAGAGCTTTTGCACACTGCTCAAGCCATTGAACCATAGCCAGGACTACAATTGCAGTGTCAGAAAACAGACTCATGGACAGCTTCATTCTTTATGGAACTCATCAGCATGAGGCTGGTTCAATATGTATATTTATCCTTTTTCTCTCTCTTTGTATTTATATATAAATGTATTAGTTTGTCTCTCTCTCTGTCTATAATACAAATATATCCAATTTTCTCCAATATCATATGGAAACACACAAAGATGCCCTTTCCTAGAAAACCATTTCACGAACATAAAATATTTTACAATGTCTCATTACTGCATTTGTAAAAACACTGGTAAGGCAGCAGTGCATAAATGAATTATTTAGGCTTTGCAGTAAATTGCCCTGATCTTCTGTTCAGTGTTTTAATGCACTCTCACCGAGCTCTGAGAAGCAAATCATAGAAGACAAAGGGAATAATGTAAAGCAAGTTTTATTAGCCGCAAATAACTAAACTATACATTTTATTAAGTGTCAATGACACATTGTTGTTTGCAAGGCTGATTTGGAGAATAACTACCAACATAAAACCATTGTTCTATAAAGGTTGGCTTTCCCTGCACTAAAGATGTCTTATTGAAAATGTAGTGTCTCTTAATGCATATAATATTTATCTATAAAGAATCCCATCTTTATGTAGTCAACATACGCAGAATCCGAGATTATAGCCTTGATAATATCTATATTGTGATTTAATATATATATATGTAAGTTTAATGATTTGGGTTTAAAACTAACAAAATATAAAATGTCAAAATATGTCCAAGTTTAGTTTGTTAAGGAAAATTCATGAAGTTGATCATAAGCCATATTTATAATATGCCTCAAATAGAAACATAACATGAATTAACGAGGCAACTTCTTGCATGTCTGATGTCTCTAATAGACATAGGAGCAGAACCAGACCCTGCTAAGATAAACCAATTATAAAAGATGGTCTTAACGAGCAGACAGATAGCTCTAAAAATAACCATATAAAAAGCAGGTGGAAGATCATCTATTATATGTTGCTGTAGAGACTATCTTATTGACAATGTTATCGTAAAAAGCTGAAACAACATTAATGGGATGTAATTTTGTAAGCAGATTTTGCATTAGGGGCTCACAGATACAATTATTAAAAAATCAGATTTTAATATTAATAATACAAAAATAATATTTTGCAAATCATCTATATTATCACAGAGATATCAGTGTCAAAAAATAGATATACAACTCTTGACCTGACAAAAACACTTTTGTAGTTAATTCTGCCTGATATAATGTTTTAGATATTGTAACATTTCAAGTGGATTAAAAATGAGCTTCACAAAAATATCCTTAGTAAGTATGATTTTGTACATTATTCCATGGTCTCTATTCACTAAAATCTGATATTAGAGGTCAATCTTAGCACTAATCTTGACCTCTAACCTCAAGCCTATTCATTCCCCCCTTCCGATGCCTCATCTTGCAAAATGGTAGTCACACCTAATATAGAGTGGTAGAGCGGTCTAAGGCAAAATCATATTTACTAACCTAACCATTTTGCATAGATCGAGATAATGTGAAATATACTGACATGAAGGGGAGTAAGGTGAAATTCGCTACCTTTCATGGGGGAAGGAAAAAAAATGCTTTTCAGGCTATCGAATTGAACTTAGCCTGAAAAATCCTTCCTCCATTTAAAAATAAATAAATAACCCCATGCCTAAACTGGTCCTGGGGGCTCCCAAATGGTCCCCAGAACCCGCAACACATATGGTGGCCATGGTAAGAACTCCTGCCCTTGTCCCATAATAAGAACAGTGACAGGAGCTGCCTCATCCCCCCCAACAATGCACCTCCAAACACATATACATCTCAAATATATTATGCACTTCTTGCTCTTACTCAGATCGTTGTCCTCTTGCTATCTCTCTCTGTTCACCTGTGTCTTCTGTTTTCTTTTTCCTCAATGTCCACCTATGTATCTAGATCAGTGTTTCTGAGGCGTTTTCTGGTGACCATACATTTGGAAGTGAGGCAGAGTGATGATAATCATAAGCAGCCACTTTGAACTTTTTTGAGAACCACTGATCTAGATTGATCTAGAACAAAAGTGTCCAAGAGGTAACTCCTCATATGTTTTAAACTAGTCAGATATTGCTATAGCCATTCGATGACAATCGACCATGGGGGATTTTGTACCATAATAACTGATGTTAAGCTACCTATTGGCTTTGCTTGTTCTAGTTGATGAGCCGATGATAAATTAGATCAGGTGGTTTCTGCAGTAACTTCTCCTGTATTAGACATGCTTCCTGATTTAAATAAATAAGATAATGAAGTTACTTGTAATAGTATTAATGATATCCAAAGATCTCAACTGATTGGAAACGTGAAGGAAGTCCACATTCTGTTTATCTTCTTCCTTGGCAGATACCTTATGTCAAGATTTGGCATGGCGCAAGCACCTGGACAAGTGATGTCACAGAAAAACGGGACAAAAGCCAGAATACTGCCTTCATTAAAGCTATTATGCTTTATTAGATTGTAGATCTCCTAAGGCACTCATTAGTATATTTATTGAATTAGCTAAGTTGTTTCATGTTCCTCAGATAAAAAAAGACAAGCAGCTAACAAAGTGAAGTTTACAAAGTCACTGTGTATTTTACTAAAACTAATATGATTGTATAACCGGTAATATTATCTGAGTTACAGCATTGTCATTAGAGTGTACTGTACATGCAGAAATAACAAGACAACTTCAAAACATCCTAAAGATTAGGTTTGGCTCTGATTGGTTTGCTAATTATACTCTAATTACATTTCTTATTGTGTGCACTCTTCTTTATAAAACTATGCTCTGTTTTTTCTTTTTTTTTTACCTCTTCGTTTTGAATTTAAAAACAAACACAAAATGACTGAAGCCCATTTTCTGGTGTTCAGTATTTGAACAGAACACATAAGACTCCTGTACTTCTGAAGTGACTGGTAGCACTTGATCTGAATAAGAATCATACTGATGTATCTTTATGATAAAGTGTCAAGGCTTTTATAAAAGAGCATATGGCATTCTTAAATGGGGAAGATTTGTGAGCAAAAGGGGTGACACAAGGGTTATTTTTATTACCCAAACAGCTATGGCCACATCGAGAGTTGACTTAATTAATAACCAGAATTGTGTTTCATGACCCTAATTCTATGCGATAAATAATGTCAAAATAAATGCTATCCTTATGGTTTACTATTTACTGGTCTACATACGTAATACACAGAATGAAATGGTGACATCAAATAGCCTAGTGTAGCTAATAACAAGTGATTTCATAGTTTGCTGAAATGGGCCCCAAGGACCGGCGATATACCCCTGGTCCCTTAAATTAGTAAATAACACTGCCACCTGGTGTGAAGGGATGACCAAATATCCCATGCAGCATAATATAGTAAATATATGCCCCCCCCCCCCCCCCCCCCCCGGTGATATGCTCTAAGCCCCATTAAATAAAAATACATGAACCCCTGGGAAAAGGGGCCAGTGCAATGCCCATGGACCCATAAATAAATTGTATGGCCCCATGAGGCCATGGACCGGTGTTTTGTCTGTGACCACATAGATTAACTTATTTGTATTCCCTCCTCCGGGGGCCACAGGCCTAGGTTATGTCTATGTAAAATCTATTTAAGTTATGTGGCAGTTGTCTAGCAGTTTGGTGGGAAAAGTCCCTTAACATTAACGTAACGTTTTTTTATGGAATATCACCATCTTTTTTAACAAAACGCTATTACAACTTTTCTGCAATACCTATGCTTTAATGCACTGTGTTTTTAAGATCACTGTTGTCATTGAATTGCATGTTATTTCTGAGGGAATAACGTGCATTAAAAAAACTTGTTGTTTGGCTGACATTGATTAAATCTAGGCTAGTCTGTTCACATTGATTAGCAAGATTGCATATCTGTGTTCCCACCAATCCCCCATTTGAAAAATAATTCCATGTTGGTCCTCCTATGGATCCATGCGTTGTTGTACAACTTGCTATATCTGTGCTCCCATCAATCCATGCATTGTTCTATAACTTGCTATATCTGTGCTCCCATGAATCCATGCATTGTTCTATAACTTGCTATATCTGTGCTCCCATGAATCCATGCGTTGTTGAATAACTTGCTATATCTGTGCTCCCATGAATCCATGTGTTGTTGTATAACTTTCTATATCTGTGCTCCCATGAATCCATGCATTGTTCTATAACTTGCTATATCTGTGCTCCCATGAATCCATGCATTGTTCTATAACTTTCTATATCTGTGCTCCCATGAATCCATGCACTGTTCTATAACTTGCTATATCTGTGCCCCCATGAATCCATGCACTGTTCTATAACTTGCTATATCTGTGCCCCCATGAATCCATGAACTGTTCTATAACTTGCTATATCTGTGCTCCCATGAATCCATGCGTTGTTGCATCACATGCTATATTTATGTTCCCATAATTCTTTATTTTATAGAGGAGAGTTATGTATCTATTCTCACTTGATTCCATGCTTACTAGCTGAGAGTGTCATGCATGTTCTTCTACGTCTCCTTTCTTTATAACAAAGATTGGAGCTTAACACATCAAGGGGGCAGCAATTTATCTGTTCCCATGGAGAATGTGTTGCATGTGTTTGTTAATCATTGAGCCAGATGGGATTTGAACATTGCTATGGTGCGTAGCTGTTACCAGTGAATGCAGACATGGATGTTTATTGCCATTCTATAAAACCCCCCAAAATAATTGATAATGAAAAACGTAGTGTTTTTCATGCCCTTCCACAAGAGGATTACATGTGTGTCAGGTTACCTTGCCGAATTTGATTAATTTCCAAAATCAACCTCCAAAGTTGAATTTTAGTGAATAGATCGAATAGAGGTAATCATGTGTAAAGAAAATTATTACAAAAAGTGATAAAACATACAAGGGGCTACTCAATAAAAAGAGAAGTGCCGGGAATTGAGAAGGGAATTTCCCATTTAAGGCCAAAGAAATTGAGCAGCAAATAACTGCATTGCAGAATATTGCCATCTTGGCTACTTTGGCCTCAAGTTTGAAATTCACTTCTCTCAGCAATTCTCTCTTTATTACATAATCCCTACAGTGTAGGGTTTTATTTGTTCGCATTTTTAATAAACATAATCCAAATATGCCGAATACTAAGAACAGCAGGTGTACAAGAATATTTTGCATCTGAACTCTATAGTTTTTATTTGTTTTTTTCTTCTATTGATGTAATCAGAAAAATATTTAAATACTGTTTCATGCTCCTAGCTGTCTGTTCTGAACATTAGTCTACAAGGCATATTACTGTGGTTTGTATTGCTCTTATTTCTTCTTAGTCATTTGTTTTTATTATTAACACAAGTAATTGTTTGCTTTCTATAGCTGGACCACTGGGGTATACTAATTCTACTGCTCCAAAGACCTCTCCCAGATTTCCCATATACTAGTGTTCAAAAGTGTGCGGTCATGTATACATTTTCCATGAAAGCATACATCACATGAGTTACAAAATTAGCAGGAAATACAGTCAAGATGTTGACAAGGTTATAAATACTGATTTAGATCCTAAAGAAGACCAGTTTTATGTGTTCTTTAATCAGCAGTTTTCAGCTGTATACTATATATCTAAGAATAAACACAAGCATAAGAACGCATTTTCACTTAAGTATGAACATTTATTTTGTTCTTTTTTTAGATTATTTTAAAGAAGATCCATAATATTTAGGTTTCATACATATTTGAGATTTTCAACTTTTTTGTTTATCCTTGTGGGTAAATGACAGTCTAATTTCACCCATAATTTTTGTTATAAAACTCATAACATTCTATATTTTGTCTATCTATCTATCTATCTATCTATCTATCTATCTATCTATGTGTGTGTGTAGAAATTAGGGCAATCAATGTACTTGTAAATTAGTATTTTTTGTTGTTGTGATCCTATATATATATATATATATATATATATATACATATATATATATATATATACATACATACATACACACACACACACACACACACACACACACACACACACACTATTAAAATCAGTTGTTTCCAGTAACAATAGTCCTTTACAACAGTCTACACTGTATATCTGATCCATTTAAGGCCATAATTTGCTTTTCTTTCAAAAATCAAACATTTGAATGGTATTGTAAATATCATATAAAGTACACAGTTTAAAGATGTTGTGCTGATTAAAGATCCAATAAAACTGTCCTTCTTTAGAATCTAAATCAGTAGTTTTAACTTTGGCAATGTTCTGACTATTGATTTTGCAGCTCATTTAATATATGTTTCCATGGAAAACAAGGACATTTCTAAGTGACCCTGAACTTTTTAAAGGCAGTATAAATTAACTACACTGGTAACACTATTGTCTGTAGATTATTGAAGTTTATGCCATTGGGGTGGTGTGCCCTGCTGGTGAGCAGTGTGGTGTCAAGGGGGAGGTCTAGGATGAGGGGGTATAGAGTCCCATCCACTTCCCTGTCTATATGACTTATGGAGGATGGCAGTAGCCAGGCTCTGGGGGCAGGGGCCTTGGATGGTCAGCAACTATAAATACCTTTCACACTCTTTATTCAGGATATGCTATCTTGTTAAGCTGCGTTGGTGCTCAGGTTCCATACGCCCCTGGCTGTGTATATTTCGATTCAGAGTGATTACCTGGCTTTTGACCCCATGTCTATTCATTTTTGGTTACTCTCAATGCTCAAGACCAGGGGCGTTGCTAGGTCGCCAAAAGATCTGGGGCTAGAGCCCATGACAGATTTGATAACAGTAAAGAAGCTCACGTGCTTAGGTCTGGTTATAAAGTCTATATAAGATGCCAATGAGCAACAGGTGTATATATAATATAAGCAATACATACTTATAAATGGATTTATATGATGATGCCAATGGGGTGAAATGGAGGGTGAGTGGGGTGATCAGCTGGATGGAGGGGGTAAAATGGAGACAGAGTTTGAGATGAAGGGGGAGAGGTGCAATATGATAAGGTTGAGGGTGAAATGGAAGGTGAGAGGGGTGATATTCTGGTGAGAGGAGGTGAAATAAAGGGTGATGATAAGCTGGATGGAAGGGGTAAGATGTGAGAGAGATGTGTGATATGATAAGGATGGGGTGAGTGGAGTGATATTCTGGAGAGAGGGGTGAAATAGAGTTTGGGTGGGCTGATGAGGCGTGATAAGCTGGAGGGAGAGGGTGAGATGGGGAGAGCCAGGTGACAAGATTGAGAGAGAGGATGTGAGGGGTGATAAGATGGAGAGAGAGGGTGAGAGGGGTAAATAGATGGTGAGAGTGGTGATAAGATGGAGGGAGAGGCTGGCAGAAGTGATAAGATGGAGGGAGAGGTTGAGAGGGTGTTAAGGTGGAGGGAGAGAATAGATTTTTACATGTTTCCATTTACAATGTGTTCAGCTATAACCATTTAATCTATACATTTGCTGGGTTAAGTTTCATGGTGTCATCTCCAACATGGCCACTGCAACTGATGCACTTGTAGATATAGAGGCAGAAATTACTCATAGTCCATGTTGTTGACATAGAGATAAGGCTAAAAATATAATTCTAAATATACTGATAAAATGTCTCATATATATTTGCTTAGCATTTGCCTTGCACAATGTATAGAAACAGGTGCATTAAATGCGTGAAGAAGACTTCAGCACTGACTTGGCCCTCAAGGAGTTAAACTGTATTCTAATATGGCCAGGATTTGCTAGCAGGTAGCTGTTGTGGAACTACAACTCCCACTATTCTTTCTGTGTATTGATGGTAGTTGTAGCTCCACAACTGCTGGAGAGTTCTCTCCCTCCTAGGCATATACATTAAAGGGAATGTCTAGTGCCCAAAATGTGTCTTCCAAATTTTAATGCATATTAAAGTACTTTCAAAGTACTTTAAAATACATATTTTACATTTTGCATTACTTAAAAAATGAAGATGTTACACTTAGATGAAATTGAACACAGAGCCGCACAGGCAGCAGCCGGGGGAGGAGGAGTGTCTCTGCTAATAGCATAATGCACAGACCCTGTACTGCTTCACCCCCTGCTGGGGCTTGGAGAGGCAGGGTAGGGGAGCTCTCATCTATCCTGCCTCTAATCAACGTGGGTTAATCATGTGACAGTCCCCGAACTAAACATTCAGAGCTTTCACAGGGAGACTCGGGGCTTCAGCTCCGTTAGCCCCCTAGCGACGCCACTGCTCAAGACCCATTGCTACCTTTGGGACCTCTTGCAGACGACCGCCTGCTTTTACCATCCATTTTTTTCTTGTCTGCTGGCTAAGATCTCTCCCGCTGTTGCTGGACTCCCTGCGCTTCACTCCAGCCCAATACTTAACTTCTTATATACCAGGGGCATCCAAGTGTTTTCTAAAGTGGGCCACATTAATCATAATTGCATAATTGTCCTGGGCATTAAAAATTAAAATCCCCTGTTATTGATACAAAGTTTTGTTATTTAGTAGTGTAATAAAAGCTAAGCAAAAACTGTATTATTGGTATTTAATCAAAGAAAATGACACATTTACAGAATAAAATGAGAAAATTGGTAGTTAGCCCAGTCGTGCCAATCTTCCTGTCAAATATGGCCGTGGACCATATGTTGGACGCGCCTGTCATGTACTCTTGTGAATGTGTTTCTTACTACTTTAATAAGGACTGTTCCAATCATTTATTACACCTCTTTGTCTTTTTGTACTTAACCTTCTTCTACTTGAGGAGCCTGGGAGGAAAAAAACAACATTTTAAAGGGTTTCATAAACGCAACAATTAAAGTGTTGGCAACTATGTATTTGTATTACAAACATCTGAAAAAATATCCAAGGACATTTTGCAACACAACTATCAATCACTTACTTCAAACCATACAAAACTCACTGGCCCCAAAGTTCCATCCACTCTACCAAACCCACATAATTCGCATAAATTAACTCTCCCTAGTTTTTATGGTGTAGATATCACCAAGTTCCCAACAACACTACTATACATCTTTGGTGTGTGGTAGATGCATTTTCAGCACAGCATCTATATCAGGCAGGTGAATTTTAACACCTTTAGACAACCTGAAAGTGAAAAGCTGTTTGGGCACAAATATGACACTGGCTAGCTGTTTGGGTTCAAACATGGCATTGCAAGCTTTTTGTGGACAAATATGGTAATGGCAAACTATTTGGGGACACATATGGCACTGGCAATGCGTTCCAATAGATTGTACAATGTAATGCAAATAAATGAAGCACATAAAAATATACTTAAGCTACAGGGAAAAGCTATCAAATACCAGACATCCCGCGAAAAACAGGATTGCTGGCAACTATGCAAATATAGTCTTTCACATGCTCTCCTGCAGTATATCTAAAGGGAAATGGGAACAATGGCAAATCATTTTAACTTTGGCTTCTATTGGTGAAGCCAAAGTTAAAAATATCCTATCGTGCCCTTTAAACTGATTTTTCTTTCAACACATATTAATTATACATTCTGCAGGGCAGCATGAAAAAGTTTTACGTGCCCTTCAAAATGGCTTCTTATGCTCACAGTAGGTGGATTTTAGCTAGGAGTTATTGAGGTTAATAGCAAGCAAGCTGTAGCAATTCAGAAAATCTGGTTGAGATGGATGACTGCTTAGGATACAAGTAATGAAAGCAACAATATTGTTGCTTGGACTGGCCATTTAAGCATCTCAATAAAAGTGAATTTTTCAAAATGATACTGTGTCCCTATAATCATATAAACAAACAGGGTGTTTTGAAAATGTCTTTATTGTACTTCTGGTATTTACATATCTATCGAGTACTTGTATATAATCACTGTGTCCCGTTAAATACTAATCTCACATCAACACATGTGATGTACAATTTCCTGTTCCTTATTCTTCTCAAATTATACTTCGTAAAAGAATAAACACTAGAAAATCTCAAGTACATAAAGCAATCATATGTAAACAAATTATACCTATAGCCATATGAAATAAACTAATTTAATTTCCTTTTATTAAAAAAAAAAAAAGTAAGAATCCTGAGGGTTTGATTTGCCCATTTTGATGATTCCACGTGTATAAAACCTTAGTGACATTTCCATGGGCCCATCGGAGCTCTGTTTAAAAGAAGGAAGCAGAGATACTGCTGGGAGCCCCTGAAGGTTTAAACTTGCTGTGCTGTTCATTCAACAAACATGTGATCAAATTCATGCCTGGGAGCTGCTGTGGAGAACTGTGCAAGGGTGTGCTAGCCTCTGGATACACAATGATGAAAGTGTAGAATCCAGTGGCCCTAGACTTCTGCCTCGGTTAAAAAGACTGTTTCATTGTAATAATGCTTGCCTTGTGCTTTTGAATTGTTATAATCTATGATAAGATGTTAAAATAATAATAATGATGATATTTTGGTTTAATGTGAGCATTATAGGAATTTGTAGATGCAATCAGTGATAAATATTCTTATTCAAGTATAAATCCCACAACAAAAACTTAAAATTGAGCTGTTAGTCACAAAAAACTGAGGCAAAGTTCACATCAGGAAGGTAATACAATATGAGCGATAGAAGTACTAGAAAAGTATTCAGCAAATGTATATCTGTTAATTTAAAAAAAAATCTATCTGTATTTTTTCATGCTAATAAAGTTGGCAAAAATTGTATGAACATTATGTAAATGAGAGGTTTTGGTTATATGAATTGGCCACAGCATAATTAATCTCACTCGCCACACATATTGTGGTAAGCGAATATACCCATACTGCTTAGTTTGATTATAATGCGGTATGAGCAAAGAGCTGACAAGTGGGGCTCTACTGTATAATATTTAAAGGAACCTCACATATTTTTGATCAAGAGCAACTTTGCACCTGAGGAACAAATTAGCTACACAGATATTCTAACCCAGATAAACCTCCCAGAAGATGGCACACTAGTCAGTCAGTACAAACCAGATTAGCAGCATTAAAATTACCTACATAGAGAATGGTGCAAAAATCCAGACATGCATGCAATGTCAGCTCTGTATTGGGGTATTAGTTTAGGTTGAAAAAGGACTTACGTCCATCAAGTTCAACCTTATTTTTATTCCTAGTATAACCACTGTTGCTCCAAAAGAATGCAAAAAAAAAAACCCTTATTCCAGCTATTTTAAATTCTGCTTTCAATGGGGAAAATATTTTTCTTCTCCAAATGGCAATTAGATTTCTTTCCTTGGATGAACAAGCACTAAATAACTATTAATGTCTATACAAACATGCATAGCCCTCTATGCTCTGGTGCATTACAGAGGGATCTATTGTATTTGCAAGGACCGCCTCTTCAGGCAGTGAATTCCATACCTTTATTGTTTTTACCTTAAAAAATCCCTTCCACTGTCATAGACTAAGGGCCAGATTTATTAAGGCAAAACAAGTGCTATTTTTTTTTTAAAAAAAGGTGCTAAATTTGGAGCAAACTGCCATAGTAATCCATTGGTATCCATGGTTACTACTACTATTTTAGCACTTTTTCCTGAAATAGCACCAGTTTTGTCTTGATAAATATGGCCCTAAAGGGGGTCATGTACTAAACAAGTGCAGAGGGGAAAAAAGTAGGTAAAACTTGAGTATGGAGCAATTTGCGACTATTTGTAACATTTTGTGCTTGTTTTCCCTGATTTGTACCTCTTCCGTTTATTTTTATTTAGCGTGCAATTTTACGGTTGCTCTAATAAATTGGGATTAGATTTGAGCATGCTACAGAGTTCTGCGAATATTTTGTGAAAAATAATTCTTATTTGCGTGTGAAAATTACACCGGCTTTTAGCAGGTGCTATCGAAAAAGGAAGAGAAAATATTTGCAAAATTGTCTGTTTTTAGTCGTAATTATGCCCGGTTTTATTTTCTCGTATGTACTATTTGAGTGTTAAATGTTTAATACATTGCAATAGGAGCAAAGCGCAAAAATAGTTTTGCACATAAAATATATTCGCGGTTTTTTTAGTACATGCCCCTTTTAATCTCCTTTCTTCAAGTCAAGTCACCACCATCATATCCCTATGTATCCTGCCACTTACTTCCTATCCTTATGCTTTGTTCCACCACATTTCTATCCTTATACCTACGTTCACTCTTTCTACTTTGCCATACTTTTCAACTTTTTCCCCTTTTCATATATTATTCCCTTTTCCCTTTTTTCATATACCACATAACCCTATTTTATGTTGACCTCATTGTGCTCAACATACCTGGTTTCTCTTAGTCTTGGTCTTATGTTGAATTTATGTTAAAGTTTTGTATGAAATTATAATGATAAAGGTAAATAAACCAGTGTTAAAGTAGATCCAAGTCAGAAGTGACACATACTTCCGATCTCCATAACTGAAGCAACTTGATCCCAAATTGCCGTAGGATTAAAAGTCCACTTGAATCAACTGATACATGACATTTTGCTGAAGTACTCCAGAAATGCACCAGATGGAAGTAGAAAGACAGGTTCATCTATCAAATAATATAATAAGTTATTTTTATTATAGACTAATACAAAAAAAAAAATGGAAAAAGAAGAAATGTATTTAAAACAATATTGTTGCCAACAATTAAGAAATGTGAGTTAGTATGGCAAAGGATTCCAGACAATCCCAGACAAGAAACTCGCGCAAAAAGGAGTTCATTAAAGGCAATAGAGGGCAAAATAAATACATTTTTAAAAAAACCACACATTTTTAGAGTATTTTATTATCATTATACAAACCCACAAAGGTAGGACCTAAAACATTTGTTGGTGCATTTTTGGGGGGAACTACTTTATTTTGAATTTAAAGTGATATATATATAAATATAAAATATAACAATTAATCATCTAAAATAAATAATATAAAATACAATCATATTTTTAACATTTTTAAACATTGTATTATTAGTCAAAAATAGTTTTAACTTTGTTTCTTATACCAGTGTTTACAAACTGATGACTAATAAACATGCTGTGTTAATGAAAAATGTGTTTGATTACCATCCAGCAGTCATGTAAATCAAATATGAAATGCAAATAAGCAGATTTTTTACACTGGTTTATTACTTGCACAGCATGTTTTGAATGGCAATAATAAATAAATCTAGATTAAAAGTACAGTAAAGTAAAACCATACCGGAATTATTGATCCCATTAAACATTAAATACAATAAGTTTGCCACATGTGATACTTTATAATTAGATGCCAAAATATCTAAATATTAAAGTGGAAAGTGAAGATTCAGTGCACTTCATTGTAATCTGTGTTATATTTGAGGGCTATTGGTTTGGTTAGTGGTGCAATGGTCCCAATGCAATATTTTTTATTTTTCATTCAACTATAATTCAGATCACAAGCTCATTAATTATATTGTATTCATATTAATTCATCTCCCAACAGAATTACACTACCTGTTACTGTCATATGTTCAAATGACTAATTTGGCTTGCACACCCTAAAGTAAATATACTCTTGTATCTTATACAGCTTTTCACATATGTAATAACCTTCCAGAAGTTATCAAATCTTGCACTAGTCTATAATCCCTGAAAATGCCTCATTGCATCTGAAGTAAAAAAGTTTAATGTATGCCTTGTCTATGTATCTACACATACTCCCCTTTTATATGCACATATCCTTTTTCTGCAGGACTTACTCTTTTGTATATGCATTTTATTTTTTAAATATTGAAATGTGTTAGTTACATTGTATTGTTCATGCTTCCCAGACTTGCTTAAGGTAGTACATGCCAGTAAAGATCTGGAGATGGAACAGACCTCCTGGATGTATCTACATGCACAGATGAACAGGATGCACTGTAGATTTAGCCAGCAAACTGAAGAACACTGGTGCAGGACTCAGGATACTGATGATATTGAAGAAAGGACAAAAAGCTGAGGATCACTGGTGTATGACTCAGGATGCCAGGAACACTGTCGATGTAGCCAAAAATTTGCAGAACACTGGTGCAGGACTCAGGATACAGATAATACTGAAGAAAAATAAATGACCAACATATAACCAGTGCAGGAGTCAGGATACCAGAAGAGGGGAGTCGAGGTCAGGGAGCAAGAGCTCCACAAAGTCCAAATAGAAAGCCAAAGTCAGGGAGCCAGAGATACGAAGTCCAAATAGGAGAAGCCAGGTTCCGGGCCCAGCAAATAAATGCAACATACATGATGCCAGGAGGAGAACCACACTGGAAGCACAGATAACTGAGTGCCATTTAATTTGTAATATGTCACCAAGTAAGAGATAAGAAGTAACTATAAGACTATTTTGAGGGTATGAGATTAGACAGATAAGAAGAGTAAATTTAGCCATACACATAACTTGCTTCGTGGATACAGTATTCACAGATAATACAAGTGGAACATTTATCATGACTTGAGCATTTACCATTGTACCAATGCCTTGCCATCATATCCAAAGGTGTGTGGTTCCATTCTTATGTCGATGAACGTCTCATGGAGAATCCTCATGTTACTTAAAGGACAACTTAACATTTTTTTGTTGACGTACTTTGTACTGTATTTAATTCAGCAAGTCCCCAGCCCCTCCTACTTTTATTCCTGAACCCTTGGCTCAGATGTGTCGCCGAAACAAATGAGCCAAGGGGCTGAATTTGGCATCCGAATTGCATTGCTGACACAGCCTTTATGAATGAAAAAAGGTACAAAGTAGTGTATTTGTCCTTTAAGCATGCGCTACATGATTTATACTTGTGACATTATGTCCCATTTACCTTCTACTTTGATGTCCTAATTTGGATAGCCACTCCTGGATTTTTAATTTGTGGCTTGTGCTATTGTCTAAGTACCTCTGCCACCCCTGGCCACTGTTTGTCTGACTAAACCCTGTTCCTTCTGTGAATATAGAGTACAAAAAAATATCAAGACTGATCAATACATTGTTTTAGCAGAATTAAAAGGAAATGCATAAATTAACCCATTAGTGACAAGACTTACCTTGACTTTCCCTTGGTGACAATGGCTGTTTTGACATTTCTGGGGTGTTTGTGTTTAGCTGTAATTTTCTTCTTTCTCACATACTGTAACCACACAAATTATATGTTGTTTTTATCATCATAAGAAGGGCTTTCATTAAATGCCATTATGTTCATCATATCTTATAATTTACTACAAAGAAATCATAAAATATGATGAAAATTAAAAAAAAAAACACTTTTTCTTACTTTGACCTAAAATATAATTTACCCACATATAATCATTAAAAAAGACCCCATCGAAATAATTTCTAAATGTTGTCCCGAGTTCAGAAATATGCATGTTTCCATATTTTTCAGTATTTTTTGGCGAGTTATGGGGCAAAAAACAAAAATAGTGTTTTTTGACCTTTTGACCCCAACCCGAATCCTGAATTTAACCCCAAACACTAAATTTAACACCAACTCTAACCTTTATGATATCCCTTAATATATTTTAATTTTAATTTAATTTTAACCCTATCCCTTATGCTAAAAAATATTTAATTTTAACCCTATAGGCTAATCTAACCATAATACCAGTTTTAAGCTAATTTCATTTTTTTAATTATTTTTTATAATGTTGCTTGCTGCTTCTAGGAGCAGTCTACAGACCGCCTCTAGGGGCAGTCTATTGCCTTGACATCGAGGCAATAGACCGGCACCATTAAAGCAGCTTTGGCGATCGTTGTTTCACCGCAGGACGTGCCAGGCATGTCCATTGTTGGGAACGGAGTTCCAGGCAGGACGTGCCTGACACGTCCATTGTCACGAAGGGGTTAAGAGAAATATGTGTATTAAATGTTTTTGTGGTCTCTCCTGTTTATGACATCACTTGTGGCTTGCTATGCAAATTAGCTATAGTTTCAATGGGAAATGGGTAAATTGCATATCAGGTACAGGTGATCATAAACAACAGACACCACTAAAACATTTAAACATTTTTTTTCACTTATTTTACTGTATTTACGTGAATCTAATGTGCCATTGATTCTAATGTGCACTAATATTTTGGAGACTAAATTTTGCAAAAAACAGTGCGCATTATATACAAGTAAATACGGAATGCTTTTGCTTGGAAATTGCTAACGCAATTTATAAATCATTTACAATACATTTTGTATTCTCTACATTCACAGGATAAACAATGTGTAGTTGAAGAGTTGATGGCGTTCCTTTAAATATCCTCTATCTTCACCTGAAATTCAGCTTTTGTGCTGTCATATACAGTTTGGTACCCTACAATCAATTATTCTTTGCATTCAGTGTGAATACTCTACGGGAAAGCTATCTCCTGCACCTGGATTCCAGATACCTGACATTTATCTCTCATTTACAGGAAATATACTTTCATCAAAGTTATGTATTGATCATTTTAAACACATCGACATATTAGAATCAAGTAAAAAGCACAATGGTCAGTGAGACAGCAATAAGGTTTTACGAATATCACAAACAGCGGGGTTTTTTTAGCAAATACTGCAAAAAAAAATAGTAATAAGCTGAACTGACGTTTTAACAATACAGTATGAATCTCACTGAATTGTCTAGTAATTAATTTTAACCATTTCCGCTCAATGCACTTACAGATCCCACTGCTGGAAATGCATTGAGCGCGGTGGGCTTTGCCAAGAGTGTCTAAGGATGATCGATTATATTGGAAGCACACCAATTGGCAGCAGTTCTCTTTTTACTTCTTGAACAGAGATTGAAAGGGTAGCCAGCTTTTCTGCGATGATTTCACTAGACATTAATATCGGTTAGTTATTTTATATTATATCTCAGGCAAGGGAACTTGCTCCATGTTATTAAATAACTTTTGTTTTTTCCTTTCAATATAAATTAAAAAAACAAAGTCAAGTTCGCATTCCATGACAGGGGAACATAATTAAACTGTGTGGGTTCATGATTTGTAATGACTTTACAATTGTGTGAGCCCACTGACCATGCTGTTCCATACACATGATCATAGAGTCGCAGGAAGGTCTTTGATGTCGGAGTATATAAATAACAGAGACCTTTTCCAACACTTTAAGATTAACTATATCTTTCCTGTCTTACATCTATTATTTATTATAAAATTATAAGAGGGCTGATTTTCAATGTTGTAGTTATCATTGTTGTTCCTTGTGTTCTATAGTTTATGGACATAGGATACTCTCCGTGTACTGTCTACCAGTAACAACAATTGCTAGACGTATCATTTGTGTTTTTTCTCCTACTTTTTTTGTGAATGTATAGATTTTCTGATTCTCAAAAAAAAAAAAATGAACTAGCAAAAAAAGTTAGTTATTAGTTTTTATAATAAGCAATAAATAACGCTTATAGTCTGTACAATATGTACTGTATCTCCATTTTGTGGAGGGGTAAATCACAACTAAACATGTATTTGCAGTGATTTCTTAAAGGGACACTACCACTTACATAAGATGTAACTAGATAACCTGGTCATTTAAAACAAACACATATTTAAATCATATGCCGCTGGGTTTTCTTTTATATGCTTGAATTCATTGCATATAAATGGAAAAATAAAATTAGGTGTTTATCTCCTGGATCTATTTTGAGAATATTTCCCATGATGCAGCATCATCCAAAGTCTTCCAGCCAGTCTCAATTTACAACTGTTGCCAAAGCCTGCATGATGATGTCATAAAATACTCCCCTTCTCTCTTACTGGCTTATGTGTATCATAGTGGGCAGGACTAGGTGGCTTTGTACAACTTTTTTTTTACCTGCCTTCCAATACAAACAGAGGATATTAACCTGATCAAACAGGATCATAACTTTGCCCCCCTTGTGATGTAATAGTTACATTACCTTCCCATTCAATGCAAGTCTATGATCAGAATTCTGACTGCATTCTGTGTTCCAAACCCCAAAGTGAGACATTTGTGCTGTAAAGTCTCAGGGGGGTGGCACCAAAAAACACTATTTCACAAAATGGCGGCACCCAGTCACACTTGTTTAGTTACATATTTTATTGAATACATTCACATTAGAAAAACAAGACATATCTGAAATCAACGATACAAAAAAAAAAGTTAAAACCTTTCCATTTTTTTGGTGGGAGTGTCCGTTTAATATACGCAATAAGTTCCATTAAATAAGAAGATCAAATCTGCGAGCATATTAGCAATTTCTGTCAGGTCCTGCTGAGTATCTCTTATTAACATAGGGTGGCACAATAAGGATTGTAGCCTCATTCTAGGTAGATCTCTAGATGCTCCACTTATTCATACTGAAGACAGAAGTAAGATACTGCCTGAGATAGAGTCTCCTTCAGAAGTGCTATTGTTATCTTATAGTTCAAGGTACTAGATCTGGATGGGTAAAATCAACACTATAATTTTCTTTTAATCTCGGCACCAATGATTTCTTATCTGTGACCATAAAGAGACACTGTAGTAAATATATTATAATGCTACTAATCTTTTTAATGTATTGTACAGAGTGAAATAAACTACCTTGGCAGGTCCAGAGAGTGACTTTCATATAACCTAAATTTCACCCAATATCTTTGGGATTAACATCCTTAAGACTACTTAATAACTTAGTACAAATAAGGCATTTATACATTAATCATTGAACTGTGGTCAACTCACAAATGAGTTGCAAACACCACACTAAAATGTATTTAATTGCATTGTCTGTTGCTGATACTTCCTGGTTTGTGGGCAGAAACCATTGGCATCTACTCCTCTAGCATTATAATGTATGAACATGACTAGCTAGTAGCTACTTCCAATGCTAATCACCTGAGAGTCGCTTTAACTTCTAATGAATTATAAAACTCTATTACACTCAAGCCTGTAAGGCTCTATATCCCAGATCATTGCACCATTTCTAGCAATACTTGGTGACCATGAGTGGTGCCTTTCATAGCACCACCATCTGTTCTAATACACTTATGCAACAAATCACAAGGCAAAGAGAGGAGGAGCTGTTTTCCAAAAGAATTTGGCACCAGTACTGAGAAGTATGTATTGCAACTAACACATGGCGTGATTGCTCAGGACATTGGGTTATTTTCTGGCAGTTGAAATAAAACAGAAAGTCTTGACTCTAAAACACTTTGTCAGAAATTGCATAACATTTTGTCACAATGTTGAAGACATACTGGAGATAGTCATACTTCTGGGAGGAATAAAAATATAATCTCAAAAGGCACACGTTCTTGTAACTTCCCGTGGTCAGCCTTATCAGTATCTTGACAAAAACTATAAATACAAAACTATATAAACATAGTATCATATTGAGACTACACGTTACTTTATGCAAGGGAATTTGGAAATTAATACTCTTACATACGAGGGGGAAAAGTTCCTGTACTCTTCTATGCAATCTTGGGTAATTTTACAAAGGGGTTCAAGTCCAAAGTTTAGCACATAGCCCCCAGACAATAGGCCATGAGTCTACACCAGATTTGTGATGATTCCAGTCACCACGAGGCCTACTCACTAAGCACTAAAATGCAACTGACTAGCAAAAAAAAAAACTAAAAAATGGACTAGTGCGACTTGAAAATGACCTTCCAGAATTTTGCTGGACACACTCTGGCAGAATGTAGAATGCAGGCAGGACAGATCCTAAGGTCACGGACGCCTGGGTGCAGGTTTTTTTTTTTGCGCCCTCCATGAGGGCATGCTGCTCCCCAATTGGACTAACTCCTCCCCACTTTGACAATTTCAATTCCACACATGCCCACTTAGACACATCCACACCTGTATGTGTCTGTGCCTCTCTCACACTTCCATCCTCCCACTCAGTCAAACACACACATGTAAACCCATCTCTCACATGGCCATCTTGCCACTCACTCAGACACACGTGTAAACCCATCCCTCTCACACTCCCATCTTGCCACTCATTCAGACACACATGTGCAAACCCATCTCTCTCACTCTCCCATCCTGCCACTCACTCAGACACACACACAAAAAAGGTATTAATTGCTGAGATGAAAACGTAGGCCAACACTGCTATCAAAGCATGATTTCAGTTCACTTGTCAGTTCAGTTTAATTGAATAGCCCCCTGGGAGTACATTATCTTAAATAAATTCCATTTAGGGGTAATGCATAGTAACATGCAAATAATGGGGTTAAATGAATTTTCTGTTTATGTAAAAACTATTTAACAGGAATAAATTATGGGGATTAGGAAAAGTAAATTAATTTGTATTTTTACAAAAACCCCTAGTAGTTTGTGTTTAGGTTAAGCTTTCTGCCCACAGCAAATAAAGATCTACTGTATATTATAATAAAAATGAACACCTAGTGAACATCCTGTGCTATGAATTGGGAAATAATATACCTGATTTACCTGATAAAATCTATTATAATGGCAATGCCTATTTTTCTTTCGACAATGCTCTGTAGATGTAGATAATATATAGTCACCTGCTTAGAGAATAAAAGTGTGAAATAAAAAGTGTAATTGAGTATATCTCCCTTTTATGAAATCTACTCAGGAATTAAAAAGTGTAATTGAGTATACCTCCCTTTATAAAATCTACTCAGGAGTTACAAAGTAAAATTCAGTATACCTCCCTTTATGAAATCTACTCAGGAGTTACAAAGTGTAATTTAGTATATCTCCCTTTATGAAATCTACTCAGGAGTTACAAAGTGTAATTCAGTATACCTCCCTTTATGAAATCTACTCAGGAGTTACAAAGTGTAATTCAGTATATCTACCTTTATGAAATCTACTCAGGAGTTACAAAGTGTAATTCAGTATACCTCCCTTTATGAAATCTACTCAGGAGTTACAAAGTGTAATTCAGTATATCTACCTTTATGAAATCTACTCAGCAGTATTCTGTTTTAAATTTTATAATAAAACTGGTAGCTGTCTACCCATTTTAGCTCTATCCTTAGTAGCATCTTTTTGTTATAGTTATCACTACCACCCCAGTGACTTTATTGTATTTTCAGTTCAGTTCTCTTTGATTTACAAAGTGTAATTCAGTATACCTCCCTTTATGAAATCTACTCAGGAGTTACAAAGTGTAATTCAGTATACCTCCCTTTATGAAATCTACTCAGGAATTAAAAAGTAAAATTCAGTATATCTCACTTTATGAAATTTACTCAGGAGTTAAAATGTGTAATTCAGTATATCTTCTTTTAATGAAATCTAATCAGGAGTTAAAAAGTAAAATTCATTCTATCTCCCCTTTTGAAATCTACTCAGGAATTCAAAAGTATAATTCAGTATATCTACCTTTATGAAATTTACTCAGGAGTTACAAAGTGTAATTTAGTATATATCCATTCTATGAAACCTCATGAGGAGTTACAAAGTGTAATTCAGTATACCTCCCTTTATGAAATCTACTCTGGAGTTAAAAAGTGTAATTCAGTATACCTCCCTTTATGAAATCTACTCTGGAGTTAAAAAGTATAATTCAGTATATCTACCTTTAAGAAATTTACTCTGAAGTTAAAAAGTGTAATTCAGTATACCTCCCTTTTTGAAATTTACTTCGGAGCTTAAAATTGTAATTCCGCATTCCTCCCCTTTACGAAATTTACTATGGAGTAGAGTCTATTCATAGAATGTGTCGGCAGATAAGAACCACTCGGTCCATCTAGTCTGCCCAATTTTTAAATTTTTTTTTTGAGTACTTTTATTAGTTCCCCATTCCCGGTCTTATAGTTAGGATAGACTTGTGTCTATCCCACGCATGCTTAAAATCCTTGACTGTGTTTACCTCTACCACTTCTGCTGGCAGGCTATTCCATACATCCACTACCCTCTCAGTAAAGTAATACTTCCTGATATTACTTTTAAATCGTTGCCCCTCTAATTTAAGATTATGTCCTCTAGTTGTGGTAGTTTTTCTTCTTTTAAATATACTCTCTTCCTTTACTGTGTTGATTCCCTTTATGTATTTAAATGTTTCTATCATATCCTCCTGTTACGTCTTTCCTCCAAGCTATACATGTTAAGATGCTTTAACCTTTCCTGGTAACCTATTCCCATTTGAAAATTGCCTTGCTTTGCAAGTGTAATAAGTGGCCTGAAAGAGCCAAAGTAAAAGTAGAGGTGTGGACTGCTAATAAGCAGTAAAAAGTTCCAATACTTTGTGAATTCTTTGAAAGACATCTATATAAAGTAAACTGAGTTACATTGCCGGAAATAAACAGCAAACCCCAGCCACCCGATGCGTTTCTAGTGTGCAGCCTGTACTTAACTGTAGGTAAAGCAGCTATACCTATGATCAGGTGCACATTGGATGCACAAAATGCTTTACTGTTGTTTCTGGTAAATGCAGACTGATAATTTGTCTCATATTGTCATATCAAGCCTCTCTAGTCTTCAGATTTTATTTTTAATATTATCTTCAAACAGTGTGTGTATAAGAGCAAAAAGTACATCAGTTTTATGGAAACTTTAATACACTGCTGGAAAGGTTGGTGATACATACATTAGAGTCTTCATCAGGAACAATAATAAGCAAAAACAGGTCATAAACACAGGTGTACATGCCTTTTATACATATTTTCAAGCATATCAAATTTCACCATCAGCACCAGAATGGCACTTTCAACATCACAACAATGAATAAAATCCGAGATTACCTAAGGTCCACCCACTTATTCACTGCTGCCTGAAACCCTAGTAGAAATAGAATACAAACTGCTATTGGAGAAAGTGGTTGCTTGCTCTTACATATATAGCCATCTTTGAATAGAAAACTAATAGAAAACTTCTTAAGACCTAAGGAGTAATACTTATTTGTATGACATGTATACTTAAAAAGACTATATTACCTATCTACCTGTGACTGTAGAGAATACGCATGATAATATATTTAATATTGTTTGTGTTAGCAGAATTGCAAGCACATTCCTAAATTAGGAGAAACAATTATTTCTAATGTGACTGTGGAGTCTCCTATATATGACATCACCTGTGGCTTTATATGCAAATTACAATTTTTCCATTGAAGGTGATATCATTAACAGGTGACTACACAGACACATTTAAAACACATTTTTCTCCTAATTTAGGTATTTCCTTGGAGTTTTCCTAACACAATGTATAGATCATTTTCAATAATTTTGTATGCACTACATGCACACTAAAATGTTTAGGTGATACAGTCCCTTTAATTAAATGATATTACATAGGAGCTGCTTATGATGCGTGATATTTTCACGGATCACTACAATAAACGGTAGATCCATTTTATGAAAATATATCCTGTAGTGTATCTTCCACAAGGCAAACAAGGCACTCGCCTAGGGTGGCACTTTGCCAGAGGGTGTTAAAGCACACTTCTGGTGCTTCAGACATTTTTGCTTCCTCCCCCACCATTCAGCAAGCTTTAGCTCCTTCCAATTAATCGGGGTGATGGGTGCATGTAATGGATGTGGTCGAGGTATGTAATGAGGGTGATGGGGGCATGTAAAGGAGGTGATGGGGGCATTTAGTGTGTATGTAATGTGGGTGATGGGGCATGTAATGTGTGTGCAATGTGGGTTATGGCACATGTAATAGGGTGATGGGGGGGAGGGGGGCATGTCGTAGCTGTGCAACGTGGGTGGGGGGTTGCCCAAATTTTGTCTGCCTAGGGCAGCACAAAACCAAAATACACCACTGAATATATCAATACATTATTGAAAAGGACTCTTTTAACTATCTTTGCTCAGAAGCAGATAGAAATTACCTGAAACACGAAGCTTGACAAGAAACGTCCAATAAGTGTGTCACATGCGAGCATGCACCTAATCCATTATTTATCACATTGACATGTATTTCAACAAAGGAAACCACAAAGATGGCATACACATAATTCAGTTAAAGTTTTTTATTTTGCATTGTACTCTACAGGATATATTTTGAAACCATAACCAGTGAATATAGAGTTAATCTAACACAAACCCAAATTAGCGTTATTTGTAATCCTATCCGTAGAAGTAGAGAATCTGAGCTGAGAATAGGAAGAGAGCTACAGTTGCTAATCAGTGACCCGTGCTCAAATAATGCACACAGCATGAGATTTACAGTGTGGAAAGTAATATATTTTACCCAATAACAGAGCAATGCATGTTAGAAAAGTGCCAGAGGATACGATTCAGAACCACCATTATTTTGATTTTTAAAGTTGATTTCACAACTATGATGTGTATTTTTTTATTCAGCTTTTTATTCGGATTGTCGCACGTTCAAAAGGATGTTACATGTATGTTATATACAGAGCCATGTTATTGTTTGAAATATGAAACGTTGCTTTCACATTTTTTACTGTTTAATCAGTATCAGAAACGTTAGTATATTTCATGATTTACACAATGGATAGACAATAGTTATGTTTATTAGGACAATTACAACACATTTTACAATGCAAAGCACCCTGATGTTTTACACTAAGGTGCGAGCACACAAGCAACAATTTCAAAATCAGTAGAACAGAAAATAAATTAGACAATACTAGTAGCTTTTTTTTTTCTTAATCAGTGTTTATTGGTTTTACATGGATTTAAACAACAGGCAAAAGTGTCGAGGCGGTATATGGGGAACAGAAAAGGGATGGGGAGGAGAATCCCAAGGGGCAATACATCAATTCGTTAGGGAGAAGTATGAGCGGGCATAAGTTTCCATATGGGTGGCAAGGGTGGGTAAACAGGGTCACATAACCAGCTATACAGTTACATAGTAAACATAAACATACAGTACGAGAAAACTCTATACCAGATAATTTTTCAGAAGGTCCACATATTCCGAGCTATTAAGAAACTCTAGCCAAGTGAGCCACAGTGTGGATTGTTTCTGTTCAGCTACCAGAGTCGCATATAAGGGGTCTTCTGCTGCTTTAATTTTCGTAATTTTCGTAACCAATCGTTCATCATGGGAGCCCTTTGGGAGCTTCCAGTTTTGGGGAATAAGCATTTTTGCTGCATTGAGCAGTTTAGCTGTGAGGGATCATTTATATCTGTGAGGTGGATGTATATTGATGTGCAGAAGATAGGAAAGGGGTGTGAAGGGTGTCAGAAAGTCTGAATGAGCATCCACTGTTTTCCTGATGAGAGACCAGAATTGCTGGATGGAAGGACACGTCCACCATATGTGAAGGAAGTCCCCTCTTCCAGCACCTGTCCGAGGTGCCAGTGAAAATTGTATGCAATATGGTAGGGACATGAAACCATCTTGTTAATATCTTGTAAGAATCTTCTTGGATTATAGTAGAGAGGGTACATTTCTGGGCAAGAAGGGTGAGCCATTGTGCGTCAGAAAGTGTAACATTACAGTCTCTTTCCCAGAGGCGCACATAGCAGGGTTTTTGTGGAGATTGTATATTGGTAAGGTGTGTTTGCAGGGTCGATATCAGTCTTGTCAGGTGGGATTTCGCCATACACAACTCCTCCACCACCGTAAGAGTAGGGCTCTCTATAAGGCTATTGGGGAGTGTTTGATAAAAATAGCTAATTTGAGAGTGTAGCCAAACCAGGCTGAACGGGGGGTTCCATACCTCCAGATCAGTAAGTGTCTTAGGGGTGCCATCAGGATTTAGGAAGTGTCCCAGCCATGGAGACCGGGTTCCGAACCAGGAAGAATCTCTCAAATGGTCTACCCTGGGCTCCCAGGGGGAATGCACTGTTGTGTGAAAGAGGAGAGTTAAGGAGAAGGGGAGGACACCAGGTTTGGTGATGAGCTGTTCCCAGTTTTGAAGTGTGATAGAAATGGTAGGGTGAGATAGAGCCATGTCTGGGGTGTGTCTAGGGGAGAGCCCAGGCTGCTATCTGTATGGGATCCATAGCTTTGGGGCAGGGCGGGTCTATTCAACTACTTGGCTTAACAGCGTAGCCTTTATTATGTTTCCAAATTGGGTAAACCCAGGCCCCCCCATGTGCTTGGGTCTGGTGAGGTAGTCGTATTTCAGTCTGGGGGTTTCTATTTCCAAATAAATTGTCTGATGGAGGATTTGTATGTTTGGAAGAAGGATTTAGGTATGCGTATAGGGAGTGCCTGTATGACATAGAGTAGTCTGGGCAGGATGTTCAATTCTGCCAAACCAGGAGATGAATTTTTGGTTCCAGCTCTCCAAATCTTTTTGGACACACTGTAACAAGCGAAGGTGATTTTGCTGGTAAAGATGGGCTAGGTTTGGGGTAATGCAAACCCATGTTTGTTAGGGCTGAGGAGACCCATTTGAATGGGAACGAACATATAAGGCCAGTGACGTGTGTCAGGGAGGGATTTATTATGCGCTTACGATTTAACCATATTGATTTTGAAGAAAAAGAGTGCACTGTATTTGTCCAGTTCTGCTAGTAGGTTGGGTAGGGACATGTTAAGTTGGGTGAGGGTGAATAGTAAGTCATCGGCAAATACCGCTGTTTTGTGATGGTGGGGGCCTATATGTTGACCCTGGATAGAGGAGTTGGTTTGGATGGCGGAAATAAGTGGTTTTTGAACTAGTATAAATAGGAGGGGGGACAGGGGGCAGCCCCAGCGAGTGCCATTTGACAGGGTGAGCGGATGGGACAGAGTGCCATTTATTCGGTCCAAGTCAACACTTTAAACTCGTTGTGTTCCTCAAACCATTCCTGAACCACTTTTGCTTTGTGGCAGGGCGCATTATCCTGCTTTCCATGTGTACATGGTCTGCAACAATGTTTAGGTAGGTGGTACATGTCAAAGTAACATCCACATGAATGGCAGGACCCAAGGTTTTCCAGCAGAACATTGCTCAAAGCATCACACTGCCTCCGCCGGCTTATCACCTGGCAGTGGTCATAATGTTATGGCTGATGTTATGGCTTTGGCAAATTGGTACCAGAATGTTACTTTCAATATTACTACAATGAAAAAGAGTTAATGTCATAATAATCTAAAGTCCACCTACTTTGTGGCTGCCTAAAAATGTAATGCTTGGGAAACAATAAACAAACTGCTATTGGAAAAAGTGACCAAAATAGTTGAATTTTTGAATATTACACACTAGCAATGCTAAAGTATTCAATTATACTTATTTATACAACCTGCACACTTAATTATAGGAGAGCACATTGGTGTATTGTATTTCTGAATACAGCAGATAATGTAAATTCCTTACTGACCTAGAACCAATTGTAAATAACATAAAACCTCGGATTACAATGAAGGAAGTAAATTTAATGGGGGTACCCATACTTTTCATTTTTCTCAACCTCCTGTGCACTTGTCAACATACCCTTGTTTGAGTGGGGTACTTTTTATTTGCTCTGTTGTTGTTTACAGAGTGTAAAAAATAGAATAATTCAGTTGCTCTCCCCCCCCCCCCCCCCCCCATCAAGAGACTAGCGGACCCAACATACTCTATTCATGTATTGTTTTGTTACTTTAATGGCCTTTGAATAGCAATTGGCATCATGTGTGTTATGTCCTCTGCTGTGTCTGGATTACTTGATATAACTAGATCTTCATCTCTCAGTTATACATACTGTATACAGGGGTGTCTATTGCTTAGACATCAGTCAGCGACTAAATACCCCAAACAAATATGGCTTCTGAGCAACTAGTCATGAAAGATACTGTGCAGATAGTTTAACTGGTGCTATTATAATCCAATTCTTAGTTACAAATATGTTTCCTCTACTGATACTAAAACAATTTTTTATTACGTTTATACCATTATTATTGTATTTTAAGTAAGAAATTAGAGTAATTGTTGTGGCGATTAATGTGTAACTGTGCATGAACACATCATATCATGTGATAGGTTGAAAAAGTTTCTCCCATGGTCTTATCTTGAATCTGTTTGTTTTCCCAAAACCTGCTATCAGTTCTCCCCCCATTCCCATTTCCTTATCTCTTCCAATGCTCTTTCTGTGTCATTAACTAGTCCAGTATTACCAAGTGCATTATCTCTTCAACCTTCTCACCTTAGCATGTTAATATTTCAGTTGTCATATCCTCAATCCTAAATCGTTCCTCATTTAAAATCTTCCACCGACCCATTTATTTATACACACATTCATGGAAAATAGGCACTTGTCCATAGCTACACTTTTTAATAATGTCCAGTTAGGTAAATAAACACATTTTGCATTATATAAAGCCATCTTATGTTCCAATAACCTTCCTGCAAAGTGGTATGTAACCCTGGCCCTGTATGTAGAGCTGTATATTATTTCTCTGTATCAGACCCAGAAGTGTAGAAGAAAAGATGAATCAGACTTACAGAAGGAAGCTAGCTGTGCTCTGTCCAGAGCAATAACTAAGTCTCCTTCTCTGTTGGACACCTACCCTGCACCTTCTGAGATCATCTTCTGAGATTTGGTTGCATTTGGCTGAATTGTTCATCATTTTTGCCATTTGTCTCCACTCAGTTTGCTACAAGACTCACACTAATTTTAAACCTAATGGAAGTTAATATCAGTCAAATAAACATTGCATATGTGGTTACATACATATTGCAGCACAATTGTATATATAAACAATTCAGGTACATAGTGATCTGTTCACTATAATCAAAATGGCAAAAATCAGGAATTAAATCCTCCCACTCACCAACTCAACTATTAATGCCTGATCTCTACATTTAACTTGTCTATTTAATTTTAGTAAATGGCCTCCATAGTTCCTAGCCATTAATGAAGTGTTTCTGCTAATTATTTCATTTTTAGAAATTTACCCCCGAATAGAGCTCACATTGCCCCCATTGTGTTGCTTACCCATATAGCAACGAAAGCAGCATGGTTCTTTAATCATTTTGGCTCTGTATTCCAATTTTAGTAAAAGTTACAAAAAGCTTGTCTACAACTGTAATAAATCAGAGTATATAGATAGCAAGTTACTTTTTTTTTTACTAGAAAAAAATGCTGGCAATTAATGAACACATCACTTCTGCAGCTGCAAAATAGACACAGACCTATACATCCTCCAACTGCAAACTTTCAATGTTATGTCTGGCATTAAAATACATTTCTTCAAGAAATGAAACTTTGCATGACCCTTAAATACTGCTATAAAACCAGTGTTAATATCTACCAAACATAAATTTTGCAAAACAGATGTTCTTTTAAAATTCTAGATACTTCTAAAATCCTATTTGCATATGCCAAGTATTGCTTTAAGAAATTGTCTAGCATTATAAAAGCTTGAAAAAGAGATAAAAGGTTTCAGCTATTCTGTAAGATAAAATAAAAGCTGACATTTCCACTGTAATTTTTCTTTATAGATCTATTTTAGTGTGCTTAATAAAGTACATCCTAACAAAATATTTCATTCATTATAAATTTTACATATTACTGATCTGAAAACTGATGAAATCTTATTTTTTTCGTAAATCATTTCTTAGTGGAGTAAAAGTATATATTCCCTGATAAGAAAAATATAGAGCTCAATAAATACAACAATTTCAACAATTGTGTTAACAAAACCCCAGAACAAAAAAGTAGCCACTGTATCTAATGGGTGATTTAGTCATTTTCTTAAACGGACCCTGTCAACTAAATAATGTTTATGTATACAGTGTCAGCTGAAATGCAAGCAAATGCTTTAATTAAGTGACATAGAACTGTGGCTCCATATGAAAACTAACTACTATAAAAATGGACAATGTGTCATTTGGTTATAGGTTCACAGAGGATCTCTCTCTACCCGAGCACAGAAAGACAGTCGCTGACCAGACTGGGCTGCAATCACAAGCGTAAAATGACATGAAAAGAGTATCTTACTCTCCTTTTATTCCAATTCAGCTATTTTAATCAGACTTTTGCAATTCACTTGTCCGTTCAACGTCGTCTACGGTTCAGCTAATATATCCCACTTGGAATAAGAAATACCTAGGATTTGAACTAAGAAATAAAAGGTCTGCAAAACTGTTTTATTAAATTGTTGCAAAACAGTTTCATAGAGTGTTACATAACTGAAAACATAGTTTGTGTTTTGGGTTCAATCTGGGGAGAGCAGTCCTTCCATTTTAATTAGACGTTATGTGTTGTATGAGCTCAGATTGGAGACAGAAAGATAAATAAATATGTATATACAGTATTTGCTCGATTATAAGACGACCCTGATTATAAGACGACCCCCCAAACGTTGAATATTCCTTTAGGAAAAAAACTAAAAGCCTGAATATAAGACTACCCTATAGGAAAAAAAGTTTAACTTGTATATATTCACATGTAAATTGCTTTTTAATATTTAATAAAAATGATTATATTAAACAAATACATTTCGTTTTTTATTTCCTTTTATGTGCCAATGCTGCCTCTCTCTCCCCCAGTGTTATCTCTCTCTCCCTCCCCCCAAACTTTTCTCTCTCCCCCTTGTCTTTCTCTCCCCCCTCTGTCTTTCTCTCCCCCCTCCCTCCCCTTGTCTTTCTCTCCCCCCTCCCTCCCCTTGTCTTTCTCTCCCCCTCCCTCCCCTTGTCTTTATCTCCCCCCCTACCTTTGTCTTTATCTCCCCCCCCCTCCCTTTGTCTTTATCTCCCCCCCCCCCCTCCCATCCTCTGCTGCTGCCCGGCACTTCCGCCGGGACTTTTATGATGAAGCAGGAAGGACCCGGCTACATCATAGAAGTCCCGGTGGTCGTGCCGGGCGGCAGCACGGGAGGTCTGCGCTCATCGTGCAGACATCCCCTGGCTGTTAGAGAGGGGGATCCAGGTCCCTTGCAGCTCTGTGGGGGACCTGGATCCAAGTCTTATAGTCTGACCTCGATTTGAGGTCAGATTATAAAACGACCTTGAATATAAGACATATAAGGCATTTGCTCTGAAAAAAACCTTGTCTTGTATTCGATAAGATAAGGTAAATGCACGCACATAAATACATAATTATAATAAACATTGCAAAGCACCAATGAAGAAGAAAAATGTGAGCAGAATTTTTGTACCATAAATGGAGGGAAGAGGCAACATACATGCACACTAAAATAACACAAAAAGTTGGCACTCAAAGAGATGACTTTTGCAAACTGCAAGTTGCGGTCTTACAGACAAGGCACTCATACCTATTTGCATTAATCTGTGTATGGCATGTCTTTATAATTATATTTTACAGTTGAACAGCACGTCAGAATGTGTCAATTCTCAAAAATAATTGACACTTCTTGATTTATTTGAGTTCACAAAGAATAGAAATCTGATTATTTTATGGTGATCTGATGCCATAGTATTTAACACATGTTCTTGTCATATTCAGGAAGGTATTTTCACTTAAAAATGTAAGATTAGGAGAAATCTACTTTACCAGAGGGGGTTTATAGCCTCTTGCAACTTGACCAATAAATTCGTGTCCACCACCATCTTTGTTGGATTTTCCCACTATGCTGAGACAAAACGTTTGCCTTGATTTGCTAGCACAATGTATGTTTACCCTCATTAAAGCAATACCATGTCACTTTGACCTGACATGTACTCTTTAATACATCTTCACCCATTTTTTTCCCCATAAAAGAAACTTTGCATTATTAAACTAAGGTAACTTACAGATGAAATTTGGGGCATCAAGCCTGGAGTTTACAATAATTTGGTACCATGTGAAGGAACTACTGAGATGGTGATGAATCTAGAAATCTATTGTCAAATCCTTTGACATATCACCAAAATATGATATACTAAAAAACCTCTCACTGAGTTTATATAGCACAACACTGTAAATATGCATTCCAAAATTTACTAAATAAACAATTTTTGGTAAGGAAATTAAAAATCCCATGTTGTCATGGTGATTGCTCTTCAAGGTATACAACATTATATTTCTGTCAGAATTTTAGAATATACAGTAGTCCAAGACTCCAACATGAGGTAACATTAAGGCACGCAATGGGATCTAATTTGCTGCTGACTTATTCAAGGTAACAGTGTTAACATGTATTAGAAAGTAAATTTAAAACTTTATGTCTGTTAGATATTTTAAATCTCTGGAATCTAAAAATAAAGCAAGTTTTGAAAAATGTTTTCACAGCATGTGTTAAAAAAACACAAAAACTGAAGTTCTTTTTTATTTAGCTTGCAGAGAGTGATGCAAGATGTATTCTGATTAGTGTGTACTTTAATGGATCATGTACCAAGAGTACACCTTTCACATCAAGGTCATTAATTTCTCCACAGTATTATGGAAAAAGCAGGTACGGTCTCTGTGTGCTGATTGAAAAGTGATGGATTGTATTCATGTGGTAAAAACACATTGTTTTCTTTAGCACAGCAGGATATTATGTTTGCAAGATTCAACAGTGAAATATTATGCATATCTACGAATGGCTCTCTGCCAGGGTTTCACAAAGTCTTGGAAAATCTTGGATCTTAAAGCCGCATTTCAAGGTGGCCAGTTCAGGAGACACGGCCGACTTTGCAGGCACAATAGAATGTTCTCTGGAAAGCACACTTGAGCGAGCTACTCTAAATAGATAAGGCTCATTAAAAAATGGATTGCACCTCTTTTAAAAAAGAAATATTTTATCACTCACTGAAAATATGGAACATTGAGAAAAATAATATTTACATCCCAACTGGCTGCTTGGTATTATTCTATAAAATGGTTTTGTACATTCTGTGCCTTTCATATCCTAAGTGGTTCAGACAGTTAACTCTCACAAAGAATAGAAACAGGTTTCTTCTACAGTGATCCGATCCCATAGTACTTAACACATTTTCTTGTCATATTCAGGTAGGTATTTGCACTTATTAAATTAAGATTAAGATATATACGTACCAGAACGAATTTACCTCTCCACTGATGTTGAGTGATGCAGTAGTTGAGCATCAATATGCCCCAAAAATTCACACTGTTCATATCAATGCTCAACTGTTTTGGAGCTTTTCCTTGAGAAACTTGGCGTCAGTTTGTTTCCTGGTTCTAAACATTGCTACTTTTACAGTGCACATGGATATGAGCACTTCACATTCACATGGATATTACCCTATTGCCTCCTGATTTTTCGCCATGTGGATTTTATGACACCCTGCTGCTTTGGTTAGAGTTATTCTATACACGTGGGCCACAGATCTTCTGCATCTAGGCTAGGTTTTTTTTCAAGATACATACTTGTCTGCACCTTACAAGGATGGAGTTATAGATAAAATTTACAGTAATGCTTTAGTCCACACTGGCATTAGTTATATAAAATAATAGTTGAAGACTGGAGAGGGGCCTAAGACCCTCTTTTCGTTGGTCGAGCAAACATATAACATTACTTGGGTGTCCAGGACTGAAGTGGGTCGCGCAAGGCTTCTATGGGAGTGTTGAAAGCTGAGAAGGACATATATGAAAGAGGTAGAAGGCTGTGGAAGGTTGTGTATTAGACAGGGGTGGGTAGAATGTGGGAAAAGCACATGTTATAAGTGGAAGAACACTGAAAATGAAAATGTGTATGTTCACTGGGAATGAAGATAGTTAACTGGTGAGGGTATAAACATTAAGCTCTGTAGGCAATATATGATTGTGAAGTAGTTATAAGACTGTGGGGTATATAGAATGCTGGGGAGTGAAATATAAACAGGAAGGAGATGAGAAGTTATTACACTGAAAAAGTAGCTATAAGACTGAGGAGGGACATAACTGTCTAGAAGATAGGATGGAGGAAGATAAAAAGATAGGGTTTGGGGGGAGCAAAAGGGTTGAGTTTAAAGGCATGATGGAGCTAAGTGGAGCCATAATGCACAAGCACTGAGTTTGTTAGGGAGAAAAAAAGTAAGGGTGAAACAACCACATATTGTAGGCCTAGACACCTGATGGAACTATATCAGATTGAAGTAGAAGGATTTACCCCCAGATTTCATACGCAAACACAGCTGAAGACGTGCCAATGGAGGAAATCTTTGACATTCAAGTAGGGATTTATATTGATAAATATTGTATTTGTTTTATTGTTGTATTCTGGTAATCTATATATTAATTGAACTCAAAGCTTTTGCTGTGAATATTTTTTATAACTAATTTAGAGGTCCCCCCATTATTAAAGAGCTGAAAATTGTCGAAAATCACAGAATGCCTGGCTTTTCAATTCTCCAAATAAACATTTTAGGGCTAACATAAACATAAAAAATTAAATTGGTTAATTGACATTAAAAGTGCAAAATACATGCCATAATAGTATTATGAAAAAAAAAAAATGAGAGAAATTTTAAAAGAATGCTATTACTGCATAAATGGGGCAATTACTACATCAAACTACTTGTCATGTAATAAACACACACATATCCCATACATTACTTAGTAGGCTTAATGAAAGTTAAGGAAATGCCATTTATATGCCAATGAGATAGGCTAATGCATCATCAGTAGAATCTGTTCAACCCTTGGGGGTCACAGGTTCAATTAATGGCAGGGTTGACCCTTCATCCTTCTGAGGTAAAATGAGAGCCATTAAATTGGTTAATAGTATGTTGGTAAAACGTAACATCCCCAGGACATACATGGAAATTAGAGAAAATTTGAATGTACCTATATTATTATGTGTATACATTATTTTACATACCTCCATAACAACTCTCGTGGTTTACCACTACCAATGATGTCATTTCAGCTATGGGTTGGTCAATAGAAGTAGTAAGAAGAAAGCACTCTAGTATCCCGGGTACATGGCAAGGAATCTCACTCAGGTCTCCCAATACAGTAAAACAAAGACAAATTGCACAGCACTTCTTGTAAAGAAGTGTTTATTGCACTCAAGCTTGACATCACAAGCATGTCATACCTCAGTTCAAGCATATCACACCATATAACACGTCTATAGTGGGGTTGCAGGGTTCACTACACTTTTATTTATTTATAAAGTTCAAAATCACCATACAGCGGCAAGGGGTTAATACTGCCTTATTATTCAATATTAGGTATTATTCTTTCCCAGAATCAATTAATTCATTAATAATCAGCTTTAATGTTAAATTTGGATATTAATGGGCAGATTATATTTGGACTTATACAAGATATACTTATAAAAGAAAGCACCATATAGACCACTTACATGTTAACTGACTATATAATACGCCATCCGATCACAATTGTATCTTTATGATGCTGTATTATTTACACTGTAGTCATATACAATATAAATTGTCTATATAGTGCACACACATATGTAATATATACCCCTCCTAATCATTTAACCCGATGGAATGTCCTGTATATCATTAGTGAGGCCATACTTTAGTATCTCATTATACTTTCCTTCTGAATGTGAACAAACTTGTTACAAACAAAAAAATCTTTTGGACATTAAAATGTAATTCTAATTAATGACTGTGATATTCCACAATGAAAATTAATAAAAACTATAAAGAGACACGCACAGTGGGTCAAATTAAATTACTGCCAACAATTCTTTAAACACATCTGCCCCTTTTTTCAGAGTCCTTTATGTTATTTATTTTATCAAAGAAAACCACCATTTAAGATTTTTTTTAAAAAAGCAATCAACCCGTTTAAATTATGAATGGCATTACATCTCAATCAACCGTTCTAGATTCTTTTTTTTTTTTTTTTGCTTCAAAATTAACATCTTAAAACTAGTCTATTCATTGTTTTGCCTTTCATTCTCTGTGTTGTCCCAAGAGGCATTTTCCTTTTCATTAAAAACTGCCATAACCTTTTAAACCCAAAAATGATGGATTGCTGTTCCATTCTTCCAGAATACAGCTATAGCAAAAAAAAAAAAAAAAATCTCTCACAATTTTCTGTTCTCTCTTAGTCATTTCAACAGTTTCCTGCTACCAATGAACTTTAACACAATATTTGCTTGCTTCGCTGGCTACTATAGATCCAGTATTTTTATACAATGCATAAAATAAACACATTTCAATTTCTTTCCCCCTAACAGGTAGATAAAAGGCGCAGATTTTGTAAATATTGGGAGCACCTACAGACTGTCACGGTTCACTTATTAAGAAAAATGAACAAGCTACTCAGCATTTCTTGAACAAGGCAAACAGCATGTTAATGATGGAAAAGGAGAATTTTATAATTGGATTTCAAAGTAATTTAGCAAAGGAGATAAGGCCTAATGGGCAAATATTGCAGGTTGGTACTGGAACAGAAAGCCTCAGTTTATAAAATGGAAAAAAAAAAGATCAAAACAAATAACAGCAGTGTACAATCAGACTGCCATCCACAGGAGATCAAGAATTAGTCAAGAAGACTAAACTCTTGCCCTGCAGTAACAATAAAAGGAATGCCATGCTCTAAAGCAGACACAACCCGTAAGTGCTTGGTGTTATGAACATTATTATATAGCGACCCTGCATTTTGTCTGTACAATCTGCAAGCCATTCTGACATAACTCTGTTTCACTGAGACAGCAGGCTTCTCTTGCATGCACCTTTCATCACATTCTTTCAGATGCATGACTGTAAAATACTTTAATGCTTTTGAGGCCTGCTTCTGAGAACTGTTTCTCGCAGTTAATTGATTTATGTTTACAAAATCTTCCTGTAAAATCAAATAAAATATGAGGACCACTTATAACTATTCTGCCATTTTTGTTGGTTGAATATTTGAAAGGATTCATCAGCGAAATATCGTGTAAATATAGATAAAAAAGAAACAAAGAAACATAGAATGTGTCAGCAGACAAGAACCATTCGGCCAATCTAGTCTGCCCAGAAAGATGAAAACTAGCTGATGCAAATACATAAATGTCTCTCATTAAGCAAGACAATCCCAAATCAACAAAAAACAAAACACAATCCACAGTCCCCAAATTCATTCTCTAGTGTCCAGGACAATAGCACGGGCTGTATTTTTTGGTAAAAAGGTGGTAACTCTAGTCATAAATAGAAGACACCACAGACACATTAAAAACACACTTTTCTCGTATTTGCTTGCAATTCACTGAACACCACAGGTATAATAGTTATGATGATTTTTTTATTCTGTATATTTACATTATACACTTTACTTGATGGAGTGCCTTTAATAAGTAGACATGTCATAACATATCATTTAAAGGTAAATGTGTATACAAACTATTGTGATGGGATCCACTATAGGCACTCACACTGTTCAAATGACCCTGGACAATTGAGGATTGGTTATCCTGTGGGTTCAAGTTTGTAGAGAATCAGTGTGAAATGTATTTTAAACACGCTGCATTTACTGTTTATTCCTCTCAGTGAAAGACAATCCAATTTTCATTCACACTTGCAAGTGCTTGGCTACCCCCTGCTGGGCACCAAGGTCACACACTACAGTACAAAAGCATAAGAAATTTCTGACAGATTTGGTCAATTTCAGGTTAAGCCTGTAACATTACATTTTTGGTTTCATGGAACAGGTAAGCTGTTGGGGAAAAAAGAAATGTACAGGAAGAAGGGGCACATAAACAATCTGACTGACTGAAGCACATCCCTGACGCTGAAAGGGTTAATCCTCAAACCAGCCAGTAACCTATGGGATAATAAAAAAAAAAATGTGTATGAGATTTAGCAGAGGTTTATATGTGATAGTATCATGGCTAGTATACACTATTTCCATGACAAATCATGTCAATGTTACTTTACTATGTATAGGTGAGTGTTTTAATGATCTTCGAAATCATATGGTCAAAGGTCCAGTGATTAAAATGAATTCACATGTTTGCAGCCTCTGGCCAGGGGTTGGTACCATCATTGTTTATAGTGAACATTTACTGAACTTTGATGGTCAATTTAATGATGTTCTAGTGATCTTCGCCGCCCTTGCCATGGACATTGGTGTCCTTGTACGGACATTTTGCATACCCCAACAAATCATGTGGAGTGGACATAATTCATCTTTTTTTTTGTATTTTTCCCAAGTTCATTTAAACTTTTTACTACATTTTTGTGGTAGTCATGGCTGTTTTAAGAGAAATCTGTTGTCCTTTTTTCTACAAATCAAAGCGTTTATCTACCTAAATTTGGGAGTGTCTTTTTAAATGAAGACATACACTTTCTTACCATGGATACATAGATGTTCCCTCCCCATACAGTGATCGGCGAAGAAAGTGTATGTCTTCATTAAAAAAAAAAACAAGTTCCCAAATGGGGTCTAGGACACTTGTTCGCCGCATCTTCATCGCTGACAGTTCAGCGCGGCAGTTAGAACGCTGAACTGTCAGCAATGAAGAATATCGCGGCCGTTTCATCGCGGCAGCGGCCATGTAAGAGCTGACAGTTCAGCTCTGAACTGTCAGCTCTTACAAATGTAAAAGTAAAACGAAAATACCCCCCCTAATAAATGATTCCCAAACCCCAATACTAAAAATACCCCAATACTAAAAATAACCCCAATACTAAAAATAACCCCAATACTAAAATTAACCCCCGACCCCTAATACTAACCCCCTAAACCCTAATACTAATCCCCGACCCCTAATACTAACCCCCTAAACCCTAATACTAACCCCCGACCCCTAATACTAACCCCCTAAACCCTAGTACTAAAATTAACCCCTTAAACCCTAATACTAAAATTAACCCCAAACCCTAATACTAAAATTAACCCCCTAAACCCTAATTCTAAACCCCTAAACCCTAATTCTAAGCACCCTTAAACTAAAATAGGTAAAATACTTACCTTTAGTGAAGAAATGTCCCGCGATGAAATCTCCAGCGACGATCTGTGTTGTGCTGCAGAGTCGGCGGTGAAGTGGCTGCGCGGAAGCAGCCGCGATGAAGAGTCCCATCCCCTCCCAAATGTAGGTAAAATTTTATTTCATGTAGAAAAAGGGATTACAGGTGTCCTTTAAGCAACTGGTTTGCCCCTAGGCATATGTTTTTTGTAGTGCGTCACCTGTAATAATAGGTCCCATCTTCTCTTAATGCCACATATATATTTTTAAAAATAATCTAAATGGAACACTGGACATTTGCTCAGTAAATAAATATTGTTCCCCTTCCCTCTCCTGAAGTTTTTTGTTCCCAAACCCTTTTCTCCATTTAGCTGTTCTATTGCCCACTGATTAATGTGGCCCTTATAGTTTGTAGCACAAATATTTGGTTAGCACAACACAAGTGTGCAGGAATATCTGAACACATGTGCAGTCATTTACTAATTGTTAAAACAGTCATTAAACTTCTATGAAAGAATATGCCTCAAGTACACAGGCATTATATTCACCAATATTTGTTTATATTGCTTTTGGTTAAGAGATGGAGAACTTGCTTTCCATAGGTGCTGCTGTTCTTTTTAGTTATATCAAATTACATATGATATGGGTTGTCACAGACCCGGTCAAAAATTGGCCAATGTTACGTTTATTGGGGTAATAGCATGGCTGGCATTTATTTGAAAAAAAAAAAAGGTGATTTTTTCCTTAATTTCTGAGTATTTTTTATTCCATAACATGACCCCAAGGAATGAACAGACTCTACAGTTGATAAGTTAGCAGGCTGAGCCAGTAGTGTATCTTCCACAAGGCAATCGCCTAGGGCGGCACTTTGCCAGAGGGTGTTAAAGAACACTTCTAGTGCTTCAAACATTTTCGCTCCCTCCACCACAGTTCAGCAAGCTTTAGCTCCTTCAAATTAATTGGGGTGATGGAGGCATGTAATGGACGGGGTGGGGGTATGTAATTATGGTTGTGGTGGCATGTAATGGCGGTGATTGGGCATTTAGTGTGTATGCAATGTGGGTGATGGGGGCATTTAATGTGTGTACAATGTGGGTGATGAGGCATGTTGTGGGTGTGCAACGTGGGTGATGGGGCATGTCATAGGTGTGAAACGTGGGTGGGAGGGTGCCCACATTTTTTTGGCCAAGGGCAGCACAAAACCAAGATACACCACTGGGCTGAGCCATGTCACTGATAGCAGGACCAAAATGTTACATACATCCTTTATTATCAAGGGACATCCCAAGATCACTCTTTTGAGTACATTGTCACTGATAATGTTTTGTCTGGACTCCTGAAAGTCCCTTCTACTTGGCATGTGGGACTGTGCCCAATTCTAAACACCTTTGTCAGACTTAATTATCATATTATTTCCCAGTCTACTAGTTCCTCTACTACATTCCCAGTATATTCGTCCCCAAAATACATTCCAAATACATTCAATCTCACTTCAATCACCACTTTCCTCATTTGTTCTGAATGGGCTTTATAAAAGCACAATTCTCCACCCTGAATACTCACATACCCCCTCTAGAACACGTCGACACATTTTAAATGGAGACTCAAGAGCAATATAATATGACTAATGAACATGACATTTATGAAAGTCCGAAACACTTATTCCAATGTATATTTTTATATTAAGTTATATATATAGGGAATTTACATGATCTATCTCATAAATGTGATTAAAAGTGTTTAATTACATTACGCTGAGCATTACATAAAATTCACTTTGTGATATATGCATTGCGGGTTTCCTGCAGAACATACAATTTGTGTATTCTGTCGAGGAAGCAAAAATGCAAAGTGTCCTTCATTTCGTGTTCACAGTAATCTCTTCTTCAATAACCTTAGGACAGTGTGTCATATACAGTAATACAGCTATAAAATGAATTACAGCATCCTAACACTGGGCAGAGATTTTATAGAAAAATATTTTGGTCCGAAATCAGTTTCAAAGCTCAATGAAAATTATAGGGAATTTAATTTAGATGCTTTTTATTTTCAAATAAATTCCTTTCAAAGTGAGGTTTATTAAATAATTTTTAATATTATAATTTTATTATGATTAAATATTGTCATTTTACAGATAATAAATAGTTTTATGAACCAAAATGTTTAGTGGCTGATCAATCGAGAATTGTTCATGCATGTATAAAAATATGTGTGAGTTATAGTTTATGTGTCAGGTATCTTTGCTGACAATGAGGGCAGAGGAGCAATTGCCCCCTGGGCTGTCCTCTACCATAGCTAAAGCTAACTTCCCTAGCGCTTAGGCATCCAACTGCAGCCCTCCTGCTGTTGGAGAACTCCAAACTCTATAATTCCCCACGCGGGTGGATTGTCTGACGAGAGTCTACCTGCAGGGTTGGCATCTGGTAAAGGGTTCTATGCTGAGTGACTGCTGTCCACCAGGTATTGAGTCCCTGGCTTGGAACACCATGTGCAGAACCCTTACCTGTTTTGGAATGTTCTAGTACCCACTGCACAGTATCCAGGTCCAAAGGTAAATACAGGATACCATCAAGTGGCAGCACTGGTAACAAGTTGAGGTCAAGGTCACAGGTACCACAACAAAATGAGTAACAAGCATCAAGCAGGATACCACATCTCAGGCTGAAATAATGTTGCAGCACTGGAGTAAAGCAAAGGCTGGATTATTTAGTGTTGCTTGGAACACGTGAGGAGAAGAGGAGTGTCCAGAAGTGTCCTGCAGATCCAGGGGAGTTAACCTTGAAACTCACAAGTCTCCTGGTGGTTCGATGGTTAGAAACAGGTTTTAGTAGGCACCAGGTTCTGAGTTCAGTTCCCAGAAGCCCCTTACACCCCCATATTCCTAGAATGGCAGTGAATTATGGTCGATGTATAGAAAAAGTTGGAGGTTCACAGCTGGACACCTAGTGTGTAGCAATTTCTACCTAATTGTTTTATCTATGTATCTTATCTGTCGGTTTATCTGATTATCTCATTAACCGGTGACACCACAGACAAATTGTAGGCATTTGCAATTCTGCTAACACAATGTATAAATATGTTTTTATTCTCTATAATCACAGTAAAAGCAATATTTCTGTGATAGAGTCCTTTTACTATTTGTGCCCCCACGCATGCCATTTAAAAGAAATTTCTACTAAATTGGCCCAGCAATAAAATAGTTAAGATGTATTTTTTTCGTGGGACAAAAGAAAATGACATGCATAAAGCATTGCAAAAAATATATATTTCATTTTCATAAACAGCCAAATTGGCTTTAATCAATATTTTTCTACTGAAACATATTGTGGCAAAGTGGTAAGAAGAGGTATGGTCCAGCATCCAGGCATTTTAAAACTACAGAGATAGTCATCTACACATGTCAGTTGTAACCATCTACAGTACATGATTTCAGCTGGTTTATCCATTGTGATAAGACATTGGTTTACTTTTTAAAGCAGGTATCCTGTCATCTGCTGTAAATCAGGCTACAAAGCTAGCCAGCCGTTATTGGTGAAAGTTATAAAGATCTTTTAAAGGACCTTATGTCCAATGGGAAATATCAGATGCCCATTCTAGCAGAAAAGTCTATCTGTACTTAGCAGTATTCCTAAAGTGTCAACAAATTGCTCACTTAATGTTATCAGGTTAAAAAAAGGAACAAAATAATAATAGTTCAATATTCTTTCATCCTGTTTTCCCTTCCCAGCAGTGATCCCTGTATGTGTAGTGAGAACCATTTAATTCCCCCTTCAGTCACATCATTATAGATCCGACCAATTGGAGAAGGTGCACAAGCAGACTGACGTTATGCATAGTATTCTTTGAGTTAATGCTGTGTTATTCAGCCGATGTTCTCATTGAGCTAAGCGCGTCACCAAGCAGCACAGGAAAGTTACAAACTGAATCAAACAGTGACAGACTGACATATATGTCTAGCTTGGGAAGTACCAATTGCTTTATTGCTTGCACTGAGGAGGAAGGAAAGTACTGGGCAATATGAAGAATATATTGAGAGAGGTTACTGTGTACTGCAGTGGCTAAGGGTTTTTTTTTGTTGTTGTTCTTCACATTCTTGAGATGTTTTAGCATTAAATTATATCAAACTGTCATTAACAACACAAGCATAAAGCTGCTTCATACTCTAAACATAGCATTATATGCAGAATATATATAAACTAAAACAAGCATACCCAATATAATGTATGAATAATGGCACTCATTATAACGCTTTGATTTTAAACAATGTAGCTTAACTTTGAAAATGTTTTCTAGTTTGACATAAAAAAAAAAACTACAACCACTTCAGCAGGGAAATGTTTGAACTTTTTCCTTGAAAATACCCTGGGCATCCAATTTGGAGGATTTTAACATTCCTTAAGGGACTAGGGTCAACATATGGTTCAAAGTGTCCTACTTTCACCATATTTTACACCAAATTCCAATTACACAAAGTAAAGGGATTTGAAAGCCTGTTTTACCTTGCAAGTGTCAAAATAATTCAACATCAAATAGCTAAACCAGCGGATTGGGAATATTCTTTGTCACAAGGGAGAGGAGAATCATGACAATAGCAAGTTGTTTTTTATATGCCAGGGCAAAAGATTAAAGAGCTGGGAATTATGTAAGTAAAGGCATAATCTATGTTTCTTCATGCATGGATTTCCCAGTGTGTAGAAGCTTCAAATCGTACCTGTTCAGCGTCAAAGTGTGAAATCGGGGAACCAGTGGATATTTTTGTCTGCCAGTCGTAATATCACTTGACATAACAAGGAAAATAACAGCAGGAAAATCAGCGAAAAACTTACCGTAACGATCATTTTATATTCACAACATTTTTGTTTTTATTTACGGTTCCATTTTAGACCCACAGTATAAAAATGTGTTAATGCTTTTTATGCCAAACAAAACGTCTTTCAAATCCTTTTTATAATTTAAAGATACTTTTCAGTGTTTCAAATAATTTTTTCACATATTCAATCACAAAGATGTTTAATTGGCCAGATGTAAAGATACGGCCATCCAGGGTTTTATTTTTGCAGCTACTAATCTGGCTAAAAAGGGATATGTTATTTTGTATGACACGATGAAAATTATAATGGCTACAACCTCCTCCATCCCAAGTCCCTGTGCAGTTTGAGGCTGTCCACGTTAAAAAAGTTGGGTAATGATGCTTTTATTCTTTATTCTAATTTTATCAACACCATGTATGTGTGTCTCAAATGCATTTATTTAATCTCTCTAAATAAGCAATACAAATGTTTTATTTAAAAAAAATAGACATTTACTATCAGCATAAAAAAGCATCAGTTAGAAAGTGGACAGAACTAAGGACTGGAATGGCACAATGTTAAACCATGCTGTGTTTCAAAATTAACATACACGTGTATGAAAATATGACTAAAACAGAATATGCTTTTAAGTGGAACAGTAGAATGTCACAAATCTAAACTGAAAGCCTGACGCATTTCAAGCATGTAAACAATATAATTCTTTAATCCCTTCCCGACGCTAGGAGATTCTATGCCGTCCTATTTTTTTAGTCCCAAAAGATGCTAGCACGGCATAAAATGTCCTGCGTTTTAACATCTCATCACGGCTCCACACGATTAGCTGTGCTTGGATCCTTGCAGCGGAATTTCACCTGTCAGATGAGGCCACTGACAAAGAAAATGTAGCCGATGTGACTAAATCGCGCTGTGCCCCAACTTCACACGTAATGTCTGGAGGTCTCGCAATTTTTTGGCAGGGACCCACAGGGTCTATTAAGACCCTGATCGAGTGTCTACCATTGTGTCCCTGGCTACCAATAACCTTGTGATCATTGGCCAGGAACAAAAAGTGGCGTTTTGGTGCTTGCGTAAGCACCATGAGTCATGAAGAGGTTAAGCGATTGAATGTAATGCCTCTGACATATCCTTCACAATTTAAAAAGTTAATATGCATTTTCTTATTTTATCTTGTTTTTTTTTCAAGACATCTAATTTAAAATATATGCATCAGCTGTCTATTTACCATGAGAGGGAGGTTATTTTTTATGACATGGAGTCTCCAAAGTAGAAGTTTTCAGTGTTAATTAAAAATGCACGCTCTTCACAATCTTCAGTAATTAATATGTGCACCAAGGCAATTAACAAACATACATATGATTCAAATAATTGACAATGATTAAATGCATAGTAACATCTGAAAAAAAAAGCAAAAGCTGCCAATGTCCCCTTAATTTTTATCAATCTATATATATTTTACATGTAGGTATAAATTTAAACATACTACTAGAGTTTTTCTGTAAATGAATCTGATTTACTGCAGAGTATTCCAATACACGATAGCAATGTATTCAGCAACAAACTGGGTATACCAAAAGTGTTATTTCCTAGGCATATTAGATTTTGTTGGTAGCCTTAGTATTCTTATAAACCTTTTTTACATGTATTTTGTTTTACTTGACTAAGCATGGAAAATGTGTCTTTATGGGGGCTTTTCACTAAAAGGTGAGTTGCAGGTGAGTTGAGATTAACTTTTCATCTCACCTCTTTAGCTATACACCAGGAGCAGATCATGTGGGGAATGCAGCTCAATGGATGACATCTGTGCCAGATAAATCACTACAGACCCTTTTTTAAAGTTGGAGTGCCGAAAGCCCTGCTGAACTGTTTTGGGGGTTAAGATGGCATTGACATGCTGGGTACAAATATGGCACAGACAAGCAGTTTTGGCACAAAGATGGTACTGACACACTGACTACAAATAATGCACTAGTAAGCTGTTTGGGAACAAGTACGACACTCTAGATGTTTCAGGGCAAAGTTGACAGTGACAAGAGTTTTGGGCAAATATGTCACTGACAAGTTGTTTGGTGACAACGATGGTACTGACAAACTAAGGACACTAATATGCTGTTTGAACACAAATATGTTTTTTGAAGGCAAAAATGGCACTGACAGCGCTAGCCACACCTCTAGGAGGAGGAATCTGGGCGAGAGTGCCCTGTCCCTGGCCAGCTTCTACACGATTGTGACTGTCTACATGTGAGACAGTCACACGGGCAGCGACGGGCCGGTGGTGTTCTGCCTTTGCAAATTGAATTAACTAAGCAGGGAGAAGGACCAGTAGTAAAACTTTTTTTTTAAATTAAAGTGTGTAAGTGTGTGTGTCAATGTGTGTGTATTGATCTGTGTGTGAGTCAATGTGTGTGTTACTGTGTGTACTTACTACGTTTGTAAGGGTGTATATTTATGTGTGTGTATAAGGTTGTCTCTGTAAGTGTATGTATGTGTGTGTGTATAATGATGACTAAGTGTGTGTCTGTGTCAGTGTGTGTGTGTGACAGTGTATGTGTTTAGGCAGCCCCCCCCCCCCCCCCCCTTGATAGTTTATCAATTAATATGCGACATCCAGCAGATGCCGACCCCGGCTTTTAGTCACATATTAATTGATAAACTATCAAGTGTGGGCAGAATTTTTTTCAGTTTGAAATTACTGATGGTGGCCCTGGACACAAATATGTTTTGTATACAGGCACACATCAGATGGAAAGATGGACTTCATTGACATCAAGTAGCGTATCGTGCACCAGCTGTCCCCACTAGCAACCAGGGAGACATCAATTGGGTAACTATGGGGGAGGGAAGAGGGAGAGGCATCAATTGGGCAAGTCTGGGGGAGGGAGGGTGGAGAGGATGCATTGGGCAAGTATGGGAGAGGTGGAGAGGCAGCATTGGGCAAGTTTGAGGGAGGGAGAGGTGGAGAGGCAGCATTGGGCAAGTCTGAGGGAGGGAGGGAGGGAGAAAGGCAGCATTGGGCAAGTCTGAGGGAGGGAGGGAGGGAGGGAGAAAGGCAGCATTGGGCAAGTCTGAGGGAGGGAGGGAGGGAGGGAGGGAGAAAGGCAGCATTGGGCAAGTCTGGAGTAATAAGGTGGAAAGGCAACACTGGGCAAGTCTGGGGGAGGGAGAGGGGAGAGGCAGCATTGGGCAAGTCTGGGGGAGGGAGGAGGGAGAGGCAGCATTATGCAAGTCTGGAGGAGGGAGGGGGAGAGGCAGCATTATGCAAGTCTGGAGGAGGGAGGGGGAGAGGCATCACTGAGCAAGTCTGTGGGAGAGAGGGGGAGAGGCAGCATTGAGCAAGTCTGGGGGAGGGAGAGGGGAGAGGCATCACTGAGCAAGTCTGGGGGAGGGAGAGGGGAGAGGCATCACTGAGCAAGTCTGGGGGAGTGAGGGGAGAGGCATCACTGAGCAAGTCTGGGGGAGTGAGGGGAGAGGCATCACTGAGCAAGTCTGGGGGAGTGAGGGGAGAGGCATCACTGAGCAAGTCTGGGGGAGTGAGGGGAGAGGCATCACTGAGCAAGTCTGGGGGAGTGAGGGGAGAGGCATCACTGAGCAAGTCTGTGGGAGAGAGGGGGAGAGGCAGCATTGAGCAAGTCTGTGGGAGAGGCAGCATTGGGTAAGTCTGTGGGAGAGGCAGCATTGGGTAAGTCTGTGGGAGAGGCAGCATTGGGTAAGACTGGGTAGGGAGGGGAATGTAGCACTGGTTAAGTCTGGGGGAGTAGGGGCAGCTTTGGCTACGTCTGGGGGGCAGATGGGAAAATAAAAGGAAATAAAAACAATAAATGCATTTTTTTTATATCATAATTTTTTATTAAATATGAAAAAGCAATTTACATTTTTCCTCTACAGTAGTCTTGTATTCAGGCTTTTAATTTTTTCCTATAGGAATATTCAAAGTTTGGGGGGTTATCTTATAATCAGGGTCATCCTGTATTCTCGCAAATATGGTACGTTCTCTTTATTAAGATTTTTAGTAATTCCTATCTAACAGGTAGCGTATTTAAAATTTTAGCCATTACAACAAATGAATGCCAAGATAAAAACATTTAACTTGCATAGTAAGGGTCAAATGCACAAGGTTAAGGCAGGAAACAAGGATCATTGTGGGAGTCACAGGCAAGTGAAAGCCCATGGGCTAAAGGTCAAATTAGGTATAAAATTAATAGTTAATAAAATAATGATAGTAGAAATAATAAACTTTATAGCACTTTAACAATCTTCAGTGAGTGCAAGGGCAAACAGCAACAGTAAGATTATCACATTTTATATTTGGCAGGCCTGGTAAAAAGCCTGTGGCTCAAGGCCAATGTTAAGTCTATGGAGGAAATAGCATGGCTGGTATTTTTTTGAAGAATGTGCAGGGTACAGAGTTTACTGCACTCAGTATTGCACTGGCACCATGGTGCAGTCCACCACCTCTGTGTATACAGCAATAAAGGCCTCCTGGGGTTTATGTGATTTCCTGGCAGCAAAGACCACCTCCTCCTGAGGCTCACACCGTCCAATGCACATTGTCACGTGACCTTCCAACACTCCTGCATGGAAGCAGCAGGAATAGGGGACTATTGCCTGCACTACCATTGGGCTATGAGGGATTATCAGGGCTCACACAATGGCAAATCATTCAGGGGAATATGGAACTGTGGTGTGGAGGGAATAATAATAATAATATAGTGTTTAACCTGGAAAGGTACATACACATATTCTTTGGTTTTCAAGTAAATCCTTGGGATGATACATGTTCCAAACATGCAGGGAACGTTACTATCACCCAATTTAATGGTCCTCATTTTATTTACCTATGATGGATGAAGGGCTGAGTCAATACTGCTGGGAATTGATCCTGTGATCCCAAAGGGTTCAACAGATCCTACAGATGATACATTAGCTCATTGAGCTTTAGCAAGTGATACAGGCAGAATAATGATCTATGCCAAGTAAGAATAATCATCTGCACTGCAGTAGACAATTACTCTGCAGCAGTAATATCCACAATATTGTGCTATTTATTTTATTATTTTATGTAATATACTTTTCTGTACATACTTTTTGGGTAAGTGTGTTGAGACTGCTGCATGACATATATTTTCTATATATAACACTTGGTATCATTTAATACTAACGCTAGGTATACGTGAATGTATATATATATATATATATATATATATATATATATATATATATACTGTCCCAGGTCTTTAGGAAAGCAGACCCGCAAATAATTTTGGATCTGGCCCAAACCCTCAAGCCAGCCCTGTACATTAGCTATTAAAACTATCACATTCCTGTGTAAACATACATAGCTACACCTGCACAGTACAACTTTTTGGTACTTGTCTTTCCTTATACAGTGTGTCCACATTAAGAATTATAAGCAACAATAACATTGATGATTTGGGTATACCTTGACTCCTACAATAATATTGTTTTTTAAACATGTACGTATTTGTTTTCCCTGTAAATTGTATTTTTGCAAGCAAGATCTTTGTTCCTCTAACGTAATATCTAATTCCATTCCATACTCTGTACCAAATGTAAATTGTTGGTGCTATATAAAATAATGTAATCTGATTTTCATATTGCATATAGTATAATTCATTTTTATTTATTCATTTATTTACACACTTTGACTAAAGATTGTGCTGTATATTTCTATACGTACAAATCTATATGCACACATATAAAGTATATTTTGCAGGCAGGCTACTTGTAAATCAGTACGAAGTAAATTAAATTCAGAGCTTTAGTCAGTTAACTGGATACAACGTGTGAAGAATTGATTTTCTTATTTTTATCTGACAGGCTTGCTACAAAGCATGAGTTTTAATTCAGCAATTTTATTAAACTCCTTGCTTAACTGGCAGAAAAATGGAAGTGCTTGCATGGCAATGGTAAAGTGACTGGCGGATTGAATGACATGTGTCAAAGTATGATGAATGACCCACAATCCCCTGTTCTGTCACTCTGGTGAAGGCCATTAATCTTCATCGAGGGTCTGTCAGGTCAGGCAGCCATGACAGAAGAATGTCTTCTGGTACCATCAGTGTGCACAAGACAATACAAAATACTCATTGCTAAAGCAATGTTGTATTTGCATAATATATGGTGACTCCCTCCCTCCTGAACTTTACTGCATGCAAAAAAGCTAGTAAAGGATAAATATGGTTAGACAGATGGAGTGTAGGCCTAGTCTGCCAGCATCATAACCCCCTGCAGTGCCTGATGAGGAGTTGAGCATCTCTACAAACCAATCAGAAATCTGGCAGTTCAATTACAGAGTAATAAAGGGACATTCATCATTCAATTAGGCACCTGTCAGGATTTCACAAAAGGGAAAACTTCTAACCTGACACTCCAGGGAAAAAACACCACATTGAAGAAGCAAGAAAATAAATGAAAAATGGACAAAGTCAATTACTGGACATTCACAGACAGGCCAGTGTACTGAGATGTATAGTCATCCATGCACTCACTGCAAAATATAAATAAAGACAATATTTACTAAACAAAACTAATTAGTGGTTGCACATTTGGCCTGTCATAGAAAGTATGATTATTTCTTTGATTTCTTTACAGTGTGTGTTGACATGTATCCAGAGTAGGAGCCATATGGTTCGTTTTATATTTAATAATTTTACATGAGCAACGATTGGAACCTATCATGATAAATTTATATCTTCTCTGGGAGTCCAGATCTTTCCATTGAGTGAACTGCGCGATCACTTAAATCAGTGAATTGACATCTTGGAGAAAATGTATATTAGTGGGCACCACGTGGCAGCTCGGCAAAGTCTGAGATACTGGCTACACTTCCCATGACGCCGCTCACCTCCAATGGTATGAAATCTGAGTGATTAGACCATGGAGGTTAGGGTTAGAGTGAGGGCAGCTCGGACATCACTTCCAGTCCTTGCAAAACCAGGAATCTATGTCCCCACTGTCTCAGTAACCAGTGATGGAAGGGATTCCTGCCTCCCAGATGTGTCGCCATAGCAGTGGACTCAAGTCCAAAATGTTAAAAAAATATATCAAATTGCGCAAATGCCCATATCACAATTTTATAATGTTCATATGAATGGATCATGAAATGTTTATTTAATGTGATATGAATGGTCCATTACCATAGCAGCAGACATCAACATTAGAAACCATAAATGGGATCCACGATGACATAAAGTGTCTCCGTGCAGACATGAAGACACACACCTGCCAGTCACAAACTCATCTTCCACATACTCATTGCAGCCAAATAGTGTATTGCCAAAGCCTGAAAACAAGTTACCCCAGCGACTTTACGTGAAGTCCTTTACGCCATCACGAGGACTCACATCTATGACAGTATGAAACAGGCAAATATTCACACCTTTCGTTCCTACAAGAAAATTTGGGATACTTACTATGAGTCCATTTTCTGGTTTCCTGCTGTAAGCTTTGTATTGGGGACCATTGCAAATCCTGGTATATTATGTCCACATCAGTCTCACCCTTTATTTATCAGTCTTCAGAAAAAGATCAACAGAAAAAGAGATGCCTGAAATAAGTGAAAGAGGTATTTATACTCAGCCCATCCTCTACCCCCCTAGATACATGCTCATAAAATGGAGGTTCCCACCCAGTGTGCCCCTTCCTATCCCTCCCCCCTACTCTTTCTTCTTTCTCCCCTCTTCTACCCTTCCTTAGAAACATAGATGTGTTGGCAGAAAATAACCATTTGGCCCAATTTTCTGAATACTTTTTTTTAGCCCCTGGCCTTTTCTTATATCTAGGATATATCTCTCCCCTTTTTCTTATCTTTCTTCCATATCTAGTCTATGATGACTCCACCAATTGCTGAATTTATAATATGCTATTTTACTATGTATAATTCTGTATATATGCATAAACCTTTGTACTTCCAGATGTATGGCTTTATAGTTCCCCCCCCCCACCCCCCATTTTTCCATTATTTGTTAATCATGTTTGTCATATAACATGTGAAACCTTTATAAAACTCAAGTTTCAAAACAAAATAGTATAAAAACATATCATGAACATCTAGGTAACACACAACAAATGTGGAAACTCCAAGATTTTCAGATAGAATGTATGTAGCACTAAAGAAGGCATGAAACACACACAAGCAGTGGTATTTATGTATATATCTACACCAGTCCCAGCAGGCTTAGCATCATAATCAGGGATAATTACTGGGCTCCAATAAGCTGTAAGAAAACTGTCCTCTCCAATATGGGACAAGGCTATCACAGGCAAATTAGCTGTAGTACCAGGTGCAAGAAGATTCAACGTGCTCCAACCAGCGCAGGGATGTTGATGCAGAAATAAAGAAAGGAGAACTCTGTCTGCACTCTGTTAAACTACTTGACAATTTATTTTAAGTTTGTGAGGGAAGGTGGTTGTTACAGTAACTTAATATTTCATACAACACTTTATCATAAGTGACTTAAGTGAACATCATCAATCATTATATACATGTGTTAAATAATCCCTTTGTGACCAGACTTTTTAAAAATATTTGGACATGTTGACATGTTGGTTGTAAATAACACTTCTGCAGTGTTTAAGTTTAGCTGTAATTTTCTTCTTTTTCTTCTTTCTCATCTACTGTACCTCCACAAATTAAGGATAAGAAGGGTTTTCTTTGTATACCATTACTTTGATCATATCATACAATTTACTATTAAAAAATAAAATATGAAAATTGAAAAAAAAATAACTCTTCCATGAAAAACCTTTAACCTAATTTTAAAAAATCTGCTACATAGATACTCACGTTTGTCCTAAGATTAGGAGTACCCGATGTTTTTTGGCTAAGTATAAGTAGCACATTGCTTTTCCTAACCATTTTTTTAAATGACCTATTGTGACATTGTAGCCCCAACCCTACCCCAAGCCCAGAGCACTTCAGGTACATATACCCATCCTGTAATTAGTCTTTCCCTGCCCCATGTTTGCTGTGGGGCCAGGTATTGGCTTTGACAGCTAAACACACTGGTTTGCTATGATTGGCTGTCGCTGTGACGATGTGACAGAGGGAGCCTCTGTAGACATGGCTGGAGTATCTTGGTTCTGTTTTTGGTTCCATGATCAGAACTGCAGGAAGTGCCACCCTTTTTTTTGGTGACTGCCCTGTTTGCTGTGACGTGTCTGGCATGCTCTTGTCATGGTGGGGTTAAAAAAGTGGCCGATCAATTTCAATAAAAATGTGAAATACGTTGATTAAACCAAGAACAAAAAATCAATTAAAACTTAGCATCATGTCTAAAAAGGCAAACTCAGTCTAACTGAATAACTGCATGTGATCTCTCGCCTGGACTACTGTAACGGTCTTCTGACTGGACTCCCTCTGGCTCGTCTGGCTCCCCTACAGTCTATCCAAAATGCGGCTGCCAGACTCATCTTTCTTGCTCGTCGGTCTGATTCGGCGGCTCCTCTCTGCAACGCCCTCCACTGGCTTCCCGTCTGCTCTAGGATAAAATTTAAAATTCTTTCTTTAACCTACAAAGCCATCCACTCCTCTGCTCCTACGTACATTTCCTCCCTTGTTAACCGTTACCTCCCTGCACGACCTTTGCGCTCCTCAAAGGGGTTAACACTCTCTTCTAATCTCATCACCACTTCTCACTTGCGTCTCCAAGATTTCGCTCGAGCTGCCCCCTCTCTCTGAAACTCCCTTCCCTGGAGCATCCAGCTCTCTCCCTCCTTTTCAAACTTAAAAAAGTCCCTCAAAACTCATCTCTTTAGAGAGGCTTACTACCCAACCCACTAGATTACCAGTCACTTTGCCTCTAGCTGATCCCACCTAGCTGGAACACACATTCCCTCTTTGGCTTATCCCACCTAGTGCCTCCCATCCACTCTACTGTTACTACAACTTCAATCCATCTGACCTCTTCAATCCCTTGTCTCATGGACCACATTCCCTCTAGATTGTAAGCTTACGAGCAGGGTTCTCTCCCTCATGTACCAGTCTGTTCTAGTTTGTCTAACTTAGTATGTAGTTCCCTTCTATGCTCTGTACCAAGCACTACGAAAATTGTTGGCGCTGTACAAATAAATGTTAATGTAATGTAATGTAATGCATGTGAATTTACAATATTTTACCCCCCTTTGTATATCATAATGATAAGCAATACATCACACATTGAATGGATTCATTTTTGCATTTATGGTTCTAATTACTGTGGCTCAATATAAAATGTTAATTTATTGTTCTCGATTATATGTAAAACTATGTGTAGCATGTTCATGTGTGCATGAATAGTTCAAGATTAACTATTAACATTATTCTTTTAATGAAGACATCCTAATTTAATGAAAAGGCAAACTATTTTTTTAGAATATTTTCGTATTTGTATATGTTTATCACTCTTATCCACAGATTCATACTTGGTAATTAAACCAATTAACCACCAGTGATGAAGGTATTATAGAAACGTACAAGTTGCACACAGGAGCAAATCAGTGCTGAGCCTTGACTACGAGTCAAAAGGTAAGAAGCAATCACAGTTGTGAGTAAAATAAAAGTTTCTATTGAAAATAATACTCATGAATAAATAATTGATAAGCCGCGGTTTTCATTAAAATTGCCATGCATGTTCATTAAATACCCTTCCTGACTTGTCTTAAGAAGATGCCCCCTGTGTTTTGATTAGGAACCGTGCGGTTTGCATGTCAAAACATGGAAGTCTAGAGTTGTCTCATCCGCATTCTTAGCTGAAATATCTTAAGTCCAGCATGTTTTGAAACTGTGCTGTATTCCCTCTGCACTCATCAATGGTCCCTAACCATGACAGCCAGCCCTAGTAAATAATATATCAAGATAAATGATAATTGCTCTGTTTAAAGTGTCTCTTAATGAGCATCATCAATTAAAAATTAATATTGCAAAGACTGTATCCATAGCATTTATGCACTAAACAGAGCAGCGGGTATCAGCTTACAAATATGAGAAGCAATTTCTCGTTTTATATATCTAACCAAAACAAACATTTAAAAAAAAAAATTAATAATAAGCACATTTTTTTTTTTTTTTCTATCCGGGATGTTTGTGTTATGTCTTCTTCACTTTCACATTACACTAATGATATTCATTCATTTATATGAATGTAAAATGCCTCCTTCCCTTCAGTTAATGGTTAACCTTCACTGTTCCAACCATTGTGGAATACATTTCCCATGATGCTCATCCAAAAAGATTGTGACAGGTTAGCCAATAATTACGTTGGGTGTTCTTTGAGAGTATAAAATGAGTAAATGTAAAAATATGCCATTTTTACATTTTCAAGAAGCCCATTTTCGATTTAAATGTTAAAGCGAATAACAGAATGTTATGATAATGTTACATATGAGCAAAATATGACAGAAAATGTATTTTTATATCCAAAGTAATGCAAGTATAATACAAAATATTGTGCTCTTAAACTTAAAATGCACATTTATATAGAAAAATGAATACATAATACCAAATATAAATATATTAGGTAGATTTACCAGAGGAATATGCTATAGGCATGAAAGCAGTAAATTGGGAAAACACACTCTTATTTGGGCTCCATGACTGGAGATTTGCCAATATAGATCTGGTGTTCCAAAAATATACTCATTGGCCATTAGGATTATACACTGCTGCTGCCAACAATACCCAGTCATTTCTCTACAGCTTATGCTCTATTATTATTTAGACAGAAGCTTCTTAAAAAGCAGTAATTTTGCATTCAACAACAAAACTCAACTTAAATTAAGAAGACATCCCGCTGTTACTTCCTGTGTAAGCAAACAATATGATTTGTAAACACTTGCCATCTAGTGAATCATTGGATTTATGCCTCAGATTTAGATTATGATATGTCAGTTCAGTATCTTTCTTGTTAATATCAATGAGTTTTCTATGGTTTAATGCTAGCGAAAGCATTTATTCAAGGGTCTAATTAAAAGTTACTTCATTAAACAGTACTAATGACATAATAAAAAAAACAGTTTTTTATTTTTGTCTTGTTTATATATATAGTTTGCAGTTCCTCTAAATATCTGATATACCGCTATTTATGGCACCAATACTTGTTTGAATCGTTTGTTCCCTTTCTATTAAGCCTTAGAAAATAGATAATGTATGAACCTACATAGTTTACAAGTCTATATATATATATATATATATATATATATATATATATATATATATATATTTATATATAATGATATATATAAAATTCTAAACAGACTACAAACAGATAAAAAAATAATAATATGGCATATACCCCTGGTGGTATAAATTAATGATAATGTATGGGTTCATTTATTTTCCTTGCAACAGTAGATACTGTTCAAATCCTGGAAGTAGTAATAACATCCTCTTGAGTACATCTACTATATAATATATGTTAAAAACATAATTTAGTAACATGGTGTTTTTATTACAGTGAGGTTTCCTTATTCACTACATGGATATGTCTATCTATACGGAAAACAATTCCAAGATTATATTTTGCTAGATCGGAAAAGATTTGGCTGGGTAAACTCATTATCCAGGATAAAGATCATGGTATTGGCCCAGACTTTCAGGGATTAACTTGGTTTAGAAAGGTTTTTTTTCCCATGTAAATTTTTGGAAAATTAATAAAAGAGTATTCAACAAAATTGTACCATTTCCCCTCTGAGAATTAGTGGAGGAAAAATAAAGTGGGTTAAGACATATACATGTTTTACATTGTGGGACTACACTTTCATCGAAACAAAATAATTCTACGCTTAGAGGAAAATTTCCCAAAAATATTGTGAAAATATTGCCAATTTAAAGCTTGTTACCTTCTATTTTAATTTTTTCCCTTTGTATTAGAACCTTGTAGTTCATAGTGTACTTACTAAAATCATATCTCAGTGTTATTGTCCCGATCTTCTTTGTGTTGTTGTTTTTTTTTTTTTTAACTACTCTTGGACAATTTTGGAGAAGAAACTCTTGGGACACAACTGATTAGATTCTGGCAGGAAGGACAAAACATCTGCTTCAAACCAAAGACATCTGCATATTTCACATTTATTTTTCATAATTTGCAGAAGCAACCTGCCAAAATTGAGCAAGGGAGAATAAACCAGCTCATAATTAGCTAAAGTTAGCTTGCTTCAGAAGTATTAGCATGAAACAAGCAGTTCACCTGGGAGAATATCAAGGAATATGTGCAACTTTAGTTTGCTTTTGTAAATTGAATTGTAGGTGTTGTGTATGAGGCCAGAATTCAATCGCATGCATACTGACAGTTAATGCACCTGCCAATAGTCAACAAACAATTTAAGGATAAATAAATCTATTCCTCTAAATGGCAATGAAAATCAAAGTTTCATCAAACTGTAATTTATTTTTTAAATTTTGGAAGATTTTATTTTTCATAGATTAAAACCAACCAATGCACCATAAGTGTGTGTTATATGGTCCTTTTCGGTATTTTAAACAAAGGAATTGGGTATGGCATTGTTTCAGTAGAGGCATTCAGACATCTGGGTTTATGTAATGTAATTTGTTTTTTAATTGTTCATCTTATTAAATTACAACAAACATAAGAAAATCTTGTTGCAAAGTGTTAACCAATTGAGACCAATGCACAGGCTATCTGAACACTTTTAAGCTTCAGAATCCTTATTGCTGTCAGCAGTAAGACACTATATATGTCAATTCCGGGACCATGGTAACTATAAGATGCTAATATGAAACAATGTAAAGGGGATCAACATATTTAAAATAAGAAAAATAATAGCTCATTTATTTAAATGTTTCTATCATATCCCTTCGTTACGTCTTTCCTCCAAGCTATACATGTTAAGATGCTTTAACCTTTCCTGGTAAGTTTTATCCTTCAACCCATGAACCAGGTTAGTAGCCCTTCTAGGATAGGGTCTCCAGTACTGTACAAGGTCTCACCAGTGCTCCGTACAATGGCATGAGCACTTCCCTCTTTCTACTGCTAATACAAGGTGCATAGTAAGGCATTTACCTAAATTCTTAGCTACTGAAACAAAAAACAAGAGTATTTGAATTTGCATGGAGGCGGAATTCAAGCGAGAATGCAGTCTTATTGTTTTTTCCCCTCAACACTTCTGGTCCCCTAAAAAATTCAGATAAAGTATGATAGAGTGATTGCTGTCGCTATGGAAACAGTTCTGCTATCCCTCCAAACCATCCTTCTTGTTTTACATTAAAGCAAAAAGAGGCTAAAATCATGTCCCTTGCATTTCAAGCACTCGAAGCAGCTGAGATCAACAGAGAGTTGCCGGTTCGTTCCACTGTGCACTTTCTTAGTGGGGGTCATGAAGACTTGCAGAAGGTCCTGACCCACCTTCTGTGTACTTCCTCTCACGGATGTCACTGAATTACAAGGCCCCAGTGAAATTATTTTCTGTGTAAAACTACGAGAGAACTGTACATTATGTAAATAAAGTTCACATATATTGCAAACATGTACAATATACAAAAAATAAGCTTGGTGTAAATGCTTTAAAAAACAGAGGTTGGTAAAATCAATAATTTTGGTACAGATTTGACCTTCATGCACTTTTTATTTTTTATTTCATAATTATGTATTTATTTGATGAATATGTTGGAAATCAGGCTATATCAGTCTCAATTCCCTGCAATTCTATCTTTATTGAGTTGACCCTTATATGTATATTAAAAAGGGATACAAACATGTTTTTGTTACTAAGGTATTATGCCTTTTTTGTTTTGTTTCAAAAAATTATTGGCATTATGGAATAAACTGATTTTTTTAAGATAATGTAATGTAATGATTGAGGAAACTAAACAGATTTGGATTTCACAGGATACTTGCAAGACTGTATCAACATTAACTTTTATGTGAAGGGTGTTTTTTTATGAAGCTGTAATATACCTTTAACTAAAATGGCACCGTGCAGGCAAGCAGGCTTGTTTTTCAAATAATATCCAGGAACATAAACAGATATGTTTGCCACCAATAATTAAAATACATAATCACCAATGCTTAGTACTCCTGTAAGTTATTAAAGCTTTCTGTTCATTGTATTAAATACAACAGATACTAGATATCTTCATGCGAATAATGATGTGCTGAAGACTGCATTTTGCAATTATTGTTAGACAAAAAAGTATTATTTTTAAAAGGTGTTAATTGGCAAGTTTTGAACGGCATCATAGCTTTCAGATATATTTGAGCATATTATTCTGTGAATGTTGAGTTGGCATTGCAGATATGTTATACACTAATTGCAATGTAAAGATTTTTCCCCTTGAGATAAAATTCAAAGTTTTTCATTGTTTTTGTGTTGGCCTTCTTCTGGATCACAGAGAGGGCGAGTGGAACGGTTGGACTTGATGTACTACATGTCTTTTTTTTTAACCTAATAAGTTATGTAACTAACATTTCTATAGCACCAACTGTCTACACAGCTCTTGGTATGGATCTTAAAAGGGAATATCAACATTACATATTGCTCAATATTACACATATTGAGCTATATACATGCTGTTGGACTATGTCAGCTACATAGCTACTTAGAGAACTGTTGATTTCTAAGGGGTGTTCTTGTTGGTTGAATAGTAAGCTTCTTTTCGACAGGTAATTTTGAAGAGACTTGTTATAGATTGGGATGAAGAGAGAGAGAGCTGCATATTTTGCGGAAGTTAAGTCCAGATGTGAGGGAGAAGAAGAAGAAGAAGAGACCTTTTATTCACAAGGACGCAATGTAAAATGGAGGGTTTTGTACATTAGAACATTTACGTAGAAGAAAAAAAAAGGAGAGAGCCGAGTTATAGATAACATTCTCTCTTGTATTATCAAATAAGAATATGTGTTTATTTCAATCAGTGTGTATTTCAAACAGCTCCACAAATTTGGCAGGTGAAAACTAAATTAAGGAAACAAACAACTACGACATACACAGGTTTGTGTTTTTTACTGGAGCAAACTCCACAAAATGCAACAGAAAGTGTTCAGTTCTCTCCTGGATATATTACAAACGCAGGAAAATGTTCAAAACCACAATTCATTGAATTTCAGTGTTAGAATTTACACTGAAAACTTCATTTTGAAGTTCAGAAGTCACAAATGCCTTTGTTTTAGAACATATTTTTTTGCTTTTGCAGAACAGTAAGTACTGTACACATGGGAAATTCCATCCATTTAGCAAGAAACATAACTTGAGCTCAAGGTCACCAGCAAGCACTCTCCTTTATTCAGCATTGTCATTGATAGCTAAAATAAACATTTCTTTTATTGTGAAGTAGCCTCAACGTTGGCTTTTGGCAATGCGAATGTACAGTTAAAATTCCATTATTCCCATGATACCACAGTCCTTGTACTTTTATATCCTCTCTCTACCTTTTTTCTGTGTCCCTGATGACTTATCAATCAAAAGATGTGTGCGTCTCAGGGGTACAGTAGAATGTACAGTAGCTATTTTTGTTCTGAATTCACTGAACACCCTTAACTGTGATAGACAGAATATGGGTCATCAAACCTTGACGATCGGTTCACAGCGGCATTATGTTTCACAATAAAGAGGAGCAACTGTTCACCCAGCAGTATGTCTATATGCTCCACACCTAACTTGGGTAATCGATTTCACCTGGCATAAACTTATTTTAACTTTAGTTGCTTTAGTAGTTTTGTTTTTATCTTCCACGTACTGCATCAAAATAAAAGTGTTTTCTTCCCCCGCACTCTGTTGAGTTGAATACCGACAATTTAGATTGGGAAATTAATTTAGTTTTGTTGACCGTGATCGCTTGAACACGTGATGCAAGTCTGCAAATGAGATTCAATGTAAATCTATTGTCAAGGCAAGGTAACTTTAAACATAACAGCATGTCTCCCAACTGTTGGTTTGCGCTGAGCAGTACCGATTTGATGGCTGTGTCCCTCTTTTTTTTGTTTTTGAATTCTGTGGGACGGTGGTATTTGGGAATTCAATCCTGGTATCATTCGCTGGTGTCTGAGACACTGGAGAATGCCTACTATGTACAGCATTGTGTGCATGCATGGAGCACTTCCAGCTTCAGTGACAGCGCTACTGCGCATGCGCAGTCCGACATCCCAAACTCTCCTCCCTGGTGTCCTGATTTGCCAGTGGCAGAAATTGGGAGGTATGTAAAAGCCAAAGCAATAAATGTCCATTACAATGAGTGGAAAATGATCTTCTCAGTTTGACTGATTTTCTCCTAAATGCGTTCTTTTGTTTTAGTAAATCTCAAAATTATTTTGTGATGAATTTGTGGTCTTAAGGTGAACCACGTAGAACACAAGGGGATGGAAAGTACTACATTTAAAGTAATTAATTTATGAATAAAATGCTAGACACATAATATAAACATTAACAGAAAAAAAAGTTGACTAAACATATGTTTGTCATTTTTTAACCCCTTCGCAACAATGGACGTGTCAACCATGTCCTGCTCCATTCCCGACAATGAACATGCCTGGCATGTCCTGCGGTGAAACAAGTGGTTTTCGTGATCAACAATCGCGAAAACCGCTTTAACGGTGCTGGTCTATTGCCTCGATGTCGAAGCAATAGCCAGCACCGAAATTTCCTATCTGGGGCACCCACGAACGCCCCACAGAGCGATCGTGGGAGCCGTATTGACGGAGCAGCATGCTCCATCAATATGGCTATGCCCTCTGGTGGTCTGAGCTTCGCAAGGGAAAATAAATTTACTTCCGTCGCTCTGAATATGCTGCTTGACTGCCCCTAGAGGCAGCCAAGCAACATTTCAATGTTAAAAAAAAAAAGATTTAATTAGCTTAAAACTAGTATTATGTTAGATTAGCCTATAGGGTTAAAATTAAATATTTTTTAGCATAAGGGATAGGGTTAAAATTAAATTAAAATATATTAAGGGATAGCATAAGGGTTAGGGTTGTGGTTTAGTTTAGAGTTAGAGTTAAATTTACGGTTCGGGTTGGGGTCATAAGGTCATTATAGGAAAAAAACAAAAAACACTGTTTTTGCAAAAAAAATACCGAAAAATATGGAAACATGCATATTTCTGAACTCGGGACAACATTTAGAAACTATTTAGATGGGGTCTTTTTTAATGATTGTATGTTTGTAAATTATATTTTAGGTCAAACTTAGAAAAAGTGTTTTTTTAAATCATATTTTATGATTTTTTTTGTAGTAAATTATAAGATATGATGAACATCTAATGAAAGCCCTTTTGATTACGATAAAAACAACATATAATTTGTGTGGGTACAGTATGTGTGAGAGAAGAAAATTACAGCTAAACACAAACACCCCAGAAATGTCAAAACAGCATTGTCACCAAGGGAAAGTCAAGGTAAAAATGTCTTGTCACTAAGGGGTTAAATTAGGAATGTCTAAAATTGTTTAAAACATGTATTTGTTTACATTTTTGGAAATTTAAAATTACACAATAAATGTACTCATTTTTAGTAACATAGTTCAGTTTTGACAAAAACACACATTTTGCTCTACATTTATGCATTTGCATCTGGGTTTCCGGAAAAGGTGATGTCACAATGTGGGTTCGCCCTGCCTCGGGCTTCATCAGGTCATATAGAGATACTCCTCCTCTTCCTTTCACATTATTCCACTGTCAGCATAACAAATGTGTCCAATTGATTGCTTCCCTGTTGCAGCACTTCTCCGTGTTATCTATTTAGGTTCCCATTTACAATCTACTACATATATATATATATATAATTCTTAAATACATTAACTTATCATACAGCATTCTGAACGTATTTTAAATCATAATATATTTATTACATAGACAATTGCCCAATGTGTTGACAAATACACATAAAACAACCAGGGTGTTTAGAGATACACTATTTCTTTTCTTTACGCAGCTCTGTGCTCGTGGAGATAATAATATGAGCATAATAAAATACTAGTGCAATATCACAGTGACTACATAAATCTTTACATAAAAATTGATTAGAAATTAGTTTATTTGCATTTCATGCCACAGCACAACACACATTTTTCGCTAGAGTTATGTATTTGCATACAATTCTACAAACACAATGTTTCATTTTTGACAATACTTTATCCTTTACATTCACAGTATAAATGTATGGGTGACTCAGTCCTTATAGTATGCGTCAATAGGTCAAATGTTTGTAAACTTTTAAGCAACATTTAGATCCTCGGATAAAGCATTGTGATAGTAACTCACATCGCGGTCCTATGGTCTTAAAAATACAATTTCATAGTGTTATTTTTGAATAGTTTTACAGTGCAGGGTTTTATTAACTGAAGTCAAACTGTACATCGGTACCAAACTTGGCTTCAATAAAAGCCGTTTTAATGAAACAAAAATGTGTCAAGTCTTATTCCACATGTGTTGATATTTTATTGTTTTATCACACATCAGGGTCACTTTCCACAAACATTGCTCAGCCTTCTTGGTTACCCCGTTTCATGTTATATGGCATTCCCAGTGTCAGCTCTTTCTCTCTTTGACCTTACTGTTGACATCCCATTGTGAAATGCTGTTGTACTAATCAATATCGTTGGTGGGATTTTCGTAGAATCAGAAGACCACACACTCTGATGATCAATGAGAGACGGTCCCTTAATCACGACTGAGAATGACAGATGAAGGGTAAAGGGAAACCTTTCTACATGACTCCTGGGGTTACCTTTGAGTCCCATGTAAGTAATAACAGCTAAGTTCTTTAAAGTGAGCACTGTGACAGGGAATGAAATGATGGTATCCATTAGATACAGAACATTGTGTTCTCAAATGACATGGTACATCAGGAAACGAATGACCTCTCGGTAACTTAACTGTAGGCAGGGAACACAAAAGCTGAGAATGTCACAAGGGGTTCTTTAACCCAAGGAGAGATGGACATATTTCCATTACCAGACACACAGATATATTTATATATACATATGTGTGTGTGTGTGTGTGTGTGTGTGTGTCTGGTGATGGAGATATGTTCATATATCTCTCTCAAATAAAGCACTCAGGCGACTTGAGTGATTTATTTTCAAGATCAAAGTTTCAGTCTCTGACGGGACTTTTTTTTTAATCAATATATGACCCAGGGTGCATATATCAATATATATCGATATATGTTCCACTGAGTGCGTGTCTTCTTTATGTTTATCTTGGATTCCTATTTTACCAAAAATGGCACTGCACCTAGGTAATTATTTTCAGATGTTTGTTTATATACTGAGCTGAGTGCACAACTGTTTGGATTTTTATAAATATATATATATTTATATATATATATATATATATATATATATATATATCCACCCTGGAACATGGAAACTAGAGGTGAAAGGCAAATTTGTTGAATATTTCTTAAAGAAGTTGCCATTTATTTAATACAAGTATTGTTAAGTATACTTAAAAATAAGGTGAATGCACAAAATGGTGGAAATGAAGGAAGGTTTTTCCTTGCTAAAGCATTATGCAGTTATGGAATATCAGAGAGTTATGAACTGGAGCTAGCACTTTTTGCGAGGCAGGAATAGAAAATGGCACTTGCCTCTATATTTGTATCCACAAACATACACAGTAAATAAATAAAACTAAACTGTGTTAACAGGCGCTAAATACTTTTCATGAATAAAGTAGGCTCAAGCATTTAAAGTGCAGGTCCCCTTGAACCTTACAATTATACAACATTTAAAAAGAAAAAATGGTGTGTTTAAAATATCAATCAATTAACATGCAATGTACCCAATTGTTTTAAACTTTCAAAAAACACTTATATTAAAACCAGTGTATACAAAAAGATCTTCCAATTGAGGGATCACCAGTACTCAGGGTTAATTGACTCCAAATGGAGTTTCACCAAGAAAAGAAAAAAAATGGATACACATATAGTGCACACTGTGTAATTGGTTAATGCGTTGATCTCCTCACTGCATTGAAGGATATACTCTCATTTGGATTAGAACAGACTATATAGTACTTAGTATAACAGCATAGAACACTCTCCCAGTGTGTATATGTTGGATCAGATGTAGGTACAATCTTGCTTCCTTCCCCTCTGACAGTGTTTGCTGGAAATATGCCATTGTGTAAAAAGTAACAACAATGTATTCATGCCAATAAATAAGAGAGGCGTACAATTCATGGTGTTGCGTGCTCACAAGAGACTCACATCAGCACATTGGATACACTTGCATTAAATTAAGTAACACAAAGTCCACAATCAGCAAGTGGCTTTACCTGCCTTGCGCCTCATCAGGTGATGTAGAGATATTCCTTATCTTCCCTTCACTTAATACCATTGTCGTCATAATGAATCACAAGTGTGTCCAGTTGACTGCTTCCTTGTTGCAGCACTTCTCTGTGTTATCTATTTAGGTTACTATTTACAATCTACTACATATATATAAATCACAAATACATTAACCTATCATATTGCTTCCTAAATGTACATTAAATCATAATTTATTCATTATACATAAAATTACCCAGTGTGTTGACAATGAAACATAAATTAACTATGGCGTTTAGAGCTACACTATAGTCTCTTGCCTTCACACATCTTATATAATAATATGTACATAATAAATGCTAGTGTAATATCACAGTGAATACCTAAGTCTTTACATAAAAATTGATTACTATATCAAAAATTGAATTTCATAAAATTACATTCACTTGTTTAGGTGCTAGTATAAACAAATAAATCAACACACAACACTAATACACACACACACACACACACACACACACACACACACACACACACACACACATACTATATCTTGAGCAGTGGTACAGCATAACTCCCATTATTACATACTGACCCATACACAGACAATAATATAGCATAACTATCATCATTATGTATTGAGCCATACACTAATGGTGGTATAGAATAACTCCCATCATTATATAATGAGACATACACTGATGGTGGTACACACGCTTCTACATACTACTACATACTAAGTTAGACGAAAAAAGCATTTGAAGAGAAGATGCTTACATATTCCACTATGTGGTCAAAGTAACTTTTTAAGCATGTCACACCTTAATTTTTTAAGTATTATTTACACACAAAAGGTATAACTTGTGAAATGTGTGAGATATTAACCCCTTCGTGACGCATGGTGCTTGCGTCCCAAACGACTCAAAGTGGCCTCATCTGACAGGTGGGATCCCACTGTAAGTACCTGCAGCGGGATCCCAAAACAGCTCATCGCGGGGAGCGGCGATGAGCTGTTTAGTACAGGACGTACTATGCCGTCCTAACGACTTTAAGGCACTTAAAGTCAGGACGGCATAGTACCTCCTAACGTCGGGAAGGGGTTAAATGTAATATGGACGTGTCTTTCTTTCTGTCCAATAACAATAATAGACAATGCTCAGCACTCCGTTCAAGTGCGGGTAATGTTTATTCCACAAACACCAGTGGCAACTTTTCACCTATAGGTCTTTCTCAAGACATAAGTGAAATGTGCCAACAACAGTGATTTTATACACTTCAATACAAGAGGTCAATGCAATGAAGCAATTAAAAAATCTACACATTGCAACATATTTAAAGTGACAAGGTGTCGTTATCATCTCATTTAAATATTCAAAGTGACAAAGTAAGAGTAATAGTAATAGTTACACATTTCAGAACAAAGCCTACTAAAGGAGCCAGTAACATGAATTTGTAAATTTTCACAAAATGTATACATAACGAAATCTGTGAATGGTGAAAGAGAAGGATTGCTCTCATTTATATAATTTCTATATTTTTTTTAAATGATAATACATAGGAAAGGCAAATTCAAACTAAATGTGACAGGTCCAATTCTCTATTGAGACCCTTAGGTGTTAGGCTCTCCAGTTCACAAATCCACCATGCTTCCCTATTCGTTTACAAACTTTCTCTATTACCTTCCCATTTCAGCCTGTCTGTCCAAGCCCATACATTTAACACAAAACATCAAGAGATCTTTTTTCTAAAAATCAGATTTTATGGAAAGATGATAATTAAATCAATACTACTACCCAGTTTAAAAATGCATCTAAAACAACCATGAATCATTGATTTGTGGAAGCAAAGAGTTGAAACAACATGTTAGGAAAGATATTTGATCGGGTATTATATTAGTGCAGGTGTACGGTTTCCATTCATTTGTAATGCTGTTTTGGTGTGTGTAGACACAAACGGTGTCTGTCTTGCCACTATATTGTAAACCTTACTTAAATATTTCTTAAGAAAAGCCAGGTCTAATCTTGTCATGTCTGAAGTTTTTTCCCCTTAGGTAATACTTGTGCTGTCATCAACTGATGACTTAATCCAAGTTATTAAATTGTCTATTGTGACTAATATAGAAAAATGTGGAATTATGCCACAGCTTTAGGTTTACATAGTTTCTGTAATGATACGAGCTCTTTCCTTCTTGGAAGAAAAAAAAATTGAATTTATCAGGATAGTAAAAGCAAAGATGGAAAAGCATTTATAAAAAAAATGGATACTTTATAACTGACATCCATTTTATTAATGAATATGCAATAGGAATATGTAACAGGAAATAACTGTGATTAATGGATACAGAGGCTTGGAAAGTGATTAATGTGTGTTATGACACTGAAATGAGAGCTAGAAACGATATCCTTTAGAAAAAAAATAAAAATAAATGTTGATTTTCACAAGTTGCAGTATAGGTTGAGTCAGTAAGGTTTATTCACTAAATAGTAAACTGGTGAACTGAGCTGATCATAACAAAAAATGAGCAGTTCAGAACTCAGTTGGAAAAATTTCCCCTTGTCTGTTTACCCCAACATTTATAGTTTACCCCAACATTTATAGTTTACCCCAACATTTATAGTAATTTGATGAGGTAATACAAGATAGCCTATGGGCTTTCTAGCAAGGATAGGTGCTACATAACAACATGTGAGAGCCACATCCAGACTGTGGGCTACTAGCTGGACATGAATGCTTTAGTGTCAAGGACCAAATGTCATGGTATTCATAAATCCATTTCACAATAAAAAAGTGAAATGTCTGTTTGGGTCTGTAATTAAACTGTTTATTTGCTTCTAGCACTTGGAATATACATTTTTTTTAATTCAGAATGTTTAACACCATTGATGATCAAAAGATAGCTTTCATTTCACACTTTCCCGACAGTAATTTCCTAGTACACAAAAATACGGTGATTAAAACTCTGTAACACTGAATTAAAAAGAAGTTATCACATATACAATCAGGCAAGTGTCCAGATGTCGTGTATTAACACAGATCATTCATACATATTGCTGAAAGGTACAGTTAAAGAATGGAAGATACAAACTGGTTTACATACTTTTTTTTTGAATATTTTTATTTCAAAGTTTCAGATGGTATAGTCTATAATGTATGAAAAAACATGAAATGTTCTAAACAGTACGTATCCATAAATCCATAAGTATAAATCAGGCCCAACATCCAATACAATGTTTATTAAACGGGACTATTTCTACTACACAGTATCATAAACATATATTATGCCTAATGAGTATCCATAAATTATATAAACAATACAAAAAAACAATGCAGTTAGCACATACAACACCTTGCACCGCATGGAGCTTGATTGTACCCCTCAACTCAAAATTTGCACCAATCCCAGACTATTTTATACCATTGCAGAGAGCGTAATCCTTTATTCAATCGGATATTTTTGAAGCCACTCTTGCCAGTCTAAGTACAATCTATTAGTTCTCCTCTGCTGTGCATAGAAGTAACCCCATTTCATTTGGCACTGATGTCTCACTTTTTTTATTACAACTTCTAATTTCTTCCTGCTGCTGCCATCGCCTGGCAATTACTATTTTCATGGTTAATAGGCATTGTATAGCCAAAGCTCCTTGACTAGGAGAGAGAATACCCAGATCCAAATGTTGCAGTGCCTTCTCTGTAGTTGGGTAGAGTATGGTATCTGTAAGATTTTATGTAATTCCAAATACACCATGCCATTTAGTTTTTCACAAACTGACCAAATATGGTTAAAGGACACAGTGCAGATTACACCTTCAGCATAGAGAGGTTTTACCTTAAATCGAGTATCTCCGGTACTAAGTACCAGCGCATCATAACCTTATAATGCAGTTACACCATATTTAGACAGTGAGTAATTTTACCAGTGCAAACCCATTGCTTCCACTCTATGTGAGTATCTAACTCTCACTGCCAAGAGCCCAGCACTACAATCTTAAGAGAATTCTCTAATTTTTATAATATTTTATAAAAAAAAAAATTCAAATTGTTCCTGACCAGCTCATTATTAAGCATACCCATAAAGTGATGTCGGGCATTGTCATTGTCAGATTCATACATATGGGTTCTTAAGAAATAACTTATCCTCAAAACATTAAAAAAAACTTATTTTAGTAATCTTAAATTCAAAGGATAACTGTGAGAAAGATTTGATATGATCACCTACCATCATTTCCATAATCCTACATTCCCTGTAATTCTCCCACTCCTTAAGCTTTAACTCGGAAAGATCACTCCTCCAGAAATTCTGCAAAGTAGTTGTGGAAGATTAAATTTCCCTGGAAGCCATTTTGTATCTCGGAAGCCATTTTGTCCTACTGACTCCATTTTGTATGCCTTCTTCCATGTTTGTCCTTTGTGACCCAAAGAGAGTGAGACGTTTATGTGGAAATTGAGGGGGACGTACAAGTGAGTTCTGCTTCTAGTGTTGGGATATTTCACAGGAAACCAGGCTTGCTCAACTAGGTGTAAGAAATACAGGATGTAGCAAGGGTACAACCGCAAGGATCAGGTGGTCATTCTAGATTATTCCAGTAAGTTAAACTGGCAAACATTGTGGTTTTATTAAGATGATATGTGGCACTGCGACATATTATAACCAATCATATGCTTCTATTAGCCATGCATTATGAAATTATGCTGTTCTATTTTACTAAAAAGATGTGTGTTAAAAAGGGTGCGGCAGAGCAGTCTGTGCAGACGCTACCCTACGTATATACGTTTGTATTAAACTTCATTGCTTATTCAACTCAAGAATCTGGGCCTGGTCTCCTTTCTTTGCCTCTTCATTCCTGTGTGAAGTATCCAGGGAAGAATTGACCATTAACATAGTTTATATTAGTCTTTTTTTCATTTCAATTCTCTTTTTAAAAAAGAACCAATAATTACACTTTTAACAACCATTGGCATTCCATCTTCTTTTAATAATTCTATTTTGTCATGATGTAACCAAAGTAAATATTCCAGGCAAGGTAAACCAATTAACTTTTGTTCATTGTAGTACCAATCTTCATCTTTACTATGGGTATACTGCATCTTAGTTATGCGGGATAACATACTGGCCTGTGCTTATCTCTCCAGGTTTGGCACACACAACCCTCCGATCCTTCAAGCTCAAAAATCTAGAAATGCTTTACTTTTTATCAGCTCAGCATTTGTATGATATTTGGTTTTATCAGCTCAATATTTGTATGATATTTGTTTTTATTAGATCCATATTTGTTTGAAACATTTTCATCCAGCAGAGGGGAAGTCTAATCAGCATTCTCAATAAGTAAAGCCATTTTGTCATAATGTAAACTCTCACTATGTTCATTCTTCCAAGCCAGGAGACAAATAGTCCCTGCCACTCTCCCACCTGTCTAAGTAATTCTTTCTGTAATATTGAATATTTAACATAAATTATTGTATTTATCTTTTTCGGAATTGCAATCCTCAAATAACTAAGCCTCCTACACTCCCACAGGGAGCTATAAGATTTCTTCATCTTCAATCTTTGCCTCATATTTTCTTGTATGGCCACACACATTTTCTGAGACTTATTCATATTTAGCTAATCTTTTGAGAGCACCCTGCAGCCATAGATTCCCTTCATTAATGGAATCAGGTAATTTTCTGGGTCATATAAAGATACAAGGACATCATATGTGTACAAGCTAAGTTAACTATTTAAGTCTACATTCATAACTCACTTAATGTCTCTATTATCACATATTCCAGTGGCCAAAGGCTCCAATGTGTAGACATAGAGCAGAGGTGCCAATGGACATCCCTGCCTAGTGCAACTGTTTATATTGAACCAGTCAGATGTAATTCCCTGGCCAATAACTCTCACCATAGGTATCATATAAAGGGCCATGGCAGAGTCAGTGAAAGAAAACAAGTGGGCAAACCAGGTCGCAGGCTACACTCATTATTGGCTCATGTGGAGCCCATTTATTTTGTTTACTCACAGTACCCTCGATTTGTTCTTTTGCCACAAAGGATTGCACTTCATCCAGTCAATTATAATAGTTTTTTGAAATGCCACAACACTATGTTATGCACACCAATAGGGACCTGCCACACTGACATACGTTGAAGTTTAGCCTTCATATTTGAGTAGAAGCTTTGTCCTTCCTCCCCTAAGGTCTGCTCCCAATAGTAAGGCTTTTCCCTCCACAGCTTTAATAAAATTTGCTCAGACCATCTTGAACCCTGGGACTCAGGCAACTCTTTTATCAATTGGAGTCTTTCGCTCAACAGCTCACAAGTTCCTCACATACTACAGCCACACTGTCACTTACATCATCACACCTCATTTACACACTTATTTGAAGAGCTTCAACTAGTATATGATCAAAAAAAAATAGAATTCTACTAATCAAAAGTTAAATATAGAGCCACACTATCCAATACAGAAATAGAACATTTGTTCAATGATCATTATCCAAAGGTTAGTATTAGCAAAGTTAAAGTATTGCTAGGAGAAAGAAATAAAAAGGACATTTAATGGAGAAAGGGGAATAAAGAAGTGAGGTATATACTTAACTGGAGCACACCTTTAAGGAGGATGGGCAGAGTAGGTTTTTAATGTTCCAGCAAGAGTGTATTCTTAAAAATCACTGCCCTGGGCTCACCAGATTAAAACCTCTTCTCGCCAGTAGGATGTTTTATGTCGTCCCAAAATAGAGGGCTCAAACTTCTGTAAGACTGCATAGAATGTTTTCTGTTCAGCGGCTCATTGTGATCCACTGGAACTACAGCGGGATCCCACCTATCAGATGAAACCACTTTCAGCTGCCTCGGTCTGATAGAGTAAATATAACTATCACTCTTAATGAATGCCTATTACATTTAACAAAATTGTGCAGTGCTCAAATTCCTGGGTTTGGGCATGACTTAATGACATCACCACAGGGGGAAAATGTAATTTAATTTACTAAGAGGGCAGCAGAAGTGGAAGAGGTTAACACAGTAAAGGAATTTAAGCATGCATTTTATAGGCACTAGATTATCCTAGATATAAGACAAAAGTATTTAGAAAATAGCCTTATCTGGGACACATTCTATGTTTCTATGTGAAACTGATTGGCTGAGTGCATACTGGCACTGTCAGTACATGCCAGCATCCATATGAGTTCTGCCTGAGGTAACAGTTAGAACTCAGAGTAAACCCGTGTGTATCTACAAATATACATGTGGGATTTACTCCAAGCATGTAGTATCAGGTTTTTAACTTTTGCTATTTATGAAGAAAAGTAAAAAAAAACTTTACAGCCACCTTAAGTATAAAAGCACCACCCGGCATCAAGGAGTTAATTATTCACATATGTACACAACGTGTTAAAGAGGGTAACCAGGCCATGCACATAATGGCCCAAACTGTGTTAGATACAATCTTATTTGATATATTTCTTTAAGTATCCATACATAAACTTTATAGTTACAGTGAGATGGTTAACAGGTCAATTCTAGAATCTGCGCAATCCTCAGAGGGATTCCCAGTAGGATCGACTAAGCTCTCCATCTTGCTGAGACGGATAAAATAAGTACTTTTAAATTGAATTATGGTAACCTGCCTAGATGTTGGGCAATAGTAATATTCCCAAGATGTGTTTGAAAACTAGAAAATATCTCAACACATCTTTCTTGATAAAATACTTAATACTTGTGAATATTATTATCTTGCAGTATGTGCAAGTTTGCGCAAGAAGTAGCAACATATTAGCTACTATCATGTAGTCTGCCTCGAAAACCGCACAAATAGGGTGAGCAGAGAACATTCTAAACAATAGATGATGGTGAATTAACAGGCCTGACATATAAGTTTGCTTATTAAGCCCGTGTTTGTTACACATGCATCCAACGACTACTGAATGCAGCTGGCTTTCTTCTCAAGAAAAATTGTTCCTTTGGCCGCTCTTGCTTGAGAAAATATGCAGCTGCAACCAAATGACTGTAAAGGACGTAATGTCTACTAAACCTCGTCAAGACATGATAAAACAGTGTTCAGCTCTGTTGCAGTGTACTAAATATAGTGACACTTTATACCAAAATTACAATACAGATTGATTAGATTAAAAGTACTACCCAACGTATTCAATATGTTCTAATTCCGTTGGTCTGGTTTTAACACTTTGGGGAAGTAAAATCATTTAATTATCCAGTGAATATGAAGGTAAAACATCCAGTCTGCCGATCTGCATGTCAATGTGGGAACTGAAGTCTGCATCTTAACTAACGTCAAACAACAATATGGTAAGTGAAGCATGCTTAATGACTTTCAGACGACAGTATAGCACAAACAAAAAGAAATGCTAAGTCTGCATAATTGTTATCACAGTATATTCTGAAGTATTAATTAATACCATACTGAACATTATCATCATCCTTGGCCACAGTCTATGAAACAAAACAATAAAAAGTATGTTAAATACAAGATCCCTTCTGTAAATTAAGTGACTGTTGCAAAATGGCAAAGGTTGGATATTTGGCAAGTGTTAATATATTTATTGTATGGAGTATTCAATGAGAAAACAAATTCTAAAAATGTATGAAAAAGAATGCTCAGATTCATTTATCATAAAACATATATTCATATAAGTTATACATGAAATTATTGACACCACTTAGTATACACATTAGTAAAAATTCATCTCAGAAAAGTAAAAAAAAAAAAAAAAATCTTTTGACAAATGTCAAAATATATAATTTCTGTTGTGGTTTCCAAACACAGAACATAGAATTAAACCCAATTAAAAGAATTTTTTTTTTCCATATCATTTACATTTTTTGTTTAAGTAAATGGTAGATTTATATACTTGTGGTTTCCACAAGGGTATTCTCTATAAAAACAACTGAGCAATACCTAAATAGGTACAAAGTTCCAAAACTTACCTAGCAAGCATAAAATGTTGGTTTGTAACAAAAAAATGTGCAGGGGAATAAAGTATACAATTCAATGACAAACTTGAGAAATTACAAGCAGGATAAGTGTTTGTGCTGTAAGATGAGAGGCACATTGCCATCTAAAATGCTGATGTCAGCTAATGCAACAACTATAAGGCTGCAGGTTCGATTCCTGACAGGGTTGACTCAGCCTTAAATCCTACTGAGGTGGATAAAATGAATACATTAAATTGGGGAATGAATTCATTCTGGGATATTGGGCAACAGTAACATCCTCAGGGTGTGGTTGAACACAAAAGAAAATCTCAATGTACCCTTCCAATTAAAATAATAAAATACTTTATTATCCATGTGTAATTGGCAACCAACGAAAGGTGACACATAGAGAACAGTTAAACCCATAAATTACAAGTGAGGCATGCCAAACTTGCAAATTGTAAAACAGATCTCCATTAAAGTATGCAAGCACATGTTCTATCAGCATAACATAACTGAAACAAGAGGGTGTATATACTGATATAAATAGCCAATCCATATAAATATATCATCATCACACCTGTAGGCAGAAAAATTCCCACAAAATAGCAGTATAAAGTTTTAGAGATGCAAAGCCCCTGGGGCAACAAAGACCAGGATAACCCTGAACAACATCCAACAGTTTGAATTTTTATTAAACGGTAACACTACATCTCCATGTAATTTCACAAGCCACTGCAGCCTGGCAAATATGTAAACGTCATAATTAGGGTTATAACACAATGGAGCTATACTAGGATGTGCCCATGTATAACAGGAACTCGCACCAAATGACCACCAAGAAACCAGTTGCTTTTCAAAGTGTCCGAAAACCTCCACCACATGCTGTTTAGTAAAGGTTCCATTCCCCGAACATCACAGTGTCGAGATGTAGAAACAAAGGAGCAATATCTTGTACATAACAAACATTGCTTTTTGTGTAACTCCCTGATCCTTTTGTGTACATGAATATTTAAACATAATCATTACATTAACATGTATTGATATAGCGCCAACAATTTACGTGGCGCTAGATCCAGAGCATTGAAGGGAACTACATACTAAGTTAGACAAACTAGAACAGACTGGTTCATGAGGTAGAGAACCCTGCTCGTAAGCTTACAATCCCCATAATGTACATGGAGTTCTTACAAAAAATTATAAAAATTCTAAAATACATATACCTAGGGGTGGTAGCGCTTATAATATTTTACAGCTTCTAAGACAGGAACAAATACAAAATAATGCTTTATAGCTTTAACATAAACATAAATATTTCTAAAAAATAAAATTACTTTACCATTTTTCATAACGTTTTTGTCCCCTTTCCTTATGCTTAACTTACCATTAATAATAATATTATAATAATTAATAATAAAAACAGCTCCTGCTAATACAAAATATAATTATGGGTTTGTCTAGTACCCTCTTAGTTAGCAATATATGTTTTTCATGCACATCATAAGAATCACAATTACTCATTATGTAAGATATATTTCTTCTTTACAACAAAGCTAGGTTTTAGTATAAAGTGAGACTATGTAGGAAAAAGAGACCTTACTTTTAAATTTGCATGCGTTCTCCTTCTATAATTATTCCCCCTTGGCTTCATAAGACTCTAGGATAAATCTGAAATGGTCATATGCCTAATTACAGAGAAATAATATGTAATTTGTGTTGCTTTATCAGTAAGCTATTATGCACTTATTTGGAGGTATCACAAAACAAGAACAGAGCATAGTAGGAACAATGTCAAAGATTCCCACTTCAACGAGAAGAAGTGATTGTAATTCTTCTTACAGTCAGCAACATATAGTCAGAAGAAAAAAAAATATATATATATAAAGAAAGATTTAGGGAATTCCATAGTAGTCTTTTTGTCATCCCCCTCTTCCTCCCCTTTGGGCAGACTAGATGGGCCAAATGGTTTTATCGGTCGACATCTTCTATGTTTCTATCTGTTTGTCTATGATTCCTTTTAATGCTCTGTACCAATCGCTGCGTAAATTGCTGGCACTATATAAATAATTGTTAATGTAAAATGGTAAAAGATTCCATAACCTATATGACAATAACTTTGGTGATACTATTTTTCAGTTATCTTCCACAATTACCAGTTTATGACACAATAAATTCTACAATTTCCTCTTTCACATTTGCCTAGAACTTTTTTTCAGAGGATGGTATAAAATATATCATATGATACTCTTACATTTAAGTCTACAAATAAACTGATTCTGCAGTGTCTCAAATAAAGGTACTTGTTGACTAATAAATACTGATTAACAATCTGTAGGGCAAAGGACATTTTTAAATTCTTTTAAAGTGTAGAAAGATACAATTTAATTGTATTCATTAATAGTGGATCATTTCCCTTTCATCCTTAATAGGGTTTTTTTGCTGAAAATGGTTTCATCTTAATTGCACCTAATATTCCACTTTAATTGTATTTCAGCATCTAATTAAAATCAATGTCTGTTGTTAAAGTAAAATTATATAATTATTGTCTGTTGTGCATATACATTATGACACAATAAAGAAACAGATTCATGAGTTTTACATGAAACATATACAGAAAACAACAATACATGCATGATCTTAAATGGGTTTCTGACCTTGTCTTTTTTGACCCATTTTACAAAACAAAAGATTTCTAGTTGTAACATATCTGATGCACTGTTAAATCCAAATCTGCATCTTGATGAATATACAGAATGCTCGTTTCAATAGTACAATAGCCATAAATGATATGCATAGAAGATACAATGTTAAAACTACCCTTCAATTACAATGTGGTGATACACAATAATATCATTATAAAACAGCTCGATGGTATCCTGTAAGCTGTTATTCTACAGTCTTACTTTTACTTGGCTTGTATTTTGGCATGATAATGATCAGTATATTTGTTTTGTGGTTGTATATAGTATATATTTTTAATTATAATAATTTTGTGGTTGTCTTATAATTCTGTTTCAATCATTATTGCCATTTTGTGAGACAGTTAGTAATGTTTTTGAATGTTTTTAGGTTGGCTATACCACCTTTATTTACAACATAAACATTTAAATGAGCTACGAACACATCAGTTTGTTTTAAAATTTGAATATTTGTAGCGGGATTCGGACAGAAGTAGCTTAAGAAAATACCACACCCTGTAACCTGAGGTGTGATTTTGGAGGCACAAGGGTCCTTCCCTTACAAGCAAACCATTTTCTGTCTTTTTTGTAAAAAACAAAACAAAAAAAAAAACTTGATTAACCATTATTGTGATATATATATTATGTGCAACACTACCCTCATTTTTGGCCATAGCAGTTATTATATGTTGTTTATTTACTAATTATTACGTTGCCCCAAGTTTCGGCCATTGGCATAACCTATTAGAAAACATATCAAATCATTGTACATGACTGGTAGTACTTGGAGACTTTTTTGCTTGTATTTGGTGTCATAGAATACCAACAGGAGTACAATATATTTTCTATTAAGACATTCCTACCTAATGAATAGCAGCAGGAAAATCACACAAAAAAAATAAAAAATTACAAACAATCAAATGTGTCTTTGTTGTATTGTCATATGAGCACAGGGAAATCTAATTATACAAGGCCACCAAATCCATGCCGATCAATATTTTAGCAATACTGTTGTGATTCTTTTTTTTTTTTACTGCTTTTTATAACACAGTAATACCAAATATGCCTATGCTTAAACTGACAATAAAATATGTCATGTCTCCAAAAAATATAATTGCCTAATTTACATGCAAATTAGTTTGGTATATGTATGCACATGTTCATTTGGAGTCTGGTAAATATGTAAATAGCAATGCACTTCTGACATCACAATTTATCATCATTTTTTGAGTACCTGTTATACATGGCTATGTGTGATCTTGCATTATTAAGATAAATCATCAACCAATAAAAAAAGGTTAGTTAAAAAAAAAAAAAATCTATATATTTATATTCTGAACTCAAAGCATTATAGTTTGGTTTGGCACTCATTGGGTTAACCAAGAGGAATAATCTGTGCCATGTGTCTATTAAATTGTATGAAGTTACAGAAACATCAGTTTGAGTTTTCAGAGATCTTCTATAGTCTAACGTGGATAGTTTATATCTAACTATTTATTTTATATCTGGATCAAAGTCCGGATCGCAGACTGAAACGTCAATCTCACTGTACATTTTAAAATACGATTGTTGGATTATATCGCTCCCGTGAATGCCTCTTTCATCACTGGATGGTTATGTATGTATATCTACATTCACACACTCACATGTATATGGATATGTAGATTATGTTTAATGTAAGTGGTACCGTTGGATGTTATGACATAGTATGACAGTATAAAGGAATATCAAATTAGAAAAAATAATTTTCAGAAAAATTAATTTTCCAGTGACCAATGAAAATCCCCCAAAGATTTACTTTTTTCTCCCATTGTTTGCAAATAATGTTATAACAATACTTTCCCTCAATGTAAGGTACATTCGTATGATAAGTAGGATAATGCACTTATCTAAGGTTTTACAATATGCCATACTTTTTACGATCTACCATGAAGGTTTGTTTTCGTCGTAGTCCTATTTCAAATATTAGGAACAGTCTAATTGAGTGTAAAATACTTCATATAAAATATCCTTTCTTCAGCAGCATCAATACCATTGTAGATAACATTATAAAGCAAACATCAGAGGCTTGTTGTTTGTTTTATCTCTTTCTCTTTCACTCATACGGAAAAGCAATAGCTAGATCGTGCTTTCTTTACAAACTGTTCAGTGGGTCAGGCAGTAGATAGGACAACTCATATCTTCAATGTGTCTTCAAAGAGATCTTGGTGATTAAACTATTGTTTAATTGTATGAGGTATAAGATCTACATTGCTCCAGTACTGAGTTTAAAGTTGAATGGGATGACATTTTTATATTCCTTCTAAAATATGTTTTCCACATGCCATGTTTCCCTAAATAAATAAGTCATAAATAATTACGTTATAAAATTCCTGAGAATGATTTGTTCTATGTACCCACCCAGCTGATTAATGTAAAAGACAAATCACCATGGCAAACACTGGGAAGACTGTTCTGCGGAGTGGGGTAAATTTTATTATCACTTTTTTATCTGCACCTTTTTAGATGAAATACAGCATCAAATATATAAAAATGATCAGTGCAAACTTTCAAATAAATTAAAAGAAAAATATGTTTTAAATGGGTCTGTAGTGACTTATTGTTATGACTTTATGTTCTGGCTTGATATTCCAATTATACTTTCTCTAGTGAAAGTGGTTCATTTGCATTTCAAGCCACAGCTGATGTCTAAAACAAGAATCTACAGACACATTTAAAACACATTTCTCTCTTACTTTATGTATTTTTTAGTAATTCTGATATCACAATATATGGATCATTTTTTGTTTTTTATTCTCCACATTCACAGTATAAAATATTCATGGGTGATGGAGGAAGTCCCTTTGATAGTCTGTCTTTTTAAACTAGGCTATTAATGTCTGATTGACTTGCAGTTGACTTGTCAGTTCAACTCAGTTTACTTCAGCCTAAAGTCTGAAATTCACACCATAATTCCCTGCAATTCTCTCTTTATTGTGTAGAGCCATAGGTATATTATATATATATATATATATATACATATATATTCCACATGACAAAACTACCTATAGATAAAAAAGAAAACAATATTGATAACATATTAGAGTAGAGGCTCATATCTTTTGCATATAAAATGCAGAGCTAAAGCGGAGAGTAGCCTATTTCTCTAGTAAAAATTGGTTTGGAATTTCTCCCACTTCCTTTGTCTAAAAAGCATATTGATGATTAACAGCTAAGAAGATCATCCTAAGCAAGTGGTTTCCATTTGTTCTGGATTAGTGATTTAAATTGACAGAGAGGAATGGAAGGTATAACTCTTGAAAATCCTCAAGTAATTTTGGACTACCATTTTTCCAGAAGCTAAAATTGGCACAGACATCTGCAGTCACATTAAATGGAATTTAAAGCTATAGAAAATAAAATTATTTACAATTCTGGAAAACTTGCTGACAGATTCACTGTTCTTCCTTCAAATACATGTCATGGAAAAACCTCCCTGCCAGGACAGGCAGAGTTGTGAGTCAATTCATGGCCATTAAAAATGTCGCTAGCTCAGAAAATGATAGGCCCACTTCACCTCAAAGGTTCTAGTGGTAGTTTATGTAGGTGACAAAACTGGAGAGGCTTGATAGTTTAAGGCAGTGTTGCCCATGCTTTTAAAGTGTAGGGCTACATACAAAGTAGAAACTTAGGTCAACTTAGACCTTATTTATTTTATAAGTTAATGTAGTAGAATCTATCAGGTTTTTTTTAGACAGGGTAGTGGCCACACAAAAAAGCTTGAAGACTGCCAGATGCCAGTATTGTTGTGCCATTCAGATGCCAGTATTATAGTGCCATTAAGATGCCAGTATTATTGTGCCATTTAGATGCCACAGCCAATTTGCCCATTAATATACCAGTATTATTAAGTCATTCAGATGCCAGAATTATAGTGCCATTAAGATGCCAATATTATTGTGCCATTAAGATGCCACAGCCAATTTGCCTATTATGATGCCAGTATTATTGTGCCATTAAGATGCCGCAGCCAATTTGCCCATTAAGATGCCAGTTATATTGTACCATTCAAATGCCAGTGTTTATTGTGGCATTAAGATGCCAGAGCCAATGTGCCCATTAAGATGCCAGTATTATAGTGCCATTCAGATGCCAGCATTATTGTGCCATTAAGATGCCAGTATTAGTGTGCCATTAAGATGCCAGAGCCAATTTGCCAATTAAGATGCCAGTATTATTGTGCCATTAAGATGCCATTATTATTGTGCCATTAAGATGACAGTAGTTTTGTGCCATTCAGAAGCCAGAGCCAATATGTCCATTAAGATGGCAGTATTTTTGTGACATTAAGATGCCAGTATTATTGTGCCATTCAGATGCCAGAGCCAATTTGCCCATTAAGATGCCAGTATTATTGTGCCATTCAAATGCCAGTATTATTGTGCCATTCAGATGCCAGTAATATTGTGCCATTCAGATGCCAGTATTATATTTACCAGTGAACAAATATAGCTGTTTTTGGGGGAGCACCCATTTATCAGTGAACAAATACAGCTGTTTCGGGGGAGTGCCCTTTTATCAATGAATGTGCTCAATTTCATTTATCAATTACATCAGATTTTTATTGACCAGGATAGGCCTTAATCCACTGCAGCATAAAAAAACCCCATTAAGAAATTAGGCAGATGGAATTCTTCCTGTTTTCCCATTTACATACAACAGCCAACAACTGAAATCAAGCAAGCATGTGTTTCTTTTGTCCTTTAAGCTAACAATGTATGGATTAACCCTTCGCGACAATGGCCTGGCACGTCCTGCGGTGACTCAAGAGGTTTTCGCGATCAACGATCGCAATAGCCAGCACCGAAAATTCCTATCTGGGGCACCCACGATGGCCCCACGGAGCGATCGTGAGAGCTATATTGACGGAACAGTATGCTCCGTCAATATGGCTATGCCCTCTGGTGGTCTGAGCTTCGGAAGTGAAAGTAAATTCCCTAGAGGGAGCCAAGCAACATTTCAATGTTAAAAAAAAAAAAAAAAAAAGATTTAATTAGCTTAAAACTAGTAATATGTTAGATTAGCCCATAGGGTTAAAATTAAATAATTTTTAGCATAAGGGATAGGGTTAAAATTAAATTAAAATATATTAAGGGATAGCATAAGGGTTAGAGTTGGGGTTAAATTTAGTGTTAGGGTTAAATTTAGGGTTCGGGTTTGGGTCAAAAGGTCAATATAGAAAAAAACAAAAAACACTATTTTTGGTTTTTGCCACATAACTTGCAAAAAAATACTGACAAATATGGAAATATGCATATTTCTGAACTCAGGGTCTTTTTTAATGATTGTATTTGTGTAAATTATATTTTAGGTCAAAGTTAGAAAAAGTGTTTTTTAAAAACGTTTTTATCATATTTTATGATTTTTTTGTAGTAAGTTCTAAGATATGATGAACACAATGGTATCTAATGAAAGCTCTTCTTATGACGGTAAAAACAACATATAATTTGTGTGGGTCCAGTATGTGAGAAAAAAAAAATTACAACTAAACACAAACACCCCAGAAATGTCAAAACAGCCATTGTCAAGGGAAAGTCAAGGTAAAAATGTCTTGTCACTAAGGGGTTAATTATTTGATGTACTGTCAATAAATGAATGTTTTGTTAACTTCTTTTTGCCCTCTTGTAGGCCTACCTGTCATTCAACTCTCTATTTCTAACCCATTTTTCCCTACCAAAAATTCTAAGGCTAATTTATTAGCCAGTAGTTGTGGGATGGGTACTGGCATTCTAACCATCACCAGTACCAGTAGCAATTCAAATGCTATGGTGCAGAAATTAAATTTCATATAGTTCTTGGATTTAGAAGTTTAAACCCACTTAACTGTTTTGATTATTTAATTATTAGGTATACTTATTTTTTGCAAGAAATAAAAAAACCTCGGAACCAATACCAGTAATTAAGGCAAATGTAAACTGGGCTACCAACTTAATGTTGAACTGCAAACTCCAAATGTTTGGAAAAACAACTTCAGAAGATTAAAACTATTTTAACTAACAGAGAATTGCCTTGGTCTCAAGTTGTTTGTCCAAGGCCTGCCTTGTCAACAAGTTTTCAAATAAATCCATCTGTCAAAATATTTCAAAGCAGTCTCAATTGTAATTGAAGTCTCACCTGAATTCCACAAACAAAGCAAAAAAAAAGCAAAATAAAGTTTCACCAGTTGAATGACAAGCTACTAAAGAACTGAGGGATTTGAGGGATATTGACATTAAACCTTCTGATAAAGGCAGCAACACGGTATTGTAACCATGTGACTTGTTAAAAAGAAAGTGCTGAGACAGTTGAATAACAAATCATATTCTTTCCTTGCCATTGATACCTTGAGAACACAGGTGTGTGGGATTTGGTGTGAATGTGATAATGAAAAGGTCAGACTTGGAAGTGAAAGAAATGATGGTACTGGATTGTTACTTGACAAGATAGCTAGGTGGATCTTCAATGAAAAATATTGTAAGACTAGAATTCCACGTTAGTCATTCAACCCACTTTATTGTGACATGTTTTCTTTTCTGTAAGGTAATTTAAATAGCTATTTCTTATAATGTCTACCTTTATTTTGCATTACTTTGATTGAGAATATAAATATATATTTAACAGGCTTGGGCTATGATAGACCTGTTCCTCTCACATGCTTAGGAGTCTTATGGCAGCACGTTTTTTGTAATTTAGGACTGAACAAAAACTCCCAGAACCCACTGTGGGTAGAACACAGTTTCTCTCATACATACAGCCTCTTCATTTACAGAGACCTGAACTGGCTATGACCAGTGCGGACTGTACCAGCATGGACTAAGGGAAAAAGTGTTGTAGAACACACCAAGTCGTCAGCTCAGGAATGGGATGGAATCAACTCTTGAGTTCCTGATGGGGCTCTCTCTCTATATATATCAAACTAGTTATATACTCACCCTCATAGTTATATAAACATATCTGCCTAGGTGCTGTGATTCTCTCTCTCTATATATATATATTATTTACATTTGGGTCCAAATAATGAATGTTCCCACTAAATAAGGACAATAAAGGTGTGTGTGTGTGTGTGTGTTTATGTACTTACCGTATATATATAATATATATATATATATATATATATATATATATATTATAAATACACACACACACACACACACACACAACCCTTTAATGTCCTTATTTAGTTGGAACACTCATTATTTGGATGCAAATACCTTTGTCTCTCTTTTCTATGAGATCAGAAGTTTTGGAGTGTATAAGTGAATCACAGTGCTCCAGATCAATCAAACAAACAATAAAGTAGGTTTAAATTGTAGTAAATATGTTTATATATTCATTTTTGTACATAGAATGCTATATTCGTATTCCAAATGACTTTCCAAACCATATGAATAGCTATTAACTTTACTAAAAAGTCTTTTAAAAGCTTCCAATAATGCCCCGCCCGTAGCCACACCTTCAGCCACTCCTTGAAAAGAGTGTCTGTTTTTGGTTATTTTCGCTGTGGAATAACGTGGAAACTCTTTAAGACTCAGTTCAAACATGCAGTATATCAAATAAACTTCAAAGGAAAGATGGAAAATGTCTAAACTTGAATTTGTTAATGCAAAATATTGTTTTTTTATTTTTCATATCAGATTATTGTTACCAGATGAAGATATGCTTATGTCAAAATTAGATAATCACTAAGGTCATGCTGAGATATTACATTCCCTGTAAAAAAAACAAAAAAACAAATATATATATATATATATATATATATATATATATATATATATATTTGTTTGTGTGTGTGTGTGTTTATCTATTATCACTTTAGATTTACTCTTCGATCTGCAGGGATATGTTCTGGCTACACAACTACACACATTGGGTTATTTTTATACATTTTTTTATCTCCAAAACATTATTCTTAAATTTATGATTGATTTACAGATAATTTAGCATTGCCAAGTGTACAATTTTGACCTGCATAGTTCAGAATGTGGACTCTCTGTTCAAGCAAGAAATTAAGGTTTTACTGGATATTTGCATAGCTTTCTAGACCATTATTTTAGTCAGAAACATCTGACAACTTTACTCACTTACACTGTTTTCTAGGTCTTATCCTGTTCCTCAGGCAAGCCTGCCTGAGATCATTGAGATTGCAGTTGGGATTATTAAAGTTTTAAAAATCTTAAATTATCTTGCTTATTAATGGAGCAGTAAAATCCCACAATTTAAGGGGTCTTTATTTTGTATTGACAATTATGATATGGAATTCACTGCCTGAAGAAGTGGTTCTAGCAAATACATTAGATTACTTTAAAAGCGGCCTGGATACTTTTTTAATGAGCCGGATAATAATAAATTAATATTTATTTAGTGCTTGTTGATCCAAGGAGAATTCTAATTTCCATTTGGCTTCAAGAAGGATTTTTTACCTCACCGAAACCAGAATTCAAAATTGCTGAAGGGGTTTTTGTTTGCCTTCTTTTGGAACAACAGCAGTAAACATAGGATAGGAAAAGGGTTGAACTGATGGACACAAGTCATTTTTCAACCTAAACTACTATGTAACTATTTATTTCCTCTGTATATATTGCTCTAAAAGATGATAAATGTAAAGATGTTAATGCAAAACCATTTACTGTTGTTTATATGTTTATGTGTTTTATGCCAATAGCATGGATAGGTGACAGTATGAGCTGGATTATAACCCGACACAAAGCAATGAGGGCACTTTCATGGGCACTCCTGGTGAACCGTTCAGGCACATATAAGTCTGTTTGTGCTTGTGTCTGATGCTACTCTCTGCCCCCTTCATAGGTCACTACAGACCTCAGGGAAAGAGTAAAAAAGCCATAATCTAAGAGCTCTTTTGTGAAAGTCTTCACAGAGGCCTGAAAAGGTTGGGCCAGGAGTAGATTCCATCAGAATACAATTGTAGGACTGTTCTACTCTTTTAATGTAAATGTTATGATCAAATAAATATGACAATCTGTATTTGATTATAAAATGCAAATTCAGACATGCTACCGTATATATGCTGAATATATCAGCTATCTAATTGTCTGTGAAGCTATCATGAATCAGCGATTGTATCAACCTCTTTTTGTCCCTGCCAATGATTTATACTGCACTGATATATTAGGCTATAATTAATTCATATTCACAGAATAATAAGTCACACTAGATAATAGAGGCCGATGACAGTTCCTAATGATGTCCCTATTTAAAATTAATTCTAAAACAAACTTGATGGTCTATGCAACAAGGATAATATAGGTGTCCTTTTAATCCGTGATAATGTATCAAAATAAAAGACTCCACTTGTATAAAACCATGGGAATGTGTGAATGGGAATTAGGGAGTTTAGTTTCAAGAACAACCTGTCATGTAAACATCAAATTTGTTTTTACTTTTCTTTGGTGCTTTCATAAAAACACCAAAGTAAAAATTTACAAGGTATTTTCCGTTTTATAACCTGGCCAAGCCGCTGGCAAAGATTAAGAGGCTTGTGATGCTCTGGGACTATACACCTATGCTGTGATGCATTGCTCACCTGCCAGTGTGTGAGAATGCTCCTCTGAATTATGTACAACAGTTAGAACTACTGGGAACACATATAAATTAATTCTCAAAGCCGCACCACTGTGTACACATACCCAGTTTTAGGAGACAGCAGGAGATTATTTGGGTAAAATGTACATACAAAAAAAAAAAAAAATTACTATTTTATATATATGTTTAAACCAAGGGGGAGACAACATGGGTGTGAGGAACATAACTTGTCCCATGGCACACAATTATATTTTTTCTACTTTAGTCACTGGTGTGTGAAAAAGGTGCTTGCGTATGAGATCTTGAATGACATACTATAATCCAACCCAAATAATTAGATGCCATTATGTGTATTTAGCTAGAGGGTTCATTTTAGATATTAACCTCAACCATAAAATATTAGGTTGAGCTTGGATTTCGGTCTACATTAAGCGATCTTCACTCAAACTCTGAATCACCCAACAGATTGACAAGTTGGATGTATTTATTGCTTGAGATTAACCACTCGGCAGATCTATATGGGCTTTATTCATGTAATTTCCGTGCTAGTTATTGAGTGCACACCCTAACCCTAAGAGTTAGCACAACCCAGTTGAACTGAATAAAGGCAAATTCTCAATTCTAATGTATTGCTGTCATAGGCAGCAGTAATTTCTTAACAATGTAAGTCGAACACTCTTAACAAATCAATCCCAAAGGATGTACTCTAAGAGCTCTTATGGAAAGTCTTCCCAGAGGACTGAAAGTTTGGGCAGTGAGGAGATTCCATCAGTATAAAATTGTAGGTTATTCTACTCTTTTAATGTAAATGTTATAATCAAATAGGAAATTATGTACAGGAATATAAAATGAAGTTTCAGACATACTACAATTTAGTTGCTGAACTATTGCCAAGTGGCTGTTTATTAATACCGGAGTTGACTTCTTACCATGTCTCTGTCTGGCTCGCTCTATACTGATGCATTACCATGTGTGTGCGGCTATCTCTATACTGATGGGAGTGATGCAGTGTCACATCTGTGTCTGGGTTTCTCTATAATGATGCATTACCATGTCTGTGTCTGGTTCTTGCTATACTGATGGGAACTATGTATTACCATGTCGTTGTCTGTCTCTCTCTATACTGATGCATTACCATGTGTGTTTCTGGCTATCTCTATACTGACAGTAGCTATGCATTACCACTCAGATTGCCCTCACAGGACTTGAGCCAGCATAGTTGGTGGATATATTGATGTACACCAGCATCCAGATTGCACTTGACTTGATCCAGCACCCAGAACTTACCCCAGTGCTCAGATTGCCCGCACAGGATTTGACCCTGCACCCATATTGCTCTCACAAAACCTGACCCAGCACCCATATTGCACTTACAAGATTTGACCCAGGACCCATATTTCAATTTGACCCAGCACCCAGGACTGTATTTTTCTCATATCTGTAGTCTCACTCTCTCCATCTCATTTCTTTAGTGTGTCTGTCTCTCTCTCTCATTCTGTAGTGTCTTGCTCTCATTTCTGTTCTATAAAACAAAACAATCAGAGAAGCACACCAAAAAGGAAAGACTAAATAGTATAAATGGTATTATTAAGGTGCATCACCCCAAGAGGAGTCCACACAACACCCCTAACGATAGTATGTACAAAAAAGAGGTAGGGGGAGCACACAACAGCAAAAACAATGTACTTACAAAAATACAAAACTTTATTAGAATACAATATAGAAAAAGAAATAAATCCACTACAAAAATTAAATAGCACAAGTCAGCAAGAACAGTAAATACTTACAAACAGATGCAAGCAATAAATCGCACAGGTAAACAGTAATATTCAAAAGCAAAGAGAGGGACAGGAGGGACACACTGCGCAGAAAAAAAGGAGGTCACCAACGTTTCGGCTGAATAGCCTTTATCAAGGGGACCACCATGTGCTTTTTATGTAGTGCCAATTCATACATATTTACAAATCAACCATCTGAGTTATATAGTTATAATTGTATCAATACAATAATAAATTGTAAAATATGACAAGCAAAATAATGCTCAGTTGCAATATGAAGAAAATGAAAAAAGATGTTTTGCTGACAAGCAGTGTAACACAATAGGCAATCTCAAAAATAATATACAGTGACTATCCACCTAAATATCCAGACCCAATATAAACCAGCACAGCTGTTCCCACACTTTCTTGTACAAAAAAAATATGCAAAATTTTAACATTATAAAAAAATCTCCAGCATTATCATAAAATATTAAATATAAAAATATTTGTACTTGTCTTTTAACCCCTTTGTGACGTTAGGACGTACTATGCCGTCCTAATTTTAAGTGCCTAAAAGTCATAGTACGTCCTTTGTTAAACAGCTCATCGCGGCTCCCCGCGATGAGCTGTTCTCGGATCCCGCTGCAGGCACTTGCAGCGGGATCCCACCTGTCATCTGAGGCCACTTTGAGTGGCCTCAGTCTGACAGGGAAAATGTAGCCGGTGCTCAAAGCGAGCACCGGCTACATTTCTCTAAATCGCGCCGTGCCCGAACTTCCGGGTTCGGGCACGCCTCCGTGACGTCACACGTGACATCCGGAGTTCTCGCGATATTTTGGCAGGGACCCACAGGGTCTATTAAGACCCTGATCGGGTCTCTGCCATAGTGTTCCTGGCTACCGATCACCTTGTGATCGGTGGCCAGGCACAATTTATGACGTTTTGGTGCTTGCGTCGTTTGGGACGCAAGCACCTTGCGTCATGAAGGGGTTAAACTGAACCAGTTTTCATAGTGCAGGAGCAGTTGTGCCCAGGGAGAGTTTTTTTTTCTTAAAACAGGTCCTCACCAACATTAAACAAAGTACTATTTTAAGTTAATCCCAATAAAGATGTTCTTTTTTTATGCTAGCCACTTTCGAGAACCTCATTTCTGAATTCATACACTAGGTACTAAGTTATTGTCTCATATATATATATATATACATACACACACACACACACACACACACACACACACACACACATTTGGAGCTATTCAAAAAAAAATGCTAAATATTCAAAGGTTTAACTATTCATTATGCAGGGCAAATTGAGATTTTCTAGCTGGAGAGACTCACCAGGTTTATCTCTGACCAATGCATAATTAACTCTCTGAGATAAAATATTATTTTCCCCGGAACTCACTTTTAGTGGAAAGATCCCCCTGTCTTTACATATTCAGACTAATAACAGAACTTTGGGGCATGTACCTCCAGAGTCTTCCACTGACTCCCCAGGTCCAGATTACTATAATCCATTGGTCAGATATTGACGTCCTGTCCTCAATATGAGCATCATCTTGGTTTAAAATCATATGTTCTGACTATGTTCTAATCTACATGATATTTAAAATGCCATGTTACTAGCTTCTTGCTGATTTGCGATTTTCATATGTCTAGAGAACTTTTTACGTGTACCTTGTTTCTTTTATCACTCAGCGCATATTGGAGCTTTATTTGGTTATCCTTGCACAGGATTTACACCTTGTCCTCTCTGATGTGTGATTTGCATGCCGCATTTTTTTTTTCAGTGCATGGTATACTTATGCATGTGATTCATTACATTCACCACATGACAGGTATACGTTCTATGCTACATTGGGTTATTTGGTGGTTGGCCTTTGTTAATATATTCATTGAACATAAATGCAAACAATATGCTTCAATTCACTTGACCTCTCACCTCTTATTCCAATAACAGGGTCATAGTGCACATGTTACATTGCATTAATTTGATCAATCTATATGATCTTCATGCTCTACAAGAACCAAACTCTATGACTCTTTGACTTATCTGCCACGCATGCCCCATCATACTTTTTGCCCATATTATTTATACAAGTTTCACAAAAAAATGTCATTTTATCCCTTCTATTAATGTAACTCACTGATTTAACAGATTCTGCAGTTAACAATCTGTTTGATTTTAGCAGCTTCCAAAAATAAGCTTCCATTTAGCAAAGTGTTTCGACCCCATTTTATCTCATCAGTACTTTTTTCAAATGAATTTTGTAATATAAAAATATTGAAAATTTAAGCACAGCGCATTAATCTTTTAACTTTAATTAATATAATTAACATAAAACATCAAGAGATATTTTTATTAAGATGGCTATGAAACAAAAACTATAAATCCCTTTATTGCTAAGTACTTTTGAAAAGAATTGAAGACTCCTCTATAGAAATGTTTTGAGTGGCTTTGATCTTACTTCTGTTTCTAACTTCCTATAATTACTCCAGCTTAACAAGCTTCAACAGAAGTGAATGGGGGGAAAAAAAACAGCAAATCCTTTTGTTACGGTGATAGACCTTAGTGACTGCAATGACGGAATGTTCTTTAATTGGTAGCCTTTTACATACATCCAAATGACAACATTCCATACCAAAATTAAATGAAATATTTTGTCAAACATGAAACCATAACTCGAGAGGAAAAAAGACAATCCGTGTGGTTTGCTGAAAAGCTTGATCCTATTTTTGTGAATACTCATTTAACTGACTGGGTGAAAGCTGAGGAAGTTTTGGCTGAATTTTGGATAAAAGATGACAGCCAACGGTTTCAGGTTGCACAAAAGCAGACAGAAGGACTTAACCAACAAAGCCTGCTCAAGGATATTGAGTTTCAAAAAGAGTAACCTTCATAACAGTGAGACACACCCTGAACGTAAGGACTATTTCTGGTTGTATTAAATTCAACACATTAGTATGTGTTTACAAATAACACCCATACAATGCTCAAATAACTGATAAAAGACTCAGTTGTCTCACATTAAGCCCTGTCCGTATGGCAAGCATATATCGAAATCTCTAGACCTGCAAATGCAAAACTATCTTGGGATTCATCAATGACAGGATGTAGGAAAACAAAAATCATGTCCCTCCTGTTGTTTGAGAACCTAGACAGGGTGCCTGCCACATGCTCAATACAACAAAGGGGACAAAAATGACAGCACAAAAGGAAAAAAAAGAAGCTACGTTAACCTTTTCCATCATGTTACGATCGTTAATGATAATATTTGCATCACAGGGTTATGAATAATAGTTAAAAAAAAAACCTGTGAATTATCTTCAAAAACAGATGGTTACATGAGCATTTTTAAGGGGTATTGTTAAGGAAAATAAATAATCTCATATACATTTTTAACATTTTTGTTTAACGCTTAATAAAATAAAATACAAATGTTAGCAATGTATTGTAGAAATAGCTTGATATTCTAGTCAGAAGAAGAATTGGTTTCTCAGAAAAGAAAATTCAAATGTGGGGATAAGAACTACAAAAATCATATGTTAAAGTGGCATTTCCACCCAGCTTATTTGTTTACATCTTATACATGTGTCTACTATATATATATATATATATATATATATATATGACATGCCATTATTTTTAATGCAAAGCAATTTGAATTTCTCATGTATTTTTACATTGAAAATAATTTCAATAAGGAGGGCTTGGAGAGATAGGCAGGGCTGTTGCTGTAGCAACTGCAGCAAAGTTATTACCCTTTACTTGCAGTATTGAGGAGATAGGAAGAATTGAAAAATCACTTTCGGTGTAACTGCCCCTTTAAGACATAGTTTTAGCATGACAGAGATTCTGCAATATGTTATGGCTTTCTTATATCTTGAGCTACTTACAGTAGGTTAGCAGGATAGAAACTAATCCTCTTTTTTTTCCAGCCATAATGTTTTACCAATTCCATTTTTTCATATTGTGCAACTCAGAAACCTAAAAAAAAAGGTAAAGTCTGGATAATTAATTATGCAGGTCATTTAACACAAGACAAATTTTGATGAATTCCTCTGTCTGGCTTTGGTTAAGGATTCTGACTTTTGCTGACAACCATTATCCTTACTTAAGGTAATCAATTTTAAACATCCGTAGCTCCCATCCTTCATCAGGCAGTACATCAAAATATGTGAGCTCCAAATAAAAATAACCTTTAAATATAGACAAACTGACCAGAGACATTACTGATAAAAAAGATGATGTTTTATTATCATTTTGTGTTTCAGAAGCGTGGTATGTAAATAGTTTCAGAGTATTTTTTCAGAAAATACTTTTAGCATTGATTGTGATGAAACTGAATGACAAAACCCATGTAATGCAGTTGGGTAGAGCAAAGAACTAATGGAGTGATGAAGCAAATTTCGCTTAATGAATCAGGAAGCTTAAGTTGTTTATAGACAGATCAATCATTTTGGTTGTATTAGAAGCCCAGATGGCAGTAAAAGCTGGAAAAAACACACAATTCAAAGTATAATGTGGTAAGAAATCATATAAAACTTTCAGTCCAAACATTTCTTATCAGTGGAAGAGCTTTTCTTAACGAAATAATGGTGCAATATTGCATGAGTCGTCTATAGCTTACAAAACGTTGGTATAAATGCATTTGGGTCTATTCAATAATAAGAGAAATTGAGATTAGAATTTTAAACTTAAGGCCAAAGTAGCTAAACTGGATCCATTCTCCCATTCAGCTGTATTGGAGAATTACTCCAACTCGTCTACATTGGCCGAAAGTTTGAAATTTCAGTCTCAGTCTCTTTATTGAGCAGACCCTATAGAAATATATGGAAACAGTATAGTTTCTGTTTTTTTAAGTACACATTCTTATTCATAAATATCAATGTTTATAACCTTCAATTCTTTGCATTTTATACTGAGCATATGATTTTTTTTTTTAATAATAAATTGCAACTGCGCCAATATTGTGATGTGAATCTATATATTAATATATACTATTCAAATAATAAATATACATACGTATAATATATTATATATTTTTTGTAAATAGAAATTTATTTACGGTATTTTTGGATTACCAAGAAGATATATAATTTTTTCAATTATGTTATCTATAGAAGAAGCTTCTGGAACCCAGCACTTCAATATATCTCCTTGTCAGCTAGCTGCATTAGTTAGTGCCACATTTTTCCATTCTTATTTATTTGCAATATATTCACACAAAACTGTGACCATACATAAAAAATAAGGTTTTGTTTACTTTGTATTGTAACAAGAGTATTCTCTGGCATTAAATCTATATCTTCTTTTCCTAACCGTAATCTATGAATATTTTAACACATGTGTACTCAGTGGGGTGTATTATCATACTGATATAAATAGAATTAATGAGCAGTCAACCTGCCACATGTCAAGACATATGACGGGGCAGCTAGAGCATGAGACTATTTTTTTCTGGTTCACATTAAAGTTTTTTTTACGACGTTTGATAATTTCCAAGCTGCAGCCCAGCTATTGTTCCATCCTGGAGAACTGCTCTTTTCTAGACCAATTAACTCAATTTTAATATAAAGTAACACAAAAAAATATGAATTAGAAAGAACCAAGAATTTAAATATTTAATTCCAGTACAAGAGACTTTTCATACAGCAGAGGTAGCTACAGGATCTCAGTGTGCCAGTATAAAATAGTTTGTCATGCATAGTGGGAGGGTAAGTTGCTATTCTTTTATGTACCATTTTACTCTGGTGGCTAATTTCTTCTACCCTTATATTCAACCTTAATATAGATAATTTTGAACTTTGCTTATGGTAATGAGAATTGTAGTCTCAAAAGCAGGCCAAAGTTCACAACCCTCAGACACAAGGAAGTCATGGTCATCACAATAGTTATTAAAGGTTCTTAACCATTTGACTGGTTTACATACAACTCTATGGAAGAACCATGTCTCTCACCCTAAACAAAATTAGTCTTGTTCCTGAATTGGTTTGTCTACAATTATTTGTCAAACCCTTTGATACAGTGTAGTGCTTTTAGGTACCAAAAAAACAATATTTTAGAAAATGATAGTAACATAAGAGATGCATTCATTCTCCAACATAAAACAACATTTTGACTAAAGGGTTGATACACCGATATGTCCTGAACTGGTTTCGGGTTGGATACTTTAGCCACATTTCACAAATCACTGAAATGCGGCTACTCAATATCCATGAATGTGGGTCAGGATCGGCAATGCAGACCTTTCACAAACCGAAGAATCAGCGGCATTCAGATCAGGACATTTTCACAATGAAAACCATAGATTTTCACCTACCCAACGTGCACCGATGATCGTACAACGTGCACCGATGATCCCCGAACATGATCAAAATTCAGGTAACACAGCTACAATAGAATGAAATGTAAATATCCCAGGTTGCTTATGGACGTATCTTTAAAAGAAAATTCAGCCTAGGTAAGTGGAATTACTATGTGCATAAGAGAATGCCTCAGTGGTTTTAGTGATGGCAGGGCTGCCATCAGAAATTGTGGGGCTCTTTTCAGAACAAATGGTGTGGCCCCACCCCTCTCATTCCATTTCCTTTCATTATTGCCCCAGCACCCACAATGCACACCCATGACTTACCCCAGCCAGCACCCACTTTGCATTCACAGGACATGCTTCAGCATTCACATTGTATACAGAGAAAATGGACCATCATCCACAATGCACACAGACTTACCAGCACGGCAAGACATGCCCCATCACCCACATTGCACACCCATGACTTATCCAGGCACCCCTAGACATGTCCCATCACCCACATTGCATAGTCAGGACTTACCCCAGCACCCCAGGTGATCCCCACTACACCAGCACCTGCCCTTTCATCCATATTGCAAACCAAGGACTTTCCCCAGCACATGTCCCATCACCACACTGCATTCCTAGGACATGGCCAATCACCACACTACACTCTCAGGACTTACCATAGAACCTCAGGCCATGCCCCATCACCAAATTGCACTGCCAAGGATTACCTCAGCCAGCACCCACAGCTCCCTGGTGTCTTGTGGCAGGCTGGTTGTTTCCCATGCTGCCTCATGCGCTCCCCAGCACCCTGACCTAATCCCACCCCACTATACTCAAGTCCTCAATCATATGACTTCCACCATATTTTAAAGAGACACTACTATAGAACATCTGTGTTCTTTTATTCAACCTTAAGCATAGACTAAATGATGGTAAAATAGCTTTTTCAGCAATATAGGTGTCAAATTTCATTTTTTTTCTATTGCATTCAATGTAAATATAAGGAAATACCATCATTCATTGACATATAAGTTGCAATATCTTATTGTTTTTGAAAATAGGTGTCATTAACTCAATGGATCGTTTTGGTGATAAGACTATTTTTTACAGCAAGATTTCAATTGTCTTTTCTTCATAGAATAAAAGAGGTCAATAGGCCTGAACACAAGTAAATAGTATGTAACAGATTTTCACATAACCGTCAGTATCTCTGCTTCATTGGCCTTGTTTCACCATGAAAGACCTCAGGATCATAAGTAAACGTAGACAGAACTTTGCTAACCTGGATCTAAATGATTTCCCACAACAAGCTCTTTTAGGAGACAGTGTCATATAGGGAAGTATTTTATTTAGCATTGCAACATTAACAGAACATTTACCTTGTCAGATACAACAGCTCTTGTCAACATGAACTTCTCCAAGGGGCAATGGAGTTCCCTGTAATACCTATATGATGTAAAGTTTTAAAAGGAACTCTGAACATATTGATGAACTAATAAACTGAAGAAACCCCAATGCTTTGTAAACAATGTATACAAAAAACAAAAACTGTCTGCACTTCTCACCCTAATAAAGTTGGCAACAAATATATAAATATAAATGAGAGGTTTTGGTTATATGAATTGGCCAAAGCATAATTAATCTCACCCGCCACGTCAAGGCACACTCTCAATAGGGCGAGAACCTACTCTCACCTCCTATCTAGTGGGCACACAAGGCAGTTTATACTGCTACCAAAACCTTTTAAATGTGTTGGAAGAGGTGCAATTAAACCTCCTCCCAATTAACCCTTTAACAGCAACCTGCAACCAGACAATGACGAGCCAACAACCTTCTCATCCCTTTATTAGGGTGAGAAGCGCAGACAGTTTTTGTTTTTTTGTATACATTGTACAGCCAATCACACTGTATTTGCAGCATTCTCACACCTGTTTGGTAAGAATCATTTTATATATTTATATTATTTGAGCATGTGACTAGCTTAGCGCACTGACATTTTTCTTTTCCCTGCTTTGTAAAGAAGGACTAAATACACTGTATGGACAAAAGTATTGGGACACCTGATCATTGCACCAACAGACACTTTTATAACATTGTATTCTTAACACATAGACATTTCTATGTATTTCGTTTCTCCTCTACAGCTATAATTTTGCCCATTCATCCATTGGGCATTTGTGAGGTCAGCCACTGATGTCGGACGAGAAGGTCTAGCTCGTGATCTCCATTCCAGTTCATCCTTAAGGTGTTCAATGAGGTTTAGGTCAGGGCTCTATGTGGGCCAGTCAAGTTCTTCCACCCCAAATTTATGGTTGTCTTATGGACATTGCTTTGTGCACACAGTTATACTGGAATAGAAAAGGGCCTTCCTCAAACTGTTCTCACAAAGTTGGCAGCATACCAGTGTCCAAAATGTATTTGTATTTGTTAACCTGGCTAAACAATAGCAATCACACAGCATTAACCCTGATACCTGAGCCTGTAAACACTATGCTCCTACCCAGAATTCAGTGGTGAAAAAAACATGTTTGCTGTTTAAACTTACAATGCAGTAAGTCATACCATTTAACATAGACAAAGGATTTCTGTCACAAATGTGCACCCAAACTTTAAAATTGGCCACATGCATGACTTAAACAGTGTTTGTTCTAAGAAACAAGTTAAAATAGATTCTACTGAGTTACAAGAGAGACAATCACTGGAGCTCACAGCACATGGGCAGTTAAAAATGGCTGCAAAAACAAACAAAGGTTGCTAACTAAACCTACACATATTTGCTAAAAACCTGTACACTTACAGTAGATAGGCATAATCACAATTAGGTTTAAGAGAAAAAATGTAAAAGTACAAACACTTCAATCTTCCCCTAATGTAAACAATACTTTAAAACTGCGCAGAAACAAAGTTAAATAGCTATAAATGCTACCAATTGCAACACAATATATTCTGTCAGTCACAATTCATAACATATCTATTGAATGGAGGAAAACCAGTCAACAAAACAAATACATATAACTCCACAAAATGTATCCTATGTAATAAAAACTACTAGTTCTTAGAATGGGCAGCAATATGGTAGTTATCACAAACATTTATTGTTCTATCTTCTATTTCGTGGTCGCCATTATGTGGTGTATAACCAAACTGTATGAATTAGGTACACATACACATAAAAACTCTGGTCCGTCTACTTTAACAAACAAAGGAAAGAGTGTATTTCAAAGAAGAAAAACTACCACAACTAGAGGACATATTATGAAATTAGAGGGGCAATAATTGAAAAGTGATATTAGGAAGTATTACTTTACTGAGAGGGTAGTGGATGTATGGAATAGCCTTCCAGCGGAAGTGGTAGAGGTAAACACAGTCAAGGATTTTAAGCATGCGTGAGATAGGCACAAGGCTATCCTAGATATAAGATATGGAACGGGGGACTAATAAAAGTATTTAGAAAATTGGGCAGACTGGATGGACAGAATTTTTCTTATCTGCCGACACAATCTATGTTTCTATGTTTAAGTAAAAATCATCAGATCTCACCCACACTTCACCATGATAAAACCTGAAAAAGAGAGAGAAGTGAGAGGTAGGGGGAGTGGTGGTCTCTTCCTAACTTGTAAAGGTATTGAATTACCATTTACCATGTCAAAGGGTAAAGCTTATCCCCCTGTAAGAAAGGTTTACATGAGCTTGGTCACATGACCCCTGGTCACCATTAGTTTGATGACAGAATATTACTACAATGCAGTCAGGCAGATAACACTCTCCTGACGTCCACTAAACTAAAATTTACCCATCAGCCAAAAAGTGAAGACTCCACAGAACATGTTGCAGAGTCGAGTGGCGGCTTGCTTTACACCAATCGATCCAACCCTTGGCATTGTACTTGGTGATGTGAGGCTTGCATGCAGCTGCTCGGCCATGGAAACTAATTCCATGAATGAATCCCGTCACACAGTTTTTGTGCTGGTATTAATGCCAGTAGAAGCTTGGTACTCTTCAGCTATGGAATCAGCAGCGCATTTGTCGACTTTTATGCATCATGCAACTCAGCACTCAGTGACCCCCCTTCACGTAGTCTTCTACTTCGTAACTAATTTTCCAGAATGCATTTACTGTCCAATAATACCACTTACAGTTGACCATGGAACATCTAGCAGGGATGAAATTTCACAAACTGACTTATTGCAAAGTTGGCATCCTATCACAGTACCACGCTTGAATTCATGAAACTCTTCAGAATGACCCATTTTTTTCATAAATGTTTGTTAATGCAGACTGCTTGGCAAGGTGCTTGATTTTATACACCTGTGACAATGGGTTTGATTGAAACACCTGAATTCAATAATTAAGCGGTGTGTCCCCGTACATTTATCCATTTAGTGTATATCGCCAGGGATAGCCCACCAATAGTTAACAGTGAACCAATCACATCCCCCCAATTACAGGAAAAAACTCTAGAAAATACACACCCAATACTTCTGGAAAGGAAAGGGAAATTCTAAGGGGTTACATGTAATGAAAATCACATTTGTGAAGTGCTAGTCCAAAAATTTGTTCCAAAACAACTTAGATTGTGCTTAAATATTAAGGTATAATAAAAATGTCATGGTAGTTTTACTTTAATAGTTTTAAAAATAACACTGTTTGTTTATGTAGTAACAGAAGATTTAGTTTATTACACATTTTTCCTAAAACTAAAAATCATTGCATTTATTTAATTCTCTTAAGTTCCCCAAAAAAAATAAATCCTTTCAAATCCTCGGATGCACTTGAAGACCATAAATCACATGATTTCACTTGCAATGACAGTACTGTAGAGATAATGTATGTTCCTACTTTCCCGTCAAGAATGTTATTTGGTCCAGAAATCTGTGCCAACTCAGTGGTAGTAAAAGTATAATCTCACATTTTCCAGACATCTAAAAATTATTTGAAATAGGTCTAGGTCAATATGACTTTTTTTTTTTTTTTTTTAAGAAAAAAAAGTTATTGTAGGTGATAAGAAAGAAAATTAGAATCTATAAACAGAGATATTTTTATTACATTTATATGTGAAGTGTTTTACTCAGAATATACGAGACAGCTCTCATTTGTAAATATCTTTTAAATACACGTATAAAAATATACACATTAACGTGTCTGTCAGTGCTTAATAATAAAAGTATTCTGTCAACCTCAAACATTGCTTACCCTATGAATGCCGAGAATAACATTTGATATAAACTGATCTATACATTGTGTTAGTAGAATTACAAGTAAATGCAAAAATTAAGAAGAAAATGTGTCAGTAGGTGTCTTCTGCTTATGACATCACCGTTTGTTCTTTTGGGCATGCAATGCCTTGCCTCTATATATTTTTGTACTATTTCTAACTTACATTTAGGTTTTTTTGCACCCAAACTTTGTACTTTTTGTATTATTTTTAATTTTTTTTTGCATGCTATTTTTATTTTTTCAATATTGCAGTGTGATTTCTTTTATGTAGTGTATAACTTTGTTCTGTCTTTTTTCTTTTGGGTTCTTGTGGGCCCATTCCTTGATGTGTATGATTGGGATGGGATTGGTGGCATAACTTTCATTCTGTATTGCAATTTGGTACATATTACTCTACGTACATTTCTTTATGGATATACCGTATTTGCTCGATTATAAGACGAGGTTTTTTTCAGAGCAAATGCTCTGAAAAATCCCCCTCGTCTTATAATCGAGGTCTCTTATAATCTGACCTCAAATTGAGGTCAGATTATAAGACATGGATCCAGGTCCCCAGCAGAGCTGCAGGGGACCTGGATCCCCCTCTCTAGCAGCAGGGGATGTCTGCGCAACGAGCGCAGACTCCCCTGCTTCCGCCCGGCACGACCGCCGGGGCTTCTGTGAAGAAGCCGAGTACTTCCGCTTTCGTCACAGAAGTCCCGGCGAGCGTGCCGGGCGGCAGCAGGGGAGGTCTGCGCTCATCGCGCAGACTTCCTCTGCTGCCCCACTAGGCACCAGGGACAATCGGGCAGCTGGGGGATGTCTGCACTATACATGCAGATATCCTCCATGCTGCCCGACACGGCAGACTATTATGACGGACAGCTGTCCGTCATAATAGACTGCCGCGTCGGGCATCATGGAGGATATCTGCACGTATCGTGCAGACATCCCCCGGCTGCCCCCACTAGCCACCAGGGATCAAGGTAAGGGGAAGGGAGGGAGGGGGGCAGAGAGACAGGGGGAGGGAGGGGGACAGAGAGACAGGGGGGACAGAGAGACAGGGGGAGGGAGGGGGACAGAGAGACAGGGGGGACAGAGAGACAGGGGGGACAGAGAGACAGGGGGAGGGAGGGGGACAGAGAGACAGGGGGGACAGAGAGACAGGGGGAGGGAGGGGGGCAGAGACAGAGTCAAGGGGAGGGAGGGGGTTAAGAGACAGAGACAAGGGGAGGGAAGGGGTTAAGAGACAGACAAGGGGAGGGAAGGGGTTAAGAGACAGAGACAAGGGGAGTGAGGGGGTTAAGAGACAGAGACAAGGGGAGTGAGGGGATTAAGAGACAGACAAGGGGAGGGGGGAGAGAGAGAAAAATGGGGGCAAGGGAAAGAGAAAGGCAGCATTGGCACATAAAAAGAAATAAAAACTAGAAATACATTTTTTGATATCATAATTTTTTATTAAAAAAGCAATTTACATGTGAATATATACAAGTTGAACTTTTTTCCTATAGGGTAGTCTTATATTCAGGCTTTTAGTTTTTTTCCTAAAGGAATATCCAAAGTTTGGGGGGTCGTCTTAAAATCAGGGTCGTCTTATAATCGAGCAAATACGGTACTATGTGTTTGATCCTGCATTAGCAAGATCTCTGCCGTTACTTTTGTAAAATGACATGTTAATTTTTCTGATTTATATTACTGTCTTTAACACTGACCAATTGAAGATTTGGCTGGTGTGGTGGCCATCTTGAAATTGCAACATGCCATTTCTGAGATACTTACTGTTAAAAAAAAAAAAAAAAGCTGAAGCCAGCAGCATTGTATCTGCATTCTGCTGGGCAAAGGAGGGAATGATGTAATATGTTGGTTATATCACAAATCTCTAATAAAAGTTACCAGCTAGGAAAATAATTATAGCTAATTCAATCTTCCCTACAGTGAGACATTACTACATAAACAGTTAAAATGGAAAAATATATATAAAAAATATATATATTACTTATATAGTTATTATTTATGAATTAGATATAATTATTCATAAAGTCCCTTTCGGTATCATGAGTGGCCCAATTAATATTGGAATTTTTCAGTCAGCTAATAAGTGCTTTGTATCAATGTGTGTATTCTAATTTGGCAAAAACAAGATCACAGAGATTATAAATGAGTTATGCATATGGAGATGTTATGGAACGTTTTAGAATTACAGTTTCAACTTCAAACCACAGACGATCATAAAAGTGCCACTTCCCTGACTGATGACCAGTGGGACAAATATATTCCCAAACAAAAAGAGAAAATGGTATACAAATTAAGAAAAATGTCCCAAAACTGTAATTCATTTGTAAGTATTTTCAAGTCCTATTGCTGCTTCATTCTCCTGCTGGTTATGTCTAACATAAAGAATTTATGGTCAAGGTTTGTGGTTGAAAACATCAGTGCACACAGCGAATAAGTAAATAAATAGGCGGTGGGAGGTGGAGGACTGAAGGTGAAAAGGAGGATGACTAACCTGAAAATAGAGGGAGCTAGGGGAGTGGCCTTTTCATACAACCATTGGCCACTCCCACAAATAATCCCTTTTATAAGGGAACTTTTAAGAATAAATAAAATTACAGCTAAATAAAGAAAACTTGTGGTGCACCTCTAAAGTACAATAAAGTGTAATATTTCACAAATTGTGTGCGCTCTTATGTTGAGGTAGGATCTCTCAATAAGGGAGAGAAAATAGCAACAAATATGAAGAGGATGGAAATAGGTATTAAAACAAATGACATTTGTACTTGCAGAATAAAACTGTGATATCTTATATAAAAGAAAGTAGCTGTCTGTATGCTTAGTCGGTCCAAGGGGGTCACAGTGAGATGCACTCCAGTATCAGGTAAGAGTAACTGCTGGCACAGAACATAGTCCAGGACATCCACTGCAAACTTTACTCCTCCTTGGATGATGTCAACATGCACAATGTGTTTTTCTAATCCTCCAGGTATTATACTTCACTATTTTATCCCAGTGAAATGTATAAAGGAGGTGCTCCAAATAGTTTCAAAAGTGCAGCTACCGGTCAGGCGGTGTACACCCCAAATGCACCACGTAAATAAGATAAATATTTACAATAGTGCAGCTACCGCTTGGGCATACGGACAGTAAAAGTGCCATTTCTTTCAATATTCTAAAAAATTCTATTTTTCTATGTGTGGTAACTCTTTACCGGAGAGAGAACCTTGATGTCTTTGCTGGATTGCTCCAACTACTGTAAAAACTTTATAAAATGCACCAGAATGTAAAGATATTTTCTCTCCCTTCTTTTTGTCTCCCTCATTGGAAGATCCTACCTCAACATAAAAGAGTACTCAATATGGGAAATATTGCCCTATATCACACTTTAGATGTGCCATGTTTTCGTTATTTAGTCACTACATTCATTTGAGTAAACTGGTGGAGTTTAACCCTGATTCGGCTGCACTATTTTGTGTATATTCACTAAAATTCGACTTTGGAGGTCAACTTTCATTTTGAGACAAAAAAGTCAAATTCGGCACCTGAGTTTGATTTAGAAAAAAAACACAGGCTTGAATCTTCCCCACTGAAAGTAATGGGAGGCGAAGCAATTTTTGAGACTTAGTCAAACTCGGGTGTCTTAAAAATAACTTTGATAATTTTGCCATCCAAAGTCAAACTCAGGTGCCGAATTTGACATAGACTCAAAATGCATGTCAACCTCCAAAGTTGATTTTTAGTGAATAGGCCCATTTGTATTTTGTTGCGAATTCGCTGATAAAAAGGTTTTTGGCACTTATCTGCACCTGTATTGTATTGTATGTATATACTACAAAAAACTTTCAGAATAAAAATTAGTTTTGAGTTCTACACTCAGAATCTGCATTTGGTTCATTAGTTGGTGTAAATGGATTTGTGTTATAAGTTTTCACATTTACAGCAATTACAGAATGTGGATAGTCAATATCTAGGAAATAATCAAACAATTCCAGACAGGAAAGCATTTAAGGCAGGGGAAACCCAGACAGTTTCACAAGGCTGGACAAATTTATCTTTAATTTAGAAGACAGCATGGATTTTTTTTTTGGAGAGTTCCTGGGATTTTAAAAAACCTCCATCTCTAGATGCAGTACAGTCAATTTTGCCTTAGAAAACATAGATTTTTGGCTACCCAATTGCTCCAATCACCCCCAAACATGATCGGAATTTGGGAAACAGATTTGAAATACTCACATGACAATTCTCCAGAATATTGTAAAGTAGAGAAGAATTGAAGTAAACATATTTTAAAGTCCAAATTATTTATATAAAATTAAAATATATTAATGTTATAAATTGTAATAGTATATTTACATTAATATTTACATTTGTAAATCTTAAAATAATATTAAATAATGTATTATGTTCAATAATTATTTTTTTAATGTATTTAATTTGAAAATATTTTTATTTTATTACACTTCAGGCAATTTCTGGAGAACTTTGGCTACAGCCAAAGTCCCCACATTGACTTCTATGGGAGGAATTTGGTTATATTCATTATAGCTGAGGATGTGCTGAACAGCTCTTTTGTCTACCGCTGATATAGTTGGTTAATTCATCTAACACATTACAATAAATCCAGTGAATACTGGAATAATCATTTGAAACCACATAAACTTACGCATCTAGACGAACAGTACTGGAGAGCTTTAGAACCTACAGACTTGGATCTAAGAGTAATGGGTTGAAATAAAAAACTCCTGTTAGGAGTGAAATAAACCCACCTTTCCATGGAGTGTTGTTCAGCTTGTTTTTTCTTATTAATTGGCACCCTGGGCGAGACCGTGCCCAATCACTTACCTTTGGAGTGTGAATCCTCACTATACTACATTAAGAGTAATGCCTAGTTGTGAGACCTGTAGACTTTGTATTACCTACAGGTTAATTTAAAATGTTCTGTAAAAAGAATTAGATTTTCAAATACCGTATTTGCTCGATTATAAGAAAAAAAAATCTGAAAACTACCCCTCGTCTTATAATCGAGGTCTTCTTATAATCTGACCTCAAATTGAGGTCAGATTATAAGACATGGATCAAGGTCCCCAGCAGAGCTGCAGGGGACCTGGATCCCCCTCTCTAATAGCAGGGGATGTCTGCGCGATGAGCGCAGACTCCCCTGCTTCCGCCCGGCACGACCGCCAGAGCTTCTGTGATGAAGCCGGGTACTTCCGCCTTCGTCACAGAAGTCCCGGCAAGCGTGCCGGGCGGCAGCAGGGGAGTCTGCGCTCGTCGCGCAGACGTCCTCTGCTGCCCCACTAGCCACCAGGGAGAATCGGGCAGCTGGGGGATGTCTGCACGATACGTGCAGATATCCTCCATGCTGCCCGACACGGCAGACTATTATGACGGACCAGCTGTCCGTCATAATAGACTGCCGTGTCGGGCAGCATGGAGGATGTCTGCACATATAGTGTAGACATCCCCCGGCTGCCCCCACTAGCCACCAGGGATCGCGTTAAAGGTGAGGGGGAGGGAGGGGGCCGAGAGACAAGGGGAGGGGGTGGGACAGAGAAACAAGGGGAGGGAGGGGGGCAGAGACAGAGTCAAGGGGAGGGAGGGGGTTAAGAGACAGAGACAAGGGGAGGGAAGGGGTTAAGAGACAGAGACAAGGGGAGTGAGGGGGTTAAGAGACAGACAAGGGGAGGGGGGAGAGAGAGCCAACACTAAGGGGAGGAGAGAGAGAGAGAGAAAAATGGGGGCAAGGGAAAGAGAAAGGCAGCATTGGCACAGAAAAAGAAATAAAAACTAGAAATACATTTTTTGATATCATCATTTTTTATTAAAAAAGCAATTTACATGTGAATATATACAAGTTGAATTTTTTTCCTATAGGGTAGTCTTATATTCAGGCTTTTAGTTTTTTTCCTAAAGGAATATCCAAAGTTTGGGGGGTCGTCTTATAATCAGGGTCGTCTTATAATCGAGCAAATACGGTAACCCACATTTTTTTCTTCCTAACCAGTCTTTGGTCAATCCCTACATTACCTTCCAAATGCTTAGTTGCGTAAATTAAATCTTACAGTTATGCACTGGTTGCACCCTTTTTGGTTACAATGAGCCAATCTCCTGCCACTGATCTGCACAAAAGAGACAAAAACATACAATAATTAGTGACAGTCCAACATACAACACTTTCCAAGAGTAATTTGAATCCCAGTTTTCAAAAGACCCAACAACCCAGTACAACATGGATTGCCCCATCCAATAGGATTCAGGTCAGAGAGATAGAGACTGAATTGAGATTTTTTTCATACAACAGGCATACTGAATGGCTTGCGAAGGCATTGGTGGTGTGTCCTCAATAGCATATCAAAAGACAAATGTTATGCAAGTGGCGTTCAACCGACAAAATCATTGACAAGGTTTTGTGTGCTTATTATGTCACCACAGCAGCTAATGTGGTTAAAAGAACTGTAGGCAAAAAATATGTTTAGCTGCAATATTAAATTAGGTGTAGGCATCTTAAATAGAAATTCAAATAAGGAACATTATCTCGATAAGTTTATCGCTATATAGCTCTCAGGGGGCAGACATGTTGTTTAAGAATATTCGGTCAGATCTTTCAACTTGCATTAGATTATAAAGATTCTAAACAATATGTCTGCCCCGATGAGTTATACAGAGCAAAGAGGGTTCAATAAAATGCGTTGGTTATTTCATCACAGCATATCTCTCTAAAACGTCTATACATAATGTAATCATGTAAATATATGTTGTCTTTTAAGTAAACTGTTGTCCTACTTAGTATAATTTCTGAGGTGATAATTAAATAAAAGTCTATGACAGTGGTTAAACAGAAGGAGTGCATCACTAGTTATTTAGCCAAGCATTTGTACATTTTAAAATATATATTTTAAACTTTATTATTTGGGATGGTACATAATGGTGGTTGAGAAAATGAGAAACTTAATTATAACATATCACTATCATAATCCACATTTGGAATCTCCTTTTTCTTATACATTTTTTTTACTAGTATAGGAGACAAGAGGTTGAATTTGACAGCAATATTATTACTAATAGAGGTCATTTTTGATATGACATTTTTAAGATGAAGTTCTCTGATATGCAGCATTCTGTTTTAATATTTTGTCATACAGTGTTTTAATGTGTTGTAAGTTCAATCCTTAAATTAGTTATTGATTTTATATATGTGGATCTCTAAATCCCGTTAAGGTCCAGCGTAATTGATACTCAGTGTGATTATTACTTTATGATTACACTCCATTTTACCTAACCCCATCAAACTCATCATCGGTATCCAGAATATGCGCCTTCTCAACAAAATTCAATGACAAAATAACAGGCTATTACCTGAATGTATGACTTCATGTAATATTGGTATTCAATCAGCATTGGGTCAGTTGGTTTTAAAAAAATCACCTTATAGAACCCTAGACAACAATTCTCTTTACTCTAATTAGTTCTTCAGTTAACCCATGACTGGAATGTTAGGGTTTTTTTTTTTTTTTTTACTGTGCTGGACAATAGCTGTTTTAACATCTCTGTGATATATGAGTTTATCTGTTACTTTTTAATGCTCATGTATTGTACCAAGAAAGATTATATGTTGCTTACTTCAGGATAACAAGTTCTTTTTTTAGATACATTTTTTTGGATTGTATTATATAATTTATTATAAGAAAAAGAAAATATGCTGGAAAAAGAAAAAAATACTTGAGAAATCTTTTACTCATCTACAACATCGGGAAAAGAGGCACACAGTGCAACAACACATCACATAAAATATAATAATATATAACAACTATTAATGGTAGTGAAAAGGAATGGTGAAGTCTGCTAAAAAAAAGTGCTGATATCTGACACGTGACTAGTCGTGTATCAGTGTATCACAGTGGAATTCATATGAACATAGTGAAGGCACAACAGAATGTGGAATAAAAAAAAACAGTGTGAATGAAAACAACCTTAAATTTTAGTTACAACATGGTGAGGTCTGTTTACTCCTTTGCGACAATGGATGTCATGCGGTGGAACATGCGGTTTTCGCGATCAATGATCGTGAAACCCACTCGGACGGTGCTGCTCTATTGCCTCGATGTCGAGGCATTAGGTAGCACCTAAAATTCGGTTCTGGGGCACCCACGATCGCTCCACAGAGCAGTATGCTCCTCCAATATGGCTGCTGCCCTCTTGCAGGATTGTTGGTACATGTTTAGTCAGTGATAACATTAGTTCTGTCAGGTGCCACAAACCATATTATCCTTACTAAAATGGGGGGGGGGGGGGGATCAGGAAGACACAGAAACAAGTAAAAATGTCCAAATGAAAAGGAGCTTGGCTCGAATGATGGAAAAAATGATGGAAAATGATGGAAAAAGCAGCTGCCTCTTGAAGTCACACAAACGTTGTGTAGTCCAGCGGCAGCTGCTTTTTCCATCATTCGTGTCAAGCTCTGTTTCATTTGGACATTTTACATGCTCACTGTTATCTTGTAAGTGTTTTCCTAGTGGGGGTCCAGTTCTTGATTCATCCTGCTCATTTCTGCTTATACTTTTTCCACAGATTAAAGTCTGTTTAAATACCAGCTATAATCCTGAATGCTTCATTGTTTACACCTGTTTGTTCAACTTGTTACTGCGCCTTCGAGACAACCCCCCCCACACCCCTGTTTTATCTGTATACTTTAACACTTGGGAGAGTGCAATAGGGGACTTCGTTCAAGTTGATAGCAAGTATAATTATCAATTTGCACATTTTTGTTCACACACATCCTTATTATTCACATTTTAGCGTTACTAAAAACTGGTTTATAACATCCATGCTCTTGTGTACAGTCCAGCTGCAGGACATGTCAAGCATGTCCATTGTCATTAATGGGACATTTTTCTTGCCAGACATGTCCTTTGTTGTGAAAAGGATAAAGTCTATGCAGTCTTAATTGTATCATAAAATTAATATTTTTCCAGGATGGGTAGTGAAAGAGATATTAGTTTAATTTTCAAGTCCTATGGATTTTATCATTGTCAAATAAAAGGGTAAAATATTGCTTTTTATAGTCTTCCAAACCAAAGTTTACCATGGATTACTTGTTACCAAATTACTCACATTGATAACTGTAAGTTCATGGGTTGTACACACACCCCTGATTCTAGTGTAAATTGAATGGAGAAAGTTTAGCTGGTAATTGGTCTGATTGTAGTAAGGAACATATCACGCATGCATTCATTCCTCAGTGAAGCTGCTGCCAAAATCATAGTGAACTACTGTAACACTCTTTCTGACTAGCCTACCTCGTGTTCATATGTCTGTGCAGCAATCTATTTAAAAGGCAGCTGCTAGGCTCATCTTTCTCACTTGTCATTCTGTGTTGGCTGCAGGACAATGCACAGATGACATTGTGTGTGCATGCAGGGTGCATGTGGGAGTGCTAATGCATTATCTGTGGCAGCAATGGTTCAACAACTGAACCAAGTCAGCCATCCATCCATGCCGGCATGCTCAGTAGTGTACACCACCAAAATTGTTCATGGTGGACTTTTACTTCAAGACGTAAAATGTAATGATGGTCTAACAAACTACACCACGGACACTGGTCTCTTCGTACGACTACTTTGCCTATCCTACACAATGTTTTTGCACAGTAACAATTTCCTACTTATCAAATTTATTTTGCAAAGTGCATTATTTGGACCTGACTTTACAATCTCTTGGAATGAATCCACCTGATGTTATCAACTATAACTGTTTACAATGAGGCAAATTAAACTCTCTTCCTGATTAGTTAGTGCAATAAAAAAAAAAAAAACAGGATAGACTGCATATTATAATTGGTTAGTAAATTTACTTACATTTAATGATACTGTCTCAGGTTGCATCTGACTGTCTCAGAAATGACATGAAATATGAAGTAATTACAGACCAAGAGGAGACAGGAAAATGCAAAAGGTACAAGAGCTGATCTAAACACAAGCGAGCAAGGAAGAAAATACAAATGATGTACATATAAAAAGCAAAGGATAACAAGTGAATTGTCAGATTTTATGTTTGTCAATGCAAGCAGAAAATTTGTATTTAACTAATCATTAATCCATCCATCTGAAATGGTTAAAAAAATAAATTAAATAAAAAAGATTTATGATATTTATGACTTTTGCAGGACAATGAATCAACACATTGCTTCAAATAAAAATATACATATTGCCACATTATTAGGTACACAAGATTCATCCTTTGCACAGCCATGATTTTAAAGGCTGAACAGCACTTGAATGTAAGGGTTGACATTTTTATTGATTGTTTTACTGAAGTTTGATGGGTAGCTACATATACTGTGTGACAAATTAAGTTTTTAACTTTTTTTAATAAACCTTACATTTTTTATTGGACTTGGATACTATTTTGGAGTTATTCTCTAACCAATGTGCATCCAAAAATTGCTCAACTCCATTTACTGCCAATGCAAATTAAGTAGATCAGCTTTAACATTAATGGTTGACGTTTCATCCTTAAAAGGTATAAACATGTAACCTTCTATTGTGCTGATGAAATTGCCAGTTTGCATCTGCTTCCTCTAAGATGGAAGATGAAATCTCCAATATGGCTGCCGGAATGTCTATATGCACATGTTCTGGTGCCATATTTGTAATCTCTTTATGTATGTTTCATTGCCTACCAGTGAATTTAATAGTAATGTATTAACTATATACTTGCAATCTCTAGGTGAAACTTTATTATAGATTTGATCTACAGATTGCATAACAAATGTATAGTTTGTGATGTGTAAAACCAGAGGTTTCCTACTTGCCTCTGTATGAGAGCATATAGAGAAAGATATATTGATATTGGCCTCATAGATAAGAGTATTACAGAAAAGTATCATAGATACATACATATACCAATAGTACTAATAGAAATTAGTATATAATGAAAGGGACATAAAGGCTAATTGCGTAATTACTATTCAAGATTAGAGTTTATTCTTCCTCCTTGGTCTTTGCTGTACATTTCCGTGCATTCAGCTGCATGCACTTTAAGGTTCACTGAAAATAACAGAGAATACCAGTGCATAATACACATTAAGGTGACAACATTCCTGCTCTATTCAGGACATTTACAAAACAAAAATACTACAGGTGTATAAACTGTAATATGTAGGCCAATCTGTAGCATGTGCCATCAGGGGGAGTCCTGACAACAACAAAAAAGAAGCTTCCCAGCAGAAGTGCAGGCAGGTTGATGTATGTGCGCTGCCCAGGAGTACTGACATCCATCCATACTGCCTCTCATCTGTTCAGAGATCAGAGCATAGGGGGTTGCATGACCTGCCAGCACTCATAGACCAAGTGGGGAGCATGAGAGACAGCTGGGTAGGATATCAGTGCGCCTGGGCAGGAAACAGACATCCAGCTGCCTACCACTAGACACCAGGCATCTGAGAATAACTGTGGGTGCTGGCTGGGGTAAGTCCTGGCTGTGCAAGGTGGTTGTTGGTGGTAAGTCATGGGTCTGAAATTTGGGTGCTGGGGCATGACCTGGGTGCGCAATATGGGTGATGGGACATGTCCATGGGTGCTGGGGTAAGTCCTTAGTGTGCAATATGGGTACTGGAGTATGACCTGGGTGCATGTTGTGGGTGATGGGGGACACTAACTGCAGATGACTCCTAGGGAAACTATAGCTCAATGTACTCCTAGAGACATTGCCTTAAGTTCAGCGTTATATTCTTCATACGGTGGGTCCTGGAGGGTTTTTTGATTCCCAGAGTTGGTTGATACATGTTGAGACCTATGGGTAGGACCATGGTGAGTATGCGGTCTAGTGATATCGACTCTAATCACAACTACCCCTTATTTTAAGAATACCAGAATTTCACTATTATGATAAATCTTTATTGTTCTTCCATACTGCTTACCCTTGCCTCTTTTCACATTCTTATCAAGATTATCTAGGAGACAATTGGCTTTATGGGACTATAGGTGACATGGATTGTATACTGACAAGCCAGCAAATCACTAAAAAACCCATTTATCTTGGGCCTTATCACGAACAGGGGAAATAATTCTACGCCGAATTCTCCTCCTCACGGGAAATTAAGTAAACAGTTTGTATTTTTAAAAAGTGGCTAATTGTATGTGCCTGTATGTTACACTGGACTTAAATTTATAAGCCTAACAGTTTCGAGTTTATCCAAGCTAACAGATTAACTTGGATATAAAGTATGCTTGCATTGGTATGCTGGTCTTAAAAACAACTGTTGAACTAAACAGGAATGATATAAGTGCTTTGCTTCTGAGTTTACAAAGCTTGTTTGATTTAAAACAGTCATAGTCTCTACTGGTGTACTGGTCAAATTATATGTTGTACAGTGGCGCACAACTTACCTTCACTAAAAGAGTAAGACCAATTTGTTTCAAGTTTCTATTGATTTGAGTTCTGTAGATAAAATATGTTATTGTCCTGATACATGTCCAATGATAATTCAGAATAAAAAGGATTATTGGTCTATAAATTAGTTGCTTCCAGGATCTGGAGGTCTCTATAAATTAGGACAGAAAAATATAAAAGGTCCTTTCAGTTATGTAGCTAAAAGTCAACATCTCCTTAATGCATATTTAATGAAAATGTGGACTAATAAGGAGAATTATCCCCCAAACTATATTGTGTTTTGTTACTTCCAGGATTTGAAGTCAACCACACAAGATGAAAATCCCAGAGCAGAAGAGTGGACTTTAAAGTTCAAATCAAATAACCTCATTTTAGATTATGCAAACGGCTATGTAAAAAAATTGCAAAATAAACATCCAAATAAAAAAAGACAAAAAATATGGAAAGCAGGAGAAAAGAAACCAGAAGAGAATCCTCAGATAAAAGTGTTGATGAAAATGTAATGACGAGGAATTCTACAGAAACTGAGGTTAAAAGAGAAGAAACCCCTTTCTCGCAAATTTACAGCTACAAGTAACCAAGCAGGAGCATAACAATAGTTCATTGGAAATTATAAACAGACACTGACCAACTACTAATAAATTAAATAAGATGGAGGATAAACTGGATAATCTAGACACACAACATCGGTCTCTGAAAGTACCTTATGAAGGAATGGCGCAGAAGATTGAAAAATGGAAAACAAATTAAGCAATTTGGAGGAATTCGTCAAGAAAGAAAAATCTTTGTTTTCAGAACATATCACACAGGATAATTTGAAAGACTCATTTCTTAGTATTTTATCTTTGGGCCTTGTCAGGATGATCAGAGATTCTTACAGTAAAAATATAATCAATTATACATACCAAAAGGTGTATCAGAAAATTCTCCACGAGACATAATCGTCAATTTTTTAGCTTCTAATTTAAGGCACTTTGTCTAGTGCCGCACCTGCCGAGGCCACTTCCCCAGGGTTCCTTACCTGGCACTGCCGCTTCCAGGCTCCAAGTGCCCCACCGGGAAGCTGCGCGGGCACAATGTGGGCCGCATCCCCGGCCTGTAGTAACTCGCGTCCTGCGTTTTGCGAGTACTAGGCTAGAGATCTTGGCTAGAGAGGTTTTGAGATCCAGTAAAGGAAATACAAAAAGTAAAGATACTTGTGAGGACATTTTCAGATTTGTCTTTTTTAGTGTTTGTTTTTTATGCAGAAGACTATTTTCTGTATCCGAAGACTATGTGATATTAGATATAGATGGGGTTTCGCCACAACACTTAGGATATCTTTTGATGGTCAGGTAGAAAACTTTGACTCAGCAAACAAGTTAAAGTGGATGAAGATTAAAAAGATTCTATAAACTGAAATTATCCTGTTCTACTCATGATGACTTAAAGTATAGATTAGAATAATGGTGGAAATCATTGGCACTAAAAAATGCAACCCTATATGTATTGTCTTAGAAAATGGAACATTCATGGTAGCTTTTAAGACGTGCTTTACTCTATAATTTGGGTTCTTCGTTTTTTTCTTTCATTTTTCTCATATTTAATTATATAAAATAAATAATGAAGAAATTTACTAAAGAAGGAAAAAGAAAAAGAAGGAAGATAAATGGAACATTTTTTAAATATTTTTCAAGGATTATATCTATACTTATATTCACACAATTCATAATTGGTTTTCTATGATAAAGAGGACAGTACCACTAAATGACTTTTCTATAATATTAAAACTTTTATTCTCACTTTTACAGGAAGATAATAACATTTTTCCTTTGTTACTTAATTTTATACAATTCATAACTTTGTTATGATAAAGGGGACAACATCACAATGATTTTTCTATAATACTATTAATACTTCTCTTCTCCTTTTTATATGATAAAAAAAAAAATACTTGTAAAATATTTCAATGTGTTCTCATCAGTTATTTATATGTAGATTTGTGGGTTTTGCTTTTATCTTAATCATCCATAATGATTCCCACCTTGTATTCTGAAGGGAACTATGGACCGTATCTATAGGGTGGTTTTGGGGACACGGGGAAGTCAAATTTGGCACCCGGGAAAGATTCAAACTTAGGTGCCGATTTGAACTTAGTCTCAAACTATTCTCGAATGTTGTGAATAGACCCATAAGAGTTAGAATTGAGATGTACTCTCAGTTGCTTACTCATTATTATGGAAGGGGATGGCTCAAATATTGTTATATATACATAAGATGCAACTAAACACATCAAAACAAGAAGGGTGTTATAAAATTGAAGTTGAGGGATGGGGAGTAAATGACCTAGCACCAATAATTTGGAACGTAGCAGGGACAGACACATGGAAAGGTCTGATCAGAATTTACATTTTGGGATGTATATTATTAATCTGGGATAAAATGTAAAAAAAAAGATTAAATATCACTATAAAATCCCAAATTTCCTAAAAATGAACTCTACTGAATATATTATTGAGAATATCTTTTTGGATGAGTGATAATTAAGCGGCAGATATTCTAAGCCACTGAATGGTTAAACCCTCTGGTCACAAGCTTTTTAATTACCTAAGAGTTAAAACGTTTTTGAATATGAAATGTATGTATAGAAGATCAAGAAAAATGTACGAATCTGAAAAATAAAGTGGTTACAAAATGTTTGGACTTAGAGTTATTCTACCTCATATTTCCCAGAAACAAAGAAGTGGGAGAAAGAACAAATCAATATAAATATGTGAAAATGGTGTAACATTTTGGTTGGTTGAAATGCAGAATTTGTTCATGAACAGATGTTATTTAGTTCCTATATGTCTATGTTATGCTGGCGATGTAAGAGCTATGAGGACAGGTATCTTCATATTTGGTGTGATTGTGACAGAGTGAAAAGGCTACGTGATATCTCACTAAACCTTTTAAATGGTATTTATTTGTGTAGTATTGTTGTTTTTGTTATTTTATTTTACAAAACAAAATAAAGATTAAAAAATAAATAAATAAACCAAGAGGCCATATTGAATCCCTCTGGCAATCTTGTAGTTTAATGTGTGTCCACTTACATCATTAGCAGCAAAGTTTGTTAAAAAAAAATGCTAAAGGTAATACGGGACACAATGGGTGTTTCAATTTTCACTGCTTAGGTGGAAACATTGGTTGAAGTCTCGGAGGAAATGCCCACATTGCTCATTGCCTAAAGCAATGAGAATGGTGACAAGTGATATTGCACCATATAGTCAGTTTGGTAAATGTTTAGTACATATAGTGTGTAACTATGCAGTACACTTTGTATTAACAGTATAAAGTGTTCACTAAATTAGCAATGTTAATAGAAAATTGTGAATGCTATTTATATTTGACAATTGAACATTGATAACACACACATTTTGATGGTATACATATCACTGCCAATGGCAGATTAGATTAATGGTCATTACAGAATCAAAATGGATTCTTATATCAACAAGATGGAGGTTATGTGACCTCAGAATAATCTGTCACACATAAAGCTGCAATAAATCTTTATTGCTCTAAAACTGCTTACATTACATTTACTGCCAGATGAAAGAATGAAGCCAATGGATAAAAATAAATAAATTCTAGATTGTTCCTTAATATTTTCATGTCGAAGGATTAATATATGTTTTTTGTACTTTTGTTCATTTATTATAAAATCTGGCAACAATTTTTAAATAATTATGCATTCTTCAATCAAGAAAGCTATATAAATTAGCTTTCTTGGTAATTTAATCACTTGCGGTAAAGAAACAAAAAGGATGCAAGATTAATCTGGTATTATTAGAGAGCACATAGGCTGTTCTTAGTTAAGTCTTTTTTTTAAGTAAATAACTTGCATTTAGTAAAAATGTGATGCATTTATGGTCTTGAATGGAATCATTCGAGTTCACTGAAAGGTTTCTTCTTCAAGGGTCAAAAGTTGTATTTCCTGTAAGATTTCACATCATCACCTAATGAATTTTAGTGTGACAAATGCAATAAAAATGCTATGTGATAATACAATATACACTGGAAAAAGAAAGCAAATACACACAGATTCAACATTTTCTTTCCTGTACCAAATTAGTATTAAGAAATATGAGGAAAAATGTGCCCTGGCAAGAATTCTTTGGACACAGTTCACTGATAATGGTTTTTAACTCCAGCTATGCGTACCAGCTGTATTCTGCCACGTCAAGACGTTTAAAACATTGTATATTTGTGAAAATACTGAATGCAATTTTGCTCAAATATTTGAAGGTTTTCTTATGAACAGTTTTCAGATATATATCTACCTCACAAATTAAATCTGTCATCTCTAATGGCATGCATGATAGCACTGGATTGGTGGGAATTCAAAGATTTCCTGGTCCACATCTTTGGAGTAGGTCACCTTTTGTATGGGTCAAGCACAAATGCATTAATTAATGCTTGCTGTCACCCATATTTAAACATTAAATTTCACCGGCCATAATTATTAATATGAGAGAAAGAAACTTGGTAATCAATGTCAAACAGAGTCTGGCACCTCTTATGGCCACCTCATAAATTATCCCATACAATTCCCCAGCCTTTTAACAATGCACACAAACCACAACATTTCTACAAAATCTAAGCCCAATAATGTGGTTGTTTGAATGGCAATCAAATTTGTCTTTTCATTATTGCATGGGCACTATGGTTATGTAGCCAAGCCTTACACTACAGGTTATGTACATAGAACGGAAATTATATGGGAATGATTATGTGAAAGAGAAATTATAATGGTCGACGTCTTGAGTGTGGTTGCTGCACCACAAAGCCACTATGGTATATTATTGTAGGAAATGTTTAGCAAAATATACCAAAAGGAATTATGAACATAAAACATGATATAAAAAAAATTCTAAAGGCTTCAAACAAAAAAAAAAAAAATAAAAAAAAAATGAATGAGGACTGGGAAACAAATATCCCTGAAAAGGCTACTATTGTGGAACAGGGAGTAAGCCCTTAAGTGACAATTTTTAGTTGCACATATTTGTTAAACACAGATATTTTTAATTGACTTATTTAATTTCAAATGAACTGAATCCATCAACATTTGCTACAGTTGACAAATTTTTAAAGATGCGTCGTAACTAATTAGCATTATCAGGACAAGATCTGCACATTCTTCTTTTCACCTATGCCATTTGTCGGTTTTGGCACTTTTTAATATAGGTGTGTTACACAAATGACAAGGTGCCAGTCATCCAAGCTGTGAGATACCAGTTTAATCTCTTTCTTGGCTGCAGTAATTTACACTTGGCTGAACAACTCTCAACAAGTAATCACTTAAATACCTGCAGATTCTGCAGAGCTGTTGTGAATAACAGGGACTGCTGTTTTTATTTTTACGCCATCAGTTAAAAAAGATCAAAGCTTCTAGAATTCATGCAGTCGCAATTTAATTCATACGCATATTTTATTAAGTATTTAACACACGGTTAGTTGAAACCAGTATTTTTGTGCATTACAGGGAATATAATATATATGCACTATGTACAATATTTAGTTTATTTTAATATAAATAACTTATAGCACACAACAAAGACCTATCTTCTCATGCTAGATTGCTAAGGCACAGAAAATATAAAATAGTTGTCTTTAGAGCCACTAAGTTTCAAAACTATATTTAAGAATGTTAGAGCACTATGGGGCATGTATAAACACAGCACACACACACACAGATTGTGCCAAATACTGGCAAAATCAGGGTGCACTATGGGAGCATGTATAAACACAGCACACACACACAGATTGTGCCAAATACTGGCGAAATCAGGTGCACTATGGGGGGCATTTATAAACACAGCACACACACACAGATTGTGCCAAATACTGGAGAAATCAGGGTGCAGTATGGGGGGCATGTATAAACACAGCACATACACACAGGTTGTGCCAAATACTGGCGAAATCAGGTGCACTATGGGGGGTATGTATAAACACAGCACACACACACACAGATTGTGCCAAATACTGGCAAAATCAGGGTGCACTATGGGGAGCATGTATAAACACAGCACACACACACAGATTGTGCCAAATACTGGCGAAATCAGGGTGCACTATGGGGGGCATGTATAAACACAGCACACACACACACAGATTGTGCCAAATACTGGCGAAATCAGGGTGCACTATGTGGGGCATGTATAAACACAGCACACACACAGATTGTGCCAAATACTCATGGGAGTCTACGTTATCTACGCCGAATGCATAGATTTAGGTTGTGTCAGTGCTTGTTGCACTGGCGCAGCCTAAGTTTAAAAACATCAGGCTTCTGATTTGTGTTGGGAATCCTCCACCAAAAACAGTTTTATGGAGGTACCTTTCCCTCACTGCAAAGAGTCGGGAGTTATAAAAAAAAAAAAAGGACTGTTATACTTAATAAACAGGGATTGCCCTTTGTTTTATTTATAAAACTCCCGACACTCCTGCAGTGCGGGAGTTTTGATACATATCCCCCTATATATGTTATTTATGGATCTTGAGACTTTTTTTTATCATTGCAAAAGCATCAAAAATATTATAAACACCAACAGTTTCCATAACAGTGTGATAACTGTAAAGAGCAACTAAAAATAAAATTCTCACTTCTAACAAAGAAACACAACTGAAAAAACCATTGGCGGTAGTATGAGGAGAACATTTTAAGGTAAATGCCTTTTTATCTTCTCACCGCCAGCCATAGTGCTTCCTTTAACGGCATCGTGGCTGAGGATGTCGCTGATCGTCTCTCACTGTCTCACTATAAGCCTGAGGAAGGGACCTAACAACTTGGTCTTAAAAGCTTGCAACCAAACTGTCTGTTAGCCAATAAATGGTATAATTTTAACCCTACTTGTTTCCCGTTTTTCCACAGCTAACACTGTACTACTCCTTTACCTGTCTCACTGGCAGAGAGACCACTGGACCAGACAGATCTCAGCCAGACTCAAGCAGCAAGCCCCCGCTCTGATTGTCGGAGTGCATGCTGACAGTGTCAGAGTGCATCAGCATCCAGATGAGATCTGTCTTAGCAGAGAGGCAGAGCTCACAGTAAACTCACATGTCTCTGCAAACATACACATCGGTTTAACTCCAGGCAGGTGGCACCAGGTTTTAGTAGTATGTTGGACCATTTGGAGACACATTTAAATGCCATTGGATATTTTCATATCATTGCCAATAAGGACAGTATCTGTCTGCATATGGATTCACCAAACAACAAAACTAGGATTGGCAGAATTTGTTTGCTGAAAATCTAGGTTACTGCACTGGCCTATCAACTCACAAGATCCCTTTAAAAATGTGAATCTGTAGGAAGAAATGGCTCAAGTTATTTGGCATTTGACTACAAATCCATTTGCCACAACTGTGTGAAACAATGGAGCCAACATGGCCACTATCCCTGCAGAACGTTCTATGGTTCTAATGGAAGATCAGGCTGCAAACAAAACACTGTCAAGTTTTGTAAACACTTTGTACAAAATAATAATAGGCCATTTCACAGAACCGCTTAAGAAGATTATGGCTCGACTCACTAAAATTTTACTTTGGAGGTGGACTTTCCTTTTGAGAAGTTAACCCCTTAGTGACATGACTTTTTTGGCTTGTCCGGCGCTTGGTGACATGGGCTGTTTTAACATTTCTGAGGTGTTTGTGTTTTGCTGTAATTTATTTCTGTCTCATTTAGTGTACCCGCACAAACTATATATCGTTTTTATCGTTATAAGAAGGGCTTTCTTTTGATACCATTATTTTGATAATAGCATATAATTTGATGTAAAAAAAATAATAAAATATGGCAAAAAAATTTAAAAAATAATTTTTTTATGACTTTTATTTGAAAAATCGTATACTCATGTACAAGAGACAACAAAAAAACACTGCTAAAAAGTTTCTAATATATGTCCTGAGTTCAGAAATAGCCCATGTTTTTATGTTTTTGTGCTTTTTTATTCATGTTACAGGGCCAGAACTATAAGTGGTGCAAAGCTATTTTAAAATCCTTTCTTTCAAAATTAGCGATAGTGACATTGTAACACTGATTTCTGTACTAAATCCATGAATGACCCCCAACATGTACATATTTTTGAAAACTAGACAACTCAGGGCATTTAACTTGGGGTATTTTGACACATTTCATGTAGCCATTTTACCACCAATCTATGCCAAAGTTTGCAGCAAAAAATCTTTTTTTAAAATTTTTCACATATATTGCAATTTAGGTAAACATTACCTTAAAATGTGAAGGGGTATTTCCAAATAACACCTCAATATGTGTTCAGCAACATCTCCTGAGTACAGGGATACCACCCATGCATAGGTTTGTTTTGGGGCTAAAAGGCCACGTTTAGGGGGTGCACATTTTGGTTTTCCAACTTGGAATTCTGACATGCAGAAAACTTGTGCCCATGTCCCATTTGGGACATTTTTGAAGCCAGAAAGTGTATTCTACCCCACAAAATGATATATTTTTTAAAACTAGACACCCTAGGGTATTTCAAATGGTAGTATTTTAACACTTTTCATGCACTAATTCTACCACCAGCCTTTGTCAATGTTATGGATAGTAATTTGTTTTTCACATTCATTGTACATCGGGCATGAATTCACAGATCCTATTATGTGTCAGTGCCAAACAACACCTTAATATGTGTTCAGCAACATCTCCTGAGTACAGGGATACCACCCATGTATAGGTTTGTTGGTTTGTATTGGGTCTAAAATTCCACATTTAGGGGGTGCGCAATTCCAACCTGGAATTTTGACATGTAGTCAGCCTGCGCCCATGTTCCATTTGGAACATTTTTGAAGCCGTCCAATGATTTTTACCCCATCAAACCATATATTTTTGGAAAATAGACATCCTAAGGTATTTCAAATGGTGGTATTTTAATACTGTATAGGTACTAATTCTACCACCAGCCTTTGTAAAAGTTTGTGGTAGTACTTTTTTGGGAGTTTTTTTTCCACATGCATTGTACTTCAGGCATGAATTCACAGATTCTGGTATATGTCACTGCCAAACAACAACCCAGTATGTGTTCAGCAACATCTCCCGAGTACAGGGATAGCACCCATGCATAGGTTTGTTGGTTTGTTTTTGGCTAGAAGGCAACATTTGTGAGATGCGCATCTCAAAATTCCAACTTGGAATTTTGACATGTAGTCAACCTGCGTCCGTGTCATTTATGGGATATATCTTTGAAGCCAGCCAATGTCATTTACCCCCACCAAACCATATATTTTTTTATCGGTAGACCCCCATCACTACTTGTGGCAAGGGCTCAGCAGCCACCGATACATCGCTAGATGATGTATCAGAAAGCTGAATAGGGTCAAAATCGAACCCTGAGTCCGCGGCCTCAGAATCAGTGCGTAAGCTGTGATCTCGAGCAAAGAAGGGGTTAATAGCTCTTAGAAGAGCCTATCTAGTACTGTAATACATTACAGTACAAAGAAATTAATCCATAAAACAGTGCAGACAGCAAAACATACTGTTGCTGTGCAAGATTACTGCTTACACAGTGATGAATGGCAGGGAAGGGGTTAATACACAGTGAAAGACTTTCATAAAACCTGCCAATTTTATAAAATGTTATTTTATATCACTAATACTGATCTGTCTCTTTCCGTCACAAAAATGTAAGTGAGGAGAGGGAGGCAGATCAATATTTGTGAATATTGATCCGACTAATTTTGATCTGACCAGGGCGAATGGAGAGCTTAATTGAGAAATCACCAAACCACCTTTGCCACTAATTCGCTGTTACTGATCGCTATGCGCTCAGGCAGCTTAAAAAAAAAAATCTCAAATATTTTTACTTTACATGTAATCCCCTAGCGGGTATGTGTAAAAAAATAAAATAAAATAAAAATATGCAGACAGATAAAAATTGCTTTGGTGTCAATATCATTGCGTAAGCAGTGATCTACGGCAAATAAGGGGTTAATAACTCTTAGAAGAGCCTTTTTAGTACTGTGATAAATTACAGTACAAAAAAAATTAACCCCTAAAAAATGCACAAACAGCAAAAATAAATGCGCTGATGTGCACGATCACTGCTGATGCAAGATCAGTGGCAGGGAAGGGGTTAAACGCAGGGAATTGCTTTAATAAATTTTTTTTTATTGTTTTATTATTTGTGTGTTGTGTAATTATTGTTTTTTTTTACTTTTACTTACTTTTAGAACTTTGATCTGTCTCTCTCCCTCACTAAAAAAAATGTGAGGAGAGGGAGGCAGATCATAACTGGTCAGATCAATATAGAGTTAATATTGATCTGACCAGTCAGTGGGGATGTTCAGGAGAGCATCCCCACTGCCTGTCAGTGTGCCTGGCAGTCACTGATTGCCTCTGTGAAGAGGCAATCGTGTGACAGCCAGAGAGCACAGGAAGCAGGTACTTCCTGCCTCCTGTGCTCTTGCCCTTAGAAGGGCAGCGCCATCTTGGTCACTCAGTGACCAAGATCGTGCATTTTTTTTTTTGTGTTTCTGATTGCCTCGACTTGCGAGGCAATCAGAAACACCTTCTGAACATAGGAAGCAAAAGATTTGCTTCCTATGCTCATTTTTGAAATGCCCGCGTTTTAAAGGCACTGTACCTTTAAAACCGGCATTTCGATCGGTCTCCGGAGCGATCGAAATGCCGACGGGCATTTTTTTTTAGCATTGTACGATGCTTCCACACGGAAGCATCGTTACAATGCGGCTTGAGCAATGCGGCTTTCCGTCCTGTGTCACTAACGCCTCGGCACACAGGACGGACCTAGTCCATCCTGTGTCGCCAAGGGGTTAAATTCGCCCCCGAGTTAGGATTCATGTTTGAATCTTCCCCAATGAAAGTAATGGGAGGTAAAATGATCAAAGCTATTTTTTGAGACAAAAAAAAAGTCAAATTCAACACTCAGTCTCAAAAATAGCTTTTGCCTCCCATGACTTTCAATGGGGAAGAGTCAAAGCAACGTTCGGATGCCATATTTGGCTTAGTCTCAAAACGAAAGACGACTTCCAAAGTCGAATTTTAGTGAATAGACCCATTAATCACAGCTTAGCGGTACCTGGTTCAGCGAATTCTTCAACAGGAGTTGATGCAATCTGTCATTTTATTGGTCACCTACGTTTTCTCTTTTAACATACATCCTGAAGACCAACTGCTCTGTTCTCTTCTTGCAGCATGTGTGCTTCTCCTATAGGCCAAAAACCTTTAGCGAACACCAGAAATATCCCACCTTTATCATGTTACTTGTTAAAGGACATGGATACATTTCATTTTTCAATTTTGGGATATTTATCACCATGTGCATAAAACTGACATGAGTCCATTTTTATTTGACAAATCTAGGGGAATTCACTATCAAAATAGAAATGCCAATTGTTAAAATATGGAAAACCAAGGATAAGGACTCTTCATTTTATCCACCATTTTGAGGTTAGTGGGATGGAAGCGGAATATCCCCAGTTCATTTAATGCATATTTATGGAAATAGAAAAATGTATACCATTACAGTGTGTCAGTAAACAATGTTTATTTTAACCTCTTCGTGACCGATGACGGTCCTTGACCATCATAGGGGAAACTCCCTTCGTGACCGATGACGGTCCAGGACCGTCATGCAGGTCTGATCGCGGTATGCATGCTGGCATACCGCGATTGCGCTACAAACAACATGGCTAAGTGTCTCGATACCGAGACACTTCAGCCATGTCCATTGAAGCCCCCTGGAAACATCCGGGCACTGTGACTGCCAATCACAGCGCCCGGATGTAAATAGCTGTCAAAGCAGGTGCCTGCTTTGACATCTTTAGTGTCTCCCTGCTCCACGGCGATCGTGGGGCAGGGAGAGACTAAATATAGTGTTTCAACCCTCCCCCTGGTCCACCACCCCCACAAGCACAACCAACCCCCCCCCCCCCCCCAACGACTTTTTCATTTAAAAAAAAAAAAAAAGTTTTTTTTTAAATTATTGTGTTAATCCTAACTCTTGGGTTAGGGTTAGAGTTCCTCAAAACCCTAATCCTAGAGTTAGAATTAGGGTTTGTACTAACCCTAACCATAATGTTAAGGTCAGAGTTAAATAAAAAAATGTAAAAAAATAAATAAATAAAAAAATTAAAAATAATAATAATAAATTATATAAAAATAAGTAGTTATTCCGTAGAGGACCAAATGTTATGTCTGTCTGTGGTCCTCTAGGGATCTTTTATTTAAAAAAAAAAGACTGCTAGTGGGGCCAGTGCTTTGCATAGTCACAAGCATTACATAAAAAATACACGTTTTAAAGCTGTAATGACCGTATCCTAAATTTTGCCCTGTACCTGCCACATAACCCTAGCAAACCTATACATGTGGGGTACCGCTATACTCAGGGGAAGTTGCTGAACATATATTGGGATTTTGTTTGGTAATAAATAGAACAACACTTTTAAATCCATACCTAAGTTTCAAAGTGCGTGGAAATAAAACACACACAAAATTATTACGCCAAAACTTGTCAAAGATTGGTGGTAAAATGACAGAATGAAAAGTGTCAAAATACCCCAAGTTGAATACCCTGGGATGTCTACTTTATGAAAATGTGTACATGTGGGGGGGTTATTCAGCGAATTATGACCGATATCGGTGTTACAGTGTAACAAACGCTAATTTTTTTAAAAATGGTGTTTAAACAGCTATATGCTACTTGTATTTATTAACCTAAAACATGGGAAAAAAAGCAAAAAAAACATAGAAACATTGGGTATTTCTATACTCAGGACCTATAGTCGAATCTATTTAGCAGGTTTTTTCATTAGCTTTTGGACCTTAGTAAAAGAATTTAAAAAGAAAAGTCAGGAAAAGTGTTGTTTTTTTTTTAAATTTTAACCATATTTTACTATTTTTTTCACAATACAATAAATGATATGAACAAAATAATGTCATGAAAAGAAAGCCCTTCTTGTCCTGAAAAAAAAAAACAATATTTAATTTGTGTGGGTACAGCAACCGACAAAGAAGAAAATTAAAGCTAAACACAAACACCTCAGAAGTGTGAAAACAGCCTCGGTCACCAATGCACAACATTCCAAAAACAGTCTGGTCATGAAGGGTTTAAGGATTTTTTTGTGCATTAGGAAGCATTTAGTACCGATTCAGAGTCACATAAGGGGAATAAATGATATATGAGGTTGTACCAGGCCACAGACATTCCATGATATTCAAGCTGCTTTTGTTTGAAAACTGATATTTCTATTTCAATTAATAATACCTATAGTCATACATATTCTACAAGTAAATACAGGAACATATCTGCCCAGTGAAGAGGTTTATAATATATACTTAGATCCTATGAACTGGGAACATACAGAAAGGGTTCACAAATATTCTATGATGTGAAATGTTATGGTGCTCGGCTGATAAAATTATTCTGAATTACCTCAAAATCTGCTGGGCTAAAAAGAATTAGACGTTATCCAATGCTTCTTTTTAGAGAACTAAATGGACATTGTTGAAGGAACTCTGTCATCAAACATACAACAGATGGGCAGAAAATGAAGAAAATACAAAATTGAAGGTATGTGTCCTTTAAACACTGTAAGTAAGCTATTTTCCGGCAAAAATCAATGAGAGGAATTCATAAATGTGAATAACAGTAAGATTTCAGCTATTTCCGCAAATCCCGAGAACCACCCATAGACTATGATGGGATAATGTAAGGCAGTAAACAATATGGATTCAGCCAGCTTGATTCAAAATTCATTCGGCCACCAGAATGCCGGCTACAAATATGGTGATTAAGACCAATCATTTCAATGATCCCTAATAAGCTGAATTGAAAATGCCATGAAAACCACCAAAATGACCTTAAAAACTACCTGAATAAAGTCCATTGGGTTATCGCATTGCCATCTTAGTTAAATAATGAAGGAATAAATATGAAAAAAACATGAACATTCCTGAACATCACACTGTATTTACATTGTAGAAGCTAGTTGCATACCATTTCCATTCTCTACCCCTGAGCTACAAAGAAGCTAGCAATGCACTATGTTACCACGAAAGTTATACATTTAAGATTCATATGGCTTAATGATGATTTGAAATCACTTATTTTCAGAAATGAAACATCCATACTATATTTGCAGTTATTTCAATAGTAATTTAGAAGATGTCCAGACAGAGGAAACACAATTAAAATTGATACAATGTGGCAGGAAATGTAGATAGTTCACCACATAACAGTTTTCAAGAAGCTTTTAGACAATCTAACTAATGTTTGCATTTTCTTAACTCATTACATTTCCAACAATCATTTTATAGATTCTACAAGTAAATACACGTTATTAACTTTCTGCTTCCAGATTATATATCTTATGAATAGGTCACACAATTCCGGTCCAGGAAATTTTTATTGGAACAAAACAACATTTACTTCAAATAGACTTAAATAGAATATTTTCTTGAGCCAACATTTGTATAAAAAAAAAATGACATATGAAAAAAAAAAAAAAAGACTACATGAAACATATGTTACTGAACAGCCTAAATCCCCTATCCCAAGGTTTCCTGCGCACAATAAGAGCAGTTTTGAAACATACATGCAGCCAGCTGTGGGGTGGAATGCCCAACATATGTTCTGACAGGAAGATACCGTTATTTTCCGTATAAATATGATTCAACCCCAAAGAATTGTCCATCCTTTTGATGAGCTGTTCTTTTACTCTCTATTCTTTAAATGGTTTTCAGGATACAAGACAGCTGTTGCATTCAGAAGACGACAATTTTCTATTTTGAAAAGCAGAGGGGGAAGCTCCGTAGAAATAAAAACACACATATAAACCATTCTTTGAATAACCTTTTGTATCCTGCACATCTGCACATTCTTAGGTTATGTTTAAGTCATTTAAGAATATGTAAGGATTTCTTTCATCATGTATTTTACATCAATGTGTTTGTAGCCAATAATCCATACTGTTTGGCAACAGTCCGATTTTCTTTTTTTATTAATGAAACAAAAGTCTAATGTATGTGCCCTTTTTTTTGTTACTTAAAAGCCATACAACATCGCTCACTGGGTGTTGATTTACAGTCTATACATTGTGCGGTTTAGTAACTTCTTTATCAGATTTTGGACCATGCTACTGAGAATTGAAGCTCTTGTGCTTTGGCAGGAAAAAAGAAGTATTGTCAAAGAAGAAATGTTCTTAGGCTTAACTATACAGTCAACAAAATTCACCTTCCATGATTCTTTTTGGCACACACAATTATTAATCCGTAGTGCTAGCCAATATTTTGTTTTTTTGAAAAACACACAAGGATGCTTGCTGTCAAACATGTACGACATGTGAAACGACCAAGATGATTTCTTTTTAAAAAGAGAGCAACAGACAAAAAGTAGTATGAAAAAAGTCAAAGAAGAAAACAAGACTTTTCTATAATAAGATTACCAGATGGTTTAGGGCCATCAAAGACAGCTGAGATTGGTATATTTCATTAACTTGTATCCTACTGAATTCGGAAAGTTGATGTCCTCCTTGTCTTAGGGAGATAAAGAATGAAAGCTTAAAAGCATGAAAGTTAAAAAGTCATATCTGATATTATAAAGTTATGACATAGCTTGTCAGGGCATTCAAGGCACTTGAAATTACACTTCAGAGACCCTTCAAAGTATCATAGCAAAAGTCGTGTGTACGGAAAGGAAACAAAGTAATAAAACAATTGCAATACGATTATTTGCGATAAAGAGATCATTTATGTGCATATTTTTCTGATACATTGTTCCTGTGCAAAAATCGCAAATTTCGATATGTACTGGCTGGGCATAACTGCAATCAATTCCTAAGGGGAAAAAACGTACAGTGTGGTTATTTCTAAAATGCATTATCCTGGTATAGTGCCATTGGTAGTGCAGAGAGACCCTCGTTTTTGCATGGGATAAGCGGGGGGAACCTAGTTCCTATGGAAGCATGGCAGCTGTCGGTCAGAAGATAAATTGTGCTTTAGTCGTCTAGTGTTCCTTTAAAGGGTGTAGTAAGAATCAGAATATAGAAGTGGAGGTCCTACGGCATCCATGTGACCTGCAGTTGCTAATCGTAGACATAATTGTAGGTTAACTTCATTAAAGGTGTGCATTTTTTCACATATATTTACATATTCATTTCTTATAATACAAGGTAATAGTTACTCCTAGTCCATACATGTCATTGCATAACTTGAGTCGAGAGCATCTGTTAACCCCTTAAGGACAGAGCCTTTGAAACATTTTTGTCCTTTCTGGACAATGGCTATTTTAACATTTCTGTGCTGTTTGTGTTTAGCAGTAATTTTCTTCTTCGTCATTTGCTGTACCCACACATATTATATCTTGTTTTTATCGGGACAAAAAGGGCTTTCTATGGATGCCATATTTTTGATCATATCTTATCATATTATTAAAAAAAAATAATAAAATATGGTAAAATAAAAAAATACACAAATTTCTTTGTTTTTATTTGAAACAACGTCTCCTCATCGACAATAGCGAACGAAAAAACATGCTAAATAGATTCTACTATTTCTCCTGAGTACAGGGATACCACCCATGCATAGGTTTGTTGGGTTGTTTGGGGGCTAAAATGCCAAATTTGTGAGGTGCAGTTTTTTGTTTTCCAACTTGAAATTTTTCCATGCAGACAGCCTGCACCCATGTCCCATTTGGGACATATTTGAAACCAGCCAGTGTATTTTACCACATCAACCCATATATTTTTTAAAAGTAGACACCCTAGGCTATCTCAAATAGTGGTATTTTTACACTTTCCATGCACTAATTCTACCACCAGCCTTTGTCAAAGTTTGTGGTAGTAATTTTTTTGTGTTTTTTTTTCACAAACCTTGTACTTCAGACATGAATTTACAGATTTTGGTATGTGTCACTGCCAAATAACACCCCAATAAGTGTTCAGCAACATCTCTTGAGTACAGGGATACCACCCATGCATAGGTTTGTTGGGTTGTTTGGGGGCTAAAAGGGCCACATTGTGAAGGTGCGCATTTTCAACTTGGAATATTGACGTGTAGCCAGCCTGAGCCCATCTTTCATTTGGGACTTTTTTTAAAGTAGGACAGTGTATTTTACCCCAAAAAGTATATATTTTGTAAAAGTAGACACCCTAGGCTATTTTAAATGGTGTTATTTTAACACTTTCCATACACCAAGTCTACCACCAGCCTTTGTCAAAGTTTGTGGTAGTCATTTTATTGTGTATTTTTTCCCACATACATTGCACTTTAGACACAAATTCACATATTTCGGTATGTGTCACTGACAAACAATACCACAATATATGTTCAGCAACATCTCCCGAGCACAGGGATACCACCCATGCATAGCTTTGTCAGCTTTGTTGGGTGTTGAAAGGCTACATTTGAGAGGTGCGCTTTTTGATTTTCAAACTTGGAATTTGAACATGTAGAGCAAGGAAGGGGTTAATAGCTCTTATAAGAGCCTTTGTAGTACTGTACAAAAAAATTAACCCCTAAAAATGCACAGACAAGAAAAAATGTTCTGCTGTGCAGTGATCAGTGGCAGGGAAGGGGTTAATACACTACACTATACAAAGGGTATGGCTTTTATAAAAGCCCTTGGGACTCACAATTTTTTAACATTTAATTTAATTTATTACAATTAAAAAATTATGTTATACAGATCTGTCTCTTTCCCTCACTAAAACTCAAGTGAGGAGAGGGAGGCAGATCCATATGGGTCAGAACAATATTTACGAACCAGACGAATGGTGATGCTCATCTGAGAAATCACCAAACCACCTTTGCCACTGATCGGCTGTTACTGATCGCTATACACGCGTTCAGACAGCTTCAAAAGGAATACACGTAATCCCCTAGTGGGTATAACTAACCTCTAGCGAGTCTGACAAAAAAAAATGCTGATAGCAAAAAAAAAAAAATCCTTCTGCGACTAGATTGCTCCATATGCGCTGCTTAGGCAGTGACCATATGTGCTGCTTAGGAAGTGATATACGGCAAGGAAGGGGTTAATAGCTCTTAAAAGAGCCTTTGATATACTGTAATAAATCAAAGTAAAAAAAAATAACCCCTAAAAAAATGCACAGACAGCAAAAAATGTGCTGCTGTGTAAGATCACTGCGTACACTGCGATCAATTGCAGGGAAGGGGTTAAATACTGGAAACGGCTTTTATAAAAGCCTTTGGGTCTCAATTCTATTAAATATATTATAATTAAAAACTTACATTATACAGCTCTGTCTCCCTCCCTCACTAAAACTCAAGTGAGAGGGAGGCAGATCTACACGGGTCAGATCAAATATTTACAAATATTGATCTAACCAGACGAATGGTGATGCTCATCTAAGCAAACGCCAACCCGCCTTTGTCACTTATCAGCTGTTACTGATAGCTATACATGCGGTCAGACAGCTAAAAAATTTTTTTTTACGTTAAACGTAGTCCCCTAGCGGGTATAATTAACACGTGACGGGTGTAATAAAAAAGTTAAAAAAAAATTAAAAATGCTTCTGCAGCAAGATTGCTGCATTTGCGTCAGATCGCTGCTTAGGCAGTGATCTACAGCAAGAAAGGGGTTAATCTCTCTTAAAAGAGCTTTTTTTATACTGTAATGAATTACAGTAAAAAAAATTAACCCCTAAAAAATGCACAGACAGCAAAAAATGTGCTGCTGTGTATGATCACTGCGTACACAGCTATCAATGGTAGGGAAGGGGTTAAATGGCTTTTATAAAAGCCCTTGGTGTTTAAAATTTTATTAAATATTTTTTTTATTATTGTATTTTATTTTTTTACTTTATCTGATCTGTCTCTCTCCCTTACTATAACTAGTAAGGTGAGGGAGGCAGATCAATACTTGTCAAAGGCAATATTTGCTAATATTGCCTTTGACTGTATGGTAAGTGCTCATCAGAGCACTTACCATACATGCCTGCACACAGATCACATAGATCTGTTGTGCCGGCATCGATTGGCTCCCCCTAGAGCATCGGAAGTGAAATACTTTCACTTCCGATGCTCTTGCCATTAGAAGGGAAGAGCTGCCTGTACAGGCAGCGTTCCCTTCTACTGAGCCGATGGGGTCGCTCAGGAGAGCGACCACCATCGGTTCTGGGGAGCATCAAGGTGTTGTTAAGTGCCTCGCTGGCGAGGCACTTTAACAACACCGGAGATGCTTAGAAAGCGAACGATCGTTCGCTTTCTAAGCACATGTGTGCAGTGGGCGCAGCCATTTTTAAATGGCTGCTACGATCACTCCGAGGAGTGATCGTAGCGCGCCCCTGCACATTTGGGGGGTGTTGCACAATGCCTCTGCCTAGAGGCATTGTAGCAACACCGTTAGAGTAAAGAAAGCGACCACTGGTCGCTTTCTTTACTCAGTTTAGTGCATGACGTGCCAGGCACGTCACCTGTCGGCAGGTCCTCGATTTGCCGTGACGTGCCTGGCACGTCATCTGTCCTTAAGGGGTTAATTACAGCATTACCAGGTGATCTTGGAATTACAGGTCAATCACCCAGAAGCCTCATTTTGCTCCACGGAATACTTAATGAAAGTCTTAGCTATATCTTATACTTTAATTCATTAATGCAGCTTTTACACACAAGCTCACCCAGGAAAGGGGTCATTTATGGGTGTGCCTTTGCAATGTTTATTGTTTAAAAAAAATGGTGAAGTACAGATCACTATACGTGGGACTAACTTTTTCTTATATGATAGCAAAGAAATGCACTCCTATACTACAAACTAAGAATTCTCTCTTATCTTCCAATAGATATTCACTGTGAATAATTCATACAAAAAAAAACTATCAAAACAAACCATAAGCCTTTTTATAGTGCTCATACAATCACAACTATTTCAGTGATAGAAACACAAATGTGCACGGTAATGTGCAAGACTAAAAAGCAAAAAAAACTTAAAAGACAACTGTACCATTTTATATCTATGCATATATACAGTAATGACAACATTTGTACAGAAAAGAATATGAAAAATGTACCAGTGGAAGCCATCATGTTAAAAGCTTCTTCTGGTCTGAACTGAAGTTGGATGAAGGATGTGGTTTAATACATATACCTGGGCCCCTGCGACCATGTTGCACATGTGCAGTTGTATTATGAAATCAAAAGAAAAGCTCAAACAGCTACTGTCTGACACTTGTCCAATACAAAAAATGAAAGGGAACAGTTACCAAGATAGAGTGTGAACATGCCAGCCAGGTAGAGCTAGTTAAGAATGCCAATTCTAGAATAGACTAAAATAGTAGAGGACTGAACTAAATCCAAAGGGTTTGGAAACCATAATTATCTTGACTAGAAAGGTAAGGTGACTTATCAGCTTTGATGTTGAACAAGCCTGACTATCCTTTGAATATGATAGAAGATATAATCGGATAGGTCACATGACGACTCCAGACTCCAAAGGACATGAGCACATTTGCTAGAGCCTTTCCCTTTTCACAGCGTGCCGGATGAGCACCGAGCAGGACAGTTGTCCTTACTGCTGAAGCTGCCTCAATGCCCCACGAACAAGAATATATTTATATGACTAGTCCCAGATACAGTCAGGCACCAAGCCTCCTGTGCAAGGGATAGTAGTGCCGGTTTCTTAAAACTATTCTGAACTTGCTCAAAAATAAGGCAAACCTGATTATAAGGCATACACCAGAGACAAAATAGTGGTACAACGGCCCTCAAAATGAAGTGGTACACGAACCAGGGCTCCATCAGATCCCCCAAGTAATAGGTAAATACATGTTTGTTCAGCTCTCGTGTGAGGTGTTTTAATTCCATACCGCAAAAGACAATGTTTCGAATCCTGGGTCTTTCTTAATCCATATCACACTTGTGAATGATAAGAAGTATTTATGCAAATCATGAGATAGTAGGGATGGAGTTAATTGCCCAAGATTAAAAATAATGACAGTGCATAAAGTTTAATAAATTGGTGTATTAAACACACTTTCAGTATAAACATTTAAAATTATTTCATCTGTAGTGATGAAATCTAATAATGGAATGGGACAATATGCAATATCTTCATGTAGTAATGAATATATTGAAACAAAAATTAGTTATAGGTCAATAAAAAAATCAAAATAATCTTTCCACAGTGTGTTATATCGTATTCAGATTAATTTCTCAAATCTCCAATGAGTGAATATAAAAAACACGTTTTAAAAACATCGCTATACATAACAGATCCAATAAATAATTAATTATTTTAACAATATTTTAGATCTATCTAACACTATAACTAACAGCACTCACCTTTTGTGTCTCTTGTCCGCCCTCTAATTAGGGTTCTCTGTATCATGTATCAGTCTGTCTCTGTTTGTTTAATGTAGTATGTAGTTCCCTTCTATGCGCTGTACCAAGTGCTATGTAAAATTGATGGTGCTATATAAATAAATATAAATGTGATATAGTTACATGAATAGGCTACTTTCTACAATAAATCAACTGGGGTAGATACGAAAATGCGATGCCGGACATTAAGGCTGGCAAAAGTTAAAGGTTGAATACCACACATTATTCTTGGCATCCGCAGAGACCGGTACGGCAGATATACCATGTATTTAAGTACTGGTATTAAGGGAATAACGGAGTTTAGCACATATTTTCCTATTAATAGTATGCTAGAATACTGGGGGTGTAATAGCCACTCTCAGTCCCATGGCGTCCCCCACCTCCCCCCAAAAAGCCCCAATTGAAATATAATGCAGGCCCTCCAGGGCTTGAGACTGGTGTAATGCCCCATGTCCCAATAAAAATAAACAGTCCCCCACCCTGGGGCTCGGGGCTGGCCCTATGCCCCAAATAATACAAAATTAAAGCCCCTATGTGTCATGGTCTGGCCAAATGCCCCTGGCATATTAAATAAATGGTAATCCCTACCCCCACCTAAGTTGGAGGACTGTTAGCCAATCAGAAGAAGCCATGTCCCAGCCAGGTGGGATTTTCAAAACCAACCAATAGCAGGCCGATTGGAAAACTAGCAAATAGTAGGGCTGTGTCATGGAGGCGACAGTCAGCCAATCAAAATCCTCCTACTGGCTGTTGAAATATCAGCCCTCATTAAAGGGACAGTCTAGTCCCCAAACTCACTTGCGTGCAAGTTGAAAACTACTGCATGTATAGTGCACAGGCTTTTTTTCCAGTATGATTTGATGCAGGCATAAATCACATTTTTAATATTTGACTCAAGCCCTCCCCAGTGATTACTCTGCATGTATACTACAGGTGCTGCTGACCTGATAATATAGACACCGAGCACATGCATTGTGTGGAATCTAAGTAACCTTGCTCTTGTACACGTAGGATCTGCAACACATTGTCTGATGACATCACTAGAGAGACAGCAAATTCCATTAAATAAAACTATTCTCATTGGTTCCTGCTGCTGCAAGAAAAAAAAAAAAGAAATATTTTTACTAGTGTGTGAAGTCCTGGTTTCATCTAGCTGTAAGTATTTTATATTTTAATGTAAAACATGCATTTTAAAATACTTTGAAAGCACATTAATATGCATTAATATTTGGAAGATGCATTTTGTGCATCAGCCAGTCCCTTTAAGACTGAAAAGAGATAGCACTGTGTCTTTTTTTTTTTCCAGGCACGATTTTTTAGAGATAGTTGGATTATTTTTCAAAAAATTTTTTATGGATGACCCGTGCCCCTAGGCTGAAAGATACACCTGGCTCCATTGCGTCACGGATCACCGCTGGAACCCGGATACAGGTTTTTATTTACAAGGCACCCTTTGTGGGCCAGGGGTGTGGGGAGTGAGTTTCACTGCCCACCCTATGACACCCATAGGATGTGGGTGTTTTTCAAATTATGTGCCATTTTAGTTCTTACCCCCTACCTGGGCAGGGTAGAGGTGGGGAAAAGGTAGGTAGGGGTTACCTTTTATTTTTTGTGCCAGGTGCATTTGGCCAGCCCCCGGCATTTGGGTAAGGGGTGCCAGCCTCAAGCCCCGGTGGATCTTTTATACAGAGCTTGGTGCATAAACCGGCCTCGAGTGACTGCCAGTGTCCGCTTTACACTTCACTGCCCAGAACTTCCACCTCTTCTAGATGCCTCATCTATGGCAAACAACCTTTTGATGAACGTCATGTCCCAAAATGCTCAGAAAGCAACTTGGCACACCTAGCCATCACCCACCAAACCCCAACGCTCACATATTACAAGTGCCTAGCTCAAATAGCCATCTACCTAGTATATCCACCTAGGTCTACCAACCAACCAGCCCAGTAACTAAAAATGCCTTCCATCTAACACCTAGACCAGCCGGTTTTGGAACACGTGCTAACATTGAACAATGAAAAACATTGTGCTCCAAGGTGTAGCAAGAAGCTGCAGTCGCTGTAATCGGGATGAAACAGCCGTTACCAAAATTTAAAACAGTGACTGTACCCCTTTTATATATTCCCACACTTTGTACTCCTAAAATTGCACCCATGGGATTGCTAAGATTTGTAGCACAATTGTATGCGCACTTCTATACCATTTTTTGTGTTTTTGTAATAAATGGGAAGTGACAAAGACTGTAGTCTATGCTAATTTTGCTAATCACTGCATTGGATATAATTTTTTAATATGCCTGAATAAAACAATGATCTGATCACGCTAGCAGTTATGGGATTGCCCAATGCTAACTATATAAAAAAGGCAAGTACAGTAATGCACTGACAATGTGTTGGCCAACATCCAGCAAATCCATTTTGTTGAAGGCCTTATCACACTATCAGGTTTTGTGTAAAAAAAAAAAAAAAAAATAAACATCTCAGTGATTGCAACTTTTTTCAATTCACACTTTGAATTGCAGTAAAGATGTAATAAAATAAATGTCCAACACCAAAAAGTAGACATCAGCAGCAACACAGACAGTTGTGCAGTTTCCCAAAAACACATATATATAAATCGGATTTAAAAAAAATAATAATGTGCGCTCAGTGTATAAAGTGTTAAATAAACCAGAAAAAAAGGCAATGGTTCGGTCTTTATATAGAGGTAATCTTCTTATTAAATTTAATAAAGTACTATCTTACACATATATCCATAGAAATTGGGCTCCAGGGAAAAATGTCCAAACAGCAGTACCAGGGGCATGACCGTAGCACAAAACACCATCAGTTGCCTACCGAGCATACACAATAGTCCTCAAACTCACTGGAAATCATTTAATTATAATATGCATTAACAAAAATGCACGTTTTCAAGTCGGAGTGAGCCTTTAACTCTTCAGAGAACTGATCTTACATCGAGCCTCCTCCTGGGAATATTAACTCCTTATTTGCCTAACAAGTAACAGCTGTGAGGTTCAAGCATCATCTAATTAGTGTACAATATAAAGGTGCCAGTGTCTACAGGAGCCAAACTATAATTCAGCATAAATAATGAACGTATGCGCAAAACACACTGGGTTTAGCGTGCTCCCAATCTGAGATCGAGGATGTTTACAAGCCACACTTACACTGACGTCATGACGTCAGCCGTCACTTGATCCGTCCAATAGGAACCTTACTCCAATCAGAGCGCACTTTTCAGTCAACCAAGATGGCGGCGCGGTTTGTGTAGGAAGCGACGCAAGACTAGCGCAGTTTTGCCTGTTAACAAACGGTTGGTGTAGGATGTCAGGGGAAAGTAGGGAACCATTATGAGCCGCAGAAAGTTAGCGACTGACAGGTCCCGAGCAAAACCCCAGTTGGAAAATGAGAAAGAGGAGGCGGGAGAGAAGAGGAACTGCAGAGATGGAGGGGGCTCGGATAGGGAGACCCCGAAGAAGGCCGTCAAGAGGCTAGGCCGGTGCCCGCGACCTGGGGGTGTATCAACCCAAATAAGCAACTTGCCGCTCAAGAGTGAAAAAGAAGAGGGTGAGGGAATATAAGCTCAAATTAACCCTTCAGTACCTGAAATTCTGCGTAACCAATGCACTCTATTATAGACTACATTTCTCATGATCCTCAGCCAGCCTCTGGATGAGCATCATCAGAACTGCAGTCCACAGCAGCCGCTGTGCCAAAATGTTAGTCACATTGAGATGGAGTAATCCTTTGTATAAGCCTAACAACAAGCACATCGAGTCCCACTACCTTGCCACCAATCACATTTATTATTGATGCAGTTTGCAGACCTGCTTTTACTGGGAACAGAAAGTGCTGTGCTGCTGATTGCACAGGTGAAGTAATCCTATGGCACTTGAAAGATCATAGTTATACCTACAGAACATTGATATTGTGGTGACAAATCTAGAACTCTAACCAGCTATTATTGTTTGGAACACCTATATCTCTATTTAAATGTCGTTATACGTAACCACAATATCCATGTTCTGTAGGTTTCACTATGGATGTAATGGCAATTAGTGCCCTTTATAATGTTGAGGCCGGTAAGGTACTTTATTTAAAATCCCCAAAAAAGGGTGACGGTGCGCTAATGTGCTATACAAGGTGCAAAGTGACGAGATACAAATCCAAATGTGACATTTTCTTGATCTTTTTTTGCCTAGTATTCTCTAAGCAATAAGAAAATATTAGGGTAAACACAAAGCAAGTTTAATAGAAAGCATAACATATCTTACACTTAAAATGAATGTGATCCAGAAGAAAATCTTGTAGGCAATGGAAAGTTCTCAGACCCCAAGAAAGCAGTGCCAAGCTGACACGTTTCACCCTTCAAGTGGGCTTCCTCAAAGCTGGGCAATGCCAACACCTTTTCACATTCCACTTTATTTAAAATAGCCTACAGTTGTACCCTAAAACTGTTAATAAGCAATAGGAATTGGTAGCAGAATAAACAAATAATGATTTAAGTTCTCCACATTGTATTTGTATCACAACTAAAATGTAAGTTTGTGTATGTTTAATGAACAGTCAAATCTGTATTTCTAATAAAAATGTTGGTTCCCCCCTGCTTTAATGACGATAGCTTGAGGTATACGCACTGTCGGCACATAATGGATGCTGCAAATCTTTGGTTCCTGAACCCTGGTAATGCATTGGGAACATGTTCATTTTTGTTGACTTTCTGCATTTGCCAGTTTCATTTATTATGGGTTCAGTGAATGTGTCAACAGGTGCATAAACACTCTGGCACCATTTTTGTGTGAATTACAGCAGAGATTATCCCAGCAAAGAAGGAAACCTCTTATACTGTTACTTTAAAAAAAAAAAAGAAAGTTAAGCACAATTCTTCAACCAGGGCTTGTGCAGTGCACTCAGATGACTTGAGAGCAGCATTTTTGTCTGTGTACCATAACATTTGGTTTCATGCTGTCTACACACATAGAAACATAGAATGTGTCAGCAGATAAGAACCATTCAGTCCATCTACTCTGCCCAATTTTGTAAATACTTTTATTAGTCCCCAGTTCCCTATCTTATATCTAGGATAGCCTTGTGCTTATCCCACGCATGCTTTAAATCCTTGACTATGTTAACCTCAAACCATGCTGAATGCTGTACTTTGTGATTATTTAAGTACAATTTTGACTCATTACTTAGTGCAACACATTTCAGTTTTTCCCAATAGAAAGTTGAGCACCTTATGTATGTGTTGCTCCATTAAGCATTATAGGCTCACACACATTCACTTCTTGATCAAAAGGAAGTGTTTGCATTGTTGATCTAAAAAAGGCATGTGACTATATGACATAACTGAGGGAGACAAAGGGGGGTTTGATTTTTGGTAAACAATTTCTTTAAATCATTCTATGGTGTTATATTTTGATACATTACCCTGCTTTTATTTGTATTATGTATAAAAATGTTGTACATTTACAAACAATTATGCTTTATTAAGAATTTGGTCGTTTTAGGACTATACATCGAATCTGACAGAATGTGGTTTCCAAAATCAGTTGTGCAACATGTGGGGTATCTTAGTTAATTATCTTGCGTAGCACAAAAGCAGTTGTTTGCTAAATGATTTGCTACAGTGGACATGTCCTATGTCCGCTTATGAAAGTAACAGTTAGTTAATTTTCGTAAGATATTATGTAGGCAATATGTATTTGCTACAGTATTTGTTTTAAATGGTGTTATGAGATTGTGAAGAGGTCATTGCTTGATTATAAGGATTTAATATAAGTAATTTTGCTCCTAATCATATTACTTATCTCAGGGCTTGACAAATCCCAAGGAGCCAGGGAACCTCTGGCCTACTGTGGGCTCTTAACTTTTTTTGATAGACTTCTATGTAAAACAATGAAAGTTCCATTTCTCTGGATTCTAAATATAACCAGAGTGGCTCCTGAATTGGTCTCTGGCTCCTAATGTCTACAGATATTTCCCAAGTTCTGATATTGTGAGTTGCCAACTTATACAAATGGCATGCTTAGCCTACCTGAACTTCTGTGCATCAGACCCCCCAATGAAAATATGCAGTCCTCTAAGTAATGTTCTAATTTAATCTTTCTCAAAGATGCCACAATTTAGACTTTGAATGAACTAAAAATATATGGCCATCAGAACAATGTTTCCATGCAAAAAAAAAAAATCTCAGACCTGTATGGTTGGTATGTGTTTATTCCTCTAGCTCAGGTCCTCTACCAGAGACCTGGGAGTTTGAAGGTTCTGCGCAGTTCTTGGCTCCTAGCGCTGTGCTCTTCTGGACTGAGTGCGCTGATGTAATTCCTGGAATCTGTTGAAGCAACTCTCCCAGCTTTGGTTTCACAGCCCCGAGTGGTCATTTCACTAATGGAACCACTTTGGCCTTCACTTTCCACATACTCATTGTTTTTATTATGATTTTTTTTTTTGTAGAAATAAAATTGGTTTTTACTTTCACTTTGTCCTCCATAGAATTATGCCTAAACAAGAAGACTCCAAAGAGATTGTCAAAAAGCAAATCGTGGTCATCAACTATATATTCTCCTTCCAATGATGCAGAGCAGCAGCACGAAATCTTTTGGGATCCTCATTCACCTACTCCATTTAAATTAGGTATCTCATGCTAAACAATAATTTGCAATGGTTTTTACTGTGTTTTTAATATTTATCTGTTGTTGGAGCAGGTTTTATATGTCTTTTACTCACTGGCATTTTTCTGAAGGAGTGCTGAAAATAATGTAAAGTTATAAATCAGCAATACTCTCCTGAATTATGATAATCCATGTTTCAGTGTGTGAACAACTTAAAAATCAATGTATTTACCTTAAGGTATGATGCTGACTGACAAGATAACAGGTTTGGTTTGTTTTAGTGGTAGTAAGTTGGCATTACAAGTAAATTGTTGTTTTGAAAGGGTTATGCAATAGCTATTCATAATTGATGGGATTCTATATTGCTATGATTTTTACACCATAAAACTGTGAATCTGGTTTTGCAAAACTAGAAAGCAATTATTTTGTGATACATTACATTGTCAGCATTTGCTCCAAACACAAGACATTTTTTTTTTCTTTTTCCCGTTTCTAAATTTTGTAATAAACCGTTTCTATGTCATCATTTTTATTTATTTTAGAAAATGGAAGGCTAAGACAAATTGCATCCAAATGTGCTGTGGACATTTCAGATATTGTTAATAGGATTGCTCCTCAGGTAACTTACAATTTTTTTTTCTTCTATAGCTATGCCGTAATTTTAAGTTCTTACTATTTTCTATGGAATTCTAAATTAATTCAGGCAATATGGTATATCGCCCCAAAACATTGTCTTGTGCGTTTTCATTCTGTTACTAGTTTTAAAATGATTTCTGGGATTTTATTTTACATTTGCCATTCTTGCTTCCAGTGTTAAAAGAGATGCTGTTTAATTGGATTTTTATTTTTAGCTTAGACAAGTTAATTTGTTTGTAATAAAAAAATAAAAAAAAAACTAGACTTTCCAATCTTGAATTGTACTCTTAATCTGTTCTTTAGATTCTTGAAATTCGTACTGCTAAGGTATGGGTCACAAATGGGAGAAACAAAACCATTAATGCTATGCATAGTATGTTCACTGATTTGAATCAGTTGCGTCATATAAAATAAAAAAGTTATAATAAGGCAGCAAGCGCATCATTAGTAGTATAAAATCATTGGCAGAAGTTGACCATTAATGCCCGTACGAATTGGAGAAACAAAGGTTCAATGTGCTGCCCCCTGAATGTGAATACGTTTTATCTATCTGTTTTCTCGGTTTCCCTTTTTCTATGTATCTAACAGTAATGTGTGGCTTTCCCTGCAATATCTATGCTCCCCTTCTATTATTTGGATGCAAACAGCCCCACTCCACAAAAAACTTGCACATGATAGAAACCTTTTATATCCTGGCCATGTACATGGCAGCCCCAACCGTTGGAACAGATTTTTCTTCTTTACTGGAGTGCAGCGTGAGGGGGATTGTCTGTGTGGCTGCACAGACTGCAAGCTCTCCCCCTCGTTCATCACGCTGTAAAGTCAGATCGCCAGTTGTCACATGACCTCCCAGTGCTCAGGAATTTGAGGAATTCCCCAATCATCCACATTTGATAGTCCAGAGATTAAAATGTCATTGGTTCTCCTAGAAATAGATGTCATATTTTATTTAGAAACCAAAGCAATTTCAATTTCTTTTTCCTTTCTGAGAATTTTGGTTTGTATTTTTCATTTATTTTAAAGGATGAGAAACCATCGAATCCTGATGAAGCTTACCTTGGGATGTGGATTGGGGATGATGCCATTCCCTGCACACCAGTAGTAGCTAGGGCAAGGACTAAAATTAACAGGTAAGTGTGAAGTTGAGACATAAAACTAAATCCAAACATCCCACTATCGTGATCTATTTGTGCCTTTTCCACTTCTCTGTAAATCTGGCAGTGCAGTTGTTCTGACTCCGCTGTCTTGACTTCCCACTCACATTGAATTACAAAATTTGTTGCCAGTGAATCAAAGTCTGCCAATGGGAGGCAACAGTAATATTTACTATGGAACAATGTATTGCATGTTACTAAGATAATCACCATTCTATTATTATTCATGTGTGTGTGTGTGTGTGTGTGTGTATATATAATTTTTTTTTATTCACCTTTCGCTGTTTAAATTTAAACAGCTGTATATGCATGTGTTCAGAATGCATTGCACTCCCAGGCAAAAAAATAACCTTCCATTCGAAACAATATCTCCAACGTATAATTATTTTCATCTAGGTAAGCAAAAGTCAGTTCAACTCGGGTAGTTCAACTCAGGTAGGTCAATTTTAAAACCCCAACTGATGGGCTGCAAGGTAAATGTAGATGACTGACTTTACTTGTAAAGAATGTTTGTTTTTGTGTGTTTTAAATTTTTTATGTGTCTACTTAGATCTAGAATTATAGACACAGAAAATGAACTTATGAAGCTGGCTAAGCAGTTTGACAGAAACTTGGTGGAAACTGTTCAGTATCAAGAGCAACATGGTAACACGGCACATTCAAAGAATACAACTGTTAATCTATCAGATGCTCAGAACAATGATGTTGAGGCATTTCTGGATGACATCCCTGCAGAAGACATGATAACACTTGACTTGAAATCCGTGAGCCAGAGTTCAAGTGTATGCATCTCTGTGCCCTGTCAAAAGAGCAGTCAGACATCTGTGGATCAGGATGCTGAGGAAGCTCTTAATGCACTCTTCGATTCTTCTACTCAGAAATGTACTGGACAATTAAGCCAGAGTTTATCTGACATCTCCACAAGCAGCTTGCATGAACTTCCATTAAATGCGCAAGCTAGTATAAGTAAAAGTGCTCTACTGGAAAATGTACTGTTTGAAAAACCTACACCTTCGAAGAAAAGTGCATTAAATAACAAATTAAATTCTGTTGTATTTCACTCTCCAATAAGAAATCGAGCTATGCAAAAACCTCACTCACCACCTTTGTCAACTGTGGAGCCAATCGTATCGAACAGTCAAGATGATTTTGGAGATGAGTGGGGAACTGACCTTCTTGATGATGACTCTTTTGTTATGCAGATAACTCAGAATCCTAGTTTGATTGCCACACCAAAGCAGATCACACGGTCTGCCACACCTTGTAATGCTTATCCGAGACTGATAGATACTAATAAATGTGATAATGTTAAATCCCCTGTTAAATGCGTTGAAACTTCAACCTTTTCTAACAAACTGAATTGTTTTAAGTTTGTTTCACGAACATTAAACGAATGTGGAACTGAAGCAAAACCCATCAGTAATAATAAACCAGAAAAAATAAATATATTTCACAGAACGGATGGAAATCATGTTAATGAACGACGTACTCCAAAGTCTGTTTCCGGTACGGTTACTCGGATACCCTTGAAATCTCAAATAAATTCAGAAGTATGTGTAGCTAGACATAGTGATTACACCTCTCCTGCTACTGAAACCTTCAAGAATCGTACAAATACAGGTATTTTTGAATTGCAGACGTCCAGTTTTCAACAAACCAATAACGTTCCAGTAAAGACTTTTCCCCAAACTGCAGCCCCAAAGCATGCAGGTACTGTTAACAAGGGTTCCACAGTGACTGATGAATGGGATGATCCCAAGTTCTCTGATGAAATACTTGATATGTTTTGTGAATCGGACAGTCTTTGGGAGACAAATGAAGAGGAGGATGATCTGCTTTACCAAGTATGTGATGATGTTGAAAGATTAACTCAGACTCAAGTGGTAGATGAAAGTAATAAAAATGAAAATAAACATGTGAGTTCGACATTTAAGAATAGTACAAACATGGGAGAGAGTACAACAAATCAAGGATTAATTCATCAAAGTGGATCTGGAAGCAATGCTACTAGCAGTGCGTCTAACGCATCAACAAACATTTTAAATACAACAAAGACTTCACATTGTACTGCATCTAGAATATGTGGAAGCTCCTTAAATTCACTTAAAAACTCCTTAAAAATCACTAACCAGGCTCCAGCAGTGTTCAGCAGATCTACCACTGCACCTACTGGTGGGCAGTGTGAACATAAAAAAGCAATTCCTAATTTGCAGAATAGTGTTAGACCACAGAATACTACATTTTCTGCCAAGAATACAACCGCACCTTCAAAATACACTTTTACTCGTATCAAAACACAGATTTCTGTTGGAAGTTCAATCAATACACATGCTGAAGAACTAAACCTTTCCAGAGACAATTCTCAAGATTTAGGCGAAAATCGAAAACAATTTAACAACGTTTTACAAGCAAGCACAATCTCTCGACCACAGCCTTCTTTGAAGAGGCATCTTTCGGAATCTCTTCTACAATCCACAAAAGGTGAGCAAACGTGTTCAGTATTTTGTCTTAACCGTTTACCATAAACTGTATTATCTTTGTGTGAATAATCCTAAGTGACTATTCTCTTATCTGACAAATGAGACAATTAATAAATGTAGGTTATGAAAAATATATTGATATAGAAGAATCTATACATAAATGTGGAAACACTTGGGGTTTTTTTTGTTTTTTTGCCATATCTGTGATTTTTAATTTTGTTTATGTGTACTTTATGGATATAACATTACTTAGTATAGCTACAGGTTGAGTATCCCTAATCCGAAGATCCAAAAACCAAAATGACCCCCCCAAAAAATCATCGGATAAGGGATACTCGCCTTTCTGCCGTTCGGCGGTGAAGGCGGTCCGGCAGTGTAGCCTCTTTGTTTCACACTCCCGGGTGGCATAAATGAGAAGCCACTGCTCATGGGAAATGTAGTTCCCAGAGCGTTGCGACACTATGGAGGGATAATCTCGGCTGCACCATGGAGCAGGTAAGTTCACCAGCTCCACTGCTGGAAATGATCTATATTACTGAAATTGAATGGGAGCAATTGAATTTAGGTAATGTAAATCATTTTTCGGGCTGGTGCTGAAATAATCTATTATCCTTAAGTGTCCATTATACGAAATGCTGCCGTTCCCAAGCATTTCGGATAAGGGGTACTCAACCTGTATTCACTCTCACTATAAGAGAGGAGAAAACTCATATATTTTTGGTAAATCAAAAATGCTACTGCTTATTGTACAAAAACAATCAGATATGTGAAACACAATCTAATTGACCGACCATCTTTAACATTTGCTTAAAATGATTTAGCAAGTATAAATTGTACCTGATTTTTGTGTTTTGGAACATTTCCCTCATTAAATCAATAAAGAAGGGGTATAAGAGAATGAATATGTATAATTCACTAATCTTGCAATAATTACTTTCCAGTGTTTGTTTCAGAAGAAGGAAATAAGAAGTGTTCAATGGAAGAAATTGAGAGAAAAAAGCAAGAAGCGCTGGCTCGTAGACAAATGAAGACACGAGCATTTTCAAGTGATACACCTCGCACGTAGTTGTGCAGAATAACTGTTTTATGCCTGTTTTGCCATTTGGCTGCAACTTTTTTTTTTTATTGCTGTTTCTCTGTGAGAAATGATGACAATGTGACAAACACTATTTTTCTATTATAGTTTGTTATATATATGTGTGTGTGTTTACAATGGTAAACTAATTTTGTAGTATTTGTATTAAAGTAAAGTCCTGTATGCTCAGGAAAAACAGTGCTAATTGTATTTATAATTTGTCCTGAAAAAGAACTTTATCTGGTTTACAGTTTTCATTCTAAGAAAAACCGAATACTTTTTTTTTTTTTTTTTGCTTAAAGGGCAACATGTTTAATTGAAAGATGGCATCATGTGTAGGCATTTAACTAGAAATAGTTTTAATGAAAGAATACAAATAAAGAAACTTATTGAGCCCTCTTCGCTTCTATAGCACTACCAGGGGTGCAGACATCTTGGATCATATGGGTTTGATCTTGCTTCATCTGACCCAAGATGCTAAACAACATGTATGCCCCCTGATAGAGCTATACAAGTAGAGAAGGCTCAATAGGGTAGTTTGTGTATTCTTTAATTAAAGCATGTCTACGCTTAATGCAATCTTTCAATTGATCATAACCTTTTTTGCCAACAGTTGTCCTTTAAGACATTGTTTTTTTTTTTGTCTAATGTCTATTACAATAATGTTAAAATTTTCCTAAACCTAAAATCTTGTCACATCTCTTCGGTCTTCTTTTTTCTAAATAAATCTGGTTATAATTTACTTATGTGAATCATGTCCATAAGTTCTGTGTAATAAAAGCCAAATTAACTCCACTTTTTCTGCCCTGTAATAAAAAATATAGAATACTGCAAGGTTGAAATTCCAACTACACATGGTTGCCTATTCACTAAAAATGTAATTTGGAAAGAGGAGGTTGAATTTGACTTTGTCTCAAAGTCAAACTGAAACGCCAAGTTTGACATCCTTGAGCCATTCACTTAAGAGCAAAAGCACCACATTTTGTTTGTTCCTGGTACTGATCACAAAGAATACGTAAACTGGAATGGATTGTTTTCTGACAAAATACAGAAGACTTAGAATAATTCCAAATATAAATTATATATGTTTTTTGAGAAACAAATACAAAAGAATCAAAAGAAAGCCAATGCGGCTTACGAAATATGTAAGAGGGGGGGGGGGGGACTGGACAAAGGCATTATGTGAAGCACCTCTTACCCGATGAAATATAATAAAAAAAAATAACCCCTTATTTACATGACCATTTGACTTTGTCTTTCCCTCGGTGAAATGGGCTGTTTATGTTTAGCCGTAATTTTCTTCTTTCTCACATACTGTACTCACACAAATTATATATTGTTTTTATTGCCATAAGAAGGGCTTTTATTAGATGAACAAAATCATAAAATATGATGAAAAAAATAACACTTTCAAACTTAAAGCTAAAAAAATAATATACACAAAAATAATCATAAAAAAAAAACCCCGTCTAAATAGTTTCAAAATTTTGTCCCAATTTTAGAATTGGGTTTCCATGTCTGCAGTTTTTTTTCCCCACTTAGTGATGTTTTGACCCCAACCCTAACCCTTCATTTATTCTAATTTTAATTTAATTGTAACCCTAACCATTATTCTAACCCTAGATTGTTAGCTAATTAAGTCTTTTTTTCTCTCTTTTCATTGCGATGTTGCTGACTGCATCTCGGGGCAGTCTAACAACAGCATCAGAGCAACAGAAGTGAATTTTTTTTCACTTCCGACACTATCCCCACAAGAGGGCAGCAGCCATATTGGAGGAGCATGTTGCTCTCCAATATGGCGTGAGCGATCGTGGGTTCCCTAGGCACCGGATTTCGTTGATGCTTAATGATTCAACCTCACTATTGTACTTTGGATTATGAGCTAGGCAAGTGCCTGTTAAGTAAACCTTTTCTTTTTGGCACCTTTTGCATAATCACTGACAGTCTCATGCAGCATTTCTCATGGTGGAACCTGCACATTTATCCAGATGTAGGTACTGTAACTAAACATGGCACCTCGTTCTCAGAAGCAACCAGTGTGTGTATTGCACTGCAAACCCCCCCCCCCCAACTGGAAGAGCAAAGATTTCATAGACAACCAAGGAAGGGATTCTGTTAGGTAAGGACAATAAAGTTACTGAATTCACTGCAAAGAGAGGTGGTGCTATCAAATACAATAGATTCCTTCAGAAAGGGTGTGATTTTGTTTTTTGACGATACGCAGAACATACAGGGCTATAACTACTAGAATAAACATATGTTAGCGCTTCTTGGTCCATGGAGAAATCTGTCTTGCTTAGAGTCAAGAGGGAATTTTTCCTCCTTAAGTGGCAAAATAGCTTAATTAGGGATCAAAAGCAGGAAGGATAAGTAAAAGGATTGAACTTGATGCTCTCAGGTCTTTTTTTTAACCTAAATTACTATGTTACTGCAATTTATCCAACATTCTGCTCATCTTTCTCATTTATCGCTCCACATGCCTGGTCACTAAGTACTTCTCCAAGTCCTTTACATTCTTTGCATAACACACTCTGGCTAGACTTCTCTGAAACTCACTTCCACAGATTTACCAACATTCAATATTTATAAAGTCCATCAAGATTTATGATATCAAGGAGTTGTACACTTTTTTAGATAAAACAAAAGACTATCTTACCAATCCATCCTATATGTGACTGATGCAGTCCCCCCAATGCTCCATTCCTCCACCCCCTCTAAACTGTAACCTTCTTATATTTCATCTAACTGAGTTTATAACACCCATATATGTCTAATTACTGAGCAATCCCTGAAACGTTGCATCATGTTTAGATCCAGGACTATTGTTCCTTGTTTGTTGAGATGTTTAACCTTCCCATGCAGAAGAGAAGCAGCAGCGGTTGGAAGTTTTCCGTACAATGGCCAACATGAGAATGGGAGTATTTTATAAGAAGTTCCAGACTCTTTTGGAAGCTAACTTCCGAAAGGGTGGAATCTGCTAATGTCTTCCCCCAACTTGGTAGGAATATATTAAAAGATAACAGCATTATAAAACAAAACACATTTAATTTAAATAGAGGATAAAGAAGCAGTCAGAAAAGAAGCAAGGTGATCCTGGCTGCCCAGGTAAGCAAAATCGTTTAGGTGTAGAAAATCCCCGCTAATTCAACTCTGGTGCCTTTTGTTGGTGTGAGACCCACACCAGTGATAGCATATGATAGAAAAAAAGAGAGGTAGCAAAAAATGGCTTAAAAAACGGCCATTTCACTGTATGTTCGGGTTGGAGTTCGGCGATTACATGTATTCCATAAACCGGAAGACATTTGGCTTATAGACTTTCGGTTTATGGAATTACATAGTTGACCTATTCGGATGAATGGGGACACTCTTACCCAAATTTTACTTCATTTTGCAGTCCTCTAGCCCTTGCCAGGACTTTTTTTAGAGGTATGTTAGTGGCCAAAAGTTTGTGTCCCCATTGACTTCAATGGGGTTCGGGTTGGGGGTCAAGTTCGATCATGGACCCGGACATTTTTTTGAAAGTTCGGCCGAACCCGAACATCCAGGTGTCCACTCAACTCTAGTGAACATGCGTGAGGGCCGACTATTTTGCCTGACATTCTTTGAACCATTAAAATTAATTAACACAACTTACACTATGCCACCCTCATACACACACACTTACACGATAACACCCACTCACACTTACACCCATGCCACCCTCACACACTTACACTATGCTACCCTCATACACGCACTCTTACACTATGCCACCCACTCACACTTACACCATGCCACCCACTCACACTTACACTATGCCACACACACACACACACACTATGCTTTGCTCCCTCGCGTCCAATTTGCCTACCTTTGTTGGCTTGGGAGAGGGATTGTTTTGTGGGAGTCAAAGTTAAGTGATCACTTAAAGGACAAGGAATTAATTCATGTTTATTTGAAAGATTTCATCGAGTGTAGCACTTTTGAATAGAAAAACATTAATGGAAGTATACAAATAAAGTATATTATTGGGCCCCATTTTCTCTCTATAGCTCTATCACAGTGCCAATATGTTTAGAATCTTGGGTCAAATCACTCATCTTGGGAATCATACAGTACTTTACATGTATTCTTTCATTAAATAGTTACAATTTAAAATTCCTACAATTTTAATTAAAGACAGCGCTGTTTTTTTGCTGGCAGTTGTCCTTTTATATCAAAGAAATAATGGCTAAACTTTGGCATTACAGCTATTGTACATTAAATATGTAATTCCCCAACATCAGAAGTGCCCTGGGTTGTATATTTTTGAAAAATGTATACACAATTTTACTTTCTTGTTTTGCTGGACCTATTGAATATTTCAAAACAAAAAACGAAAATGTCCCAAATACAATATAATTACCACTGCAAACCTTTTCAAAGATTCTGTAAGAGAAGCATAACTGAAAAAAAACCTCTGTAGTATTGTTTTGGGGATTTTATTTACACATTATACTTTTTATCAATATAAACTTTTTTTGTATTTAATTAAACAACATTCTTTGATATATTACAAAAATATAGAGGGGAGGGAGCTAACATGAATTCACATATATAGTGACTCATGCTCTTGATAGCAGCCATTGCATTCACAGTGATATAGGAAAACCTAAAATAGATCTTATAGCACCCCATCCATGATATTACTGCTTGCTTGCATACAATTATACCGTTTATTTCATTTTTATAAAGCCCACTTATATGTTTTTACAAAGCAAACATTTTTTTTTTTATGTTGGCATAGGGAAGAATTCTTTACATTTATTTATTGTCAAATAATTTGTGTTTAAAAATAATGTGTTTAATCCCCAATTTTTTTTTTCTTATTTGTATCCTTCTATGTGGCACCACTCAGTATTACATCTCATGAATGCTGCATAATGAAGATGATTCTTGAGACTAATTAATCCTTAAAATGATCAGTTGATCTATCTCATTCAAACCAATACATTTTTAATTGTTCATTTTAGTCAAGCATCATTTGAACAGAAGTCAATTTGCAATTTCATTAGTGTACAAAAAAGCCTGGGGTCTATTTCTTGTAAAAAAAAAAAAAAAAATCTTTGGCAAAAATTCATAACGGATGTTAATCCTATAATTAATTTTATGTATCAAGTAAGAATTAATGTGGCCAACAATTTTATCGTAAGTCATTGTGCCAAGAAGTGCATTTTGTCGTACCTTCCCCTTCGGAGGAAAAAATACTTTAACAAGCTAAGTAGCTAAATATCCAGGCAACTAATGACACGCTTTGAAACAACATTCACAGACCATTTGCTTTGATGGCATTTCAAGGTTTTGTTTTCCTCATTTAAAGCTTATGCAAAGGGAAATCTAAGTATTGCCATGCAGCCTTCAAACAAAGCAAAGCATAACTAAAGCAAACTAAAAAAATGACTCTGTGCAAAAATGTTTTAAAGGAAAACTTTTGATAAACAAATAAAAAGAGAAAAGAAAAGTGACCCTATTAGATTGAATTAAATACTATTACCTATTAATAAAATGGAGAGTGAGAGAGAGAGAGACAAAGGCTGGTAGTTTGATTGGAAGACTAGTTTGTTCAGAAACTTTTGAATGAAGAGTCTAAAATGTATAAACAAGAAAAAGTGCAGCGATCAAGAGGTTGGAAGAAATGAGAGGAGAGAGTAGTCTTCAGAGGCATCTCCAGCAATTATATTTAGGAGGGGCCAATTCTAAAAGTTGGGGAAGGGGGGGGCACCTAAAATGATGATGACAACCAGCTACATGTACAAACAAAAAATGAACACTGATAGGTATGTGTACAGCCATTATACATACACTATTTTCTCTGTTGTATAAAGCTTAATCCAGATCTGGTAACTGCGCCTGCTTGCATCCTCCGCATCAGAGGAAGAAGGTTACCAGTTATGGATTACGTTTATTCGATGGAGAAACACACAATACAGCCAAGCTTTCATCTCAATCGGACGGCACCAGGTGCAGCTGACGGTCTCACTCTCAACAGATCTTGAACTACAAACTGTATGTAACTGTGACCATAATATGCTTCTTTAAAAGCAAAGAGGTCATACATTCAAGCAAAAGCTATATCACTGCACCTCAGTGCTTTTATCTGTGTTTATGTCTCATATCCATTTGATTTCTAATATCTGAGCATATATTGTGTGTCCATTTTCAGGTCTGCATTGGTTTTTATATTTATTATTTATTATTATTGTATTGTTTGCGCATATATATTCATATCATTTAATAGTTCTCTCAACACACTTTTGTGTGTTTCTCTCTGTTTCTATTGACAAAAACTAGGAGTGGGTTCCCATGACTGATAAGCTGTATGCAAACCTCAAACCATCATGTACAATGCCAAGCATCGGATTAAGTGGTGTAAAGCACACCGACACTGTACTCTGAAGCAGTGGTATTGTGTTCCTCAGTGTCTTCACTGGAAGTCTGATGGGGGAGTCTGGGTTTGGTGGATGCCAAGAGAATGTTACCTGCCTGAGTGCATTGAGCCAACTGTAAAGTTTGGTGGAAGAGGGATAATGGTATGGGTCTATTTTTCTGGGGTGGCACCTTACTTCCAGTGAAAGGATATCTTAATGCTTCAGAATACCAAGACATTTTGGATATAGAGCCCTGACCTCAACCCTATCAAAAGGCTTTGGAGTGAACTGGAATGGAGATTGCAATCCAGGCCTTTTTTAGTCCAACCTCACTGCATGACCTCAAATTCTCTACTGGATGAATGCAGAAACACTCCAAAAACTTGTGAAAAGCCATCCCAGAAGAGTGGAGGCTGTTACAGCTGCAAGGGGGCATTGGACTGCCATTTTCCCCTTCCCTTCATGACCACAGTATTTTGGCCATGTTGTACTGTTCAGGTCAAAGGCCGTTTTAACATTTCTGAGCTTCATTGTTCAGCTGTAATTTTTTTGTATCTATTGTTTATTTTTTCAGAATTAAAAGGGCTTGCTTTAGATACCATTTTTTTAAACATATCATATAATTTATTATTAAAAATATTAAAATATATGGAAAATATAAAAATAAAATTAACATTTTTGCTTGAAAAATCTTTTGCATCTACAAACTCTAATGATAAAACAACTGCTAAATAAATTCTAATACCCCATATTTTTAAGATATTTTTACTTTTTTTTTTAAAGCTATAGGGCAATGAATACACGTAGCGCATTGCTTTTTCCCAACCATTCCCCCACCCCCCCAGATGTACTTATGGTGGTATTGTAGCACCTAACCCTAGACCAACTAAAAAAAAAATCACTGGCTTTGACAGCTAAATACCTCTGGTCACTGTTATTGGCTATCAGAGCAAAATGGCATACTGCGATAAGAACAACAGGACAAGCCAGGCGGAGTATTTCGCCAGGAAGTGCCTGACACATCCAATGTCATGAATAGGTTAGTTACAAATGGTTTAATAAAGAATATAAATAAAGTGCCTTACTGAACATCCTTATCCTGTTTAGCTCTATCAGGGGGGCAGACATGGTATTTAGAATCTTGGGTCAGATAGGTCAGGTCTTCATTTATCTGACCTAAGATGAAGGAAAATCTGACCCAAGATTCTGAACATGTCTGCCACCATAATAGAGCTATATAAAGGACAGAGGGTTCACTAAACTACCCTTATGTATTCTTTCATTAAAGAATATATTTTTCAAATGCCGAATCTGGATGCAAAGTTTCAATTAAACATAACTTATTTAATTGCTGACTATTATCCTTTACAAGCTCATATTTTAAAAATATATTGTGTGCAATAATAGTATTACCATAAGTCAACAAAGTTTCATGACGATAGATGATTAAACTAATTTAATTGATTTTAGGAGTACACATTTTGCTGTGGATGTTCTCATTTTGATTTTTCAACAGCATTTGATACAATGACACATATATGCTATAGATGAAAGCAGATAAGCTTAGGGGAAACTGTTTATTCATAAAAGAGTTCTCTGTCCACATACAGAGCACAGAGAGTTTTTGTTAATTAAAAAAATCTCAAATTGAACAAAATTGCTGAGTGGAGTACCTGAAAGTAAATATTCTAGGGTATACTCAATAAAGAGTGAATTGCAGGGAATTGAGATAGGAATTTCAAACTTTTGGCCTAAGTAGCCTGATTGGAGTATTTTTACAACTCAGCTTTTTTTTTTTTGCTTGCTTCACTACTTTTTCTGAACCAGGTATCTGTTTTTATCTATTATTTTTTTGATCAATAAATGTATACTTTTTTACTTCATACTCTGTGTTGTTATTTGTCTGCGTAAGCTTCCAACTTTATGTGGATTGGTAATGTTAACATTAGGGTTGGGGTTAGAGTTACATCAGGGTTATTGTTAAGGTTAGCATTAGGAGTTAGAGTTAGTGTTACATTTAGGGTTAGGATTCGGGTCAAAAGGTCATTGTAGGAGAAAATGTATAGTAAAAAAAAAAAAAACTTGGATTAGTGCCCAAAAATCTATAGAAAAAACATATAAACATGGCATATTTCTAAACCTAGGACAGAATTGAGAGACCATTCAGGGTCTTTTTTGCTTTGTAATATTGTAAAAGTTTTTTCAGGTGAAAATTTGAAAAAGTATTTTTTTATGATTTTTTTGTAGTAAATTACACGATATGCGGAAAATAAGGGTATCTGAAGAAAAGCTTCTTATGCCAATAAAAATCTATAATTTGTGTGCGTACGTTACATGAGAAAGAAGAAAATTACAGCTAATCACAAACACTGCAGAAGTGTTAAAACAGTCTATGTCCCCAAGGGTATGGCAAAAAAAATCATGTCACTAAAGGGTTCATAGAAGGCATCATTGATAGGGTGGACTTCATAATGAGATAAATAGGCATATGTTGTGAAATCAAACATTGCCCAGCTAACGTGCCAGCAAATAGTGGCAGCTCTGAGCGGCCACAATGGCTCAAAATCTGTATACTCTCTGGATGTAGCAGCTTTCCTTGCAGCCTGAGGATTACTGTGGTATGTGCCTTTAGCAAACTGATCAGACTGCATCCACAGGAAATGTTTGAAGTCACTTTTAAGCAGATTTATACTCTACCACTTAAGTTATTGTAGATGTCTGGTGGTCTTTGGAGCATAGCTGGTAAATCCCAGTAATAGAATTGTCCTACTAAGTAAGTTTCAGAAAGTTAAATATTGATGGAAACTTATATCCCAAGAATTCCTTTAGCCTCACTGGAAAGTTCTATGTCAGTGAGTGGTTTTGCACATGTAGTTCAGATAAACCCAGTTGATGGGGGGAAAAAAGTACATGGAAAAGCTAAAATCAGGATAAATGTTGAAATTTGTCTTCTAGTTTATTTCCTGTTCTACGTTTTCATAATCCAAACCTTTGCTTGTGTACTTTAACTGTTTTGAATATTTTTTTTGGTAGATTTACTATTTATTTTGATTGGCAAACCAAGGGCCACATACTGATTGTACTTTCTATTACCTGCTTACCACTCTTACCAGTCTTCTTGTTACACCACAAGTAATCGTAACATAAAAGGTAAATTAAATCTATTAGCTCTACACACCTTTATATGTTCATACACCGTAGTGTCCGTTGAGTCAAGCTGAACAATGCAAGAGTGTATCAAAGGAATCTTATGACCTGGTCATTAAAACCAGTGGGATTAATTGATGCAATCTGCCAATGAAGTTCTGCAGTTTAGACTTTACTGGTACAATCTAGCAGTGTGAATGCAAAACATACCTATTCCATATAATGAATTGGAATCTGACTGAGTATGCCCTATTGATTCCTTATCAGCTGCTAAAATCCATATTGTCTTCTCAGCTAATTTATCTTGTATCTTTTATGAAGTTTTGTTCACCTTCTGTTTTCCTAATAGAAAAAAAGAATAAATAGAAATAGAATTAAAAAAAAAAAAACTATTTGAGACATCCAGCAAGCAAACCTGGGGGCAGCTTAAACCAAGGATAAAAACCTTACTTATCTGGATTATGTAGAACATTATACTAGACTTTTGGTGTATGAGTTTTACATATGACCAAAAAGTGATAGTAACTAAAAGACCCTAAAAAACTACCACCAACAAATGTTGATTTGCCTTAATGTGAAATAATTATATAAACACAGACAACTCTCCAAATATGAAACAAGTATTCTTCTTTCTCCAAATAGTTTTGTACCATTCTCTCAAGATAGTTATTTTTTATATATTTTGAATGCCAAACTGATGCTCAATCACACACAAATCTATAATAGAGTAGTAACTATACAGTTTGATGAAAATAATAATTTCTGGCTACAGACTATAAATTAAACTGCCAGTATTAGAAGCTGCCATTACAGCCGCCTGTGGGATTTGAGGGAGCTTTATTTGTGAGTTCAAGTTAATTGGGATATGCGTATAGGAGATAATTGTACTATATGCTTATTCTACCTATTCACACTATTGCATTTTTGTATATGTTTATTTTTTCCCTATTAGTTACTATTTAATATTTGTTAAGACACTGTAGAAATGTTAAAATGAAAGATGTAGTTTTTATCTCTTGCTTTAAGTAAAGAAGCAAAACTTAAAAATCTGGTGCAGTCTTCCTAAATTAAACTTGGCATTATCTTTAGAGTTACATGTGGGTATCCATTCAACTCTGAGCTGAGGAAGAGCTGATCTGCACATGGGGGGACTCGCTGCTTGCATCTGTTTGGGGTATATTGGGTCCAATAGCCCCTCTCTGCTAATTCATAAACAGACCTTTATTTTTAAATGTCACCCGCAGGGCAGACCTGATTGGTGACAGTCTCGTCCTCTAGCTTCCTATGGAACAAAGATGTCTGTCTGTCAGACTATACCTTAAAAGTACATGACAATTTATCCTTGTACTAGTGCCATTGGACATTTCCCTTTTGCTAACTCATTTTTTAGTAGCTCATTTTATTGGTTATATCATATGTTTGATGCAGTGCTTTTTTTCTGATACGCATAAAATGAGCCCCTTATTTCAATGGTGTGGTCTATGGTAACACTGGTAATAATGTTTCTATAAGATGTCATTTTATGTAATGAATAGTGGGCCTTCTCTTTACAAAACATCAAATTAAATCTCTCATGCATGCAGCAAGGCCTGTATAACTTTGTGAATGGACACAGTACTGGGTTGTCCCTTTTTGGCTCTAAATGTTAAAATAAATTGTTTATGAATTGCAATGTCAAAATGTGGCACTGTGTTGAAAATGACCTGAGCATGTAATGATAAACTGCTGTGGGCATATCCCCCTTTCTAAAGACCCAAAACACTGCGAGCAATGAAATAAATCCTTACTTTTTCTGAAATGTACAATTGCAGGCTTCCCCACAAACCACATATCTCCAGCCAAAGACATTTGTGAAACTTCACTCTAAACATGCTAAATTGCCTTGCAAATCAGCACATTTATTCATTTCAGCATTTTGGCTGATGTCACTTTCAAACTCCCTTTTCTGGGAAATATTTAAATTTGAGGCAGGACTGAAACACAGGAATGCAAAGCTCGACCTCTTGTTCTAAACCCACAAAAACCACACACCTTGAGTTAAGATATGTATGAATCTTTTTCCTTCCTCTACATTGGCTAGCCTGCACTTTGATAGGAGTCGGCCTAGAGACATGTATTAAATTATGAAGTATGTAGTAATATATGATGACGTTTAATTAAAGTAACAATTAGGATTAAATCTGAATCTAAGAATACTCATCCTATCATGCACACTTTTGTTTAGAGATTATACTTCTTTTAAATAATAGGATTAGATTACATTTTCCCCACTATTTATTATAAGTAGCACATTTTGTTGTCTATGTTCAAAGACTCTCAACTCAACCACACTGTCCATTCTACAACCACTTAGCCATTTTTAAATTTACATACTTTTTAAAAAAAAAATGTGAAAGACAATATAAACATATATAAAAGTACAATGTCATACATCCCATCAGTGCATACCTAACAATACAATACAATCTACCCCCAATTCCCCCCAAATCTGAGCTCGAATCTCGGACAGCCCCAAACTGCTCACCTTTAACCTCCATCATCCCAAAGGTTATTTATGTAGCCACTTTCCCCAAATCGAGAAATACTTATCACCTCTATTATGAGTGAGATAATAGCCCTTCTCCATCAGGCATTGATGCCTAATTTGGTTAAGAACTATGTTGATGTTGCTAGTCTCTTGTTTCAACAATCTCCTGGCCATTACCAATTTTGTGGCCAAGAGGCATTGAAGGACCATGCACTTAGCTTCTTTTTGGAGCATTGTGAGATCAAGATGTAATAATGCTCTTACAGGGGTGGAGGGTATAATAGTGCCTGTGAGGGAGGAAATGATGGCAAATACCTCATTCCACATCCCGCTAACACCATCACACCCCAACCAAATATGCAGGTATGTGCCCCGAGTTGCCTTACATCTCCAGCATATGGCAGACAGGCCCGGGCTAAACTTAGCGATTCTCTCGGGGACCCAGTACCATCTAAGAGAAACTTTTCTGTGCAGTTTTACCAGATTCAAACATTTTGCGACTTTTTGAATGCTATTCCACCCTTCCAACCAGAGTTCATTGCTGATAGTCATATTTAAGTCCTTTCGCCAGGCATAAATTAACATACTTTGTTGATGACCAGCTTGTGACCGTCCAGGTTTTTGTGTGTGTCTCTTCTCCAGGCTGAGGCGTATACTGTTTGCATGGTTTTAACTCATGAAATTAATAATGTATGAACCCACAAATTTTGGATTTGTCTCTCCACATTAAAAGGTTGGACAAATCTGATCTTAGACGCAATGTAAAGTTATCAAAACGGGTCTTATATGCACCAATTTTTTCAATGAATGCACAAGCATCACATGGGAACACGCTCCAAATGTATTTGTTTGGTAGCTGAAATCCGCATTTAAAACAGGATTTTCATACCCATGCCAATGGGATTAAAGCCTGTCAATCAGGACAGGATGTTAATGCCATGGAAAGGCTTTTAGCCTTACACTGCATGGCATTTATTGTCAAGAAATAATAACAAAGAAAATCTAATTTATGATCATTTTTGTATTTATTATTTTTGCCTTCACTGGTCCATTTAATATCAGTGATACATTTTTTTTTTACCATTGCAATGATATTTTATATAAGTTAATTTTAAATCAGTGCTCTCCAAACCTTTCGGTTGGCCACATTGTACATGGAGATGCTGGTGAGGGGAGATCTTTTGATCTCCCCAGCCAGCGTCTCTGCCAGCACGTTTTTTTTTTAAAGGGCCAGATAAAAAATAGCCCCCTGGCCGTAGTTTGGAGACCCCTGTTCTATATCAATAAAAAATATGTAATGTTTATAAACTTCCTATTTTATAAAAATAGCATCCAAACAAATGTTTGAAAATTAGTAAATTTCCTAGAATAGTACGGGGGGAGGGGGCTATAAGATTTTACTTTGGTATTTTTCGACAATTAGATTTAAACGGTAAAGTCAGTTCAAGTGAAATGAGAAAATATGGCTGAAAAATCTTCCATTGAAGCTATTCATTGGATACACAAATCTACTTCAGTAGCATCAGCCCCTCGGCATTTGTGAAAAGTATTGTTATTCACCATCACCTGAATGGAGTAACATCTGGCTAAAATAGTTGATCCAAGCTTTCTATTATCGGATTTTACTTCACCTCATCATGACCGGCTGACAACAAACACTGAACATAGAAATAAAATAAAATCCACCCTTTTTCTTCTACCTTTAGTATAAAATGCGATTCTAAAATCTTTGTGTAAATCAATAAATGATTCTGTGCTATGCTTTTGATAGGTCTACGACTACGATATATGTGACACAAGACGCCTACCACGTTTAATACAAGCAAGGTTCAGGAGTGTTGAATTTTTTTTTAATAACAGTTTTATCATTAATGCTTATCTAGTTCCATCATACCCCTACACCTCACAAAATAAAACATGAAATGACATTTTTGTCACTCCTTCCATTAGAAAGCTAAGCAAAATGATTGCAAACACTCAAGGTTTATGGGACATTGTTTATCACAGACCAGAGTTGACAACTGTTATATGAAGAAACACAAGCAGATTGATCTGTTCTGCATATTTTAAAGATTTTTTATTTTTTTTGCAATGCTTACCAAAACCTTTTAACTAATATTCTCGTCTGCAATATCATTTTCTATTAGAGAAGCTTTATGATTCATAATGAAGCATTGCTTGTAAATCCATAGCTGTGATTACTTGGTGTGCTAATGGTTTCAATGCATTTTGTCCAATGTTTATAGCGTCTGGGATTGTATAGTACTTGTGCTCTTATTAATTTCTTTGCATAATTCAGGGCATTGCGTGACATTTTCAATGACAACTTTTTGAAAGGTTGCCACAAAATATATTACAATTCAGCTTTGTGCTCAGCATTTATGTCAGTTTTTTGTAGCCTTCTATGAATTGTATTTAATAAACTCTTTTCTTACAGGTTAAAAACCCCTCCTTAGAAAACATTAATTAGATTTTGGATGAGGTGCTGTGAAGATATAACATTTTCACTTTCATGGGGCATTTTGATGAGACAGGAGGGCAGGAAAGAGCGAATGCCCCTTTCCATCTCCATTTCTTTTCTTATGTAGCGCCCTGACTATGATATTCTCTATCTTGTCATATGGCTACGTTAAAGCTTATCTTTTGCTGGATGACTATTAGTCACTTTCCTGTAAGCAAAAATATAAATATTATGCCCTACTAGTCAACTGTACGTAGATTATAGAAATGTTATAACCTATAAATCTTAAGTGAATTTATTAAACTAGGAATTGCCTTATATATAGAGAAAGTGATTAATGTGAAAAAGCTAATTCATCAACAGACATAGCTTGATAGAATAAGAAAAGATCAGATTAATAATTGTAAATATAGAAGAATTCCAAAATATAGTAAAATAAATATTATTGAAATATTACGGATGAAAAGAATGATAAATAAATATTGTATAAATAAATTTGAAGCATAATGGCATATTCAGATAACATATATTCAACTTACATATCGGTGCAAATACATAGTCATACTTTTAAGGATACATGATTTTATAGAAAACTCATATTTAGAATTATCAATGTTTTCAAAATCATAATCATATGCTTGGACTATTTAAGATATGCAGAACACAGTAGTTCACCCAACCATTGATAATAATAATAATATAATCCTTGCTTAATATCTCAAATCTCAGTGTTGCAAAGAAATGGTGCAAATACAATGTCTTCTTTTAGACCAGACAGTCTTAGAGCCTCGACAGTATAGATCCTGTAGCATTCTCTTTTTAGGACCATTTTATTTACATCACCACCTCTTTTATTTAATTTTATATGTTCAATGCCATGGAATTTAAGACATCCTTTTTCTCCCATGACATTCATATAGGAGATTGGTGACAGGTGATTCTGCCTAAGCTGTTATTGATATGTTCAAGACTTCGTCTTCGCCATTGATGTATAGTCTTTCTGACAAATAGTTTTTTACATATGCAGGTGATGAGGTATATTACCCCACTTGTTTTACAGTTAATGAGACTGTGATTGGAGTACACCTTTCTACCGTCACTTATATTTTCTGATTTTGTGACATTTTCACACACTTTACACATGCACATTTGTATATACATTTGGGCGATGCTTCTCACTTTTCTTGCTACAATCTTGGCATACTCCAGTATTACTTAACTCAGTGGTTCGTCTGAGCAAAGAATAGGTTGATATTTATCACATCTGTGTTTACTTTAGGAGTGAGTAAGTTAATTCGGCACCCGAGTTTGACTTAGAAAAAAACCCCAGCTTTGAATCTTCCCTATTGAAAGTAATGGGAGGTAAATGATCTAAGCTATGTTTGAGGCTAAGTCAAATTTGGCACCTGAGTTTGACTTAGTCTCAAAAACTAAACTGTCAGTTTCAGAAAACCTTAGTGGACAATGTAAATACACGCGGAACAGTTTTTTTCTCATGCGCTTCTAACGTATAACGTGAAAAGTCCATTGGTCATATTATAAACTGGCATGTACTTTTTTTTTAGCACATGCCAGTTTATCATTTGACTGGTATCCATGATGCTTCACTGATGACCTCTCACTGCCTTTTAAATTACCATCTACAGAGGGGACCTTATCTAGGACCAGTCCCAACAGACTCTGATCAAAGATAGCCAAGAGGCACAGCTGGAGTAAACTCACGTGTATCTGCAAAGATACACCTCTGGTTTACTCCAGGCAGATAGCACCTGGTTTCTATTTATTGCTTCTGTAAGTGAAGCATATGGTTAAAAAAAAGGGTAAAAACATTGCCTTCATGCTAATGTGTAAGTGTATGGAGGCAACGGTAAGGCTGTTTGTATTTTTTTAAGAAAAGATAGCAATCTAAATGTGACCCATCTGGCAGTAGGTTGTGGCAAAACTGACTTAACTTCCAATGTGCTCACTAGCCCTATAAATATGGAGATTTTTTTTGGACTGCTTTTGAATTTCTGCTGAATAACCTGACATCTTTCACACTATAAAGCTTTTCGTCTTTTCTTGCTGTAAATTAAAAAATATAATGCGGCCCACTTCAGGAAAACCTGGGTGCTTCTGCATGATAAAAAGTCATCCAGACCATTTTACTACAAGCAATAGCAAAGCTTATGCATCATTCTGACATATTATAATGTAGACAATTACATATAAAAATGTTTGTTTATTATTTTTTTATTATTTATTTTCACACATTAATATGTTTTTCTCTCCACGAACATGGGGAATTCTTCACTGAACTTAACTGAATAAATGTTAATAACTCTACCCAGCCTCGCATCACACAAAATATTTTTTTTTATGAAAGCTATAGTAGTGTCGTTAAGCAAATGCATTCAATTATTTAAAACAAAACAAAAAAAAAAGCACACCAACCTTTAGCATAAAAAGCCTAAACTTCAATTTTCTTTTCATCTGTTCTTGTAATTAAATCTATAAATAATTCTTTCTTTAGAGAATGCATCTATCTTTACCTTGACAGTGACTCAGTTTAGAAAATATATTCCAAAAATTAATTATCCATCAATGAAATATCTTTTCACCCTCATTAATTTCTCTGTGTTAAGTTTAAACTAATGTGCATTGTTCCATAATCCCAAGCCAATCTAAATACACTGTCTTATTTTTGTGACACTAAGCTTCATTATTTTCAGCTTTTTAATTTTCTTTTTTTTTTTTCCAGCTGGCAAAATCTTCAAGCTAAAGAATATAATTGTCTGTTTTATTTTCCAGTTCATAGTCATATTTTATGTCTTCATTTTACCTTTGCTTAACAGTATCCCCTTCCCATTATATTATTTCCAAACGATCATCCAATATTGCCCTTGGGACTCCATATCCTTGTCAGGCTAATGCTTTATTCCTGCTTTCACTTCTTCTATTCTTCCTCTGAATTATTGCATTTGACTGTTGTACTAAACAAATGCAATCTGTGAGAGGATCAGTATAGATTCAAGTGAGATATTTGACTTTTGCATGCCTTGGGCTGATTAGGAAACAAGTTGAGTTAAAATGATACCATTTATTGGCTAACTGAGAGTTTGATTGCAAACTTTCAAGACCAAGTTAGGTCCCTCGCTCATGCATTAACGCTGATTAGAATTTAATATTTGTCAACTTCATCACTTTATAGTTGGACTAAATAATAATCACATATCTAGAGAGAATATAGATGTGTGAAATACGTACTCATCACAAAGGCCTGATTATGTTTTATCCTGGACAGTCCGGACTTGGGGCAGCTATTTACCTGCCCCAATTGTTGTCCACAACACCAGAGAATTCATAATGCACATATGTAGAATTATGTGCAGTTCGAGTGGCAGTGCAACCGCTCATCCGCAATAGCGCTGACATTCGACCTGCCAAGCTCTGCCCCCAGCAAAACAATTGCTTGTATGTATAGAAGTAGGGTAGGAAATACAGAGCCCACCATATTTAATTGTAGTAGAGAGGAATATATTAAAACTTGGCAATAAAGCACAACTTTATTAAAACTGGACAATAAAGCACAACTATATTCAAACTGGACAACAGAGCAAAACTTTATTAAAACTGGACAGTAAAGCACAACTTTATTAAAACTGGGCAATAAAGCACAACTTGATTTTCATCACGCTCTCATATTACCGCCTTTTGTAAATAATAACACCAGTTAAATAATGACACCCTTTTCATTCAAGACAATTCGCCATACACAAATGTCACTTCCGGGTTGTGTGTCCCATATAGCTTGATATCTTTGGCTTCACATAGTAGTTCATTTAAATATGAAAAGAATCAGCACAATAACTATTAGTTCTACAGAAAAATTTATTAACCCTGAACAAAGACCATGTATTAGAAATAAACATCTTTATAATAAGTATTTACATAGTCCTGTATAATATAAAATTACATAATGTCAATGTCATTATGAACATATAAAACATAATTAATAAATAATGAGAAAAATAAAAAAATGTATTAAACAATCCATGAATAAATATTTTAAAAAAGTATATATAACAATCTCTTTCTCAAATCAAAAATAACCATTGCAAAAGATGACATAGGATCGTAAAAACGTATAAAAACAGTGAATTTCTTTTTAACCATACTTATATAACTGTTAGTGTCCACCATTTTAAAGAAATGTTTTGTTTTTAGCACTCAATTTTCTATAAAAATATATAACTGTACATTTTATCTACTGAACTCTTTTTGCAGACCCTTCCAGATAAATAATGTGTCATCAATATATCTGCAATATAGGGCCAGGTTCACCTTCCAGCTATGATAATTCTGTCATAAATAAATAAGGACAAGCCTGGTCTCTATAGTGTTAAGTACAGAAAAATCTTTCTGACAACAAAACAAGGTATGGGTTAATATGAGTGCCATACCCACTGTAATGTAGTCCATTTATTATTGCGGAATAAAGACGTCTTTCATCAGCATAAACCTTACTGCTTCACATCCATCGGCATGGTCAGTACTAGTCTATAAAGATCACCAGACATGAAGAAATAGTTGTATTGTATTTTTTTTTTATAGTATAATTTAAATATTATATTTATTGTTATTATATATAATTACAAATTATTATTATATATAATTAAAAATTATATACCAAAGGTTGCATTAATATATCCAGAAATTTCGAAAGATTGCAGAATAAAGAATCAACTCCAGGCACTATCAAACTTCATAGAGGAAAAGTTACATACTTTTGAAATTTTGTTAGAAAATAAATCACTGGTAATTTTGGATTGCTCACATCCTCTAGATTGTAAGATTGCGAGCAGGGCTCTATACATCATGTATCAGTCTGTAGCTAGCGCTATGTAAATTGATGGCACTATATAATGTATTTTAAATAATGGTTTCCATTAAGTACTATGATACACACATCACATATGCCACCTTAATAAAAGATCAGAAATGGACTCATATTTATATCTATGCACATACATTAACAGATATATAATTTTATACATCGTCATAACAGCTAGGTTACATGAACCATTCCGCCATCATGCCACATGTTTCATGGTACCCTTTCATGTCCACATTGCTTGGAAATGCACCATTGTCCTCTGTGGACATGAGAGGGTACTATTAGAAATGTGAGTGTGCTATGCAGTGGCATGAATAGAAACCACCATGGCAATGGCAAAATGTAGTCTCTGACCAGGTAGCACATAACCATGAGATACCACCATTTCATTACAACCCCACTGTCCATATACTAGATTTGTCCTCACACCACTTGTAAATAGTGGTTGCTTGGGCCACATAGGGTGGCAGTCCAGTTGCAGTGGCAACCCTTGTGACCTTTGCACCCATAAGTGGTGTGTGGACAAAAGCTATTATGTGAACTGTATGGGGTGATGAGCTATGCGATCAGAGGCACGTTTCTATACCATAATGCCAATCCAAGGTCACTTTTTAAAATTGTAGCTCTTTGAGTGAAGAATGTTATATATGTAGTAGCCTCATGTCTTTAGTATGTGGGACATACTATTAGACCCTTGAAACAAAGAATAGAACCATCAAAAGAAGTAGCTGGTGGAATAGGAGAGAAAGAAAGGCACATAACAAGTTACCAGTCTCCCCCTTAAATAGCAAATGCAAAAGACTGGAGCACAAAGATGGCAATTAGGTAAGAACTGTAGCAGGCTTGAGACTGGAGCACAGAGCTTGCACATTAATTTGGCGCTTACACAAAGAAGCAACACTGCTGATCTACATGTATATCAGGTCATCCATATTTATTTCTTATTATACACTTTGACACAATTTTAAGCACAGTCAGGTTGATTTTTTTAGGATATAGAGCAACGAAACTTTCAAAATAATTCTTATGGTGAACTTTGTAAGAACATGGCAGGAAGCCTGTGACTCCTCATTCAAAATGGTAGCCAACAGATAGCTCAACCACTGTGACAGTGAGATACAACCTCCACAATGCTTGATAGCTTTAGTCATCCGTTAATTGCTCTTGCCCTAGGCATAAAATGGTCTGACCTTTGAAGGAATGACCTGTAGAGTAGAGATGAGACCCACTCACCTCAGCAAAAGTAGGCATCTGGGCAGTGCACAGACGCCATGCTGCCTGCCACTAGACACAAAAGTGCTGTGGGTGGTGGTTGGGATAAGTCCTGGCAGTGTAGTGTGGTGATGGGGCATTTGCTGGGGTAAGTCCTGCAAGGTGCATTGTGCGTGGTGGGACATGTGCTGGGTGTGCAATGTGGCTGCTGGGACATATCCTAGGTGTGCAATGTGGGTGATGGAGCATGTGCTTTGGTATGTCCTGTGGATGCAATGTGGGTGCCTAAGTAAGGTAAGCCCTAGCTGTGCAAAGTGGTTTCTAGGGCATGTCCTGGTGTGCAAGGTGGCGCCATTGACCAGGGATGTGGGGGCATTTACAAAAGGAGAAATGGAGTAGAGGAGGTGGGGGTCTAGACCATTTGGTCTGTAAGAGGACCCATCATTTCTGATGGGTGCAACCTTGGTGCTCTGACAAGACCATTGGATGCACTCTGGCTGCAATCTAGATTTTATGGAAATAACTGTGTGTGCCTTGTGTGCTGGCTGTAATCTGGGTGCGCTGGCAAGATCTGGGGATTCAATTTAGGTGCTGGATGCAATATAGGTCTTTGGCAAGACCTGTGGGTGCAGTCTGGGTACATCCATAGGTCTTATGGATGCTCTGGGAAGACCTGATGGGGCAGTTGGTGTGCTGTGTGTAGTATGGGTGCTTTTGGAAGACCTGTGGGAGCATTCTGTGTGCTGGGTGAAATCTGGGTGCTCTGGCAAGACCTATGAATACAATCCAGTTGCTGGATGCAATCTAATTCTCGGATAAGACCTGTGGTTGAAATATAGGTGTTTTGGCAAGACATGTGGATGTTCTGGCAAAACCTATAGATGCAATCCAGGTGCTAGGCGCAATCTAGGTGCTCTGGAAAGACCTGTGGGTGCAAGCTGGGAGCTCTGGTAAGACCTGGGGGTGCAGTCTGGAGGCATCCATATGCATTGTGGATGCTCTGGGAAGACCTGATGGTTCAATCTGTGTGCTGGGTATAATATGGTGCTTTGGCAAGTCCTCTGGGTGCATTCTAGATACTGACCTATGGATGCAATCTGGGTTCTGTGGTAAGACCTGTGGGTGTAAGCTGGATGCTTTGGCAAGATCTGTCAGTGCTAGCTGGGTGCTGTGGCAAGTCCCATGGGTATAAGGTGGTACTGTGGCAAATTATGTGAGGGCAATCAAGTGCTGTGGCTGCAATGGCAAGTGATGTGGGGCAATAATAAAATGAGGGCAGGAAACATGTAATGGAAGAAAGGGGGCAGAGGAAGAAAATAAATACAAAGCATTTTTTTCTAAATCATTTGATCTAATAACTATATCTTACCACCTACTGCATGTGACTACAATTTCCTTATTCTGAACCAAAAATAATGGTGCAGTGCTATGGTTCTTGCATAATGATGATTTTGATGTGCCGTGATTTGTTTTCCTTAAAACAGGCCCTGATTGGTGGGAACTTAGTGATATAATCTGCACCATAAAAACTGGGTGGAGCTTTATTAGCATGCATCTATGTCTTCATTCCATATAGTCCTCTGACATGAAAGGGTTTGATTCTGTGTCCGTAAAATCTTTTTTAGTGTTGGCTTAAATTAGGAGTCGCAAAATCCATATTGCAGACAGAAATATTTTTAGTTACCCAGGTAAAGGGCAGTTACTCAATAACAAGTATGAATAAATAAACTAATGCTTATTTACATAAGGCTGGAATGCCCTAACAAGGTACACAGTGTAAATATGTAATATCAAATAATCATTATATTAGTTTTTTTTTAATATTATAACCTATATTTAACACTGGTTAAATCCAAATCATGAAAGTTATTGTGCAGTTTTGTGTCAACAAACGTTTCCTCTTTGATCATGTTACAGTTTAAAAAAAAACCTTAACTGCTAAAAAGACATTAATTTAGACAGGCCTCAGGATGTGTGTAATCTGACTCTCAGCAGCCGACACTGGAGATCATTACAAGGTTGATTAGGGTTATGTTGTCCTTCTTGATATATAGCAGCATTTGTTGAGTCTACACTTTGGGGCAAACGTTAAACTTTAATTGCTCTCCAGATAGTGTTTCACCAATGGCATTTCTGATGTACTAGTCATCATCATTTAAATAGTTATGTACTGCCAAATAACAGAACAATACACACAACAAAAGGCCAATTTTACTTCAGGTATCTATATAATATATGACATTTTTTGACTTTATATCATTCTTCTTTTATTTACATACTCTGCGTTTAAATAATTATATGTTAATGAACAGTTAGATAACATTTCGACACATATATTTCTCTGAATTGCAATTCAAGTGAAATTCAAGTGGACCATTACACCAACAGAGACTTTTATGGCATCACATTCTAAAAACATAGACATTAATATGTAATTGTTCCCCCCTTTGCAGTTATAACAGCTTTCACTCTCGTAGGAAGGGTTTCCACAAGATTTTGGACTGTTTCTGTGGGAATTTTTGCCCATTCATCCAGTAGAGCATTTGTGAGGTCAGGCGCTGACGCTAGACGAGTAGACCTGGATCCCAATCTCCATTCCAGTTCATCCCAAAGGTATTTGATGCGGTTGAGGTCAGGACTCAGTGCGGCCAGTCAAGTTCTTCCACACCAAACTCATCTAAACATGTTTTTATGGGCCTTGCTTTATGCCGAGTTTTTTTTTGCTGCTATTAATGCCAGTGGAAGTTTTGCACTCTTCAGCTATGGAATCAGCAGAGCAGTGGTGACTTTGACACACTATGCGCCTCAGCACTTGGTGACCCCACTCTGTGACTTTACGTAGTCTTCCACTTTGTCTCTGAGTTCTTGCTGGTCCTATACTCTTCCACTTTCCAAAAAGAGCCACTTAAAGCTGACCATGTAATATTGAGCAAGGATGAAAGTTGGAAACTTATCACAGTACCATGCTTGAATTCACTGAGCTCCTCATGACGATCCTTTTTTTTCACAAATCTTTCTAAATGCAGACTGCATGGCTATGTGCTTGATTTTATACACTTGTGGCAATGGGTCTTTAACTTATTTATTGGTCGGTCACTGTTCATCTATTACCAATATTTGATCTTTATGGATGACCCTAGTATATCCTCAGCTAACAAATTATGAATATGTCATGCATATAACATCTGTACCTGACTCACAAAACATTAATTCCCCTGTACAGTGTTATACCATTGTGTGAATTTCTTATCCCACAACTAATGATGTCAGGTGTGATTCATAAGAAACATTTTTATTCAGAACAAAGATTATCGGGAATCCTTTGCACAGATCTGTCACACACTGCTGCCTCCCTTAATATAGTGCATGTATGAGCAAATCTCTGTATTTGTATGTATGAATAAACAGGTATTATGGGCCATTATTTCTATTATCCAGTTTTAGACTAGGCTTGGTGTGCCACGTTTTGCATGATACCATGACCTCCTATGATCTCCTGTTCTCTAACAAGTAAGATCCAAACTTATCACAGTAAGTAATGAATATGATGTTTGTTAGGGATATATTGTAAAAATATAGCAATAACAGTTGATTCTTAATAGTTTAAATATGTGAAAAATAATTATTTTTTCTATACATGAAAGATGCCTGAGCAAGTTTCAATGTTACACCCCTTTGCATTAAAAAATAAATATACAAACTGGGAGCTTCAAGGATCCTCAAGACTTATGTGTGGTTCCTTACAAGGGTGGTGTCTGCATGTATTTCTTCTTTTTCTCCAAACCCAATAAGTTCTGAGCATCCTGGTGCTGGGGCAAGTTCTGTGAGGGCAGTCAGATATTGTGGAGGAAATCTGGTGTTGTGACAAGTACTGTGGGAGCATTTGAGCACTGTGCAAAATACTTTGTGGGGCAATCAGGTACTGTGACAAGCGCAAAAGAGGGTGACCTGTGCATGTGTAACATTTGCCCTACTGACATGATGGTGCACTAAGCTTGTTACTGGTTCAAATACTATACATAATATGATTATTGCTAGTGTGAGTATGCTGCATGTTCAATGTAAATGGATATACAGTGTATACAAAACCCTGTCTGCATGTCATGGCACACTGTCAATAGGGTGAGACCATGGGTGTCCATAGGTTATTTTGCAGGGGAAGGGAAGAGGGCTAAATATTCATCCCCCCACCTCCATTCCTTCTCATCTTCTGCCCACTGACTAACTTTTTTGGCTCAGGAGATGAGTTTCCTTATGGGAGGCAAACCCCTGTATTATTATTATTTGAAGGTATATTGTATTTTTAAATATTTAGTTCACTTAATTGACCTTTTTAACCCAATGAAACTTTGAAATTACACTAGTGCACTATATTCCCTCACTCTACAACCAAATACTCTGTACAATATAAATGTATAGAACTGTAAAACTTAAATAAAAAACATATTAGCTTATTGCAGGAATATACCTGTGGGGGTGTAATGGGGTGGGTAATGTACAACAATGCATATTTTATCCTGCTTTAGCATCCAACAATAGAGATTCAACAGTACCATACAATTGACACTGACCTTCAAATCTCTTCCTGTCTTTACTCTTGTATTTGTGACACTGCCCCTAACCCTGGCCAAAACCTACCTCCCACAACTTGCCACAACTACCTCCTGCCTCGTTCCATTTCCCCATATCTATGGATATCTTCTCCCCTGTAGCTGAGAAAGAGTTAGACAGTCTGCTCTCTGCTCGATACCTACCACTTGCACGCTGAACCGCTTCCCATTTCACCTTATACACTCTCTATCCTCTCTTCTCTGCCCAACTCGAATCCACCTCAACAACCTCTCTCTATCCTCTGGAGTAGTAGCTTCAACTTTCAAGCATGCTCAAATCATACCTATACTGAAAATCTTCCCTAGATCCCACACTTCCATCTAATTACTGTCCTACTTAGCATCTCTCCTTTTCCACATTGTTGGAGAGAACTGTGCACTCACAACTAACAAACTTTCTGACTGCTAATGACCTACTTGACAGCTAGACAGATGGGTCTAATCACTAAAATTTAATAATAGCTCAAGGAGGTCTACTTTGGAGGCCATCTTTCATTTTGAATAAAAAACCCAGGTCCGAATCTTCGCTATTGAAAGTAATGGGAGGCGAAATGATCTCAACTATTTTTGAGACTAAGTCAAATTTGGCACCCGAGCTTTACTTAGTCTCAAAAATAGCTATTTTGGTAGTATCTGTTCTCAGCTGCTGAGTTGGTTAAGTCAGGGAGGATGATCTAAATCATTTCGGTGCATCTTGGGGTATTATTCTTATAAATAATAAACTTGCTATTAAGCAAACTGGTGCTTTTGTGGCCATGGTGTATTTATTTTCCAAAACTTTATAATACTTCATTTTGTGGTGTATTCTGACATTTGGTGTTTTTACTGATTCTAAAAAGCAAAGAATTTGGCATTGATATTGCATGTTGTTGCCTATAGACTTGGTTCCCTTGTCAGAGCCAGTGGTCAGTGATGAATTAAGCTAAGTAAAACTAGGCTGAAGTAAAGTTAAACCATACAGTAGTAGATGATCAGTAAATGGTCCAAAACCACCATCTAAGAAATGTATAATGAAGTTAAATTAGTACTAATGGCTGACATTCGAGAAGTACATACAATTATTTGGACTTGTCACCTTAACACTATTTGTACTGTGTACATAGAACAATAAGCATTTAACATATAAATGTCTGTCGCTCGTAATCGAGTAGGTACAGCAATGATAACTACATAAGTAGACTCATGCAACCCAGCCTCAGGTCTCTCACCCTTCTGGCCTGCTCGAATGTAAATAGCATAATGTGCAGGACTCATCGGACTGGAAAGTCAGATATGAATCCATGTTGCAGCATCCTAGATCAGCAGTTGCATGGACTGATCCAGGTTTTTACTGGGGAGAAAACAAAGACCTACAACTCACTCAACATCATCACTCACAAGGGAAGAACCCACAGCTTCCAACCAGACCACCCCAAGAAGGTTTTTATCTATTATAATTTTTCATAGCAAAATAACTGGACAAACTATATAATTGATGGGGGATGTAATTTTCTACTTTCGCCTCAGACACAGAAAAAGTTAGCTCTGATACAATATACATGTGTTTCATTACTTCCTTGAAGGCATTCATCTTTAGAACTCAATAAAGGCTCAGCTCTATAAACCCACAGTGCCACTCCTTCCATCACTACCAAAGAGGAGATAACAAAGGGAAGAGGTATAAAGGATCCATGCCATTAAATGTGTCCTTGTATTCATTCATATAGGGTTGTGAATGTCATGTCATCTTAGATCCCATCTTCTACATATCTACTTATTTTGCTCATTGAGGGTTAAAAAAACTGCCTGTATGTATTTTGTTGCTTGAGTTTAGCAAATTGTGTTATTGTGTAAGATAATAACTAAATTATGTTTTTTTACATTTAAGCTTTGGATTATTAAAATAATTATAGGCATTAGAAGCTTTTGCTGCTGTAGAGCCTAAAGGGAAATTGCAGAAGGATCTATGTTTCTCAAGCCACTCCTTTAACACTGGGTTTAAGTAAGTTTGATGTTGTGTATTCATTTTTAAGGAATTATTGAATAAGCTCATGTTTTACATTTTTTTCCCAAAGGTCATTTAAACTAATACCTTGTTATGACAAGAGGTCAGTTTTAGCAAATATCTATTCACTGTGCAAAACAAAGAAATAGAAACATAGAAACATAGAATGTGTCGGCAGATAAGAACTGTTCGGTCCATCTAGTCTGCCTAATTTTGTTTTGAATACTTTTATTAGTCCCCCGTTACCGGTCTTATAGCTAGGATAGCCTTGTGTCTATCCCACGCATGCTTAAAATCCTTGCTTGTGTATACCTCTACCACTTCTGCTGGAAGGCTATTCCATACATCCAATACCCTCTCAGTAAAGTAATACTTCCTGATATTACTTTTAAATTGTTGCCCCTCTAATGTTAGATTATGTCCTCTAGTTGTGGTAGTTTTTCTTCTTTTAAATATACTCTCTTCCTTTACTGTGTTGATTCCCTTTATGTATTTAAATGTTTCTATCATATCCCCCTTGTTACGTCTTTTCTCCAAGCTATACATGTTAAGATGCTTTAACCTTTCCTGGTAAGTTTTATCCTTCAACCCATGAACCAGTTTAGTAGCCCTTCTCTGAAACCAAAGTATCAATATCCTTCTGGAGAAATGGCTTGTGTCTAATCATAACCAAAAATCCAACATATTTTTTTTTTATAGCCATGTGATTACAGAGATATAATTATGTTCATAATCGAACAATCTACCCACTATAGAGTGATCTGGCCCAAAATGGATTCAGATCAGGAAAATTAGCAGAATTTCAGAAATCTCTCAATATCCTTTATTTTTCGACTGAATCGGCTGTTTGATAACCAAAGCATTAGAAGTATTTGGATTAGGACAATTTTGCTATGAAAACCATAGATATTCAGGCTACCCAATATGCGCCACTCACCCTTAAACACGCTCCAAATTAGGGAAACATGCAAATTTTACAGATTTTAGTTGGAGAACTGAATAGAAAAGTGTAGAAGAATTGAAAATAATGGGAGGCGAAATGATCAGAACTATTTTTGAGAAAAAGTGGCAATTTTGCAGATCCACACATTTTATCCTGCATGAGATTTTCTAATGTCTAATAACAACTATTTAGGTCTTTAAACTGCTCTACTTATATTCCATGGATTCCTTTTCAAAAAGTTACAATATTTGATTGAACTTTGTGATGGGGAATTTATATGATTTATATTTCATAGCTAATAAGTAGATCAAGAAAACAGACGTTCTGCTCTTTGGGTTGTAATATAAGAAATATATTTAAAAATCTAACATAACATCCTGTTAACATGCATTTTGTTTCCATAAAATACTGAAATGGGATCTCCTTCATTTTTCTAGAGAACAAAGTTAAAAAGTTTTGTTTTTATTTTAAGCTTTTAATTTTTTTTTTATTACATATGCAAAATGATTGTACTTTAACCACAACCTAGTTTTTTTTGTGTGGGTGAAAAGTTGTTAGATCTCAGAGTTCCAAAAATGTTAAGTAGTCTTTACTTTACAAGCTTGTTATTATCATTGATCGATAACCATTCAGTACCTTTGATGAATTCCACTTAGAGCATGGAAGATAATAAATATATATATACATTTTTAAATTTACCGGTCCATCTATTCTCTGTAAATTACAGATCATACATAGAAAAAAATATCAAAGCAAAACCTAAAAAAAAAAAAAGCAAATTCACTGGGTTTCAAATAATCCTTTAATCTTTGAGTAGATTCAGAGATTATTGGTGTCTGTCTAATATTATTTATTTCATGGAAATTTACTATCTTAACCACTTTTTTTAATGCCATTTTGTTCCTACTTGTTTATTCCATCCTTTTTATTTTTTCTTGAATATCACTGGGAATTATTATACATAAATATGAATTTATTAGGAATGGCTGATTTTACTGATAAATAATACTAAAAAAAATTCTGTATATAAAATATCAATTGCATATAGTTTGCCTTTTGGCCATTATGGAAATGTCAAGAGTTTAATTGACAGCTGTGAATAGCAGCACCTGCAAACAGCTCAGGGCTTGTTCCTGTGGTCTGGCAGCATTCTTACTTTATGCTTTAAATAAAGGCTTACTCACTGAGACAGAAATAACTGACAATGGATGATTGATGATTGCCCATCACGCAATAGCTGACATCTACCATTCACTCTGCCCATGTACAATCTTTCATTAACCACAGTCTAGAATCTTGGAATGAGTTGGATAGGAATGGTAACAGGTTTCCGAGGATCTAAATATGCTGACTGGGTGTAAAACATTACTATATGTTATATTTTGGTATAGTTCGCATACTTAGCAATGTTTGAAACCTAGTATGCGGAAGTGCTTCACATTCATTTTTCTTTGTAATTATTTAATAGGTTACAAAAAAAATATTTTCCCCAAACATTTTAAAATTAATTGAAATTATTTGGAGCAATTAAATAAATATATAACATATTTATTAAATATGCTTTAACATTCATTGTTTAAAACAAAAACAAAAAACAGTAAGAATAAATATGTAATATATATATATATATATATATATATATATATATAAAATGAAATACAAACTATTTGGAAAGGATTACCTGAAATTCTTTACGTGGAAAAAGGAATGTATTGCTTTGCAAAGAATAGAACGCCTAGTTTACGTGTATATATATATATATATATATATATATAAAATAAAATCACAATACATTACTATCACTTAGTATTTATGCAGAATTGATATATACACTTCTTGGAGTACTTTGCATTCCCTGCCTCCAAATCATCATACTGACACAGACAGATGTATTGCTTGTTGTAACCCGGAGCAGTTTATGTATATAAAAAAAAATCTCAGTTTCCACCATTACTGATGCATCTGTTTAGTGTTCAAATAACCTGTCAGCTTAGGTTGGCCATATCATTAGGCACAATGAGGTTTCCTATTTTTTTTTCTCGTTACACATACATACCTAAAGTTGACATTAGTCAGCTAACTTCAAATTGTGACAGGAAACCTACTGTATCTCCTGATAATGATGAATCACAAATTCAAACCTTCACCTACTCTAGCAAAAAAAAAAAAAAAACAGTCTGATTTTTTTGTGTTGAAGAACGTTGTTATATATATTTGTACATTGAGTTTTTATTCTCATTAATGTGATATCATTGGTTGTATTAATTAACCCTTTTTTGGAAAATAAATGATAGGCTATGTGAGTTCCCTTTAGTTGATGGCAATTCGCAGGGCAAGTGTACTGCTCCCTTTTACCTCAACAGATTTATTATGGAATCTCTAATAACACGGACTTGGCACTTGCACTTAAACAATTTATTATATCAATACTGGCAATACCGAGAAGGACCTATAAGTGGCCCTGTCACCTAAACACATCAGTTTAAAAATATTCCCAAGTGTAAGAAATCTTCAGTTTTATTTGTTGTTCATTTAATACATTAAACCTCTCTATATTTTGCACGCTCAAATCTGCACTGTTTAGCATAACTGAGTGTGCAATAAAATAAGCATGCTATATTCTGCTCATACTGAGCGTACAGTTGTACTTCGAGAATGTCACATGCCTAGTGTTTTTCCTGTGGAAAATAATGAAGCAAGCACTGAGCATGTACAAAGATGACATCATTCTGATACCTCTCAATAGACCTTCTGATTGGCTCCCAAAAGATGTTGGTGATGTCTATTTAAATAAATAGGACGATTATTCACTGGGCGAATTCCTACAAAATATATGTTTTCTTAAGATAAGGAAGGGAGCAATACATATATTTGCAATGTTATTTAATAAACAAATATATAAAATAAATAATGTATAAAATGTATCAGAGTGCACTCGGAAACATGATGAATTTACATAATGGGGGTCATATATAAAAAGTGTCAGAAGAGGTATAAAAAGGCTCAATCGCTCAATTTGTTATGTATAACGCCAATTGCGCCTTTTTAGAAATCCCGCCCCTTTGCAGTGTGGGGGAGAGAGAGAGACTCTCCAACACTAATGCGACACTTTTATGTGCCTAATTTTTTTATACATTGGCTGCACTGGGGCAATGAGTGCCAGCTCATCCAAAAAGTAAGTAACTGGCACAATTTGTCAGTAGTTTGCTTTATACATAGGCGCACATGCCAATAGCACCATTATTTGCTATTATTGTTCCATTATCCATTCATTATTTGGCTATCAGTGTATGTACCACAGTTATAGATGTCCTCCAATATATATAAATATAGTAGCCAGTGTCAGTAAACTGAGAAAGTAGTAAGTAAGCAACATGAAAGTCACTGTGCCTGACCCAATGTCAATTCAAAAAAACAGCATTAAATGCTTGAAAAATGTTGCCGGATAGCAAAAGGTCCAAAATTGGCAGGCTGCAGACACATTGACTTACAGTGTGGATTTAGAATGTCCGCATCTGAGGAAGAGGCCGATAGATGATCCAAATGCAGGGATCCGTGTTCAGTGTGAGAGCTAAATCAGGCAACTCCAATCACTTCTCTAACCGCTATGGAACTAATGCCACCTCCTAATGCCTGACCTCCTCCTTCACCACACACATCAAAACATATAATCCAAATCCTGTATACTGCAAATACACCTGATTTTACCTTTTCTTTAGGAACAGGTTTTACATTTATATTTTAATAATACCTAAAAAAGATTAAGGAAAAGTCAGTCTCCAATATTCCAGTGACTATCTATTCAATCATAGACATCTTGACATTATAGTCACAGAATACTGCAGTAGAATGATCAGACACCTCACAGAATACTGCAGTAGAATGATCAGACACCTCATATTTCTACATCATACTAAAACTAATGATTGGGTTGCCACTTTTTATTCCAAAAACTAACAGTCTACCCTTTTGCCTCTGTAGACTTAACATTGACAACAAGCCAGTTTTTTGTAAAGCTTTAAATGGGGAAAGAAGGCACTATGTGTATCTATACACATATACATTGGTATATTTTATTAATATTTATTTCATTTTTTTGCTGTTATTCATACACACAGGGTTAATAATCGGTTTTGTCTTTCATCTACTAATATAACTAAAATATTTTATATGGAATTATGTATTTGGCCTACCCTTTGTCTCACCTTGTAGCTAGATTAAGAAACTGGTGTTTACAACTGGACACAATAGGCTTGATGCAGGTAATTCAGAGCTACAAATTTCAGCCTAATTTAATCACTTCAGTGATCAGAATTGCTCTTAAAATTGAGTCATTCAGGGATCACTGAAATGTTCCTGAATCAGCCCAAAATTCAGTCTAGATGACCGAATTCGGGGCCGACATTTTGGCAGCTGTATTAATTCAAAATTCAGCTGAGCCAAAATGTCCTTGACCTTCCCATTATTTCCTATGGGTCGTTCGATGCTACCAACTGGGCTATATTATTAAGCAAAACGATACCTTTGAACACCCCATTATTTCCAATAGGTCATTTGAGGCTCCAATTTTGCTTAAAAAATAGCTGAATTTCCAAATAAAATAATAATAATAATAATTATTATTAATATATATTTTAATAAAAACAATCTGTATACATATGTTAGTTATTTATTCCAATAAAATATATATTAATATTATTTGCACATATATCACATATAATGAAAAAAAAACTGTGTCCATGTAGTTTGGGACAAATGCTAAGCTACTTAAATTAAACAATCCTCAAATAAACATAAAATCCAAATCCAGTTATAACCTAACCAAGTTATATTTATATAGTATCTTGGGATGTGGCTAGATCCAAACTTATTGACAAGCTTGTGTCAAAGCTATATCCTAGGATCGGCTTTCTATATAGAAACATATCAAACCTAGATTCCACAGTAAGGAAACATATTGTGCAGCAAATGTTAATGCCGATCTTAGACTATGGCGATGTTGTGTATGATTCTGCCCAGCAGACCCATCTCGGTAAACTCTACACTCTGTACAATACATTGTGTCGTTTTGCACTACAGTGCGATTATAACACTCATCACTATACAATGTTAAAAGAGTTAAACTGGCTAATGCTTGCCTCCAGGCGCACTCTCCACTAGCTTGCTTAGTGCATAACCACTTCTCCCCCCCTACCTAGTGAGCATGATCACTCACTCTTACTCCCTACACATCCTACAATCTCAGATCCTGCACCAATCCTTCACTAGCGATCCCTCACTTTAAAAAGGAAGCAGGTCGAGGTGCGTTGTCTTTCGGAGATCCCCATATGTGGATAGCCTCCCTTATTCTGCCAAATAATCATCTAGTCTAAAATCCCTGAAAATAAGTGTCTCACAAATCCTCAAAACAAACTGTACCTTTTTTGTATTAATAATGATTTACCCTGGATGTTCTCCTTCCAACTTGTTTAAATATATGTATGTATGTATTTTTGATCTACTGTTATATGTGTAACTCTGTGTAATTCCATTCTGGACTGGGTCCCCAGGACATACTTGAAAATGTATTCTTCCTGGAAAAACACTAAATAGAAATGAATAAATAATACGTAATACAAATAAATATTGCAGTTAAACAAGCTAGTACTGTACATGACAAGAAACACACCTATTACATTTCATGAAACCACTGAATTTACAAGTGATGTGTGGCCAAAGCTAGTACATGGACAATGTGAGTGTATTGGAATGGTGGTATCATTTGGTAATGTGCTAGGGGGTCAGAGAGCCAAAGGCAATCTTACCATCATGACACGTTGTTATCCATTCACGCCACTGCTTAGCGCTCTCACATATATAAGGTACCCTTTCATATACCTGGTTGACAATGGTGCACAAACAAGCAATGTTTTCATACACAATGTGGACATGAAACAGTCCTGTGATACACATGATAGCGGGAGGGCACAAATAACCTAACAGCTGTTGATGATGAATAAACACGGTTGATGTGATGCCAACCTGTAGCTGGCATGATATCACCGGTATTGTTGAGCTGAAATCTGACATACTGAATAGCTAATTTCTCTGCAATTCAGCTCTTACGCCAAATCGGGCCAAATTTGACCCAAATCAGGGCTTAGTGAATAGACCCCTATATTTATATAGCTATTGAAAATCTGACATCTTCCCTTTTGAATTCCTGAGTGTCCAGACCCCTGAACATAATGTAATTCTATTACGGGATCTATGTTTTCATATAAGTAGTAACTTAATTTGACACGACCTAGGTTTGCAAACGAGCATTCAGGCCAGTAAAAATAGGTTTAAGGCCAAATTTATGGAGGCATGGCCGGGGAAATACATATATAGATATGATCTCACATGAATTCGGGAACACAGTTTGTCTATCCTCATACAGGCAAGCGATATTAATAAAAAGAGAGACAGCGCTAAAATATACCCCAAAAAGAACAAGACATAATATATAAAAATAGAAAAGATTTATTGTCACAAAATATACATGTATATAAGGTAAAAAGACTACAACTAAGTCTAATACCACAATAATATAATAAGAAAACAAATGGAATAAAATATACACAAAAAGCAATATCAATATGCAGTAAGTAGAATAAAATAATATATAAAATATATATAGTACAACCTTACCCACTGCTAGTATAGTGTTGTTCACCTGGCCAGGTACAGAACATATGTATAAAATATACACTATAAGCACAGACACAAAAAAAAGTCAAGCGATATGCTATTAAACATTGAATTACCTGTACCACTGAGTTTGTGCTTTACCTGGTCACTAGCCTATGTAGTCTTGCCTATATTGGCAAGACAGACTTAGCTCTTCAGAATCAAAAGAGAAGTCACTGGTCATCTATCACCATGGCATATCATGACAAGAAATCAGACAAACCACTGGCTCACCATTTTATTGAAAAAGGTCATCATTTGTGTCAATTGAGATTTATTGCTTTCGACCATGTTCCTCCCACGTAGATGCGACCGTTCACGTCTCTTGTTGCAAAGAGTAGCTTTTTGGATTAAAACCTTGAATAAGCTAGGCCCCAAGGGTCTAAATAAATATCTAATGAATATCTATCATTGACTCCTTTTTTGCTTCCTCGTTGTGAGGAACATTTTTTTTTATAGTATAAAAGATATACTTCTAAAAAGATAATATTTTTTCTATGCCCTTGTTATTTTTTATTTGTCGTTTATTTCCATTTATTTGAGTAGATTTAGTTTTGCACTATCGTGGTGGTGGTTTATTTATGTATCATTTTTTGTTTTCAATCTGTCTGTTTATGTCCATATTTTTTTTGGTTGTCTTTGTTTTTTTCTTTAAATGTTACCTAGGCCACCAGGGATGCTATATTAGTGGTGTTAGTGACAGTGGTTTGATGTATTTGGCCTGTAATTCAGTATAAAAGATATACTTCTAAAAAGATAATATTTTTTCTATCCCTTTGTTATTTTTTATTTGTCGTTTATTTCCATTTATTTGAGTAGATTTAGTTTTGCACTTTTGTGGTGGTGGTTTATTTATGTATAATTTTTTGTCTTCAATCTGTCTGTTTATGTCCATATTTTTTTTTTGTTGTCTTTGTTTTTTCTTTAAATGTTGCCTAGGCCACCAGGGATGCTATATTAGTGGTGTTAGTGACAGTGGTTTGAGGTATTTTGCCTGTAATTCACCATCGGTTAATATTATGTCCGATGGGTAGAAACGAAATAGATCAAATGCACTTTCGTGTTGATGTCTGTAGACACAGCATTGCCTAGTTTTGTTCACCCGTACAGAGCTCTCAAATATGCTAGCAGCTTATAACTAAATAATAAACTAAAAAAAAATCTGTTAAAGGCTGTTTACAAAATAGTAATAATAAAAATAATAATCGTAAAAAGTATTAAAAAAATATACACATTTAAAAAAAAAATCTTAATGTAATGGGAAGGGTTTAAAAGTGCACTGCTTGCAATGTTTACTGATGTATATGTGAATATACCTTTCACTGCAATTCTAAAAATGTGAGCTCTTGTTAAAAATATCATTGTTCGTGCATATATCGTGAAGCTTTAGATTGACAGCTCCTGATGTAATGATATCATCCATGAAGCACCTGGTTTAGTTTTGTATCATTCTCAATAATTGCAGAGACAACAATGGGCTCCTGTGCTGAATGGCATATCTTTCCTAATAATATATCCTCTGTCACTAGTATGAATAAAGTTTCTGGAGATACAGGACTGATTTGACATGTTGAGCATGATCAGGGATGTAGGTGTTATTTCCAGTTTACATACCACAGTTTATGACAACCAAGTAAAGCAGATGATCACATTTATGATTTGTTGAATTAGCCTAAAACCTGTAACATTCCTTGTACTGACTTGCACTGCAAGCGAATGCCAAATTTATCACTTAATGAATTATGAAGTGCTTTTGAGGAATGACCTAATATACCAGTGTTGTTATTTTCAATGTATATAGAAATATTCTATCAATCAAAATCCATTTTTTTTTACATTTAAAAAAAATTGCATTTATAAGTAATGAATTATTAGTAGAATTGCTGGATTGTATATTTCTTTCAAATGTACTTTCTATAGATAATAGATAATAGATAATTAATAATGTACATAAATGTAAATAAATACAGAAACCCAGGTGTGTGAACAGCTTGTAAAGATGGTTCTGACCTCTGAAGAAGAATTGTATTAATAAACCATTTTGAAACAATATTTTCAACAGATTGCTTTTTTTTTTTTAAATCTAAACATGCTTTAACAATAATTATGATAATATAAAGCTGGTGCACGAACCATAATTTGTATAATCCTTAGGATCAAGTTAGTCTTTCACAATTCTGAAGCTGATGAAATGAGTACCATAAAGCTGGGTAATAATAGCATTCTCAGGATATTAAGCAATGGTAACAGCTCCTAGATGTACATGTAAATAAGATAATACCTTAACATACCTCCTGGTAAAATACATTGCCCCGTGTGATCCCACATTATTAGTAGATTGTACAAGATTTAAAATTTGCTGGGCAGCACGTTGTAACTTCGAAAGTGGGGAAATCTTTGCCAGCTGCATTGTTAAAATCACTGAGTCCATTAAAAAAAATATACCCCATTTAGCTTGTTGTATTCGAGTTGGAAGGTTGATTGTAATTCTTAAATTAAGTTAAATTCGACCTCTCAACTCACCTTGAGAATGATTTAAATTTTAGTGAATAAACCAAACTATGATACACCCCAAATGTTACTGAGCATTGTATTTCTCTGAAGCCCTGTGATGTGAGTGTATAACAGAGGACAATAGCAATACAATTCTCAGTAATGTGCAGTCTGCAAGAGTATATATCAAAAAAAGGTAAAGTGAACTTGTGCGCTAAATAAACACTCGGTACACTAAAACATTACCCTTTTAAAGAGACAATGTTCTCCGGTATTATGCAAAGGGAGATAAAAGACAAATAATAATATAGTGTAGTATATCCAAAAGATGTGTCAAAAGTGCATAAAAAATATAAAATGCACACTGACATGTCCCTGAGCAATAAACTGCTCAGGAATAATTGCATAAGGGAGCCTAGCTGTACCAAGTATGGTATGTCCAGTGGTTCCAGAGACAATGATCACATGAGAAGAGAAGGCAGGAATACAGGTGTAAACAACTTTAATAGAAAGCAATAAAATCAATAGTAAGATTTTACATTAAAATCTCCTTACAAGTCCTTGTTGCAAAATATCTTGAAAATAAAAACACGTTTCCTCTGTAGTCCCCTCCTCTCACAACCCGTTTCCCCTCTTCCTCAAGGCTTTTTCATGTGTCCCATGTGATCAAAATCATCTTCTTGTATCCTGTCGCTTCAATAGTGACGTTTACCATCAGTCACTCCTCTTTGTCTCTTCTCTGACGAGTCCCCGTTGGCTCCTCCCCTCTATCCATCTGATTGGTAGATGTCCTTACAGCATCAGGTCTCCGTTGGCTCCTCCCCTTTACCCACCTGATTGGTGGATGTTTTCACAGCATCTCAGTTGACTCCTCCCCTCTATCCATCTAATTGGCGGATATTTTCATAGCAGTCTCCACCTTTCTTTTCTCCGTTTCAACGGGGCATAAGTCCCAGTGAAACGTAACATTAGTGACAACATGGGGGTACAATATATGAAAATAGAAGTAAACGTTTTAGTCCATTTATAAAACGAAAGTGCATGATATAGTAAACACCAATCTTAATAGTAACCATATAATTTACATAAAAAACGGATGCATTACCTCTACAGACAACTATATCAAAGACATAATTATCTCAATTTTAAATCCATAATCAATTTATCCAATAATCATGTTAGTAGTCATTTTTTCCCTCCCTCCTATGTCCATCCGGGCTACAATTAATGCTAAATTAATTCTCAAACTTTACAGAAAATTAAATAAATCAAAATCTGCATTTAACCCTTTGGGTGCTAGAGTCTGGAGTTCAAAGACCCACTTCATCTCCAGCTTAGGGTTAAACGCAGATTTTGATTTATTTAATTTTCAGAGGTAACAAAGAAAGCATGCTGCCACCAGCTAATTAAAAACTGGATATCGAGAGCTGAACTGATAAAATTAATAAACCTTCTGTGATTTCATTTAGTTAGTAAAGAAAGTGGGAGCCACACCTCAGACCAAAAATGGGCAGCCTTTAAATCCTGCCCGTTAACCCATAGCTTTGGTTATTTATAGTCAACATCCTAACCTTTATTTGTTTAACTTTTGCATTTTCTTGCTTGAGTTTTTTTTTTTTTTTTTTGTAATTTCTTGTTCTTAATTTGTTAAAGTACAAATAAACTGCTCAGGAATAATTGCATAAGGGAGCCTAGCTGTACCAAGTATGGTATGTCCAGTGGTTCCAGAGACAATGATCACATGAGAAGAGAAGGCAGGAATACAGGTGTAAACAACTTTAATAGAAAGCAATAAAATCAATAGTAAGATTTTACATTAAAATCTCCTTACAAGTCCTTGTTGCAAAATATCTTGAAAATAAAAACACGTTTCCTCTGTAGTCCCCTCCTCTCACAACCCGTTTCCCCTCTTCCTCAAGGCTTTTTCATGTGTCCCATGTGATCAAAATCATCTTCTTGTATCCTGTCGCTTCAATAGTGACGTTTACCATCAGTCACTCCTCTTTGTCTCTTCTCTGACGAGTCCCCGTTGGCTCCTCCCCTCTATCCATCTGATTGGTAGATGTCCTTACAGCATCAGGTCTCCGTTGGCTCCTCCCCTTTACCCACCTGATTGGTGGATGTTTTCACAGCATCTCAGTTGACTCCTCCCCTCTATCCATCTAATTGGCGGATATTTTCATAGCAGTCTCCACCTTTCTTTTCTCCGTTTCAACGGGGCATAAGTCCCAGTGAAACGTAACATTAGTGACAACATGGGGGTACAATATATGAAAATAGAAGTAAACGTTTTAGTCCATTTATAAAACGAAAGTGCATGATATAGTAAACACCAATCTTAATAGTAACCATATAATTTACATAAAAAACGGATGCATTACCTCTACAGACAACTATATCAAAGACATAATTATCTCAATTTTAAATCCATAATCAATTTATCCAATAATCATGTTAGTAGTCATTTTTTCCCTCCCTCCTATGTCCATCCGGGCTACAATTAATGCTAAATTAATTCTCAAACTTTACAGAAAATTAAATAAATCAAAATCTGCATTTAACCCTTTGGGTGCTAGAGTCTGGAGTTCAAAGACCCACTTCATCTCCAGCTTAGGGTTAAACGCAGATTTTGATTTATTTAATTTTCAGAGGTAACAAAGAAAGCATGCTGCCACCAGCTAATTAAAAACTGGATATCGAGAGCTGAACTGATAAAATTAATAAACCTTCTGTGATTTCATTTAGTTAGTAAAGAAAGTGGGAGCCACACCTCAGACCAAAAATGGGCAGCCTTTAAATCCTGCCCGTTAACCCATAGCTTTGGTTATTTATAGTCAACATCCTAACCTTTATTTGTTTAACTTTTGCATTTTCTTGCTTGAGTTTTTTTTTTTTTTTTTGTAATTTCTTGTTCTTAATTTGTTAAAGTACAAATGGAATAGGGAATTGACAAAAAGTGAATTTCAAATTTAAAGGCCAAAGTAGCCAAGTTGGATAAATTCTCCAGTTCAGCTGAAATTTTCCAACTCGTCTTCTTGGGCCTTGAGTTTGAAATTCCCTTGACAATTCCCTTTTTTATTAATAAAGCCCATAGTATTTTAGAGAAAAATGTTATAAAGATTTGAATGAATATTCAATTTAAATAAACATATGTTCTGTATATTTTATTTTATTGACTGGATATTTGCTTCCTTTTGTCCAATATATATGTATAAGTATATATATATATATATATATATATATATATATATATATCACATATATATTAAGTGTTGTACAATACATGAGCTATACATATAAACAAATGTCTGTGATGTCTCCTGTACATAGCATCACGTAAGGCTTTCATTTGCAAATGACACATTTCCCATGGCAAGTAGTTCCAACCGCAAAGTCATACCATAAACAATAGACACCACAGTTATTGATGCTAACTTGTGTGTATTATATTAACAATGAAAAACAATGCCATGCGTCCTGTATCTCTGCTGCTTTTATAGTTATACTGCATGCTAGCATGCCTGTCATGCTAGCATAACATAGTGTCAGAGTCACAGCAAAACCATTCCATCCATACATTGTGCTAGCTAAAATGCTAATAAATGTATACAATGGTAGGGATTCTGGGAGCCAGCATTGTGTGGGCTTAGGAGTACATGCTAGCCAGAATACATGCACCAGATAGGACAGATTTACTAGCACTATGCATACATTACATTTTATTATTTACCTTAGTAGGTGCTGGTAATCCACTCTTTTGAAGATGACACAGAACCACTTTAATATATGGTTTTTACATTGTTTAATATTCAGAGGTACTAAATGGAATTGCTGGACTAATTTATCTATTCTTCAACCAAATATAGCTCTGTATTCCAAAGTGGTACTAAATAAAAAAAAATACTAATTTCTAGGGTATAGTTGAAACAAAGGAGGACATATTTTAAATTCTCATGTCTGTGCTCTGTCACTTAACCAACCCGCTGCTTATTCTAATTGCAATAAAGTAAAAAAAAAATGTATTTTGCAAATTAAAGGGATGTGTATCATGACAAAAGTAAATTTTATACTCCCGCTGTCATCTATATAATGGCTAGCCCTGCAGAGGGACATACCATTTCTATACCTCCTCCAGATAGGGTTCTGCCACGGGTCCCAGATTGTATGTTTCAAAATAGAAATATATTAAAACAGGACTCTGTCGTGTTATACATTAAAAAGAACACCTCGAAAACTTTTAACATCTCTTGTATTTTTGCAGTGATTTATTATGTAAGTCACATGAAAAAGGTTAACAATTCTCCTGATTTATATGGTAATTAAAGCCTGAGGAGGAGATGTAGCAACTTGGTCTTGAAAGCTTGCAATCAAACTCTGTTAGCCAATAAATGATGTCATTTTAATGCTACTTGTTTTTCTGTTTTTCTCGGATAATACAGTACAACTCTTGTAACTATTATAGTGATTTTGACATGCTTCTTCAGAATCCTACACTGTTAGAGAGAACCCAAATGAGTGAAATAATTAGATAGCAGAATGCTTCCAAGATATGACATTACCTTAATTTAATATTAGTTGTCCCTAATATGAGGATGAACTGGCGTGTACTTTTGATAGTACACGCCAGTTTAGCCTATGACCGACAGCTGCCATGCTGCCTGGTTGGCAGCTGGCTCCCTCGTTTTTGCATGGGATTAGCACGGGGGACCTTGGCATTCAGCATTCAGAGCAGGGCAAGTCAGGAACTGCTGTGTCTCAGAGACACAGCAGATAGGAACCTGAGTTTATCTATTAAGATACATGTCGGGTTTGCTTCAAAGTCTCGGGACTCCATTCAAGGAAGCAAGGTTAAAAAAGGTGCAATGTTCCTTTAAACATAGAAAATATATCGTCGAGTCACAGGGAGATATTTTGAGTGAGAACACCAGTAAGTCACATAACCTTGGTTTTCCGGCATAGACCCCTGGAAGCGTTGGGTAGCATTGAAGGGTATGTGCAGCACACAGACATCCATCAATTGCAGGCCCCCAAGATATATCAAATAGACACAATAACAACATAATATGATACAATGAACAGCAACAGATAAAAGCTTGCTCCCGATAAGTCCCAACTATAAACCATAACTATTGATGGTCATGACCAGATGCCCTACACCAATCAAGGTAAAGTACAACTGTCACAGCTCCAAACCTCCCCACTCAGCCTGTGTGGCTACCAACCTCTAATGACAAGGCTACCCCCAGGAGCAATCCTCCACCAAGGCTGTGACAAGTAAATCCTCCTGCCATTTATGGTTTGACATGGAGGCCCACAATGCACAGCTGCCACCTGTAAGAAAAACCCAGACACACCTGGCACCACCATCGCACTGGAGTAGCTAGTAATTAGAAATGGGTAAGTAAGGATGAACCAAGAAAATAAAAAAGGAGGGTGGGTGGCACCAATGGCGGTGGAAGATAAAATAGCCAAAAGTGAGGAGCACAACTGGAGCTTAGGTAACCTCTGTCCAAAATGAGTCATCTCTATAATTAATAATAAAATATGAACAGTTCCTTTGATAAAGTCATCTTGGTGTAAATTACGTATTTAAGTATAAAATAGCACATGAATCAAAGTCACAAATGATTCATTGCTTACATAATTTAAAAAGTAAATGTGCAGAATATGCAGACACATGATGTAACACGTGCTTGGCTACTGCTCTGTATGCTCACTTGTTTCTTATAATCTTATGATTGTGCAGAAGAAACAGAGTTTATGTCTTGACGTAAACATCATCAACATCTATATGAACCATTCTTTCTGGACATACCTTTCCTGTGCTGTATAGAGATAATGTTTAATGGCTGTATAATAACCTGCATTCTAATCCATATTATGATTAAAAGGATGATTAAAGCACACTGTAAAGAGGATTCATGGTGGGGGGTCTATTTGCTAATACTGACAAGTGAACTGCAGAAACAAGTCATTAATAGCAGAGCTGGAAAAATAGGCATGTTGAGGAAATGGCACTTCGTAAGACATAACTCTTCCCCATTGACCAGCCAGTTATTTACTCTGATGTAAACTAAACAAGCAGTGTGTCATAGTGGTTTTATTCAGTGATGTAACAGTAAACCACCATCTTCCTGACTGACCTCCAAGGAGATGGCTAAGAATATATTTAATGTTTTGTCCCCATGGTCCATTTGTTTTCGGTCACAGTAAGTTTTACATAGTCGTTTAGGTTGATAAAAAAAAAACATGTGTCCAACAAGTTCAACCCTTTTTCAGCAATTTTGAATTCTGCTTTCAGTGAGGAAACAAATAAGGTTCCTAATACAGTGAATGAGTATCTGCCAAATGTTTTCCCACTGTACTGGGACACAGAGGTAACGTGGCTTGTTTACCAGTGGGTCAAATGACATCATGCGACACTAAGTTATCCCACGTGTTTGAGCTATATATGCACTTCAAGGTATAAATAGCTAAACATTTTATTTTATATAAAGCCACTTTTGTACAGTGTTCTTCACTTTGCACCAGCAGTGGCCATACTGGACATACCCGGAATTGGCAGGGAAAGTACTGCTGACCAGAATATGAATTAAATGAATCCACAACTGTTCATTGCACTTTTTAAATGTGTGATGTCATGTAATACTATTGTATGGCGAAAATATGGTTTCTTCTTAATAGCAGCTGTGCTTACCTGACAGCAGTGATCATTGGGTTTGCCATAACAGTGTACTTCTTCTGCAAGTTAAGACACATGTATTTAACTGAGCGAATTGATTTTTTTTATTAGAACTGGAAATTTACTGACTCTTGTTCTGCAGGCAGCACAAAGCTAAATTGTGATCTAGCAGTCACCATCATTAACTTAAAAACATTTGCGAAGGATTGGGGCATAGCTATTGAAAATAATTGTTAAATCAGCTATGTAGCAAACCTAAAAGCAAATATAAAAAACACAATAAAATTATATGCAAGAAACAAATTAACACTGCATCTTTTAAGAACATTGTTTAACCATCTAAATGATTTCCTAGTAATATTGGTTGTGTATTCACCATAAGCTGAATTGTTGAGTTATTTAATTATCATTTAAAGGAGCGACCTGGTGCCCAAAATGCATGTTCCAAATTTCCAAAGGTTAAAGCATATTAATGTGCTTTCAAAGTACTTAAACACTAATACTAAATACTTAAACACTAATACTAAAGCACTAATAAGGAGGGCAACTCAGGTTAGGGGTATCCAGGTAGGTAACCAGGAGCACAAAATCTCTCTTTATGCGGATGATGTGCTCCTATCTTTGTCATCTCCGGAATCATCTATACCACAGACCCTCTCTTTGATCGATCAATATTCTTCCTATTCTTATTACAAAATTAACTTAGCCAAGACCCAGGTCCTCATGAGCTCTCTCTCAACCTTTCAGCTCGATAAACTTTCCAAGGTAGGGGGCATTAAGTGGCACAGTAAAACTCTGGATTACCTGGGAATCAAGATTGTCCTGGATCCCAGACAAACATTATTCCTGAATTATGAAACCCTCATTCAGGACCTTAGAGATCTTTTTCGGCGTTGGAGGGGTATAGAGCCCTCATGGATGGGACGACTCAATATTCTTAAGGCATATGTAGTCCCAAAGGTTTTGTTCCTGATGAGGGCAATACCTATGCGGGCCCCCACTGCTTGCCTAAAACAGCTTACATTATTATTCTCATCCTATGTGTGGGATTCCAAAAAACCTAGAATAGCTAACTCATATTTAAAACGAAGTTTTAGGATGGGGGGACTTGGATTTCCAGATCTTTATAAACTCCAAGAAATCAGCCTGTTTACAAATTTCTTGGCCTGGAAGCATAAGTCGCCCCAAGACACGGTATGGAGTCAGATTGAAACCTTTGAATGTTCGGAACAAAACCCTTATTATTTTTTTTGGAGAAAAATCCTCAGTCCTATAGTTATTGATGTGGTTAGAGGCATGTTTAAGTTTAAGAAGATGTTTGCTGAGGCACAGGGTCTTACCAGCCTGGCCCCTCTGGGGGCCCTAACGACCACTATTCCCGACCTGAATATTACTCATTGGTCACTTTCAGGTCTGCTGGTCATTTCTGATATAATGATTGACGGGAGAATTGCCCCTTTTGACACTCTGCGGGAGAGCTCACAGCTGTTTAACTACATAAGAATTAAATCCTATTTGGAGATTAATCCTCTGGTGGAGACATCTCTTTTGGACGAGTCCCTTCACCTCTGTAAGAGGTTGGGGGCGATATCCAGATTACGGTCCCTCCTGGAGGATTCATCTCTAAATGATAAACCTAATCCTATAAATTATTGGGAACTAGATTTGGGGGTCTCTTTCCCTTTGGAAACTTGGAATCAACTATGTCATAATACCAGAGGTGCCTTACATGGTATTAATCTGCAGGAATCATTTTATAAGGTACTCTTCCGATGGTATTTTGTTCCATCCCGTCTTAATAAACTTTTTCCGGACTCTTCAAATCTCTGTTGGAGATGTGGTAGAGGGGAGGGTACCCACCTCCATATTTGGTGGGCGTGTCATCTTTTGACCCCTATTAAACTCTTAGTCTCTCAGATATTAAATGCAGTGTTTCAAAGAGATGTCTTATTAACCCCCGAAACCTTTTTATTCCATATTAATTTGGGAGCAAGTAGATCACCAAAACAGATCTTTGCAATAAACCTACTTATGGCAGTAAAACTCTCACTAGCGCGACTTTGGAAGAGTCGGGACCTCCCCAAATGGGCGGACATTGGTAAACAGGTTGATTGTCAGCTTTCAGCCGAGAGGGCCTTTTATTTATCGAGGGGATCTGAGAGTAAATTTCAAAAGATCTGGGCTCTGTGGGAGGCCAGGAGGCCAACCCTCTCGGACTAGCTGGATGTGATGACAGCGGGGAGGGCGGGGGCGACATGGTGGGTTCTGGCAGAATGTGTATTATATTTTTTTTTTCTCTCCCTTTTTTTTTTTTTCTCTCCCTTTCTCTTTTCTGTGGTGCGTTTTGGTGTTACGTGTCTCTTGTGAGTTTTAAGATTATCTGTTTTAAATGTTGAATAAAGCATGACTGATATTTATAAATTACAAACTTTGGATATAATAGACACAAGGATGACCCATTAAACCATTATACTACTTAAGTACAAACGTCTGTAGGTGTCTGAGTGTCAGAGAAAAAAAATAAAAAAAAATAAAAAAAGGAAATAAAAGAAAAAAAAGGGGGAAAAAAAAAGGAAAAAAAAAATAAAAAAAAGTACTTAAACATGAATGTTTTACATTTTGCATTGCTTAAAACAGAAAAAAGTACAGATGACTTTTTGAAACTACAGCAGTTTGCAAGAAACCAGTACTGCCCACTCTAGCTGAGTAAAAGTCAATTTCCTTTTCTTTTTGCTGCAGAAACCAGTGAGAATAATTTAATTCAAATAAATGATACAATGATACTGTCTCTCTAGTGATGTCATCAGACTATGTGTTGCACTGTTACGAGCTCCTACTGTGTACAAGAGCATGATCACTTGGAATCTATACAATGTATTCTATTCTAGCAGCACAGGAAGTGACTAAATTAAACAAAACTTTAAATGCTCGGTGTCTATATAATCAGTACTACAGCACCTGTGGTATACATGCAGAGTGATCACTGGGGAAGGCCTGAGTAAAATATGATAAATGTGATTTGCAATGTGAGCCTGTGCACTATACAAGCCATAGTCTTCAACATGCACCAAAGTGAGTTTGGGGACTAGAATGCCCCTTTAAGCAGTTTTTATTGTTTAAATGTGGAGCATAAAAAAACGACTTTCCATAATTAGTTTAATATAGGTTCAAAAAAGTGAATTAATTGACAGGTACTGAGAGCTGAGGTGGAAAGATAGGAAGGTGGAGCATTTTTACAACACATTTAGTAATTTCTCATTTGTACAGCTCACTTGTCAGTTCAGTTTTAGTGAATATCCCCTTTGTCTCAAACTGTGAATTATTTTTGTAAACATATTTATTTATTTTACTGATGGGGTAGGTTTTATGATTGACTTGCAAGTAATAAGAAAGACAATTATGAAATAAACAACAGCATTATTACATTACTTTAGGATGTTATGCCACATTTGAATGAGCAATCAGATTGCATCTGATTTTTAGTTTCTTTCAGATAGTATATACCACAGTTAGGGTGAGCCTGTATTGTGGTTGGATGGCTTTGCAATGCACCAAAGAGTATATCTCACAGGTTTAGACAGAATTCACCACTGGTGAGCAACTCGCGCTATTGTTGTTAGAGTATCACTGAAATAAAAGAATCTTAGCTATACGAATCTTATATAAGAAGATAAATGCTGGTTACGTCATTCCATGGAATTTTCAGGATTCTTCATCTTTCACACTGTGTTCTAAAGGTGGAATTGAACAAATGAACTCTATTTGGACTGGAGATGGTATAACACACTCAATCAGTGATGGGCTAAACAATCGAGTAGGAACAGGGATGGCTAGACAGGCAAAAACAATGCTGTGAGAATCAGATTAACCAAGTGCCCTACATCAACCACTACGGTAACATGAACAATTGTGACTACATCAGCCCTGTATCCTCAGTTTGGACCGCTTGTTATTCCTGTGCACACCTCTAAGAAAGAATCTTTCATTATATAGTAAAAATGTAAGGAAATATATTTTTTATTCATCAAATGGTACACACAGAGAAAATCTTTTATCTTCAAAAAAGGAACACTTTCCTTACTTTTCAATTCCTCACTTTTATCATGTTTCAGACAAATAGACTGAGTCTGTAGAGATGCACTCTCTAAGTTGTCTTCCATTGCCATGTTTATCTAATATCTGTGTATCATACAACTTCCTTCAAAACAGCCTTAGCATATATTTTACTTCTTAGATTGGTTTGACTTGTCTATTGTATTTCAGTCTTAGTTCCTACTAAAAAAAAAAAATTGATTTTATTTTCCGAGATACATTTCTCTAATAGACTAGAGATTGGGCTTTGACACAGTTTTCGTCAAATAGCAACAGTGACCCCTAGTGTGTCTTTTTTTTCTATTTAATAGTGTATACTTCAGTGTGTCTATGTAAAGAACACCTCTTAACTATTTGTGGGACAATGCACTCTTCTAGCAACGCGTAATATTTAAGTTAACTGACAGTATACCTTTTTATTTAACCTGGATTAACAAAAAAACTGTTGTTTCATTTGTAATAATAGAACTTAAAAATGATATAGCAGAATGCATGAGCCAACTGTACATGGTTATGGCTTCATAATTTTCACTAATATGACTTGATTTGAGAAAACTGCAGCTTAATGCGGTATACAGCCATTGACTACTGAGTGGTTTATCCCCTTTACGAGTTTAACCAACATGCTTCCATTGAAAGTTTGCATGTAGTCTCCACTTTCTTTTCTCTCCAAATATTGTATTTGGTTTTAAGGAATGTTTAGTCTGTTCTGAATAATAAATGTGGAATACTTTGAACAAAGTAAAGATGAAGGAGGGTAGTAAACTAGTCAATAGAATAAATAAAAAGTGAAATGTCTATTAATAAATCTATCTGTCTGTTTATTTATCTAAAACGGTTACGGCCACCATTACCCATAGTTGGTAACAGTCCGGATTTGAAGAGGTAGTCCTACTTTTTGCTTAAATACAGTTTTGAGCAACAGACTATTCTTATCTGCAACAGGATACAATGAAATGATTTGACAGCTAAGCAAAAAAAGAACAGAAATAAGTTATTTAACTTTTTATTTATGTTATTGACTCGTTTACTACTCTCCTTCATCTTTACTTTGTTCAAAGTATTCCACATTTATTATTCGGAACAGACTAAACATTCCTTAAAAACAAATACAATATTTGGAGAGAAAAAAAAAATGGTTTTATGTCCTAAACAGAATAATATTATGTATTTCCTTTTTTTATGTAGTTTTGGAACTTATCCCAGAAAGCAACTTCCCAAATACTTTAAAACATCAATAAGCACACAATTTGGAACAGTCATGCAAAGTCATATTGCACTGTTGTGTGCTTATGAATAACACATACATGCATTAGCCATCTGTTTAAACAGTTTGCATGCTGCATTTAAAGAATGATCTATATCGGGACTTATTTACTAATAAGTAAATTCCCAAACTAGTGCATTTTCATCACACATTCTCATATAACATTTATTAGAGCAAAGGCATCCAATATTTGTAATATGGTTTGGCTCTTTAAAGGGGTGGTGTCCCCCCTTTTTTTCTGGCATCAGGGAGGACGAACACGATATGCATGATTTGTGTCAATGTCAGTGATCTAAGTAACATTTCAAATGATAATATTACAGGTGGCAAGAAAAAAATGAGGAGTGTGTGTTATTGGCATTTTTAATCTATTATGCAAAAGGAGATGAAATGCCGGATGGTAAAGAAAATTAGCACATACATTAGGATAGGGAGATGGATCATACATAAAAACTGGAGTAACATAGGATTTTTTAAAACCAAATAAGTACTGTGCACATCAATGATCCAGGGAGACTCCACAGATGACAGGTGGAATTCTTCTTATTTATTTTAAAAGTTTTTTACCAGGAAGAATACATTGAGACTATCTCTTTTTCAAGTATGTCCAGAATGGTATTAGACAGCATTTCACATTTAGCAGCAGATCAAAAATATATATATTTATACAGGAAAGTTGGGGAGAGAACATACAATGTAAATCATTTTTGATACAATAAGCAACCAAATTTGGAGGGAGCACAAGGATGGACAGGGACAAATGTAGGGGGGTAATTCTAAAACGCTGTGTATTTATACACATTAGAGGACACGTGTGGCTGGCCTCATGCAAAGAGCATTTCACAATTAATTAATTTTCTATTCCCATGATGCTCAGTTAGCAGTGAGTCTGGTTGAACCTCATGAGCACTGTAGTTAACATAGACATAACATGTATAGAGTGACAGGTAAACCTGAGGGTAATGTGCCGTGTACACCCAGAGAACTTTGGAAAACAGCACGAGCCAGGGCTCCACAATACATAATGCTCAGCACTTTGAAATTAAGTTTAATCCAACATGCATGGCAACATTTCAACCCCCCTGGCTTGACAAAGACCCAGGGTGGGTCGAAACATCATGCATGTTGGATTAAACTTGTCTAGCCATGCTGGCTTGATAAAGACCCAGGTGGTCGGAATGTTGCCGTGCATGTTGGATTAGACTTGTCAGGCCAGGCTGGCATCATAAAGACCCAGGCGGTCGGAATGTTGCCGTGCATGTTGCATTAAACTTGTCAGGCCAGGCTGGCTTCATAAAGACCCAGGCGGTCGGAATGTTGTCGTGCATGTTGCATTAAACTTGTCTAGCCAGGCTGGCTTGATAAAGACCCAGGTGGTCAGAATGTTGCCGTGAATATTTTAGTAAACTTCACTTCACTCAAATGCTGAGCATCGTGTTCATTTCTGGTAATGTACAGTGTGTCACAGAACTACACAGCAATAAAACTCCCAGTAATGTGCAGTATGTGAGTGTATCAAAGAGCTCCAACGCATTTAAACATACACACCTTATGGTGAATTTTATTTACTGTGCAGCTCTCCAAAACATTCACACAGACTGCACATTTCTGTGAGTTATATTGCTATAGTGGTCTGTTATGCAGTAATGTAATTTATTCACTAAACTCAAGAATAGTATGAGGAGGTCAACTTGGAAGGGGCCACCTCTCATAATAATAATACAAAAATAAAATCCCCTCACCCCCTGTCAAAATTTGGTCCCATGGGCCCCCAAATGTCCCTTTGAGACCCTCACACATATGGCGGACAGGGCAAGTGGTCACCACCCCCTGTTAATATTACTGGGTTTGGAAACCTGCTTAATGGATTCCAGCCCCTGTTGATTTGTCAGCGGCTGTGAGCCTGCCAAACAGTCTTCGGCAAATGGGCACATTTTTCCTGGACTTTAGATAGGATAGGTATTAAAGAAATAGGCCTGTAGTTTCACACTACGTTTACAAAACAATTTTTGTGGATAGGGACTATAGTTATTTGCCATGCTTGGTGGACATAACCAGAGGACATGGATGCATTGATTACACCCTGTTCCAAATTATTAATCAAATTCTATTTAAGTGTCACAAAGATTAAATATTTTCTTTTTCAGTTTAACTCATGGATGGCATTGTGTCTCAGGGCTCTTTTGATCACTCAAAACAATCTCGGACACCTGTGATAATTAGATTGCCAGGTGAGCCCAATTTAAGGAAAAACTACTAAAGGAGGGTTTTCCACATTATTAAGCAGAGCACCATTTTTATGCAATATGGGGAAGAAAAAGGATCTCTCTGCTGCTGAAAAGAGTGAAATTGTTGGAGGTATGAAAACATTAGATATTTCACAAAAACGTAAGCGTGATCATCGCACTATTAAGAGATTTGTGGCTGATTAAGCGCACAGATGGGTTCGTGCAGATGAAGGCACCTTGAGGAAGATTTCTGCCAGATCCATGCATTGGATCAAGAGAGCAGCTGCTAAAATACCATTACATAGCAGCAAACAGATATTTGAAGCTGCTGGTGCCTCTGGAGTCCCACGGACATCAAGGTGTAGAGTCCTCCAGAGTCTTGCAACTGTGCATAAACCTTCTATTCGGCCACCACTAACCAATGCTCACAAGCAGAAACGGCTGCATTGGGCAGTAAAATACATGAAGACTAATTTTCAAACAGTCCTGTTCACTGATGTGTGCCGTGCAACCCTGGATGGTCCAGATGGATGGAGTAGTGGATGGTTGGTGGACGGCCACCCTGTTCCAACAAGGCTGCAACGTCAGCAAGGCGGTGGTGGAGTCATGTTTTGGGCCGGAATCATGGGAAGAGAGCAGGTCGGCCCCTTCAGGGTCCCCGAATGTATAAAGATGACCTCTGCAAAGTATGTGGAGTTTCTGACTGACCACTTTCTTCCCTGGTACAGAAGGAAGAACTATGCTTTCTGTAATAAAATCATCTTCATGCATGACAATGCACCATCTCATGCTGCAAAGAATACCTCTGCATCAATGGCTGCTATGGGGATAAAAGGAGAGAAAGTCATGGTGTGCCCTCCATCCTCCCCTGACCTCAATCCTATTGAGAACCTTTGGAGCATCCTCAAGCCAGCGATCTGGCAGCAGAAGGATTTTTTTTGCTATCTGCATTTTTTTGTTACACTCGCTAGGGGTTTATTATAGCCACTAGAGGATTACGTGTATTTTTTTTAAAGCTGTCTGAGCGCATGTATAGTGATCAGTAACAGCCGATCAGTGGCAAAGGCGGTTTGGTGATTGCTCAGATGAGCATCACCATTCACCAGGTCAGATCAGTATTGGTAAATATTGTTCTGTCCCATCTGGTTCTGCCTCCCTCTCCTCACTTGAATTTTAGTAAAGAAGAGATACAGATCTGTATAATGTAATAAATTAAACAAAATGTTACAAAATTGTGAGACCCAAGTGTTTTTATAAAAGCCATTCCCTTTGCATAGTTTACCCTATGTAGTAACCCCTTCCATGCCACTGATCACTGCACAGAAGCACATTTTTTCTTGTCTGTGCATTATTATGGATTCTTTTTTTGTACAGTACTACAAAGGCTCTTATAAGAGCTATTAACCCCTTCCTTGTTCTACATGTCAAAATTCCAATTTGGAAAATCATAAAGCACACCTCTCAAATGAGGCCTTTTAACCCCCAAACATGCTGACAAATCTATGCATGGGTCATATCCCTGTGCTCCGGAGATGTTGCTGAACCCATATTGGGGTGTTGTTTATAGTGACACACACTAAAATCTGTGAATTCGTGTCTAAAGTACAATGTATGTGGGGGAAAAAAAACACAATAAAATTACTACCACACATTTTACAGAGGCTGGTGGTAGAAGTTAAAATACTACCATTTAAAATTGCCACATTGTGGTGTAATTTGGCTTTGACAGATACCAAAACCTGTGAATTCATGTGCGAATACAATGTTTGTGAAAAAAACAAAAATATTACTACCACAAATTTTGGCAAAGGCTGGTGGTAGAATTAGTGCATGGAAAGTGTTAAAATACCCCCATTTGGAATAGCATATGGTGTCTACTTTAAAAAAAATATATGGGTTGATGGGGTAAAATACACTGGCTTTCTTCAAAAATGTCCCAAATGGGACATGGGTGCAGGTTGTCTGCATGTCAAAATGTCAAGTTGGAAAACCAAATGTGGCCTTTTAGCCCCCCAAAACCCAACACACCTATGCATGGGTGGCATCCTTGTACTCAGGAGAAATAGTAGAATCTATTTAGCAGGTTTTTTCATTCATTGTTTTTTTCACCATATTTTTTTTTTTTTTATATTATAGGATATGATCAAAATACAATATATAATTTGTGTGGGTACAGAGAATTACAAAGAAAAAAAATTACAGCTAAACACAAACAGCACAGAAATGTTAAAATAGCCGTTGTCCAGAATGGACAAAAATGTTTCAAAGGGTTTGTCCTTAAGGGTTTAATGACACTCCAAAAGTTGGTCAGATTGGCTACATTTCTGTTCAGCTAATCGGTGAAATAAGCTGCCTTGGCACATTTGGTTTGCTTTGTGTAAGTATTATGGATGTATCGATTGCAGAGCAGAAAGTCAAGTTTCATATATTAAAGATAATCACTTTGTAAACCATCACCATTATGGAATAGAAGATTCCATTTCTTTAAGGTGCATTTTGATTCTCAGTGTTAGCACTACACATTTTGTGATTCCATTTCTTCCCTGTGCATCTAGAAAACTAAAATGCATAGTGGTTCCATCAGAGAGAGAAAGAGAGGCAGCTGAGCAAGATGAAGTGAGAGAGAGGGCGCTTGGGGAGATGAAGATGGACACATGCTCCTACTTAACATATAAAAACAATAAATTATTTGATGGCCATATATAGGATCCTCCCCAGGTGCCAAACACGTTAGTGATGCCCCGGGTGCCTGATATCCTGAGCATTGTTCCTCTGTTAAATTTTAGTGTCTCTCCTTTTCCATAATGGAATTACCCACTAACATTATTTTCACCATTTCCAGCTAAAAGTACTGGCCATTCTTTGTTCTGTGTCTCATACTTATGTATGTCCATAAAGGCAGTGTAAATAAAAGTATGGGCTTATGGTTTCATTGGATATGGAGTAGTAGATTCCCAAACTTTTATTACCAAAAGTAGTTAGACAGACCAGCATTGTCCAGTACTTTTGATATCCATGCACAGATCTTTTACTCTGCTACTTCTTCATTCTTTGTAGAGCTTTCTGGGAAGAAACTGGAGATTAGGACATTGCATATGTATCAGGAGTGCATATAAGCATGCTCCCAATGTACTCTTTTTACCACAGGTGTTAAGCATTGTCCACTTGAGATAGACCAAGGTATCTATGTAAAATAAACTGATGTTCTATACAAAGAGGCAGCACACCATGTTTAGAAAACATAAAAAATAACCTTTAATATAATCATTAAAATATCAAAAAAAGTATAAACATACAAATACAACATATAAATAATACTAGTCAAATATAAGCCAAATCCAGGCTAATAACAATGAATATATCACAAATGAAGAAATACATACAAATGGTACTAATAGGGGGAGCAAAAAAAGAAAAATGAATAAACAATAGCTAAATACACTTACAGAAATGCTGAGACCAGATAGAGAATACCCAAGGAACTAGCTCCCCAACGTTTCGGCAAAATGCCTTCTACAGGAGGAGCTAGAACCCTGTTGGAGTGTGGAGGTCCTTATATACTGAAAAAGAAACAAAAAAATGGCGGCCGCCATGTAGCGCGATGAAGTCACAACGTAATGACGTCGTGACGCAAACAAGATGACGTGTAAGGTCAGCAAAGGTACCCCCCCCGTCACCCCCCTACCAGATCGGTCACCAGGGGGTCCCCGCGATCGGGTACTCGCAGCTCCCGTGTCCCTCGCCGTCAGACCCCCCGCTTAGTGCGCGCGCGGCAATGGCAACTCACGCGCGCGTGCAACAATTCTGTAGCTTTCCTGTCCCAAGCGTCGCTATGGAAACGGACAGCATGGCGCACGTATCACTCGTCACGGGGGCGGAGCTGTAGCCCTTTAAAATCAAGGCGCGCATTGTCACAAATTGCTTGAGTATTACCAAGCTAGTTCCTGTGTTAGTTGTTCTCTGCGTTTCTACCTGATTTGTTCCTGTTTTCGACCCGGCTTCTCTATTTGGATTCTCCTGTTTTCTGGTTCCCGTGATTTGGCTTCATCCCTGGTTTATGCTGTCTTCTGGAAACCCGACCCCGGCCTGTTTTTCGACTCCTCTACCTTCTGGCTCCCCGACCCGGCTTTCTCCTGACGATTCTTCTGTTGACACTCGTGCCCGATATCACTACTGCAGCTCACCATACTCTCCAGTATTGTGGTGTCTGGCAAAGGCTGTCACTTCTGCAAATTGGGGCTCCACTTCAGAACTACGGTACGTTCATCACAAAATACTCAAGCCGTCTTTCATGGACCCCGCAGAAGTGATGGAGGCCGTTACTGCATTATCAAGACAACTATCTACGCTGACAAGCCAGTCTCACTTCCAACACCAACTTCATGACTTGCAGACATCACGTCATTTTCCCTCCCCAGAGGGAATACCTCCGTCCTCTTCAGTGCCAATTCCCGAACCACTTTTGATGTCAACTCCTGAACCCAAGATCCCTCTACCGGAGCGGTTCTCGGGCGACAGGAAGAAATACCGTGCTTTTATGACGTCGTGCCGACTCCTGTTCTCTTTGCAACCCAAGACATACGCTTCGGATTATGTAAAGATTCGGACTGTCATCACACTACTTCAGGGGGAACCGCAGACTTGGGCACATCATCTTCTACATTCCCACCATCCTGCATTAGACACTTGGACTGCCTTCTGCCAAGAGATGGATGCTCTCTTCGATGATCCCCTTAGAACGGCTACTGCTCAATCTTCTCTCCGTTCCCTAAAACAAGGCCGAAGACCGGTTGAAGAATACGTGACAGAATTCGAAGTTTGGCAATAGACAGTACATGGAATGAACCAGCATTACTGGACCAATTTCGTCAGGGGCTGGCTGAGTCCCTCAAAGATGAGCTCGCTCGTATAGGGATACCAGCGTCCCTTGATGCCCTTATACATTTAGTCGTACAACTGGATCGACGACTCAGGGAGAGAAGATTGGAGCGTGCTTCTTCATTTACATCCCCACAGGGTAAATCTGCAGCCTCCTTCGAACCTTCTAGTTCATGTTCTCCAGCCAGTAACTCCTCTGAAGAACCTATGCAAATTGGCATGGCCAGAGGCCCCCTCACTGAGGCTGAAAAGAACCATAGACGACTGAATAACTTATGTCTCTACTGTGGTAAACCCGGTCACCTCATTCGAACCTGTCCTCGACTACCTAGATCAGCGAGAGGTAAGGATACCCCCTTTCATACATGCCTCAGTTCTGTGCTACTACAGGGGTCTCCTCATCTATCCTTTCCCTTGTTTTTACAGTGGAACACTAACAGTGCCACGATCCACGCCATCATCGACTCTGGAGCCAGTTGCTGTTTTCTTGACCGATCAACAGCGAAGTCTCTGCGCATCCCTATTTTCAAGAGAGAAAGGCCGTTGCATATACAAGTAGTAGACGGGACTCCTCTCAACTCAGGACCAGTTACTTTTGAGACCCTCCCGCTGCAAATCACGATTGGCTCCTCTCATACAGAGACTCTTCGTTTTAATATTGTGACCTCTCCTCTCTATCCTGTTATTTTGGGAATCCCCTGGTTACGTCAACACAACCCTCACATTGATTGGGAAAAGGGATCAGTCTCGTTTCACTCTGACCACTGTCAACACCAATGTTTGGTCAACCAATCTCCTCTGTTAACCACCGTGGATTCTTGTACCATCAGCACCACCCCAGATATACCAGATCCTTATGCCGATTACGCTGATGTATTCGACAAGAGGGGTGCTGACGTATTGCCCCCGAGACGCCCTTATGATTGTCCGATTGATTTGCTACCAGGTTCCTCAATCCCATTCGGGAGGATTTATCCATTGTCTGAACCCGAATTACTCCATCTTAAGACCTATATTGAAGAAAACCTGGAGAAAGGTTTCATCCGACCCTCTACCTCTCCAGCAGGTGCGGCCATCTTTTTCATTGGAAAAAAAGATGGAGGTCTCAGACCTTGTATAGACTATCGAGAACTCAACGATATCACGGTTAAAAATCGATATCCGCTCCCACTCATCCCAGAACTCTTAGATAGAGTGAGGGACGCTACGGTCTTTACCAAAATTGACCTACGCGGGGCTTACAATCTAGTCCGGATTCGTAAAGGGGACGAATGGAAGACAGCTTTTCGCTCCCGATACGGGCACTTCGAATACCTAGTAATGCCATTCGGACTATGCAACGCCCCGGCTACGTTTCAGCACTTCTTGAATGATGTTTTTCGGGATTTTTTGGATATGTTTTTGGTAGTGTATTTGGACGACCTTCTCATCTTCTCCACAGACATTCAAACACACCGCCTCCATGTTCGTAAGGTTCTCTCTCGTCTCAGGACACATCGACTATATGCCAAGCTCGAGAAATGCTCGTTTGAATGTTCACAAGTTGAATTCTTAGGGCACATTATCACTCCTGGAAAAATACAAATGGATCAGAAAAAGATTGCAGCAGTCCTGAATTGGCCCATACCTACTTGTAAAAAATCGGTACAACGGTTCATAGGATTTGCAAATTACTACCGTAAATTTATAAGGGGGTTCTCTCACGTTGTCGCCCCCATTACAGAACTGACTAGACAACACGTCTCGTTCAGTTGGTCCCCGCAGGCCCAAAAAGCCTTCGACCTCCTCAAATTACGCTTTACCTCCGCTCCGATCCTTATCCAACCGAACACTTCTATTCCTTTCTTCGTGGAAGTAGATGCATCCGAGACCGCCGTAGGGGCAGTGTTGTCACAAAGGCATGGGGAGAAGGCTATCTTACATCCGGTAGCTTTTTACTCACACCGTCTAACCCCTACCGAATCACGTTATGATATCGGGGACAGAGAATTGTTGGCCATCAAACAAGCATTGGAAGAATGGAGACATCTGTTGGAAAGTACGGTGCATCCGGTCACCATCTACACAGACCATCGTAACCTCGAATATCTAAAAAGAGCTAAACGTCTCCGACCTCGACAAGCGAGATGGTCCCTCTTTTTTACCCGATTTAATCTGCATATCACATTCCGACCAGGAGCTCGCAACGCTAAAGCTGATGCTCTCTCACGGATCTATGATACCTCCCCTAAAGACCGTATAACGCCTGACACGATTCTTCCCTCACACGTCTTCTTGTCCACTCACACCGATCTGATGAAGGAAATACTTACCCATTCTAAAGACTCGGTTCTACCTTGCACCCCGGCTCCTATGCAGTCCCAAGGGGGATATCATCGTCACCAGGGTAAAATCTATGTATCTGAACCCGTCCGAGTCACAGCGATGCAATACGGCCATGACTCCGTGTTATCCGGACACGGCGGGATTACCAAGACGATTGAACTCCTTCGTCGTCACTTTTGGTGGCCTTCTATGAAGAAAGATATTATGTCTTATGTTCGCACCTGCGAGGTGTGTGCCAGGAACAAGTCATCTCGAACAAAACCGGCTGGCCTATTATGCCCTCTTCCTGTGTCCTCTCACCCTTGGACCTCTATCTCTATGGACTTCATCGTAGACCTTCCTCCCTCACATAGACATGACACCATAATGGTGGTAGTCGACCGATGTACCAAGATGGCTCATTTCATCCCCGTTATTGGAATACCTACCGCAGCTACTACTGCTTCCTTGTTTGTGACTTCGATTTTCCGTTTACATGGCTTACCTCAGTCCATCATCTCTGACCGGGGAGTCCAGTTCACCTCTCGTTTTTGGAAGTCCTTCTGCAAAAACCTTCAAATTAGTCCGGCATTGTCCACTGCTTTCCATCCACAAACCAACGGGCAGACAGAACGCTTGAACCAAATATTGGAACAATACCTCCGGTGCTACACTACTCACTTGCAGGATGATTGGCTCTCGCTACTACCAACCGCAGAGTTCGCATACAATAACCATTATCAATCCTCAATCAAGATGTCCCCATTTTTTGCTCTGTATGGTTTGCACCCTGTATCTATCCCCGGCATGATTTCCGACCCTTCTGTTCCCGAAGTTAGAGACCGGTTGTCTCGTATGTCACGTCAACTGTCCGTTCTCCGCCAGAATCTCAAGACAGCTCAGGCGACCCAAAAACGCTATGCCGACCATAGACGCACTCCTCCTCCGACTTACGCACCGGGCGACAAAGTATGGCTTTCATCCACTCACATCCGATTGGCCTGCCCTTCAAGAAAATTGGGTCCTCGCTTTCTCGGTCCTTACCCCATAGTGGAGATCCTTAGTCCTGTTGCGGTACGCCTGAAACTCCCGACGTCGATGCGGATCCACCCGGTATTCCACGTCTCTCTTCTGAAACCGTACGTGGTTAACCCTTTCGCAGGACGGGTCTCGGCGCCTCCGGCCCCTGTTGTCGTGGATGGTAACGAAGAATACGTGGTTCAACGGATCCTGGACTCTCGTTGGCGTAGGAGGCGTCTGGAGTACCTCATCCATTGGCGCGGGTACGGTCCTGAGGAGCGGTCCTGGCAACCGGTGTCCCACATTCACGCACCGGCTTGTTTACGTGCTTACCATCGGCGGTACCCCTCTCGCCCTCCGCATGATCGCGCCCGGAGTTCGCGCCTGGGGAGGGGGCTCTGTAAGGTCAGCAAAGGTACCCCCAGTCACCCCCCTACCAGATCGGTCACCAGGAGGTCCCCGCGATCGGGTACTCGCAGCTCCCGTGTCCCTCGCCGTCAGACCCCCCGCTTAGTGCGCGCGCGGCAATGGCAACTCACGCGCGCGTGCAACAATTCTGTAGCTTTCCTGTCCCAAGCGTCGCTATGGAAACGGACAGCATGGCGCACGTATCACGCGTCACGGGGGCGGAGCTGTAGCGCTTTAAAATCAAGGCGCGCATTGTCACAAATTGCTTGAGTATTACCAAGCTAGTTCCTGTGTTAGTTGTTCTCTGCGTTTCTACCTGATTTGTTCCTGTTTTCGACCCGGCTTCTCTATTTGGATTCTCCTGTTTTCTGGTTCCCATGATTTGGCTTCATCCCTGGTTTATGCTGTCTTCTGGAAACCCGACCCCGGCCTGTTTTTCGACTCCTCTACCTTCTGGCTCCCCGACCCAGCTTTCTCCTGACGATTCTTCTGTTGACACTCGTGCCCGATATCACTACTGCAGCTCACCATACTCTCCAGTATTGTGGTGTCTGGCAAGGGCTGTCACTTCTGCAAATTGGGGCTCCACTTCAGAACTACGGTACGTTCATCACATGACGCCATCACGCAACATGCGTGATGACATCACATAGACAAAGAAAAAATAAAAACGAGCCATATATAATAACCCAGAAAGAGGGGAAATGAAATGGACCAACATAACTAATGTTAAATACTAAATAATAATCTAATACTAAAGAAAGATATAGAGATAGTCATAGAAGACCAGGAAAAAAATAATAATGTTAGAAAAAAGGGCAATACATTATAAATAAACAATATCGATTCTATAAAAAGAAAAAATGAAGAAAAAAATACTAATAATCACATAAATGGAAAAAAGGAAAAAAAATGCAGACAATAATAAAAATATAATAATAGGATGATATACCGGTAATAGCAAAAAAAATTTAACAAAAAACATAATACTTATAAGGACAACTCCAGTCCAATAAATATATATGAATAAAATAGAAAAATAAGAAATATGAAAAAATATAAAAAACATGCAAAAAAGAAAATAAAGATTTGAAAATATAGTAAAGACAAAAAATAACATACCAACAATGTAAGAAGAATATACAAATTCCAATAATATGTGAAACACAAAATGTCATACAGAATTCATTATAAAGATATTATTATATAATGCTATATAAATATATATATATATATATATATATATATATATATATATATATATATATATAAAAGAAAAAACTATCAAAACAAAAAAAGCAATAGTACATATACAAAATATACGGTAAATAAACAACATAAGATATATTCCGGGGCTTTACAGCATATATGAAGAGTAAACAGAACAGAGGAGCTACTTTCGATCCAGAAAAGTTACCAATCCTATGGAGAAAAAAGAAAAAGAAAAAATGTAATACAAACTGAGGTGGAATTCTAACGTCTAAAAAGGAGTAAGGTCATGGTCCTCGTTGAGTCCCTTAGGCCAGATGGTATCCAATTTATAAATCCAAAAGAGTTCACGCTGTTTAAGCTTAGTGATTCTATCCATACCATGTGTAGCTTTGATGCGTTCAATGGCCTGAAAGCGCAGTTGAGAGACATCTCCAAAAAATGGCGTGCAACTGGGTATTTAACATTGTGATTGCGGATGGTACTTTTATATTCGCCGATCCTAACAGTGAGGGGACGAGTAGTTTCCCCCACATACCCAAGTCCACAAGGACATTTGATAAGATAAATCACAAAATCCATTTGGCAGTTCAAATATTAAAGAATGCTGAAATTTTTCCCAGTCCTAGGGTGGGAGAAATGATCACTAATGGTGACACTATTACAATTGGTGCAGCATCCACATTTAAACATGCCATGGATGGGGGTGAGCCAGGACTCAGGGTCTTTTTTCTTAGGACCACTGGGTTTTGTCACCAGGCTACGAAGATTCCTAGATCTTTTATAGGCCATAAGGGATTTGTCTAAAAACAGACTGCCCAGTTCCCTGTCCCTTTGGAGTATATGCCAGTGTTTTTGAACTATATGGCGAATGGTTTTGGATTTAGTAGAATAGGTGGTAACGCACGGAATTCTATTAGCTGAATCACGTTTTTTTGACGTACCTTGGCCTCTCAATAGAGCCTCTCTTGGCGTATCCAGTACTTTCTTTTTATGTTTCTCAAGGAGCTGGTCATCATAACCACGTGTCTTGAATTTCTCGGCCATCTCATCAAGGCGAGTCAGGCAAATCTCATCATCTGACACTATCCTTCGCACACGCAGAAATTGGCTATAGGGAAGTCCTGCAAGGAGTCTAGGTGGATGAAATGAGTCCGCCTGCAAGAGAGAATTGCGGTCGGTCGGCTTGCAGAAAAGAACAAAAATGAAGTGCTTACTCACATTAACGTCAAGGAAATGGATATTTGTCTCATTGAATTCAATGGTAAAGGAGATACTTGGTATTCTGGTATCAAGAAAAGCCTTGAACTCCTCCAACTGTGTATGATCACCCGACCAAAGGAAGAATATATCATCGATATACCGAACCCAAAACAGTACAAAAGAGGAAAAAAGATCATTAGTATACACGAAAGTGTCCTCACATAGTGACAGTAAAGATGTTTGCATATGACGGGGCCACAGTTGAACCCAAGAGGGATAACAGAAAAGCCTTATAAGAGTCTGGTAAGTCCATCGTCGCAATGGATAGTGTGACCGCTTCAAGTCCTCCATCATGGGGGATAGAGGTATATAAGCTGTTGACATCCATGGTACAGAGAAGAAAAGGAAGGTCAGGAAATACAATCGCTGATAATTTGTTAATGAAGTCAGAAGTATCAAGTACAAAAGACTTCATCTCTTTAACAATGCCCTGGAGGTGACAATCAGCAAACTGTGAAATTGGTTGCAGCACTGAATTGCAACCTGCCACAATAGGTCTACCCGGGGGGTTACTCAAGTTTTTGTTTATTTTGGGCAAGAGGTAAAGGTAGGGAGTAGAAGGAGTGGCATTATTGAGAAATGTATAAACCTTATCAGTGATCAGTTTATTATCACGAGCACAACTAGTAAGGCGTCTAATGGCCACTTTGATATCAGCCACAGGATCCTTATCCAGGACTCTATAGCTGATGGGATCATTGAGTTGTCAAAGACCCTCCGTAAGGTACATGGCACTGTCCATGACCACAATAGCCCTACCCTTATCAGCAGGCATGACCCTGATCGATTGATCTTCTGAAAGTTATTGTAATGCCTGTCTCTCATGGACAGAGAGATTACTGGCTCCACGACTGCCCCATTTAATTTTCTCAAGGTCAAGTTTGCACATACGAATGAATGTTTCTACTGTGGTGTGGCTAGCTGGAGGCATGAACCTGCTCTCAGGTTCAAGGTGGTAGATGTGTAGCCACAGCAATGTTATGGAGTATACAACATGCTGTGAATATCATACATACATTCTGTGGTGAATATTTTAGGGCCCCATCACTTATGTATATGCACCTAAACCTATGCTTTAGTAGGCTAAATGTTCTTTCTATAACGCTCCTAGTTTGAATGTGGACCTCATTGAACCTTTGCAGGTGTTGTTGGGTTGGCCAGTAGTGTTATTAGCCAGAGTTTTACCCCATATACGGAATTTAAAAGTAGTGACTCCCCCCATGTCCTCCACAAAGAATAGCTGTCCCCCACTAACACACAGATCTCATGCTTACTCACCCAACAACCACACCACAGCCAGGTCATGGTAGTAGACTGACTAATGATGTAACTGTTATAAATGTTCCCAGGGTATCTTGCAAACACATCATTATTTTTATGTTTTCATCACAGACTATCTGGGTGTTTAATGTATGGATGTTCTTCCTGTTACAATATAAATGTTCATTATCAATTGGAGGAAGAATGGCCCCTAGGACAAAGTGCTCTTTTGTAAATCTATGCCTAGCACTTCTTTCGTTATGGCTCTGGAGCTGGTAGACTAGGATAATTCTTCTCCATGACCAGTTGGTCATTCGAAGGTGCCAGATTCCAAGAATGATAAGGTACACAATAATTTCTGCAACCCAGTTATAACATGGTTCCTAGAGGCCCAAGGGTCAATGTCAAAACCCAGGACCTCATAGAGGGCAAGGAAAGTATGGGTTAACCTATAGTTTTCCCTGACCTCTCACTCCGCCATGCCATAGAGGTTCACTATGTCCCTCTGCCTGTGTCTGGGTCTACTTATTGGTCCAGGTGAGTCTGCTGCTGCTGCTGGCAGTTGTGGAGGGACATGTTGGGCAACTTGGTGTAGTGCAGCAACTATGTAGGCGTGAAGTGAGGTGAGACATATAACATAGATACAGATGGAGGTGATTGTATTAGGTATGTGTAAGTACCTACCATTTTGTCTCTGATGATTCTGTGCATCATTTTCTGGCATATGTCCACTTAGAAAAAATGATGCAAACATGGCTGCAGTTTTTTTGCAGGCGTGTATGGGTGAAGTTTTTATATTTACTGTAGTGTCAAAGCTGCATTTTGATTGGTTGCTGTGTGAATGGTGGATGTGTGATTGCGTGTTTTATGTAATGCCACGAATATAATTGTGTTGGTCATTGATGTGCTTCATGTGTATGATTTGAACATGTGTGAACATGACTGGGATGTGTAGGTGTACCCCTCCGAGTGTTTGTGATTATGCATCATTGTTTAACACTGTTTGAAATGTGTTTTAATTTTGATCCAGCATTGCTATGGCTTAAAGATGTGTCTCATGCGTGAATTGTTTGGTTTAACTTTACCTTGTGCATGAACTTTTTTTCACGCCGATCATCTCAGTAAAATCTCCCCTTAACGTACCAGTTACCGCTTAATCTCCCCCTTAAAAATCTCCCCTTAACGTACCCATTACTGCTTAATCTCACCCTTAAAAATCTCACCTTAATGTACCCGTTATAGCTTAATCTCCCCCTTAAATATCTCCCCTTAACGTACCCATTACTGCTATATCTCACCCTTAAAAATCTAACCTTAATGTACCCGTCACCGCCTAATCTCCCCCGTAAAAATCTCTCCTTAATGTACCCGTTACCACTTAATCTCCCCCTTTAAAATCTCTCCTTAACATATCTGTTACCGATTAAAAATCTCCCCTTAATGTACCCGTTACCACTTAATCTCCCCCTTAAAAATCTCACCTTTACTTTCCCGTTACAGCTTAATCTCCCCTTAAAAATCTCCCCTTAATGTACTTGTTACCACTTAATCTCCCCCTTACGTACCCGTCACCGCTTAATCTCCCCCTTAAAAATCTCCCCTTAACATATCGGTTACCAATTACAAATCTCCCCTTAACGCACCCATTACCGCTTAATCTCACCCTTAAAAATCTCTCCTTAATGTACCCGTTACACTTAATCTCCCCCTTACGTACCCGTCACCGCTTAATCTCCCCCTTAAAAATCTCCCTTTAATGTACCTGTTACCGCTTAAACTCACCCTTAAAAATCTCCCCTTAACTTATCCGTTACCGATTAATCTCCCCCTTAAAAATCTCCCCTTAATGTACCCGTTACTGCTATATCTCACCCTTAAAAATCTCTCCTTATCGTACTTGTTACCACTTAATCTCCCCCTTAAAAATCTCCCCTTATCGTACCCGTTACCACTTAATCTCCCCCTTAAAAATCTCCCCTTAACATATCGGTTACCAATTACAAATCTCCCCTTAACGCACCCATTACCGCTTAATCTCACCCTTAAAAATCTCTCCTTAATGTACCCGTTACACTTAATCTCCCCCTTACGTACCCGTCACCGCTTAATCTCCCCCTTAAAAATCTCCCTTTAATGTACCTGTTACCGCTTAAACTCACCCTTAAAAATCTCCCCTTAACTTATCCGTTACCGATTAATCTCCCCCTTAAAAATCTCCCCTTAATGTACCCGTTACCGCTTAAAAACCCCTTAAAAATCTCACCTTAACGTTCCCATTGCCGCTTAACCTCACCCTTAAAAATCTCCCCTTAACGTACCTGTTACCGCTTAATCTCACCCTTAAAAATCTCTCCTTAATGTACCCGTTACCACTTAATCTCCCCCTTAAAAATCTCTCCTTAACATATCGGTTACCGATTAAAAATCTCCCCTTAACGTACCCGTTACCGCTTAATCTCACCCTTAAAAATCTCCCCTTAATGTAGCCATTACTGCTCCTCATAGGATCACTAGTGATGCAATGATTTACAGGTGTTTTCAACTTTTTCATGGTTTCTTTAATGGGTGCAATCATTTCACTGTGTGTATAGAGCGTTTTTTTTATGGGTGCTGGAACGATTCATTACAAGCATAGGTCGTTTTTCGCAAAATGTGCAGTAGTTTTTGCAAGTGATAGTAGCGCACCCATTGACCTCGTTAGTGGCGGGCATAGCATAACAACTGCCCAGTAAACCCCTGATAATGGGGCATTAGAATCCAGGCCAAACATATGTAAAGCACATACATATACAATCTATTTCTGTAGAGTTGCTTTTGATTAAACCCAGGCTTTCAATTATTTACAGCAACATGGGAAGGTGAGATAATAGATTCTATGGTTCTGAAACTAAAATTGAGTTTAGATTCTTAATGAAAATATTGTTCCATAAACACCCACCGTGTGTTGTCCCTTGGAATTCCCAGTGGACAGAAAATAAATCATAACTCTTTTAAATGGGACTCTGTCACCAACACATAATTGACAGTGGGATATAGAGTATAACAATTAAGAGAAAAATGTGTTCATTTGTGCTATTTCTTATTTATGACTACACCTAGCAGTAACAATAATATTGTTCTACAATGTAATAGATTATTTGCATTTGATGCCATAAGTGATGTCATACACTGAAGATAGCACACAGGTATAAAAAAATAGTTTTTTCTCTTAATCTATGCATTTCCTTGAAGCACTGCTACACTATATAGACAGGGGAGGGTTGGCAACTTTGGCCTTGGCAGAGCCGTTTGAGAGCATCATGGTTCTTCAAGGCTGCTTCACCACTGACAGTTCAGCGTGGCAGTTTGAACAATGAACTGTCAGTGGTGAAAGATAACGCGGGCACTTCATTTAGGCAATGTAAGCGCTGACAGTTCAGCGCTGAACTGCCAGTGCTTACAAACATACACCCCCCCCCCCTTAATAAAGAACTGTCCCACGAAAATGACCTCTCGCGCGATGAACTGGCAATCGACCAATAGGTCACGGTGAAGCAGCTGCGTTCAAGCAGCCTTGATGAACCGTCTCATCCCCAGCATCATGGGCCTGGTGCTGAGGATTTTGGTTGGCCTTTTTAGGGCAAGGAGCTGTATCAGTCGCAGTGTCAAGGGGAAGTACCTCTCGCACCCCTGGATAATAATTTGGCCCTGAGCAGCTTTCCTTTTTCCCCGCACATTAAAAAAAGCACTGCATTTGTTTCTTTTTAGCACAAAAGATAAAAACTTTTGCTGTGTTTATAATCTAATATTAATCAATTTGAATTGACATAACTGTGGGTGATGACTACTTTCTATTGTGTAGTATAATTTTATAATTATGCTGATCAATTTGTACAGTTTCATTGCATTTTTACATGATTTAGTATATTTATTGCTGTTGTTATTAAAAAAAAAATCAATGTAATTCATAAAACACAGGGAAATATGTTTTGCCCATTAAATATGGTTCATAATTTTTATCATAAACTTCATTTTAGTAGTCACAGTTAAGATAAAGCATGGCTTATTGTACTATTAAATCATTTCTAAAGTTTTATTCTAATTATGTTAAGTCCAATTATTGGAACATGATTAGAATTGGACATACTGTAAGTCAGAGGTGTCACTAGGGCAGGTGTCACCTGGTGTGGTAACTCAGGGTGTCACCCCCACCCGCCACGGAATTTCCTCTAATACCCTGCCAAACAGATCCCTTAGTAATGCCAGTCAGATGGCCCATTAAATAGGCCATAAAGGAGCCCCATAAGTTATTCCACATACAGAAGCCCCACAAAATATGCCACATACAGGAGCCCCACAAAATATGCCACATACAGGAGTCCCACAAATTATGCCACATACAGGTGCCCATATCTATGCCACACACAGGAACCCCATTAATTATGCCTCACACAGGAGCCCAATTAATTATGCCTCACACAGGAGCCCCAGTAATTATGCCACACACAGGAGCCCCCTAATTATGCCACACACAGGAGCCCCTTAATTATGCCACACAACAGAGGCCCTTAATTATGCCACACACAAGAGCCCCAAAGTTATGCCACACACAAGAGGCCCATGATTATGCCACACACAAGAGCCCAGCAGGGTGACAATTGTTTATTTCTAAAACAATTAATATCCATGCACATCTCTCTCTCTCACTAGGTGCATTTTTATATTATATTCAACTATTTTCTTATGTAATACAAAAGTTATTGAAAAATTTCATTTCTTGTTTTTATTCCATACTGCTACCTCCACATTGCACCTAAAGGACCTAACACAGTACCCACAGCACTTGCTATGCACCTATATTGCACCCACAGCATTTGCCATGCACCTATATTGCACTCACACAATTTGGCATGCCACAGAGGCAATTTGCCCCACAGAACATACCACAGTTTCACTTTGTCCAACAGAACATACTATTTTGCCCCACAGAACATGGCACAACATCACTTTGCCAATTAAAATAAGCCACTGTCAGATACCAATTAACATGCCACAGCCACTCTGTCATTAACATATGCAACAGCACGTTTGCCGTTTAACATATGCCACCATTTGTCCATTAAATATGCCACAGCCAGCATGCCCATTAATATGCCAGTGTTAGTTTGTCCATTAAAATGCCACAGCTAATTTGTCATTAACATATGCAACAGCAGGTTTGCCGTTTAAAATATGCCACCGTTTGTCCATTAAATATGCCACAGCCTGCTTGCCAATTAAAATGACACAGCCAATGTGCCCATTAATATGCCAGTGTTAGTTTGTCCATTAATATGCCACAGCTAATTTGCCCATTAAAATTCCACAGCCACTTTGTCCATTAATATGCCAGTATTATTTTGCCATTAATAAGCCACTGCCAATTTGCCCAATAATATGCCAGCATTATTTTGCCATTAATAAGCCACAACCAACTTGCCAATACTATGCAAGTATTATTTTACAATTAATAAGCCACAACCAATTTGTCCAATATGCCAGTATTATTTTGCAATTAATAAGCCTCAGCCAATTTGCCCAGTAATATGCCAGTATTATTTTGCCATTACTAAGCCACAACCAATTTACCCAATAATATTCCAGTATTATTTTGCAATGAATAAGCCATAACCAATTTGTCCAATATGCCAGTATTATTTTGCCGTTAATAAACCACAACCAAATTGCCCAATAATATGCCACTATTATTTTGCAATTAATAAGCCACAGACAATTTGTCCAATATACCAGTATTATTTTGCAATTAATAAGCCACGACTAATTTGTCCAATAATATGCCAGTATTATTTTGCCATTAAAAAGCCTCAAGCAATTTGTCCAATATGCCAGTATTATTTTGCAATTAATAAGCCACAAATAATTTGCCCTAATAATTTGCCAGTATTATTTTGCAATTAATAAGCCCCAGCCAATTTGACCAATAATACCCAGTATTATTTTGCTATTAATAAGCCGCAGCCAATTTGTCCAATAATATGCCAGTATTATTTTGCTATTAATAATCTACAGCCAATTTGCCCAATAATATGGTAGTATTATTTTGGAATTAATAGGCCACAGCCAATTTGCCTAATAATATGCCAGGATTATTTTGCCATTAATATGCCACAGTCAGTTTTAATATGTCAGTGTTATTTTGCCATTAATAAGCCACAACCAACTTGCCCAATAATATGCCACCCTCCTCACCCTTCCCCAGTACTCCTTGGCTGTGGCTTATTAATAGCAAAATAATGCTGGGTATTATTGGGCAAATTGGCTGTGGTGTATTAATGGCAAAATAATACTGGCATATTATTGGGCAAATTAGTTGTGGCTTTTTAATGGCAAAATAATCCTGGCATTCGATTGGTCAAATTGGCTGCAGCTTATTAATTGCAAAATAATACTGGCAAATTATTGGGCAAATTATTTGTGGCTTATTAATTGCAAAATAATACTGGCATTTTGGACAAATTACTTGATGGAAAATTTCTTTTATGTTTCCTGAATTTGGAATTTATTCATGGGTGATCAGCGTTTTTGGGTAGCTGAAATTCTATGTTTTTAATGGAGAAGATGTCCCGACCCAAATGATCCCTGTGTTGCAGTTTCCAAACTGCTTGGACGGCCGTTTCTGTCTGAAAATCAGTGATATTGGATAGCCAGAAATGGGATTTCGCTGGTTTTATGCTGGTTTTTCTATTTTAAGTAAAGACTTATATTTTTTTTCCTATGTCTTAACGTTTTGGGTGATGTTGAGATTACAGCAATAATTTAATGTTAGCCCCATGCTCACATGATATTTGTAACTAAATGTATCAAACAGCAATATACATTCTTCAAAAAGCCTTGAGTCTCCCTGATTTTCTTCACAACACACATTACATTTTTTTTAAACATCGCAAATCCCCAAGTAAAATAATTTACGTATTTTGGTAGCCAACTTGCCACCATGTGTGTAATTTAGGTGCAATCCTCATTCCAAACTGTTTTGTGTATAAACTGGCTTACTCTATAGGTATTACTTAGTCCAATCCAGTGTCTAAGGTTATGAAATGCTAATTACATTTTTATACATTTATACAGAGCCTTATTTTTCCAGGTATGTGTGTATATTTAAAATTTTATGCCTGACTTGAGCCTGACTTTAGTTACTTTAGCCGTAGAAATGAATGGCATTGGCTGAAACAATATCAATATTTCATCCGATTTTTGTTCGGCCTGGTTTTAGCTTTTCTTAATGGTGCACTTTACTAGCCAGCTTTTTCATACATCATTAAACAGAAGCAATAGAAGCAATAGTACTTGTGCCCTCTTTCTGATTTACAGTAGACAGTAATGTTTAAGATCGCATTAAACACCACACATGCTCTTAGCTATTTGAGCAACATCATAGTAATGAACAGTCAATAGTCACTCTAAATTAGTAGTACCCTTTGGAGCTTTTATTACTGAATCAAATAAGTATCCTTTGTACTTGCAATGACGAAAGCCCTAATGTCAGATAATGAATTAAGATTCTAATCTCAACTTCAAACGATTCTTTCTATTTGTTGAATTATTTTTTTAAGGTTGAGGAATTTAAAAATGTCTCCAAAAATCGGAATATTCCTCTGGCTATCATTTGCTAAAAGTAGAAAATGAAGTATAGGAAAGGCTTCATATTATAAAAGATTCACCTGTGAAATAGCAGATACTTTGTGTCGTAGTGACATGATGCCGCAACTTAGTTAATGTGTCATACCGTTTTCATATTGTATAGTCTTATCTTTTTCGAATCCAATAACAAGCCATTCAAAAATACATATTAAATTAATGGATAGCAATGAGGAGCATTAAAATAACCCCAAGGCATGGACACAGTAAAAGAAATCCATTTTATAAATCAGTTTTTGACAACCTGAATATTTTAAGAAAGGAGAGTAAAATTTTTATGTTAAATGAGAGGGAACTTTCTAAAATTCTGGTAACTTGTAAATTTTCAGAATCTGTACGCAATGCATAAAAGACAGGTGAATCAAACATTAATTTGGAACACTTAACTTCCATAATGATCAAAAAAAGCTGGTTCGTGAGGTTTGTGCAAATAAAAGTGTAACCCTCTCAGGATAAGGCTCAAATTATACCCTCACTCCGTAAGTCAGCTAGAGGCACAGGTCCCAATGGTAATTCACACCAGGGCCCCTTTTTTAGGCTACCTACGGTGTAGATCCCTGAACCTTTAGAGAGGCATAAAGGCCCCTGGCAATATGGAAAGTTTATGGCACCTATCTTCCTTTTTTTCTGAAGAATGCCACAATTTACTATAACTGGTACACAGATCCCCATGATTTTAGCCAAGCACATGCACACCAAAATCAAATCCTTCCACAAGAGGTACCTGCATTAATAAAACCTTTGTGACTAACCCTAGTATCTCCTCCACTAAAGCTTTTTTGTTTAAAAAACAAAAGTTTTAATTAAATAGATATAAAAAGAGGTAGCTACATAGATTGATAGTAGATGCTGAACGAGATAAATAGAATGGGGTCATCCAACACGTGGCCTGCAGGCCAAATGAGGCCCGTTTGACAGCAAAATGCTGCGCACCTAACTTAATTGCCCATATTCTCAATATCCCTAAACATGTATTCTTTTGTTTGAATAAAGTTAATTTAAACTTGTTTTGAACTGCTTTTGTATTGCTGCTAAATAAGCAAACATATGTATATATGTATTTATGTCATTTTCACCATGACTGTGTATATTAGTTAATGCAGCCCAATACGCACATGTATTTCTGATTATGCGGCCCACTTCAGATAAAACTTGGATGCCTCAGTAATTCAGATTTTGGTAAAGTGCTTTTGTCACAGTTAAGATTGTTCTCATATTAACTGGCAGTTGAGAACTATAATGTCAACTCAATATTGCCAAAATGAAGCCAGATCGGGGCTTGTATCCGAATTGAGGATAAAATGGAATGTATGATGAAAAGCAAATGCCAATTCCCCGATGGAAGGGCCACTGGACATATCACCTCTGCTTTTCTAATAGACATTTAGTGGTTCTGTAATCCACAGGCAGTTTTTGATACCACAGGACTGGAAATGTTTCAAACTATATATACTTATAAACTACTATAAGTAGTAAGATTTCACATAGCATTATACTATGCACGCTTGTTAAATGCTACCTGGTTGACATGGTGACCACAGGTAGTGCACCATATGAGCAGAATCCCTCAGGCACATTAATCACTTCTGACAGTTGTTCTATTGCTCAGGTTTCTAATTAGGATACAAACACGCCAACTGACATAAATAAAAAGAAGGAATTGTGAATGCTGCCGTCTGTATGAATTTTGCTGCATAAATTTGAATGTTTATTGCTCTTTTTTCTATGTACATTAAATGCTCGGCAAACATAATAAATGAGATGCGCATGCTTTTAAACACACCGTCTATTACATACCTTCATTGATTCTATCAACATGGTATGCAATTAGTGGCAACTATCTTTTTCTTAATTAAAACTATTTGTTATTACATAATGATTATACAGACAGAGTGATGATATGAACTACATAACATTGTACACACATTAATAACCGCACCTAATACATTGAAAACATTCTGCAATAGATGAGTACAAGCTCCTAAATTTATATATGTATATATGTCCATTTTCTTAAATACCATGTAAACTCTCCAAATTTGCACCTAAAAATCTCCACAGTGCTAATAGTTGCCCAAGTTGGGATACAAAAACATACATTTTGCATTTCAACTATACAGAAACTTAATAAAGTTAATAAAAGAGTTAGGTAAAACAGGGTACATTTCAGGTACAAAATCCCCATATTGATAATTATCCTATACCCATGAGACATATGATACCTTTATGTTGGCTCACAAGGGAGGGCTAGCAAAGGAGGCAGGGTAGCTCTCTAATCTTATTCAATGGGCTGGGGCTGCACCAATTTTCATGTCCAAATGCACCAGTGTGTAACACTTTCTATCCATTTGTCTCGTCTCTTTATTAACCTTATCTTTCAACAGTTCTGTCATGCCTGTCTATTTGTGTCTATCTCTGATGATGATGGGTGGGCTGATGAAGATGCACCATGGGTCACTAAAACGTTTCCAGCCCTCCCCTAGTGACTCAGTACCTGACAAATGGTTGGGACAATAAGTATTTTGGAAAACAGATCATTTTCTCCAATGAGATATATTAAAGCCTCTCAGCACCCATGAAATACAGTAATATCAATGCATGTACTGCATAGAGCAAATACATCACTTTTACTGTGATGTAAGTGTGATGTGAGGCATCGTTGGGAACCTGCTGTTGCCGCATCAGGTCTGTACCGTGCCATTGTATTAGCCTTTGTGGGAGTGGGGAAATCTGAGCATGCATGGAAAGGCTATAGTACAGCCTACAAGTGCTGGGCTCTGAATAAACTGTTGTGTGCTTGCAATCTGACACGTGTGTGGGGAATTTGCAAGTTGTGTCAAAATCTGAATAATTTTTTAGGATCATTTTGGATGACTGATATCTAGATAATTGATACTCAACCTGTACATCATTCAGAGGATTAGGAAATAATATTTACAAATTGGAAAATAAGCCAATACCTGACAGTGCCATGCAGTTGTGTAACATAATCCCAAAATCCTGGACAGTTCAATAAATACACCTTCCTACAAAGGGCATCAGTGGTATTGACTAATGGTGCTCCCCCACAACCAATGCCTATGATGTTTACATAAGTTGACTATATACTATGAAAAAAGTTGTACCTTGGGCATTGGGCTAGATATGAAAAGTCTCTCCCCACGAGCCCAGGTTGGAGAATATTTACATCAGTTATCTATAAATTCCTTAGATGTTTCTTTTTTTGCAGTGTCACGTGATGACATTGGGCACCAGCAGAGATATAGATTCACTATCTTCCATTCTCATCATAGACTTTTTGATAAATGTCCAGTGTGAGGAAGCTTTTTGTTCATATACATGTTGGCCTAGTACTAATAGGATGAATGTAGGAATATGCTGTTCATTGGTAAATTGTATAATTAGACTCCATATTTGATCTAAGGGACTGGCAAATTCCTCAGTGTGCTCTGTGAAGAAAATAAAAATGTAAACATTGAAATCAACTGGGTCTTTAAGTGTGTTTTTATGAATTTGCTATGCCTTGTAAACCTACTCTGACTGATAGATAACCTTTCTATAAACTGCAATACATTGGAATATGGAAAAAAATATACACCTAAATGATATATTCTGTTTATTGAATGGCAACTCTCAGGCCATCTAGGGAATTAAAAACTAGAAAAAGGCTAAGTTTTAAAACACCTAATAAATATAATTGAATACATTTTTTTTTGACATTATCTTAATCCATTTAAACCCAGGACCTGATATCAAATCCCCAAGGGGGCTTAATAACCTACATGGTGCACCCAATGATAAACCAGGGGAACATGAGGAAGCTCCACTTTCCCTCATTTGTACAAATGTGCGAGGGAGAAGAAAGCTTTAAGAGCCCTCTGGATACCATCATAATGGTTTGCAATAATAGCCTTCCTCTCCCATGACTTATAGGATGAGGCCTAGCCTTGCTAAATATACTAAGAATGCTATATGTATGTTGAGGGTGTGCATCTACGTCAGTCATGCAAATCAATGTTAATATCAGTTTGCACACTGTATATTAAATACAATTTGCTTTTCATTTTGTTATTATTACAACACTTTCTTTCTGCTTTAGCAGATGTAAAAATAAAAACACTTTCATGCATATTCCACCGTTTTTTTTAATTCCAGCCTTCAGGTTATTTTCATTGTATAACATGCTGTCACTTTCTGCATATTCTGATTTAGTTGTTTTCACATCTCTTTCTAAGCTGATGTTATTCACCTCAAAAAATATGAATAGTAATGCAATTTTATTTACATAACTGGCAACTAAATACAATATATTCAGTTGATGTGCTCTGTCTATGATAAGGACAAAGCACTGGGTATTTCAAGCATGCCTCTGCTTGTCCACAGGTGTCATTCTGAACATTTCACCAACAGAGAAAATGTTAAACAATTTACATGGACTAATAAGGATAATTCCTAATAAAAACAACTTGCAGATTTATTTAATGTTGGAATTTACAACGTTCGCCACATGACCTTTCGCTTCAAGATCAAAACGTTGTTTACCAAATGTATTTGAAATCTGTAATTAGTGTATAAAACCTTTTTTTTAATACCATGTCTTTGCTGTTTGCAAGCATATTTAATTACATGCTACACAAGTGGATCTGTGGTCAACAACATGCACTTATAGATTGCCTCTGACAAGACTAGTTACATTGTACGTGGACAATTGAATCATGTCACGGCTTTAGTAATATGCGTGGGGCTAACGAAAAGATATCAGTGCCCACACGGTTAAATAATATAGATTTCGAGTGCGTATTATAAGAACAATAATTAATGTGCCTCAGTAATAATATCACCCACACTAATTAAATAGCAATAAAAATCATAATAAATACCTACGCATGATAACTGTTTTAAGCTGCTTAGTTCAGTGCATATCTAGTCTTTTGTACACATATTTGTGCACACTGTTGTCTGTAATTTTAAAGATTCCAGCCTAAGGGAGGTTTCATTTTTCCATTGAAGTCCCCTTGATTTACAGTACGCAATATGTTACAGCTTCCTTATTTGCTCTTTTGGGACAGTTACTGACAGTAAATCTCTATTAAAATATTCTTCCATATGGTTGCATGAAAATTTTATTGCACCGTGCCTTAGGCTGAAGGTCACAGATGAGCTGCTGCAGTTAAGTATTGCAGTCTATGGACTCAGAGGTACATCTGCTTTGGGAGATGAAGAAAAATTTAAATTTTACTGTCAATATCAGTACTTTAAAACGAGCTACATTTGTTTGCTGCAGAAAGCCCATATCAAGGCCCATAACATTGTTATTTGCTAGATTTATCATAGAGAAAGTTGAAGTCGTAGAATTTAGCATCAGTTATTTTGACCGTAAAATATGATAGAAGCATCAGGTCACTTGAGAGCTTTCCTAATGTATTTTTCATTTACGAAACATAAAAAATTTATAATATCTTATATGACCGGACGGTAGCTAACTTTTATGATTTCTGACATGCTCTTCTTTGTTCTTGAAAGTGTTTTTTGGACAGCTCATCAGATACTTGTAAGTGATACAAGTTCCTAAGCTCGGTAGCATTGCAATACTAGCAAATAAAAGCAGTTTATATGGCTTTATGAATAATGAACTCTCTTATTCTACAGGGGCCCACGGAACATTACAATATCCTTACTTTTCTGGCAGCAGTACTATACAAGCAAATATTTGAATCATTTAAATGCCTGCTTGCTTGATTTCTCCTGTAGAACTCAAACAGTTAAGCTAACTTAACTTGGTTTCTTTTATATAGAAGAAATGGTTTGCTATAGTGATAGTTAACCACTTTATTGTACATTTAATTACCACTTTGATATACCTACTTTACCCTGATCCAACCAAACACAATATAATATTAAAGGGACCCTTCTCTACTTTGAGAAGCAAAACAAATTCAAAAATAGTCTAAACATTAGAGCAAAATTTGTTTTCAAAATGTTTGTTGGGTATGTGGGTGTGTGTACACTTGAGCAAAGGAGATTTTGAGTACACTAGCGGTAAGTGTTTTTTTACAGTAAGAACAATAAAGATTTGGAATCCACTGCGCAGTAAGATTTTTTATAGCAGATACAATTGATAACTTTAGGAAAAAAAGCCTTCTTTTTAAAAAGCATGATTTATAAATTCATTATAATCAATCAATAGCTTTTAATCCAGTTAGAAAGCATGAAGAATTGTATCATATATTTTAATAAGCCTGTTCAAAATGCAGATATTTATTTAGAAGTAAATTTATGGTATATATCCCGTTTTTGAATGTTTTCCATGTTTTCTGAGATTTTGCAGGAATGTTTTGTTTTTCCACATAAAAAAAATTCCCATAGGAATTTAGCGGGTACATTTGCAGCAATAGAACTCCAATTAAATTGTAACTGTATAGTATAATAATAGTTAATAATGTAAAATACGAGTTGCAAAGAGCTCACATGCTACTTTATCAATACATTTTTACATTTTCCTGTAGCATTATTGGTTTTCTTTTGCTTATTATTTTCATAAAAAGAATGTGTCCATTAAATCCTAAAGCAGGAGAGCCCAAACTGGTTGTTAATCCCATTTGCTGTCAATACATGTTAACAGTAGAGAATAACCAGATCTGCTACTCAAATATTGTAAGTCTCTATTACTGTAATGGACACAGACTACGTGGATAATTTGTGGGCTCATCATAAAGTACTTTAACATAATTTCACTGTAGAGCAATCAAACAGCAAGCACCCTGCTCAATGGCATATGTAAGTATATTTGGTTCAAGTGTAAGGACTGAACTGACAAATGAGTCCCATGTATTTATTTTTCTGTTAAACATACAATAATAATATACTGATCTATTTACATGGGTTCTACATGAGACCTGGGTGAGTTATTGCATATCTTGCTAAAGTATCATCCCTAGAATGAGTCATATTTGATTGATGATAATTTTGATTTTGAACCATTTGATGACATGTTTAACCCTAACACAGCATCTAATATTGGTTTAGCTGCTATTTTGCAGTGTAGGTTTAAAATGGCAACCCTGAAGATTAATAGGAAGAGGACTATATGGTTGCCATCTCTAAATAAATAAATCACATTGCTCCCTCCATTATTGGGTCTAAATAAATAAATCACATTATCCCACTTATTAATGATAACCATTAAAAAAAAAAAATAAAAAAAAAAAAAATATATATATATATATATATATATATATATATATATATATATCAGGTCAGCACTCCTGGGTGCTTATCTGTAAAAACATACAGTTCAAATCGAATAAATCTGGTAGCACTCACAGGTCTTTCCAGGTGAAAAAAAGTTCAGTTTATTGTGTCAACACAAATAGAATAAAAAAGCGATGTTTTGGGCTGCAAATAGACCCCTTGTCCAGTGTGGATGCTTGTGACCTGTGAGTGCTATCAGATTTATTTGATTTGGACTATATATATATATATATATATATATATATATATATATATATGTGTGTGTACTAAATGAGGTGAGGAGAAGTTATATTTTCTTTAAAGATTATCTTTGTTTGTGAAACTGAAGCACGGTGCATTTTATCAGCAAATGTACCAAAATGTGAAAATAATGAACATTCTAGTATAGCGTGATGGGGGAATTTCATGAGCTCAAAAGAGAATGGCCATTAGAGAAAAGCTATCTCATACGTGCTAATAAAATACAAACATTTTGGTACAGGGTGGAGGTTGTGCAAATACCTACACTATTAATTCAGTTGCCACATGTTTTTTTTTCTTCATTACTTTCTCTATATTTTCACAGGTTACATACATTTTATATTTACATTTCCCATTAAGATAAATCCAATGTTGTTACATATAAACTGTTTTGTGTATCTGTAGAGTTATTGAATCTGTAACCAACAGATTCACTGTTAATGATTTTCTATAAATGCAAGACATTTCTCAAATCCTTTTTTTTTTCCTAACCAAAATCATATTTTCAATGAATATCAACACTTATACACTTTTTTTCAACCTTATTTAAAATGCGGTTCCAATATACAAATACCATAATGCTGTTGGTTCATTTATTTTACTCTTGAGGTCAGCCAAATGTTGATTTATATACTGTGTACTAAAGCAAACTATTCAAACATCTTTATAATTTGATTTAATTTAGTTCAACAAATTGATGTTCAACTAAATTTCTGTAACTAAGCACTGTAACTCAATTCCAGCCCAGCATACCAAACCAAATAAAATATATATACGAAACATGCACATTATTTTTTATTTTTAAAGTTAATTTTGTGAATCTAATGCAATTTGCTGCTTCAAGCAGAATATTTAGAGACCTAACATGGTTTTAAAAAATATGCCTTCCTTGTTCTTATAAGTAGAGGTGTTATGTCAAGAAATATAGTGGATTACGGATATTACTCTGATTCTTCAATAATTAAAACATAGGGATTTATTCAGTAAGCAGTTCAATCTAATCTGGTAATTTTACAAGTAAACAGGGCTGTAAATTAATATAATTGGGTTATGTGCCCCAGACATGTTCTTTCCATATAGTCCGGAATCCCTAATATTAACACTCACTTTTGCGAGTGGAAGTGGCCCTATGTTGGATGAATCCTCATTTGTCTACCTGATGTTACATACAAAGCAGGAGTCGCCTTTACGTATTTAGTCAGTTATGGGAATTCCCTACAGGGTCGAGTATCCCTTATCCAGAAATCTGTTATCCAGAATGATCCATTATCCAAAATACTTATGGATGTATGCTCCAGGAGTTGCTGCTCATGATAAATAGAACTGGGAAACATGGGTGGATTCACTGCCTCAATTTCCCTCTTTCGTTTCTTCCTTTGTTTGCAGGAAGTGGACAGTTTTAGTCACAGAGGAGGTAGGGATAGGATTTAAGAAGGGTTAGGTATTGAGATGAGCAGTAACTTCTCAAAGTTGAACACAACTTTCTAGTTCAGGCCCCCTATACTTGAAAAACATAACTATGACCAGAGACCATGAGATTAATACAGAGAGGATTCACAGGACTACACAGTGTAATGCATGTTAGTCTTTAAATACCGTATTATTGAAAAGCTGAATGGAGATATAAGTTGATTCCAAATAGATTTACTGACACAAAAATAAGTATTATTGTGAACCAGTTCTAAACGTAGAAGCAGAAAATTTCACATGTATTATTTAGTCAGTCTGGGCCTGGTCAGTGAGGAACAGATGCTACATTACTGCAAAATGGTCTGTCGCAAAAAAACATTAAATTTAGTAATAATGCAACTTAAATAACAATACAACACTGCATTATATTTATTATTTAGCTACTGAACACACTTGATCTGATTTTTAAATACACCAGGTATTTTCTGCTAATAATAATTTCTTGATAATATGGATGTCTTAGCATCCATTGTAGACACTGTATGTGTTTCAGTGTAAGGAAATGCTGTGTGGAGTATAGTAGCGCGCCTTTTACAATTACCAAATATCACTTACTGCAAATGTCACATGCAGTGACTCGTGCAAATATAAGTGGAAATATTTATTAACAGTTTATCAACGTTGCAAAAAAAATAAAAAATCAGACCAATTACCACACAAATGTCACATGGAATTTGTACAAACTATAGTAAATGTCACAAACAGGAACAAGTGTAGATATACATGGACTCAGCCATTTTTGCCAGTAGTTTGTCTTGTAAATCGATGACATGCAAATGTCAGCCACAGTACAAACTGCATCCTTTATTGTTTGATCAAAAAGGTATAACACATGCTTTGAAGGAGCAGCTTTCTTTCAGTCCAATTTTAGCTAGTAACAAGAAACCTACCAAGATAACTTAAAAACAATTATTTCACTGGCACAAAAGAAAAATTTTCAGGGCAAGTTCACTACCACCTTATGATGATAGACATGTAAATGTACAACATACACGGGCTTGGATCTTAAAACCTCAAGGTCAGATGGAGATCCTGAGGTCTACTCACTAAAAGGGGGTTTCAGGGGGGATGAGATAAATATATAATTGTACTGAAGTGAGTTGACTTGAGATGAACAGCTGATCTCACTAATTTAGCTATACATTATGCAGGGACAAACCTGGTGAGTTTGCTAAGCTGGGGAAACAGGTATAGTATGTCCATGCACCAGTACAGTATGTCCATGCACCAGTACAGTATGTCCATGCCCAATGTATTGCTAAATCAGTGAGATTAAATCTTCATCTCAGATCAAATTACCTGCAACTCATCTGGGTCTGTTCACTAAAATTCGACTTTGGACATCAACTTTCATTTTGAGACTAAAAGTCAAATTCGGCACCTGAGTTTGGCCTAGAAAAAAAAACAGGTTCGAATCTTCCACATTGAAAGTAATGGGAGGGGAAATGATTGAAGCTATATTTGTGACTAAGTCAAACTCGGGTGCATTAGACTTAGTCTCAATATAAGTCGACCTCCAAATTCGAATTTTAGGGAACAGACTCATTTTAGTGAATAGCCCCAAATTCATTGTGTAATGTGACATCTTAGCCCATGTAGGTTCAGTTCTATTTTATTTTATCTGTTATTTAAAGGCAGCACAAATAAATTACAACAAAATCCCTGATCTTCCTTGATGCCATTTTTCTACAGAGACTACAATACCAATGGCAATAAAAAAATATCAAAACATATTTTATTATTTTACAAGCATGTAATATGACATTTAGGGGGTCATGTACTAAACAAGTGCAGTGGGGAAAAAAGTAGGTAAAATATGAGTAAGGAGCAATTTGTGACTATTTGTAACATTCTGCGCTTTTTTTCCCCTGATTTGCGCTTCAGTTCATTTTTATTTAGCGTGCATTTTTCCGGTTCCGCTAATAAATTATGATTCGATTTGAGCATGCTGAAGAGTTTTTGCGAATATTTTGTGAAAAATAATTCTTATTTGCGTGTGCAAATTACACCAGCTTTTAGCAAGTTCTATCAAAAGAGGTGGAAAAAATATTCACAAACTTGCCTGTTTTTATTCGCAATTTGCGCGTATGTACTATTTGAGTGTTAAATGTTAAATAAATTGCAATAAGAGAAAAGCGCAAAAATAGTTTTGTACATAAAATATATTTGCGTTTTTTTAGTACATGCCCCTCTTAGTGTAAATATACCTGCATTGATTTTAGCATATTTTATTTCATTCCTTCCCAATTTCAATAAATTCATGTATTTTGATGCAGACTTCTGCTCGTTTTCAGTGCAGTAGAATCATGATCAGTATGTTTCTAGTCCCAACTAGAAAGTTCCACTGTAAAAAAAAAATCCTTAAAGGTATATGGTGTGAACAATAATTGTAGAAGCTGGATCAAAGTGAGAAAATGGGAATTGGGCTGTGTTAGCTGTTGGATCTCAGTACATAAAATGAGTATCATGTTGTGTACAATTTACTAGTTTTTATAAATAGAGTGTATGCCTGCATCTACCTGTCTAAGTGGGAAAAAAATAATTAAAAAAAGGATAATGATTTTATTTATTATAACTAAACCACAATTCCTCAAAACATACCATTCTGTAATAAAACAGTCAACATCCCCAAAACATTTTATAAAAACAACTTATTAATAACCTACTGAGATTCCGATGTTTATGAGATCAGTCATGATATTATTTATATATCTATTCAGCTAGTTTGACTTTTGTGGATTTTTTTCATGTAACTTAACTGAGAGAAAGTATATTTAGCAAATATTATATTACGTTCTAATAATAATAATTGCATTTACTAAGTTACTGAATTCATGCGGTTACGTAATGTGTATATGTTTTATTTTGGCAAGATGATAGTATTACATTAGGGTAAATAATGTACAAATGGAACACAAAGGCAAACACAATGATAAACTGTAATTGCATCAAACATCTGGTTCCATACTCCTTGGTGAATTTGCCACCTGATGACTTGTACTAATGTACTGAAATTTAGGCAATGCCTCCAGCCTCCTAGTCATCTGGCGTCTAGTACAAAACACATTGAGCAGTAACTTCCTTTCATTAATTGGCTTAGAAGAAAATGTGGGTTCGACAGAGAAATTGATGTTAAGACACATACACAGTCAATTTATAAGAACAGGAACACAAAACTTATAAGAAATTGTAAAATGAGTTTTATGTGTTGCTTTTATATCACACATGCAACTTTCCAGGGAAGTAGCATCTCTATACACTCTGTATTATGACACTGCTGTGGTTTACTATAGATGGCAATTCAATTCCCTGTGGATAGACACATTATTAATTAAAGGGATAGTTCATCTTTAAATCTTGAACATCTTTTTGAATGGCTGTACGACAGTACATTTTAATTCATAACATGGTAAAATTTGGCATCAGACAAACTGCCTCAATGAACCCAATGCCAATTTTGGGAGGTTATTGTCCCTTTAAATAGTAAAATGAATAACAGAGCTTGATTGACGTTTTTCCCACTAAACCTCTTATTTATTACTGCATTTCTAAAAGGTATTTATATTGATGCACACTATAAAATGCTTGAATACAGTTCCACAAAAACAGAGATAAATATAAACATCCTCATAGAGTTTATAGTTTAAAAGTGGATATCTCAGTTCAGATGAACATAAGTTTAATATATGATAAGTACATTTCGCATGCCAATGACTTAATGGTATACAGGAAAATACCATTTACAGGAATGAGGGAGAGCCCAGTGGTAGTGTGACCACATGTCGCAGATAGACCAGCTTAGTCCTGTAATACTTTATGTCCATTTTGTGACAATCCAGAATCTTCGAATGAGACCTCTGAGTAACTTCCAGAAGAAGCTTCTCAACTCCTGATTGGGTGAGATTTCATAAGCCTCTACCGAGTACTTCCTTCACAGCAGCCTGCCTGCAGCCAGCACCAGGTGTGTGTGTGTGAATGTGTGTTTGTCTATTTGATTCTGTGTGTGGTCTCAGAGTTTCACTTCCCAAATCCATTCCCTAAGTTCCATTCCAGAGTAGCCCCTACCTGTGAGCACCCCATGACAAATGACCAGGGAATATGAACATGTGATGACTTCTGTTCCCTTAAAGAAGTTATCCAGGAAAGGAGTAGTGCTGGTCGCCCCCGTAGGTTGCTCATGAAATTGAACAGTGTGTCTGCTCCGTTGTTTAATCTGAATACTAAAGCCCTGTAATGGCCTCTCCTGAATCCTATCTTAGAGTCCTGTACCATAAACTCTGTAATGGGCCTGTCCTTTATTGTTTAGCCCTGTATTAGCTCAGCCCTGCCTCAGTTCTATCCTATCTTAGAACCCTGTTGATTTTTATTGTTTCTATTAATTTATTTTCTTGTACTCATTCATTTCTGGTTTTCCTGCTATTTTTTATAATGTTATTCCATTCCAGGATTCCCTCTTTCCCTGAGGCACCCGAGGATCTCAGCTCCTCTCTCCTTTCCCCATGTCCAGCTTGGTTCCCCTTTTGAAGTGTCTGAGGATCTTGGGTACTCACTCTGTCCCTTGTGTTCTAATCGCCCTTACTCTGATCTTTTTATGTTGTCCTTTGTTATATATGTATCTTTGTATGTCTTCTTAGTTCTGTAGTTATGTTTTATGCTTTGCCCTGACCTTGTATGTTTTAGTATTGCCTTTACTCCTTGGTCTGTCCTGCACTCTTCATTTTATCGAATCTTAGAAACATAGAATGTGTCGGCAGATAAGAACCATTCAGTCCATCTAGTCTGCCCAATTTTTTAAATACTTTTATTAGTCCCCAGTTCCCTATCTTATATCTAGGATAGCCTTGTGCCTATCCCACGCATGCTTAAACTCTTTTGCTGTGCTTAACTCTACCACTTCCACTGGAAGGCTATTCCATGCATCCACTACCCGTTCAGCAAAGTAATTCTTCCTGATATTACTTTTTAATATTTGCCCCACTAATTGAAAACTATGTTACTTAAGGTAATTTTTCTTCTTTTAAATATACTCTCTTCCTTTACTGTGTTGATTCCCTTTATGTATTTAAATGTTTCTATCATATCCCCCCTGTTACGTCTTTCCTCCAAGCTATAAATGTTAAGACGCTTTAACCTTTCCTGGTTAGTTTTATCATTCAAACCATGAACCAATTTAGTAGCCATTTTCATAACTTTCTCCAAAGTGTCAATATCCTTCTGGAGATACGGTCTCCAGTACTTCGTTCAGTACTCCAAGTGAAGTCTCACCAGTGCTCTGTACAATGGCATGAGCACTTTCCTATTTCTACTGCTAATACCTTTCCCTGTGCAACCAAGCATTCTGCTAGCATTTCCTGATGCTCTATTACAATGCCTACCTACCTTTAAGTCCTCTGAAATTATTACTCCTAAATCCCTTTCCTCAGATGTTGAGGAAAAAATTCTATATTGTGCTTTTGGGTTTTTACACCAAAGGTGCATAATCTTGCACTTATCCACATTAAATATCAGTTGCCACAGCTCTGACCATTTTTCTAGTTTTGATAAATCATTTGCCATTTGGCTTATCCCTCCAGGAACATCAACCCTGCTGCAAATCTTTGTATCATCAGCAAAAAGACCTTACCAACAAGACCTTCTGCAATATCATTAATACAAAATATTAAAGAGAATGAGTCCAAGTACAGATCCCTGTACCCCACTACTAACAAGTCCTTGCATCTAAAATACTCAATATACACAAGGCTATACCAGATCTAAGATAGGGAACTGGGGACTAATAAAAGTATTTAGAAAATTGGGCAGACTAGATGGACCGAATGGTTCTGATCTGCCGACACATTCTACGTTTCTATGTTTTTTACAAGCCTTCTATGTGCGACAGTGTCAAAAGCCTTACTGAAATCTAGGTAAGGAGTGTCTACTGCACCACCCTGATCTATTATTTTAGTCACCCAATCGAAATCTTGAAATCCATGCGATTTTACTGAAGTAAAATTTACTGGTCTCGGTTTTGCTAGTACACCACCAAGTTCTTTTAATAACTTTGGGTGTATCCCATCAGGGTCTATTGACTTATTTGTCTTTACTTTAGACAGCTGAAGTAAAACCTCTTCCTCTGTAAACTCACATGTATCAAATGACTCATTAGTCTTTTTCCCTAAATGAGGTCTTTTCCCCTCATTTTTCATTTGTAAAAAACTGAAATAAAATATTCATTAAGGCAGTCTGCTAGGCCTTTATCCTCTTCTACATATCATCCTTCTTTTGTTTTTAACCTGACTAAACCTGCTTTTACTTTCCTTTTCCCATTTATGTATCTATTTCATTCATCTTGTTTCTATTCTTTCAGTATTTGTTCTGCTCTGCTTGGGTTATTCTCTCCTAGCCTTCTGTCAGAATTTGTTCTGCTCTGCTTGGGTTATTCTCTCCTAGCCTGTAGATAGCACGCTACCCTATCAAGGTTTTGTCTCATGCTGGCTTCAGGATGTCTGCAGGGTATATTCAGCACCTATAAACTGGCTAAATTGGATACAGCAGTTGGCCTTGGAATGCCACAAACCTCAACTCACAGGGGAGTGCAGTTACCCACCTCCATTTCTTGTGTCTCTATCTTTGCCATGTGAATTCCTGAATTTCAGGGTCCCATGCCATCTGGACCCATTCCTGACACCTCCATAGAAAACATAAAGGTGTTAAGCTGGTGCAGTAATATGTATAACAGGTAAAGTAATGATATTACCACACTTATTAATGGTGTTATCACCGGCCATTGAATCATCAATACCTGTTAATTTACCTCTAACACCAGTTTCTTAAATGCCAGGGGCCATTGAATCTTGGCCATTGTTTTGTAGGTTGATTATGTTTAATAAAATGTTTTTACATGTCTTGAGCAAGGGGATGGGACTCTTCATCGCGGCTGCTTCCGCGCAGCCGCTTCACCGCCGACTCTACAGCACAAGACAGATCGTCGCTGGAGATTTCATCGCGGGACATTTCATTGCTAAAGGTAAGTATTTTACCGATTTTAGTTGGTTTAGAATTAGGGTTTAGGGGTTTAGAATTAGGTTAAGTGTTTAGTGTTAGGGGTTAATTTTAGTATTAGGGGTCGGGGGTTAGTATTAGGGTTAGTAGTAGGGTTTAGGGGGTTAATTTTAGTATTAGGGGTCGGGGGTTAGTATTAGGGTTAGTATTAGGGTTTAGGGGGTTAACTTTAGTATTGGGGTTAATTTTAGTGTTAGTATTGGGGTTTAGTGTTTAGTGTTACTATTGTTGGGGGAATCATTTATTAGGGGGGGTTATTTTAGTTTTACTTTTAGATTTGTAAGAGCTGACAGTTCAGCGCTGAACTGTCAGCTCTTACATAGCCGCGGCCGCGGTGAAACGGCCGCGTTATACTTCATTGCTGACAGTTCAGCGTTCTAACTGCCGCGCTGAACTGTCAGCGATGAAGATGCGGCGAAGAAGTGTCCTAGACGCTTGAGCAAAGGTTTGCAAAGTTTTTCATGTGTCTCTAGTATTCTAAGGATCAAAGCTGTGTTTGTGAAATCTGTATCTCGAGTTACTATTCTTGAAATCCAAAATTAAAAAAAAACAACTGAAGAAAAAAGAATACAGCAGACAATGGAACAGCAAATTCAAAAGGGCCACATAAGTATGATGTTTCTCAATAGAAACAAAAAAGAGGGAGAAACATTGTGTACATGTACTAAATGTTTTACAGAAGTTATCTGCCAGAATAACACACTCTGCATTTTATAAATTTGCATAAAGTTTAATTGTTGCAAGCTCTTTTAATTATCCCCTTATTTGTGTGCACACACCTTCTATGTATACATTGATTTCTGGTCAAAGTCCTTGATGGTCTTTCCTGGGAATTTCTAACTTCAGCATTAGTGGAGATAGAAACTTGCTTATAAATACAGATTCGTATAATTACCATAGTAGATAACACATCCAAATCTTAGGAAAAGAGTAAATAATTTTTTTTAAATGTATTAAAAAAAAAAAAAACAATACATTTTTTTAAAAGTGCTTAATACATTCTTTTTGCTATTTGCCATCCTCAGTCACTTTTTGGCATTCATTTTTCGGTTAATAATAAAAATCCCACTGTCCATGCCACAAAGCATTCCAGCTATTCATTGTAATTGTTTCTATTTTAGATCCAAGTGAACCGTTTACTGTGTCCGGTTTATACTTTCCCAAAGGCCCATTTGTTTCGTTATAGGAACACTCTCAGCAGTTTTTCGTGACATCTCAGATGCATTTCATGATCGGACAAAGTCAGATCAGTGTTCCTTAATTAACACGATTGTGGGGACTTCATTTCAGCTTCTCAATAGCTTTTCTGACCTTGTAGACGAATATGTACGAGCTCAAATTAAGCATATTGTTTCCTATAAACATACGAAGCCCCTACAATAACAATTCCATCAGCTGAAATGAAGTTATCTGAGAACAGAATTAAACTCTAGATGACCCTTTGCACTACTCCATAGACCCCTATTAATAATTTCTAATCTAATCAGCGTGGATAAATGTACTATTGCAAACTATGCCAGGCAGTCTGCCAAGAGAACCTATTGCAGTCCATTTGATTCATTCCAATCCAGAGCTTCTCTGGAGAAGATGCATATTTTACTGAATGCTACTAGCTGATTTTCCTGTTTGTTATCTTCCAGTGGAAAAGTCATGTCCTTGTAACTGATAGACATGTTTCTTTCTAAATAGCCTCGGAGTAACTGATAGAGTCTGTGCCAGGAAGACTTGTAAGTAGTATATGTATTACTTATGCCAGGTCTGCAACTGCTGTGTCACTGACAAATTTACAGTAGACATGAGTTAACCACTAGAATAAATTTATGTTTTGATTTTTTTTATTTCCTAGGATTTATTTAATGGTACTGCTTTTTTAGAAATATTTGTTCACCAGCAGCAAGTTGTTTGCTTTGGAATTTTGTCAAGAGTTGTTTGTTGAGATCATCATTAAGCCCAAATCTTTCAGCAGCTAAACAGATGCCGCATCCCCAGATAATATTTTTCATAGCATGTTGCTAAATAATTGAAATATTAATATTCGTATTGGGCACCTAATGATATCAATTGGAATACAGTTGTTTGATTGTGGTTTAATACGAAGGCATCGCAATGCATTTTTCTAACTTTTAAATATAAGTTCAATGATAATTATTAAATTTATATATATATATATATATACATATTGATAATATTATCAAAATACAAATAGTAATAATTTTGAGAAATGCTGTTTCAAACTTTATCTAAGTCTTACTCTAAACAAAAAGTTTCAGTTATATTGAATACTCATTATTGATACTGGCCCATCATGAGTAATTATTGAACCATAAGTAGAACTACTTAAAGTATATTAACTATTTAATATATGGCCCTGGGAAAAACAAATGTAAACAAAATTACGTATTTGACATATTCTACAGTGGATCTTAAACTGTGATCGATGGACACAGTGTATAAGTTGTATATTAATTTGGAAGTCAGAGTTAATTTTGCATTGTAGTCTTTTATATTTATTGATATATATGTGCATTTTAAAGAAACCAGTCCTTCCTATTTCCATCATTAGTATTATGCTATTTGATTTCCAGAAGTATTTATTTAGTTTGCTACAGCAATAGAAATTACAATAACCATGGAATGTGGTGTAATATATATAACAAGGTACTTAATAAAGATACAGAGACCATGAATTTTGTAACAGTCTTTATATTCAGTATAGAGTCTGAAACTATACCACTTTCAGAGGTTAGAGATGGTGGGATTACACTCTAAAGTCTAAGAAAATGGTCTATAGATAGTGTACATGGTTCCCCAGTCAGACTGTGAAGGATGCCTAGTGCTTGACTCTTTAGATATGGAAGAAACTTGTTAAATGTGGCCTAGTCTGTTTGGCACTGGCCTAGTAAAAGAGGTTGTATAGTCCAGTTAGGTAACAATAGGGCCCCATATCCAACCATCTAGAAGAGAGTAGGATGGTTTATATTCCGACTAGTTATGAACAGCATTGTAAATGCTATCCACAATTCTATATGTGAGTAATTCTACCCACAGTTAGCATTGTGCAATACATTAAATCATTTTCTTTTTTCCCATGTGTGCTTCTTAAATAGAATGAACTACTGTCTAATGAAGATGGGGCTAGCCCGAGACATTGAATGGGGTGAATGATAAAATTCTGCCATTCCATAGCACCTCCCCCCCTCCCCCCAACCCCTCACCCCCACACCCAACAAAACATGAAACTCTTTGAAGAAATTATTATATTCAACCTGAGCAGGGTGAAAATAAAAATTTGTCCCACAGAATATGCCACCGCATTACTTTTCCAATTAAAATAAACCACTGTCAGGTACCAATTAACATGCCACAGTCACCATTAGCATATGCAACAGCCAGCTTGCCCATTAAAATATGCCACAGTTTGTCCATTAAATATGCCACAGTTGGCCCATTCAAATATTTTCCAGCCAGGTGCACATCAAAATATGTCATTGTTATTTTGCCCATTAAAATGTGACACTGTTACTTTGCCCATTAATATGCCACAGCCAGTTTGCCCATTAATAAGCCACAACCAGTTTGCCCATGAATATGCCATATTAGTTTGCCCATTAATATGCTAGTGTTAGTTTGCCCATTAATATATCAGTGTTTGTCCATTAATATGCCAGTGTTAGTTTGTCCATTGATATGTCAGTGCTGGTTTGCCCATTAATATACCAGTGTTAGTTTGTCCATTAATACGTCAGTGTTAGTTTGCCCATTAACATAGGTAACTTTTCTGTAGGTAAGTCCTCAAAGTCCCAGTATTGATATCAACCAGTGTCAGGATTCTCATTGCAACTAGGTGTGGGGCAAATCATATACTGTGGAATCTATTCATGTACATCAAAATTACACCTGAACTGAAAGAAATCGACATTTCCAGAAAATCTGTCAATTTATCTATTCAATACAGCACATTTTGAGTGCAGTTCATCAATTATACTGAAATTCACACTGTCTTTTCCAGCACATTTGGTTCACTTTAGATGCACTTAAAATGCCTGTAGAAAGCATAGAATTCCCTCTATTCCTGTAGCTTCAAACTGCACTGAAATTAATTAATTTTATTCTCCAGGTTGGTTTTGAGAATTGCACATATTGGCACACATACATGGGTTAAATTGAAAAATATAGGACAACATAACAGAGTTGAAAATGTAATTAATGCTATCAATGTTTTTTAAAATCATTACATTTTGGCCTGAATGTTGCAATGCCCTTGTCAATTGACCTGTTATGCTTAGTTTCCTATAATAAAAAACACATGAATTTCACATGATAGTTAGTAACCTCATTAAAAGGTTGGGAATTCACAAGAATGTATGAATATACATCAACATATATTATTCTAAAAACCAACATAACAACTCTTGAGGAATAACAATACCAGTGATGTCATGTTGGCTCTAGAGTGGCATCACATCATTGCATTAAACATCATCAACAACAGCTGTTAGGATATTTGTACCCTCCTCCCCATGTAATGTATATCAAAGTACGATTTTATATCCAAAGGGAGGATGCCAATATTGATTTGTGAAGGTGTCAGAAATAAGCAGAGATACACAAAGGTTGAGATAAAAAAAAAATCTGTTTAGTATAGATATAAATATACAGTATATTTATGTATATATATATTTTTTAATCAATAAAACTAGGCAGGAAGGGGGCACTTCAAGGGAGAGTAGGCTCAATTCCACCTGGGGCAGGAGGTAAGTTCCCCAGGAGGAGAAAAACAACTGTCTGATGGGAAGAGTGTCAAGAGTTCAACTATCTAGTTTTATCCGTATCCTTGTCATCATTATGACTGTGACTTTCAACTCTCTGTGCTAATAGAGGATTAACACTGTAAAACTGGATGCCCACTGCGTCATCACTGTATGACACTGGTCAATCTCCTTTCACACTAATATATTTTTTGTCCCCAAGAATCCCTCCTTATGTTTAATAGTATCATGTATACAGAATTAACGATTAAACAGTACACCGCTGATCTTTCTAGCCTTGAAGGTGTATGAATCAACACTTATTATAATGTTGCTCAGGGACATAGTGGAAGTAATTCCTTTTATTAAGTGTCAAATGTAATTACTTAATATATTTTCTTTGCACATTGCTAAATATTACAGCCATCTTATAAACATCGAGTTATCAATTATTGGCAAATAAATAATGGAATATCATCAATTTGGGGTTGTTTTCTATAACAGCATGATATACAGTTAATAGACACTTTGTTAAATAGAATGCCCTTACAAAGTAAATACTGAGTTACTACTCATTGACAGCACTCTGTTGTAGCATTCATCTGTTTTTCTAGACCCAGGGTGTGGTTTCAGTTTTTTGTTTTTGTTCTCTAATTATCACTATATTTTATTCAATACTAAGAAGAATTTTTTTTTTTGCTAAAGATTGTTTTATCTTAATGTTAGTAAAAGCTATTTGAAGTTTTAATACGTATGAGATCCTAAGCCCTGTGATCCCATTTGAATAAGGTTTACAGTACCTTTAGCATCTTTCAAGTGCATAAACATAATTAATATAATCGTTCTCTATCACATCCATCAAATATCTGATGGAGAAATATTAGCTGACGAAGCTGCAAATGAAGTGTGCATAATGAACATGCTTGAAAGCTAATCCAATGAGCACGCTTGAAAGCCAACTTCAACTCCTGGTTGCGGAGTTCTGCTTTAGTCAGGCACTCCACATCAGGAATCTGCATCAGTGACGCAACATCCTCAGCTAATAGACTATTTTGCTAAATGTTTGTCTCCATCATGAATTCTCGAAAAGCATCTTGATTCTGCACTATCATGACCAGGTGCTGGATTATCTTTACTATTGCATTCTGGCTACCAGCAACCAGACCATAGCCAGTAGCCTTTAACTGAGGGTCAGCAGATCCAACTAAGCTGGTAAAGCTGAAGATTTGTCCAAGGTAAAAGGATCTTAAAAAAGGAAGGCTGTAACTCCCTTTTTCAACCCCACGCCATATCCTATGGACGGCACTTGATTGGAGCCAGTTTCCTCCTACAACAGGACAATGACCCAGAGCACAGCTCCAAACTGCAAGAACTATTTAGGAAAGAAGCAGTCAGCTGGTATTCTGTCTATAATGGCATGGACAGCACAGTAATTGGATCTCAATCTTACTGAGCTGTTGTGGGACCAGCTTGACCGTATAGTATGTAAGAAGGGTCCATCACACCAATCCAACTTGTGGGAGGTGCTGCAAGAAGAATGGCATGACATTTATTCAGGTTAATTGACAACTAGAATGCCATGCATGTGGAGTACAGCAATGGGTACGGTGTAAACACTTTATGTGTTTTGCGCTTGAATAGCAGATAATCATTGGTAAACCTACTACCAAATCCACAACTGGAAGGCAATACATACATTTAGAAAGATCCCTAAATGGGAATTTATTCACATGTGACACAATTGCTCCACACTCGAGGCCTTTGACAAGGAAGCCAAATAGGTTAAATAGAGACTTCTTATAAGGGACTATGATCTAAGAGTGATTTTGGAGTGTTACTATAAGGCCAGGACACCGAATAGAGGGAATTTACTCAGAAGCAGTAGAAAAAATTGTTAACTAACACAGACATTAGATGATTCTTTGTATCATAATTAAACAAACAGTTTCATCAAATAGAGAAAATCAACATTTGCTAGCTTTGAAGGTGAATAATATATATATAAAAAAAATGGTAACAGTGAGTTTGCTGTATAGCATGGAGAGGTAGGACTTTGAGGTCTCTGTTATCTCCAAGTCATCTTCCTGTAAAAAACAGACATGGTGAGACATGGTTACACTATGAAAGTACATATAAATGTGGCAGTCGTTGCAAATGCTATAAATAGGTCCTGATGAGACCTACAGTTAAATCTTTATCCACATTGCAAGAAATTGCAATAACTACTTTTATTAATTGCAACACCCTGCATTTGGTATATGTCATTACTTGTGCTAAGCATCTGATACAGGATTGCACTAAGCATCTGATACAGGATTGCACTAAGCATCTCATACAGGATTGCACTAAGCATCTCATACAGGATGTGGGTAAAATAAAAAGAGCTCCAAAATAACATATCAGAGAACATCTAAATGATGAAGAAAATAATTATCAAAAATCTCCTATATATAGACGCTTTTAACTCTGTAGTAATGGTGACCTTACATTCCTCAGATTCCAGGGTATTGATAAAATTAGGTTTCAGTGTACAATACCGTATTTGCTCGATTATAAGACGAGGTTTTTTTCAGAGCAAATGCTCTGAAAAATCCCCCTCGTTTTATAATCGAGGTCTCTTATAATCTGACCTCAAATTGAGGTCAGATTATAAGACATAGATCCAGGTCCCCAGCAGAGCTGCAGGGGACCTGGATCCCCCTCTCTAGCAGCAGGGGAAGTCTGCGCAACGAGCGCAGGCTCCCCTGCTTCCGCCCGGCACGACCGCCGGGGCTTCTGTGAAGAAGCCGGGAACTTCCGCTTTCGTCACAGAAGTCCCGGCGAGCGTGCCGGGCGGCAGCAGGGGAGGTCTGCGCTCATCGCGCAGACTTCCTCTGCTGCCCCACTAGCCACCGGGGAAAAGCAGGCAGCTGGGGGTTGTCTGCACGATACGTGCAGACATCCTCCATGCTGCCCGACACGGCAGACTATTATGACGGACAGCTGTCCGTCATAATAGACTGCCGTGTCGGGCAGCATGGAGGATGTCTGCAAGTATCGTGCAGACATCCCCCGGCTGCCCCCACTAGCCACCAGGGATCAAGGTAAGGGGAAGGGAGGGAGGGGGGGGGGCAGAGAGACAGGGGGAGGGACGGAGGGGGGCAGAGAGACAGGGGGAGGGAGGGAGGGGGACAGAGAGACAGGGGGAGGGAGGGAGGGGGACAGAGAGACAGGGGGGAGGGAGGGGGGCAAAGACAGAGTCAAGGGGAGGGAGGGGGTTAAGAGACAGAGACAAGGGGAGGGAAGGGGTTAAGAGACAGACAAGGGGAGGGAAGGGGTTAAGAGACAGAGACAAGGGGAGGGAAGGGGTTAAGAGACAGACAAGGGGAGGGAAGGGGTTAAGAGACAGAGACAAGGGGAGTGAGGGGGTTAAGAGACAGGCAAGGGGAGGGGGGAGAGAGAGAAAGATGGGGGCAAGGGAAAGAGAAAGGCAGCATTGGCACATAAAAAGAAATAAAAACTAGAAATACATTTTTTGATATCATAATTTTTTATTAAAAAAGCAATTTACATGTGAATATATACAAGTTTAACTTTTTTCCTATAGGGTAGTCTTATATTCAGGCTTTTAGTTTTTTTCCTAAAGGAATATCCAAAGTTTGGGGGGTCGTCTTATAATCAGGGTCGTCTTATAATCGAGCAAATACGGTAGTTGAAATAACATAATACTTGTACCTTTTACATATTTAGACAATCCAGAGTTACAGCTTCCTAAGCCCCAACCTATTAGTCATAGAGATACATTTTCTGTGATTTAATTGCGAGTTTAGAGCATCCTTGCAAGGAGTCTCCATAATAGAAGAGGACCTCGGGAGAATTAACAGACCTTGATACTTTGATGACAGCTCACTAAAGACAACACCGAACCTGAACTTTATTTTGGTTTAATTCAGTGCAATTTCAACAAAGTAACAATTGTTAATCTGACAATGAAAAAAGGATGTTTTTCTTTTTGCTGATTCAGTCAATTCAGCAGGTGTGCAATTCACTTGATGATCAGTTCATTTCCCATCGATTCAGTGCAATACACTTGCATATCTCTGGTACATGAATAGCTCATTTCGTCCCATCACTGAATTGACAGTATTTTCTCATTAGCCTTCGGAGCTACACGAATAAAGCACTGTGTGCATTTGTTTATATATTATATTATTCCCGTATTTTACCTAACTCAAGCTTACAGGGGGCAGTGTTAATATACACTTTAATAGTATAAGAATATATAAAGTTAATAAATGATTAAATGTTAATATACCATTGTACACTCCATAGGAATCCACTGATCCTACCTATAGCTCACATAGTCCCTAATGCATTCTCTTCTTTCACCTTTTTTCCCTCCCTTTTTAATACCTCACAAATCTCCTGTCCCTCACACTGTCTAGATTTAAAGCAGGGCTCAATGTTATTGACTGATCTATTATTACTGTCTCATTGTAGTCTACAACACCCCTTAAGCTCTATACTAGCCACTCTGTAAATTGTTGGACCTATGCGTAAAAGTTAAAGTAACATTAATGTACTGCTTTTTGTTGTATGTTAAGGGTTCCAAAAATGCTACACTGGTGATTGTAACATTTAGTAATATGCTTACTATATAAGTTATTCTTTAATAATACAGCAGTTGTTTTTCTTCTTGTCTGTTTCTTGAATTAACATAGTTTTATTTCTTTAAGCATTTTTCTTGACAAATAGATGATAATGATCCACTGAAGATGCTGGTGCCACATTAGATTTAAGATACTTCAGTCAAGTCGTTATTCTGGTATGTGTCATTTAGATCTATCCACAAAAGTCTGTTATTCATTAACATAATAATACTTTAAAGTGAAATATCACATTTATTTTTAATATCTGTCAGAAAAACAACTATGTTGCAGTGCATGCCTGTGCATTTTTTTTCTTAAATAAACAGTGCAAAGGAAAGGATTGACCTTTAGGAAAATCAAAAGGAAGACACTCTCTTAAATGGCAAAGTCTGAAATGTTTAAGGGGTCTAAACTTCTTTGCAACTATATAATGCTACAACACCAAAACTTGAGAAAATGGACCCCTTCTTCAATCTATGCATACACAATGTTAGGAAGGCTACGTGAAAATATTGTATATATTTTTCAGAACAATATTACATTGCTGTTTAATTATCTTCAACATTTTCATGTTAGAAAGATATTACAACAAGAATAACTCATATAATTTGAGATTTAATATGTGATAAAGTTACATTAGTATTTAGATTTAGAGATTGGGCCATTTTTTAATGAAAAAATTATGAATACTCTCAGTCTAAGTCAATGTCAACCTATGGTTTTATAATAATATAATAATAATAAGTTGCGATTTTTATAATATTTTTGCCCCTGTGAAACTCAAAACACTTAAACAGACATAAACAATAAGAGTTCCTGACTGAATGTCTGATAAAAGATCTGGGTATTTAGATTTTTTTTAAAGACTGAAATAATGCTGCCTTTCTGAGCACAGGAAGGTTCTGTTGGCTGAATGACATGAGTGAGATGGAATATGAGTCAGAAGGTCAAATTTAAAATATGTCCAACATTTATTTGAAAGACAATGCAGGGAGTGGAGAACAGATGTTATGTGACATGAACAAGTTTGATTGGTCAGTAGTCTGGCTTTTGCATTTGGTATGGTCTGTAGGTGTTGGAGTTATTTTTCTGGGATGACGAAGACATGTACATTACAGTAATCTAGAAGTGAAGACATAGAGATTAATGTTGCTATATCATCCAGTGGAATTAGATGTTGTATCAGGGTTATTTTTCTCAGATTAAATAAATGAGATTTTATTACAAAACCTATCTGCTCTTTCAATAACAATCTAGAATCAATCAACACTCCAAGTTTTTCATACCTCATACTAATGAGTTTAGAGCCTCCATGTTCGCGTCCAGTTGGGTGATCATGAGCTATTCTTGTTGCCTGAGGTCCCCTGACCAATAGTAACTTTCTTTTGTCAAGTCTCATTGTGATCTAACTAAAGGAGAAATAGAAGGGTGTGTCTTCTAGAAATTGTAGCTTAGACCATGGCGCCAGGGGTCCACTATTGTCCCTCCAAGATCCACTCACAGCAACCCCCCAGAAATGTTTACTTCTCCTTCCACAAGGGGACTATTTGATATGTCATGGAGCATTGTCTTGTTCTGTAGGCAGACACTTTCACAAATACAGTCCTTACTGGTTTGAGCAAATTAGTTTGTTTTCTATCATTCAAAGATGGAATCTGTTAGGGCTTGCATCCACTCAAGAACTAAAAAATATGAGGATAGTGACAGTAGTATCTTTGTTTTGTTCTTGCAGAATTATTCTCCATATCCAGTTCCCTATGAAGAGAGAAGAAAAAATGATGAACCTGTATACTGAAGGACTGAGAAATAAAAATAGACCTCAGAGACCTGGGAAGGTGCTGAGTTCAAAGTCCTGCCTGAAAATCGTCTGCATATGTTTTATACATCCACCATGAATCTTATCACCGATCAGTGTCATATTCTCAGGCACCGAGCCTTTGAGAAAGGTGCTTTGGGGTGCAACTCATACAGTCACTCTCACATCTGAAAATGGTCAACTGACACACATACTGTACATTGGCCTGATTGGAAGTTTTGCAATGATGTAACTGGGTCTAGGTGTCAGCTTCTAGAGAGGTCAGTGCATAGGCACTGTGTCAGGGTTCAAACTGACCTTCTGACTCATGCATTTAAAAGTCATTATTTATGTGCTTATATTCCTCCTGCCTCCTCTAGAGGTCTCCCTACCTTACTTTGCTTGTATTCCTTCCCCTCTGTTTGGTGTCAGGTGGGCTCGTTACCTTTTGCTCACACCCAGGTTAAATAGCTGAAGTTTCTGGCAAACAGTGCTTTTGCATTGAAGTTGGTGCCTGATTTCTGAGAGCTGCTGCTTCTGTTCCTGATACTCTCCTTAAAGCCCATTTGTATTGTGACCCTGTCCAGGAACTGGGAATCTGAACCTGAGTGGCTCAACCATCTCAGTAGATGATTTTCAGCATCTCCTGAGACCCTCTGAGTACATCAAGATCTCTTCAGCTAAGTTATTCCCTTTAAGCTACCCTTCTCATTTCTCACCCTCACTAGGGTGTTCCTGCTTAGCTAGCCTTCTCTGACCTCAACCTCACTTGGGTGTTCCTGCTTAGTTACCAACCTCTGACCTCACCCCCTCTCGGGTGTTCCTGCTTAGTGACCCTTGCCTCTGACCTCACCCCTCTCGGGTGTTCCTGCTTAGTGACCCTTGCCTCTGGCCTTAACCCTTGCCTCTGGCCTCTTCCCTTGTTTAACTCTCTCCACCCCTGCCTTTGCTTTGTCTACAGTCCCTGCTATAGCTCTTTGAATAGCTCTTTATAGCTGAATTATTATTCTGTATGTAATAATCAAATCAGTTAGACTACATAAGAATTAACAGCTCTTAAAAAGATGATGCTATGATACAAGACTACTATGTGAATGTAGATCTAATATATAGAAATTAGCTGTTTTATTAATTATATATTTTTGCACTACTTGTGGAAATAATAATATGAGTGCTTATGTTATTAAGAATTCTTATGTTATTTGTTTTGATGAAAGGGTAAAGGGGGGCGGTAACAAAATATTGGTTATCATTTGACTTTAGACAGCGGCAGACCGAGAAACGACTTACGTTTATTTCAGGAGACAGTGTATTACTTATACCTAAATAGTCTGTCCACATATGCTCCGAGCCGAGAATGTTAAAGCACTGCAGAAAATCAGGTTTGAGAATATAATATAGTCACAAGAGTACTTTGGAGAACAATGCTTGAGATCAATAAGGAAGCTGTAACTACATTTTCTGTCATCTGATGATATTGATGTGAAAACATAATGGTCAAAATTAGAAAATCAATTTCATAATTTAATCAAAAACATCTATTGATGCAGTTAAAACTGAATTCAATGGAGTTAATTTCCTACCTTGCAGAAACAAAATATGTAAATGATTTTTGATATTTTTCTGCATTATAAAAGAACTAAAACAAAAAAAAATCCATAGGTAAGTATTAAAATTATGTTCTCGCTGTATGAATTCAACATTTGATTTTACAATTTTAGTGATAGAAAATATGAGATACTGAATATATAAGGAGACATGTATTTTTGATATTTTTTATAAGATGTTCTTTAAGCTTTTTGCATTTTGCTGTAATCCAATCAACCAAAAATATACTAAAATCCCTGAGTTTAAATGATAACAATGAATCGCATGCCCCAGTCAAAATTATATTCTTGCAAGTATTTCTCTAAATCCCTATGCTTTTAGGAATAGTTATTGAATGCATCTGCTATCGATGTGAAGCACCACACACATCGTGCATTTTTACAGTGATGGGGTGGGAGCAGTTTGGGAAGTTTATAAAGGTTTTTTTAGCAACATTTCTGAAATTGGCTGGAGTGGTACATTTGTATTTTGGTAACTCTTGGCACAGCTGAACAGGTTTATATTAATCCACCTCAATTTCGTAATGTTACTAAAAAGTCTTGAGAATCTTCCCAGATTGCTCCAAACCCACTACTGTAAAATGCACACTGAACTGGATCAATAGATAGACTGCACATCAATAGATGTAGAACACTTAACAAAGTTAATAAGCATGTAGTCACAGTGCTTCTGTACCTAAAATAGTCATTTGTAGTCAGTGAATTTGATCTCCCAATCGTGAAGGCCATACCATAGAGAGTACATCAATTAAGCATGCAAATAATATATTTTTTATCAAACATAAAATTTGTGATAAAAAATAGACTGTTATTCCCTTTTTTATTGTTTATTTTTTGTTCAACTTGTATTTCCAGTGTAAAAATCCTCAATACTGTACTACACCTCATACTCATACTCGATCAGTTTCATCTATACACTATCAACACAACAGAGAAATATACTTTCATATCTCTGTGTTTCATTACTGTGTGCAGGCCTGGACTGGCCACTGGGAAAACTGGGCATTTGCCCAGTGGACTGAGCCGTCCATGGATAGGGCAGGTGCATGGGGTGCACCATCCTAGGTGCAGTGATGCTGCTGTAGGGAGCTCTCTCCCTAACAGCATCTCAATGTGCTGGGTGCATGTACATATAAAGCTAAATGAGCAGGGAGGGGGCCAAATGACATAACTTATTTTGGTAAAGTGTGAAGGTGTGTATCTGTGTAAGGGTGTCTGTGTGTATTTGTGTGTGTAAGGGTGACCATTATTGTTTAAGGGTGTGTGCAGCCCTGGCCACTCTAGCAAGTCCTGTGAGTGCAAATCTGGCTGCTGGGGCAAGTCATAAGGGCAAATCTGGCAACTGGGGAAAGTACTGAGGGCAAATCTTTCCTCTGGGGCATGTCCTGAGGGCAGATCGCGATGCAGGGGCAAGTATTGAGGGCATATTTGGTCACTGGAGCAAGTCCTGAGGGCAAATATGGCTGCTGGTTTGAGTGCAAGGTGGGTACTGGGGCAAGTCCTGATTGCAATCTGGGTGCTGATATGCTAAATATAACAAATAGACAATGAGAAACTGGTATATTAAAATTGACATCATTTGAAATTTTAAAAAATAAATAAATGGGCTGCTCAATGAAAAATACAAGGCCTATTTTTGATCCCAATCTGGGCCTGACTGTATGACGACTGTATGACACAGGAATAATTTAAAATTACTAGAAAAAAAAAGTTCCTCTCACATCCAGGTTGCTCCACCTACAAAAGCATTTACAAATGGTTTTCTTCTTTTATAATTATCATAGTTAGCCACATCCGAGACCAACAACTTTAACCCCTTCCCAACATTGGACATACCAGGTACGTCATCAAACACATGTCACTTAGTAACAATGGATGCATGTGGTACATCTTGGGATAAAACAAGCATAGACCGTTGATCACTGCCTATGCTTTTACCAGTGCTGCTATGAAGTCTGAATATCTAGGCATCATGCAGCATTGCAATATGCACCACCCGGCACCATGATCACCCCACACGTTGATGGCAAGCACCATATTGGAGAGGAGCGTGCCCATATGTGACAAGGCTATAATAATCCCCAATATTATAGCAAGACGTATTTGCAATTTTAACACTGGTCCAACAAGGACGTCGCGTGTCTGAGGCCGAAAAGTAGAAGGTACGAAAGGTTGACTCCCTGGACCAATCGGCAGCCACGAGGACATCCGCCAATAAGCCGCCTGGAGCAAAAGCCATGGAAGCCGCCTCACCATGAACTACCTCACATTATACTAAGCAGTAATCTGCAGAGAGCCAGAGGGTGACCCCCTCACTCAGTCAATAATTCTTGGTGACTGGAAGGTGGCCCCAGTTGGCCTATGGAACCTACTATCCCTGCCTGTTGGGTGAACCCATTCAGCGCAAGTGGGTGACCACCACTGTTTATCTGATAAGCATGCATGGGATAGGCACAAGGCTATCCTAGATATAAGATAGGGAACTGGGGACTAATAAAAGTATTTAGAAAATTGGGCAGACTAGATGGACCGAATGGTTCTTATCTGCCGACACATTCTATGTTTCTATGTTAACTGCTTTGCTGCTGGACATTTTTAAGTAAAGAAGGTTATGCAAATATGAATCCTCCTGTCTTGCTATAAAATTACACGCAGATGCTACATGTAGCAGTCTTTTCCCCTTTCTGTCCTTGGAGCAACTTGAGCAACAAAATATTGTTTGCATTGTGAATACAGAGTATAAAAAAAGTCTATACATTGTGTTAGTAGATGCAACCAAATGAATAAAGTAAGAGAAAATGTGTTTCAAATGTTACAGAGAGTTGTAAGATGTTACAGAGAGTTGTAAGATGTTACAGAGAGTTGTAAGATGTTACAGAGAGTTGTAAGATGTTACAGAGAGTTGTAAGATGTTACAGAGAGTTGTAAGATGTTACAGAGAGTTGTAAGATGTTACAGAGAGTTGTAAGATGTTACAGAGAGTTGTAAGATGTTACAGAGAGTTGTAATAAAATAGTTAAACATTTTAAAAGTCAGGTGTCGCTCCTCTTGTTAAATTTGGTGTAATTTACCATTTATGGAATGTAGCTGAATGTTTTTTATTTTTTTTATAAACTGGAGAAAGAAACCAACACCAACAATTTGGAACTAATTTATGTCTTATGTTTTTCAGAGCACAGTTTTTTGATTTTGTGTTTTATTAGTATTATTTTATCACGTGTTATTATTGAATTCACTCGTCCCAGTTATGGTTTCATTTACACCAAACATTTGCTTTGTGTTTGAAAATGTAAAATTATTAAATTATTAAATTATACGTTAATGTTTTTTATTTTCAAATGTAAAATGATACATCTTAAATTAACTTCATTACATGCCTGTCTTTTTCATTGAACAACATCTGCAAAGATAGGCTGCGCAGGATAAAAATGGAGTACTGCCAGATGGTTCCAAAGGTAAGAACACTACATCTTTCTAAACATTCTAGCAATAATCTATTCAAACTGTGCTCCTAATTTACACAAGTCTTCATTTATTGTACATTCCATGGCTAGCCAGATGACCTTTTATAGCTAAGCATAATTGGTTGCATGGGTTTTGATATATAAACTCATAACAAGAGGACAATATTATTCATTGATTTAGCAAGAATACACAGTTTGTCACAATCATGGGTATATTAACGACCGATATAAAATTGCAAAAAAAATTAAAGTCTGAGGGTCTTCTCGATAAAGAGTGAATTGCATGTAATTGAGATGGGAATTTCAAACCTCAGGCCAAAGTAGCCGAAAATTCTCAAATGCAGCTGAATGGAAGATTTTTTGCAACTTGGCTACTTTGGCCTTAAGTTTGACATTCCCGTCTCAGTTCCATCCAATACTCTTTGTATTGAATAGACCTTTATGTGTAGTAAATACTTCCAAAACATGAAAAATATTTAATCTTACTTTACTTTACTTTGGTTATCATTATTTATTTGTGTATGAAGACGAATTATCACAAAATAATAAGTTAAATGGATGAGTTGGAAGTTTACAATTTATGTAAGTGAGGTGGAGTAAGCAGTATTTTTAACTGTTTATTTTAATTGGTTTGTATCAATGGTAGAGATATCGGGAAGAAAACATAGAAACATAGCATGTGTCGCAAGACAAGAAACATCTAGTCTGCCCAATTTTCCAAATACTTTTATTAGTCCCTGGCCTTTTCTTATACCTAAGATTGCCTTGTGCCGAAACCAACGTATGCTTAAACTCCTTTAATGTGTTTACTTCTACCACTTCTGCTGGGAGGCTATTCCATATATCCACTACCCTCTCAGTAAAGGAATACTTCCTGACATTACTTTTAAAGATTTGTGCCTCTTGTTGTGGTAGTTTTTCTTCTTTTAAATATCCTCCTTTACTGTGTTGATTCCCTTTATGTATTTAAATGTTTAAAATTAATTTCACATATCAGATAAAGGGAAAAAGACTTGTTTTAATATAGTAATAATAATAATACAATGGCTCCGTCTTGTACATGTATTTAAATTTAGACTGAAAATGTAATATATGCTATTCTTGGCTTGCAGCAAAAGAGACAAGTACATAGTGTTCCCAAATAAAAATAATCATTATTATTTGACTATTTTTATTATAACTTGGTAGGTTATTCACCAGAACTGTAATACTCAAAAAAATTATAATAATCCCCGAGTGTGTTAACATTATGAAATTCGATTTTCTCTTCTAATTTAATAAATAATAAAAATTAACGATATTTACGTCACAAAGTATATAATCAGAATGCTGTTTTCAATGTAAGAAAATGCAATTGCTGCCGACATGACTTGCATCATTAGTGAAATTCACTTATTTGTCCAGTCTGATCTATTTACAGGTATACAGACAAACAAGGTTAACTAATCAGTCCGGCAGTAATAAAGCTGAAAAAACATAATCCAGTCAATCATTTCATGCGATCACAATCATGTTAATGTGTAGAGAGTTCTTTCTGTTGAAATTATAAGGCTTTGATTGGTAAAGAATAGAATTTAATAGATTTCCATCCCCAGGGTCTTGTAATAAAATGAAAGAAGAATTTTAAATAAGGAGAAAGTATGTCTTTGACCCTTTGTCCTTTACATGTAGATGCAGCGATACAGTACTTGGAATTTAGAACTCCGTAACAGGACTTTAGGGAATCCTGGCATTTCAAAAGACAGTTGGTATTTTACTTTTTAAACATGACTTTACTTGAGATCTAGTGTGATAACTGGTTCTGTCTAACATCGTGGCCTTCAACTCAATTAGCTATTTCTTCAAGGATATTGAATCCCCTTTCTGAGGCTTATGGATTAGCTGAACTTCTTAGCTCTTTCCTGCTGTTAACAGGTTTTTTGTTTGCTGCCGCTTATGTGTAGACTAATAATATGTTGCATAAGAAGAGGCTGAAATGACGTATAGAAATCTTACACACAAACATCAGGAAGTTACACAACTCGTCACTTGTGTAGTTTCAGGCCCATTTCATGAACTGTACATCACTCTTGCACAAGTTATGAAATGTGTAGGGACCAACACATTTCATGAATTGTGCATATGTATTGCTACACATTTCATTAATTGTGCTTTGAATTCACGAAACGAGTAGGAATCGCTGGGCACGGTTCGTGAATTGTGCAAAATGTTACACATTTCATTAACTATACAATTCACATACTGTACAAAAATGAGTGCATTTCATGAATTGTTTAATTGTTACACCATCTGCATATATCCCCCCCCACACTTATGTTACGTTGAGATAATAACAGTATATTTACTCACATATCGGTGTAAATCGTCATCACTATTTATTGCTAATGAGATGAATGGATTGATGGATTAATGGAGATTTTTATTATGTGTAATTAGCCACATTAGTGATGAATTCTTAATATATAATGGGTTAATTCATTGCATTTAATAAAATATAAACTTGCAACATATGCATTCTTTCTAAAGACAGACTGAACATTAACAGCTATCTTTCCAATCAAGCCAGCGGCTTGAGCAGGATTGGCACTTGCCTGCTGTGCTACCTTTTTAGAAACATTGGACAAATTCAAAGAGAGCTCAGCTTAGTTTTCCCCATAAAATATAGCTTGTTTTTATCCAAACTCCACCCAGTTTTTCTCATAAAGTATTACAGACTCTCTAGGCAACATCACTGCTGACAGTGATCCCATCCCCAACCCAGACTTAGCCGATGCTGCCTCCTACCCCAGACTTATCCAATTCTGCCCCCCAAACCAGACTTAGCCAATGCTGCCACCCATCGCACACTTAGCCATTGCTCCTCCCGTCTCTCTGGCATCTAGTTGGGGCAGCCGGGGGGTGTATAATATTATGAGGGGTGGTCTAGTAATACAGAAAAAAAGCGACTCTAGAGCAAACCATGTAGTTCACTCAGAAATGGAGGTATAACCCTACCCTAAAATAAAAAAATGACCAAAAAATCCCTGAGGAGGCGTAACAAAAATAAAGCATGTTATAAACCAAGTAGATTATTTTTATTGCTAACTGACATGAGATGTGAGGATATTTAGTTATACATACTCATATCATTACAGGGTTGATCTATGATCATAAACAGCTAACATCTCAATATTTCCTAGATAAAATAAAAAAGGAATAGAATGTGGTTATAAACTGACATTTTCTCCTCACTGCAAACATCCATAGTTTGCATATCCTACATATTATCAGCACCATTTATAAATGATATTGATTTGAACAATGACTTATTTTAGAAGACTGTACAAAGAAAAGTTCAGTGTGTAAATGCTAATTGTTTTAATTATTACTTTGCAACCCAATAGACAGGCTTTCCAAACCCCAGAGTGAATGAAAAAACAACACAAGCCATGTCTGTATGAAGAACAAAGAGAATTTTTTATCAAAAAGTCAAGCTGTCCTTGAAAATTAGAGACTGCTGATTGTGTGGTATGCGTTTGAGTTCAGTTTGGGATTTGGTTCAGACACATAGTCAGATTGTGTCATGATATCACAAAATAAACTGCAAGTCAAGTCAAGGCCTTGTACGGAAAATAAAGTACCAATATGAACAATCCTTCAGATGCCGTTACATTGCAATTTAACAAAATAGTTGATTTTTCCATGACTGATGATAAGTCCATAAAAATAAATTTGAAAGGCCATGAAGTTGTCATCATTCGACAAGATATATTTTGAAAAGATTCCTTTGTACAGTGTGTGGTAAAACACAGCGATATGATTGGACTGGATTGCACACATTTACATGGTAAATATTTCTACTGCGTAAAAAATGTAAATTTGATTCCAAGGTGTCAAACTTGGTAAGGAAGGTTCATTTTTTAACTGACTTGATATTGTTATTTTATAGGATATGTATGTAAATATTTACCAACTTCACACTGGAAGGTAACATTTCAGTGCCATACTTAAATGGAAGGCTATTCATTAAATGGAGAGTTGCAAGTGAGTTGAGATGAACATTTCATATACAATGTCCAGGCCCAAGATGGTGTGCTACTCTTGGTAAACTAACAATGTATTATGCGGGGCCAATTCTGTTTTTCTTGCAGGACTAACTCACACAGTTTGTCCGTACACAGAGCATAGTTAAATAGGTGACGTGAATTCATCTCACCCACAGCTCACCTGCAACACAGTTTTTAGACAATGCAAATTAATTGAATGGTACGGACTGCCTCGTTACAGAGACATTTCCATCCAAGGATTGGAATGTGATCTTGGAATGTCATATATGTTTATGTAGGTTATCTTATCATCTAGATCCACTATGTAGTTACCTTCTTAGGTTTCAAAGTATAAGCAATACATATTTATAATACAGCTATTAGCAGGCAAAAAATATTTAACAGAATAAGGTCTATTCACTAAATAGTGAAATGTGGCAAACTGAAAATGAAAGAGTATAACTCAGGCAAAGTTGGAGAGACATGCTAGATTGGAACTATTTGCAACTTAACTACTGTTTTATGCAATTTGGTTGTTATCTCATGGGCAAAATGTTTGTACAAGGTCGCCAGTGTCCATGGCATGGTCGGTGAACATCTTCAGAGCATCATTAAAGTGTCTGTCCAAATGCCCAACATGAACAAGCCTAACGTCTACCCATGAAAATAGGCAAACTAAGAAGTTGGTGCAAGACTTTGCCTAGATTCCCCTGCAAACCATTCTGAGTATAAAAATATAAAAGAATTGCACTTCTGTATCATATATTCCCCCAAATACCTGGAAAACAATAATCCAAGATGGTGTATGTGCGTTTCGTTTTTCATTCAAAATTAATAGCCCGAAAAATAGGATGAGTAATGGATGACTCACATTTACCTATAATGTGGAGTTTACTAGAAGAATTTAGACACCCAGAGACAGATAAAGGCAAATTATATTTCCAATACATTTTTAGTGCTATTTTCCATTAATAGAGATTACTTTGATAGTTTTATGCCACAGAACACTGACACAGTTCTACTGTTACTCTTAAGCAACTTTTGTTAGGTATATTACCGGGGTTAATAAAACGAGTAGCAATGAACAAAAAATAATTTCATGCTCCACTGTACATTTTGTTTGGCACAGAGCACAGCAATAAAGAACATGACTTTTTTTCCCCAGCCTCTGTGTGCTCTGGCATATTAGAATAGGTATTGCACCTTGCAATAAATACCGTCAAAGATGTCAAGAAATAAATATGATACCTATGATCCACTACTATTATAGTGATCTATGATCACAAGATCAACTATAAACCATTTAAAAATGGGTTACTGAAAAATTAAATATTTGACAAAAGCAAGGGGAGTGGGAGCACCTACAAGGAGATTCATGACTGATATATCTTTCATGACGTCAAGGTAATGTTGACCTCTTTGTTGGCAGCTCTTGTATTGCTTTTTTTTTTTTTTTCGATTACCTGCCCACTGCAGAAAAAGTCGTCTAACTTGATGTAAATCTTTCATCTATTTCTGGATTTTACAATGAACTCACTGCAAAGAAAAAAAAAAAGACTACAGCAGCCAGATGAATAAATCTAATCTTCCGAAACAGCAGCAAACTTGTCCAGTTTACAACATCTTCCTTAACCCCACTGATGTAGCATGCATTGTCTTTAATTAAACGTGGCTTCACATGACCTGCCTTGAAGTCTCACATCCTTTGTGCATGATAAATGCTGTGGCAAAAGCGAGTGAGACATTAAAAGCAATGAGGCCAGAGACATTATGTAAAGAGTCCTGTGCTCCACCCTGCTCAGACAGTCAGATATTTAGTAGGGTCGTGTATTGCAGTAACACGAATAAAAATACTCTGTATGAAATCTTTCAGTCACACGTTGTGTCATTTTTATTAGGATCAGTGTGAGAACCAAGTCAAGATGAAATATATATTCTGTCAGTGGTAACTTGAGCAGCAAAACATGCAGACTTATATTCCTTAAGATTTCAATAGAAAAAGATTTAAAGGGGCCTGTGAATGTAGAGAATAAAAAAATATCGAACATGATCTATACATAGTGTTAGCAAAATTGCAAGCACATGCCTACACTAGGAGATAAAAAAAAGTGTATTAATTATGTCTGTTGAGTCTCCTGCTTATGACATCACCTGTGGCCTAGTATGCAAATGACACATTTACCATTGAAAACCAGTTCATTTGCATATTAGGCCACAGGAGATGTCATAAGCAGGCTTCTCCGCAGACACATTTATAACACATTTTTCTCCTAATTTAGGCATTTGCTAGAAAAGTATGAATTATATGAATTGACCAAAGCAGAATTATGGATTATTCTAACCTTGGTGTAGATATAATCTAAATTTTATTAACGACAGGAGGCGAGTACTTGCACTTCCTTCCTTACTGTTTAACCTCCAGCATCAAAGCAGTTAACAGTGTAAAGAAAAAAATCAACCAATCAGAACACAGTAACATATCTATATAAGGCATAACATTCCTCTCAACTTCCTCTTTCTTTGGTGTGTAGAAAACGGAGAGATGAGCCAAATTCCAACGAGCCAGGGGCAAAAGTTCAAACGATACATAATGAACCGGAAAACAAACATTCAGGAGCCGTGGGGTCGATTACGCTAGAAGAGACAGAGAAACATCGTGAAAGTAAATTGTTCACCATAATCGATATATCTGAGATTCTGAAAATAATGAGCAGGTTATCATAATCAATAGGCACATGTCAAAACAATAAGTACATGTCAAATAAGCAGACTATATAAGATGGTAGATAAAGTTAGGGAGGGTAGTAGTAGATAAAGCATCTGGGTGGGAAATACTCGCCTCCTGTCTTTAATTAAATTTAGATTATATCTACACCAAGGTTAGAATAATCCCTAATTTTATGTCAAGACAGGAGGCTTCATATTTGCTATTTTAACCCAGAACCAACAATGATCCTGCGTGTGTCCGTGGACAGAAATAGAAAGTATGAAAAGTCGATTCCCTAGACCAGTCTGCTGCCACAAGGACGTCAGGTAAGGACCCCCCCAGATCCAAGGTTGCCGAAGCCGCCGCTCCACGAACAGAATGTGCGCCAAAAGAACCGTCGATTCCCACGAGCGATAGAACCCATTTGATCCAGCGAGCAATCGTCGGAGCTGATACCGGTCGGAAAGGCCGCACATAAGAAATCAGATCTGACTGTTGGTTATCGAGCGAATTAGAGCTGTAGAGGACAAGTAGCAGCGGACGCAACGAGAGACGCAGAGTTTGGACGATATGGAAAATATGGGTAGAACACCGACGAAGAAGCAGATTTGGTTCGTCACGTTACGGACACCACAACGCCCTCATGTGAAAAGGAGAAAGACGTTGCATCAAATGCCCGTATGCCTGAAACTCTTCTGAAGGATATCAGACAGAGAAGTAATGCCACCTTAGCGGAAAGTTGACGTAGAGACAGGAGGTTGTTGTCCGGCCAGCCGTACCAGAAAGGAGAAAACCTTTGAAATGTCCCAAAAAGCAGAGTACTTAGAAGAGGGACGTCTAGTTGACCGGATCCCGCGTAAAAGGCAACAAATTATCGGGTCCCTACCCACACTCACTCTGTCAATAGGTATGTGGGCCACTGATATAGCTGATCGAACCATATTGATGGTACGATAAGACTTCCCTTGTGTAAACAGAGATGCCAAGAAATTCAATATGTGTATTACAGGGGCCATAAAGGGATTAAGGTGTTGTCCCAAGCACCAGCTACTCCAAGAACCCCATGCCCGAACGTAAGATTTTCTGGTACCGGGTGCCCAAGAATCCCAGAGGAGGTTCCAAGCTGATGACGATAGGCCCGACACATCCCAGGTACCCCGGAAACCATCCAAGCTATCAGTTGCAGGCGGGGGAGAGATGAAATCTATTAGGAAACCCTGGACAGTTTGGAGGACCCAAGGATCCTGGGTAATGCACGCCCATTTTTGATGGAAAAATTGTAGTCTGCCCGCAATAAGTATATGAGGTAGAAAAGGGTGTAATCTTACCTGATTGAAGCTTGGACCAGAATGAGGACCATTCCCTGCTCCTAGTGTTCCCACAGTAGTTTGGATTTCGGTAGTTGGATCTGTTCGGGAACCGGTAGGAGGATGATTCCTGGAAGCGATGTCTTGATGCTGTGAAGGCCGCCCTGCTGGTGGCACAACCCCTCTGCCGACCAGCCCTCTGAGAGAAACAGTCCCTGGACTGGAACATCTGCCTCATATTCAATTGGGCCTTGTTGAGGGACTTGAATATCGTCACGTGTTGGTTTATGCTCTTCAAAAATTTGTCACCAAATAAAAGGCCTTTGGCCTCAGGGCCCAGTTCTTTCAAAGCTAACTCAGCAAGTTTGCTATCCAATTTGAAAAGTGCTGCCTTGCGCCGTTCCGTAGAAATAGCCATGTCAGCATTTCCTAATTGGCATAAAGACCTTTGGGCCCATTCTCGGGCTAGGTGGGGGTCAATTGATGAGCCAGAAGTGAGGGCTTCATCAGCCATTAGGAATAATTGAGTCAGGGGACCGGAGATATCCAGCAGTTTGTCTTGTGCAGAACGCAGTCCCTGCTCCAGTCCTTTATGTGGATCCCTGCCATTTTGCATCATAAAAGTAACAAATGTTGGGTCAAATTCGGGAGTTTGAGCTACCTTATCAGGAACGGATGGGCGAGGGCATTCAGCCATTAAGCATTGACGAACCTCTTTTTCAAGGGTGCCTGAGCCAGAAGCGCAGAAATTCCGCAATGTGGGATGGTGGGGACCAATCCACTGAGCGAGGATAGCCCCATAGAAGGTCAATAACGTCTGGGGTCACAGGATAAATGAAAGACGCTATGGCGTGGGTGCTACCATTGGTATATATTGTTAGATTTATAACATTTGTGGTATCATTGTCATAACCATAAAAATAAAATAAAAACCATAATATACGGGGTTCACCCATTAGGCGTGCAGGGGGTCACCCGGTCAACCTATTAGGAAGGGAGGCTACGAAAGCCAGGCCCAAAAAATATTAATATTAATACCACGTAATATTGTACGTAAGAGGGGGTCACCCTCCATAAAATAGGGGTGCTGTCAGAGCACACAGTGAAATCAGTGGCTGTATAGTAGTTAATATATGAGCCAGTGGAAGGTTGAAGGAGACCCAGAGGTTATATTTATAATGAATATACTGTAATAAAAACCCACAATAAAGATACTTATGTAATAATCATATAGTTATGATTGTGTCAGTATGTACATGTGGAGGGGGTCACCCTCAAAGGGATACACCTTGGTAGTGTGCCATGGGTTAATAGACCATCTCTTAATATAAACATATAAGCATTGCAGAGATGTATTATATATACAGGAGGGGGTCACCCTCTGTGATCCTCTCTGTGAGGGGAGGAAGAAAGTGAAAGCGGTAACTACCGCTAGCGTTTGGGGCAGAGGAGAAAAAGGGAACAAGTCCCGTCGCGGAGGGTGCGGCCTACACAGGGCCGCAATTACAGCGTGAAGAGGAACAGGCAATAGAAGAAAAAACTAAGCGATGGTCGGAGGCTCCGTGAGGTAAAAGAAACTCCGATAGGAGTTTGGGGCCTTTTGAGCGGGAAGTTTCTTGGCATCTCTGTTTACACAAGGGAAGTCTTATCGTACCATCAATATGGTTCGATCAGCTATATCAGTGGCCCACATACCTATTGACGGAGTGAGTGTGGGTAGGGACCCGATAATTTGTTGCCTTTTACGCGGGATCCGGTCAACTAGACGTCCCTCTTCTAAGTACTCTGCTTTTTGGGACATTTCAAAGGTTTTCTCCTTTCTGGACGGCTGGCCGGACAACAACCTCCTGTCTCTACGTCAACTTTCCGCTAAGGTGGCATTACTTCTCTGTCTGATATCCTTCAGAAGAGTTTCAGGCATACGGGCATTTGATGCAACGTCTTTCTCCTTTTCACATGAGGGCGTTGTGGTGTCCGTAACGTGACGAACCAAATCTGCTTCTTCGTCGGTGTTCTACCCATATTTTCCATATCGTCCAAACTCTGCGTCTCTCGTTGCGTCCGCTGCTACTTGTCCTCTACAGCTCTAATTCGCTCGATAACCAACAGTCAGATCTGATTTCTTATTCTTATTTCCCACAGTTGTATGGATTTCGGTAGTTGGATCGGTTCGGGAACCGGTAGGAGGATGATTCCTGGAAGCGGGGTCTTGATGCTGTGAAGGCCGCCCTGCTGGTGGCACAACCCCTCTGCCGACCAGCCCTCTGAGAGAAACAGTCCCTGGACTGGAACATCTGCCTCATATTCAATTGGGCCTTGTTGAGGGACTTGAATATCGTCACGTGTTGGTTAATGCTCTTCAAAAATTTGTCACCAAATAAAAGGCCTTTGGCCTCAGGGCCCAGTTCTTTCAAAGCTAACTCAGCAAGTTTGCTATCCAATTTGAAAAGTGCTGCCTTGCGCCGTTCCGTAGAAATAGCCATGTCAGCATTTCCTAATTGGCATAAAGACCTTTGGGCCCATTCTCGGGCTAGGTGGGGGTCAATTGATGAGCCGGAAGTGAGGGCTTCATCAGCCATTAGGAATAATTGAGTCAGGGGACCGGAGATATCCAGCAGTTTGTCTTGTGCAGAACGCAGTCCCTGCTCCAGTCCTTTATGTGGATCCCTGCCATTTTGCATCATAAAAGTAACAAATGTTGGGTCAAATTCGGGAGTTTGAGCTACCTTATCAGGAACGGATGGGCGAGGGCATTCAGCCATTAAGCATTGACGAACCTCTTTTTCTAGGGGTGCCTGAGCCAGAAGCGCAGAAATTCCGCAATGTGGGATGGTGGGGACCAATCCACTGAGCGAGGATGGCGCAGTGTGCGTGGATCAAATAGAGGCAAATCACAGGAATCCAAGATTTCCAAGGGTAAATCTGGGTTGGTGGCAGACTCCTTACTCGGTTGTGTGATAGGACGAACCGGTGACCAGGATGAGGAGGTGCCAGGTTTGGGATATTCATCTTAGTATTCGTCCAAGACCTGGAAGTCTTCCTATGTTGAAAGTGGTGGGTCAGCCGATGAGATAGCAGTGAGCTGCTTTTGGCTTTCTTGAGTGGAGCCTTGCCTTTACCCGTTGGTGCTGGAAAAGTGGTCCATGGTCTTTTGCAGTTATGGGTACCTTCTGGGGACAGAGGTGGCATGTCTGAGTCGGAGAGTGCCTCCCTATCATCTGGGGATTGGGCACGTTGAGTATCCTGTAGTGCTGCCAGTGCACTCATAGCCCCATAGAAGGTCAATAACGTCTGGGGGTCACAGGATAAATGAAAGACGCTATGGCGTGGGTGCTACCATTGGTATATATTGTTATATATATAACATTTGTGGTATCATTGTCATAACCATAAAAATAAAATAAAAACCATAATATACGGGGTTCACCCATTAGGCGTGCAGGGGGTCACCCGGTCAACCTATTAGGAAGGGAGGCTACGAAAGCCAGGCCCAAAAAATATTAATATTAATACCACGTAATATTGTACGTAAGAGGGGGTCACCCTCCATAAAATAGGGGTGCTGTCAGAGCACACAGTGAAATCAGTGGCTGTATAGTAGTTAATATATGAGCCAGTGGAAGGTTGAAGGAGACCCAGAGGTTATATTTATAATGAATATACTGTAATAAAAACCCACAATAAAGATACTTATGTAATAATCATATAGTTATGATTGTGTCAGTATGTGGAGGGGGTCACCCTCAAAGGGATACACCTTGGTAGTGTGCCATGGGTTAATAGACCATCTCTTAATATAAACATATAAGCATTGCAGAGATGTATTATATATACAGGAGGGGGTCACCCTCTGTGATCCTCTCTGTGAGGGGAGGAAGAAAGTGAAAGCGGTAACTACCGCTAGCGTTTGGGGCAGAGGAGAAAAAGGGAACAAGTCCCGTCGCGGAGGGTGCGGCCTACACAGGGCCGCAATTACAGCGTGAAGAGGAACAGGCAATAGAAGAAAAAACGAAGCGATGGTCGGAGGCTCCGTGAGGTAAAAGAAACTCCGATAGGAGTTTGGGGCCTTCGAGCGGGAAGTATATGCGCTACGTGCGCACGAAGATGAGAGAGAGAGGCCTCCCCCGTGTCGTGTGGGAACACGTGCGCGTAGGGTTTCCACCTTTTGTTCAGAAAAATACCGGCCTTGCTACTGTCTCCATAGACTTAACATTGGGCCGAAGCCAATTATTTACCGGACTGCCGGTAAAATACCGGCCAGGTGGCAACCCTACGTGCACGGGAGATGTGACAGGCAGAGATATGGAGTGAAAAGAAAGATATCGCTGTAGCGGTGAAGAGAAACGGCGGAGGTAAGGTAGAAATACCAGACAGCATTGAACAGCAGATGCAAAATAAACACCTGAAGGTAAGGGTTTATAACGAAAATAGAACAGATGATTGCTTTAGAAGCATGAAGAAATCTATGTAAAGTAAACTAAGCAAATAACCGTAAGAGTTATAGAAAAGTACATTAAGTGCACAAAAATATAATAAGTGAAATCTTAAGCATATAAGAAATAATGCAAGACATATAATAAAAATTATAATAAGATTACTCTTATCTGGATTGTGCTCACCTGGAGGTTTTCAAGCAGCAAAGAAAGAGGAAGTGGAGAGGAATGTTATGCCTTATATAGATATGTTACTGTGTTCTGATTGGTTGATTTTTTCTTTACACTGTTAACTGCTTTGCTGCTGGAGGTTAAACAGTAAAGAAGGAAATGCAAATATGAAGCCTCCTGTGTTGACATAAAATTAAGCTTGCCCGCCATCAAGAGTGTGCCTTGACCTTGTGGGTGAGTTTGATTATGCTTTGGCCAAGTCATATAACCAAAACCTCTCATTTATATTATGTTTATACAATTGTTGCCAACTTTATTACGATAAGAAGAGCAGGCAGTTTTTTTTCTAATACTATTTAGACTTTTTTTGTTATATTAGATTTGTTTACAAATAGAGATACCATAGGTTTAAATAATAATTTAATAATTTAAATAATAATTTTCAAAGTCACAAGTTTTAGTTCTGTTAAAACATCTTTTGTAATTGGAATATATTCAGTTCCTTTATGTACTGCTCTAGATGGAATCTTAGTACTTATTTTCCTCAAGATGGCTCAAGTATACCATGGTTAATGTTAAAGAATAACATGAATACTTTTTTATCCTGGTATTTATTTTTTGAGCTATTAGGTACTTATTTTATGAACAAGTGTCCTATTGTCAAATGTTGTTTATATGTATAATGAATAGTGTTGAGCGAACCCGGACCGCACTATTCAGGTTCGTACCGGATATTAGGGTTTCCGTGCCACGAACCCGATCCCGGACATTTCACTGTATGTCCGTGATGGAGTTCGAGGTTCGCCTCGGTTTATAGACTTTCGGTTTATAGAATACATGTAATTCTATGTATGTAAGGTCCTTCGGTTTATAGACTTTCGGCTTATGGAATACATGTAATTCTATTGGCTTTCTATAAACCTAAATAATTATGAATGGGGGCTCTATTTCGGTTTATAGAAAGCCAATAGTACATGTATTCCATAAGCCGAACGTCGGGTCCCCATTGACTTCAATGGGGTTCGGGTTCGGGGTCAAGTTTGAGGTCAAGTTCGAGCATGGACCCGGACTTTTTCAAAAGTTCACTCGAACTTCTCGAACCCGAACATCCAGGTGTCCGCTCAACTATAATAATGAATGCTGGCACCTATGTCACTGACTCTGCTGTTATAACGTAATGAATTTTAATACATTATTCTTTATATGTCAAATAGTGATGATTATAGAGAATTTGATAATAATATTTAACCCTTATGGTGAGCAATTGCAGCCCAGTGTAATACTCCAATTATAAATGAAACCTGAATAATCATTGAAAATCAAACTTGCCCACTTCTGGCAGCATTGTCTTGCATATTGGGTGGGGTTATGGGATATTGCTTGAACCCCTGAGATTGCTCTCCCTCCTCACTGGGTGTTTGTAGCATATTTCTTTACATCTTGCCTGTGCACAGTGTAAAGCACTATGCGTATGCAGCTGACAATCCGAACAAACACAAATTTGACGGGACAGGATACCAAAAAAAGGAGCTGTTCCCGGCAAATCTGGGATTGTTGGCAACTATTCTGTAAATGTGTTCATAAAAATTTGTAGACATTACACTAAAGCAAAATAAAAATATGACAAGGAACGTTGTGTGTGGTGCCAGGAAACCTAACTTCTATATCATGGGCACAGCCAAGACAGAATAGAGCACGCACTGTTATGTACATTCCTTAGGAGGAAAGGGAAATGAAATGAAGCAGAAGATGAGGAACATGTTACAATATTAGAGTTCAATATGTATGTTGTTTCTGACATTATAGAAGTAAAAGAACATTGCACTATTGGGGTTGGAGCTTAATAATAAAGTAGTATAAACAAGAAATTTGAACAAAAACACTGTAGAAGTGCAAGTGGAGAGACTTTGGTTCTGGCTGTTTGTGGTTGAACTTGAGATGTAATTCCATATTGGTCAGTGTAATGTTAACCACAAAGAGCCCTTTCCAATGACAGCCCTGCTTGCCAAGTCTGAGCCAAAACATACTGCTTCCTCCATAGTGACCACATCAAAAGAAGCTGACTTTGCAGAATTGCATGCTATCTCTTCACATGTACTGGGAATATTTATGTAAGTTCACATTGAGTAAAAGGACTATTCATAATAATCTGCCAGTAAAAGTTTCCTTCAAATTCACATATTGAAACCAGTCACATTGTAAACCTTTTTGCAAATAGTGTTCATCCTTTTATAAAATGAAAATAATTCATATTCAAAGGGTTTTGTTTATATTATCTTACTGTTAACTCAAAAACTATGGGGTTTCAATTAATTAACTTCTTGACATCAACAATTAAATTAAAACAATATCCTCTTTCTGATAATAATTCCCTAAATAATCATTGTTTAGAGATCAAGACTTGAAACATTTTCTCTTGGGTGTCCATGGCTTTTATTGGCATAAATAAGTAAAATAAAGAGTCGTAATCATTGAAATATTCATCCACATATCTGTCCCTTAATTTGTATCTGTTTTTCTATCAGTCTGTCTGTCTTTGTATCTTGGGCATGCTGTACATAAAGACAAGAAGGCTAGATAGGGCGCATTACAGAATGAGTCATTTTTTTTAGCACAGTCACTAAAAGACTATGTTCTCTTTCTCAAAATAGAAGAATAATGGTACATGGTGTGTGACCCATGTGTTATCTGCTATATATACAACAGTATACTTCAGAACGTGTTCTTTAATCACAGAAAGAGGCAGATGGATTTGGTTCTAAAGGAATCATCTTATCATATGGCATGTGCTCCTTTTTTCACTTATATAATTACTCTGAATAATGTTTTTTTCCTATAGGCAGAAACAGGTCTTAAACTGTTTATTTTTCTTACCAAATATGCCTAGAACAACATATTGTAGCAGGATGTTCTAGCTGACCCTCTGGCAGCCTGTTTTCCAAGGCAGGTCAAAACAACATATTCTATACATCAAAATCAATGTAACCAATGTTCTCATAAAGTATTTAGCTCACAAGCATCCTACACAAAATGTGTCCAACATGCAACATCTAACAATGAGTACATAGCATAACACAGCAATTCATATCAAATGAAAAAAGTACATGAAAGTGAGTTTTAAAACTTAATTGATACAATAAAGTAATACGTGACAATGAATTTAAAGATGAGCACATAGATTTATTGAACATTCATGAAGGATTGGATTTGGACAGTGATGGCAAACATTATTGAATTTGGGTGTCAAGATTAAGTTTTCAATGTGCCCTCTTATTTTAGGTACTGTTTCCGCCCATCAGTATTAGCCACCCTGCTGATTTTTGCTCTCCTATAATTTCTCTTGTACCAATGAGTTACAATCTATGAGTTATTTTGCAATATTTATCAGTCGTATTATCAAAGAATGCCTGAAGGCCTTAAGTGATACGTCAGTATGGAACACAGTTACCAGTTCTGGACTGATTATAAAGTCACGGAAAGCACAAAGTGGTATTAAGCTTCATGTGTAAAACAGTGAATGAATAAAAGGAAAAATAATACTCTCCCACAAGATCACAGCTTCCCAGAAATATACTCCTCCAGTACTCATTACAAACAGGTACATGAAAAGAGTATAATGTGATACTGTAAAGGCAGTGGGCTAGCTGCAAATATTCAGTTCTTTCACGGAAAATCCTTGTATATAGCGCCCATCAACATAGATTAAAGACAAATCTCCGCTCACTATAGACTGTACACAAAACAATATTTAGAAGCCAATGGTGTGGTATCCATAAAACACAGTAAAATATGCGGTATGAGTACACTTACAAGCTGATGAGGCACACTGCAAGGTCATATAGTCTCCATTCCCACGACTCCAAAAAGGCAGTTTTATCAAACTCAATGCATTTTGCAGGAAATGTCCAGCTTCCTCAGGTGACAGAAAATCATATGTTTGAGTCTAGACTATAAGACCATATTTTTTTTTACTGTATTAAAGAATAATCTGTGTACAGTCTATTGTGAGCAGAAATGTGTCTTTCATCTATGTCGATGGGTGCTATGTACAAAGATTTTGTCCATGAGTGCACTGAATATTTACTGCTTATTTTCACCAAAGTTTTCGAAACTGAAATAATAGACTTGTTGTTCGATGAGTACCTTTCTTTTCTGAGTATGTGCTGTTGAGAGCAATATGATTAGAATTATACAGGGCTCGGAGTAAAATTAAATTAAAAATATTTTTTACACATTTATTAGCATGCAAAATGAAAGTCTAGGGCAAGTGTCACTTATTTTAGCAGACTTGCAATACATTTTCAACCTTTTTACAAGAATGCCCCACTACAAATCCCTATACTATGCTGGTTAGAGCTATAAAGATTGAACTAGGATTTCAGTAGATGGAAATGTCCTGGTTAATGCCATTTTTACCTTAGCATGGATACATCTGTGTTTAAAACAAATTAATGCATATTACATTTATGATATTTAACATGTCAGTATTTAAAAAAAAAAAAAAAAAAAGAATTCTGCTAAACTCTAGAAACCAGTGTTGTAAACCTCTAAATAAAACTTATAATAAACCACAATTTGTGGAATAGTAAGACATTGCAAAACAAGTCTGAAAACATGTGGACAAAATAATGCATGATTGATATACCTGACATAATCATGAAATGCATAATAAGTGCAGTATCATTTTTCAATTGTGACAGTTCCAGGTGAATCTCTGACCCCTCTTTTATATGCCTAGTAATCTCCTGGCAGTATTCAAAAGCTTAAGGCATATTCTTTATTAATTGTAATATCCTATAAAATGACTTTATTTCTATTTAACCTTTAAAAAGCCACAGTGGTGCGCAAAGTGCTAACGTCTCATAAAACATTACAAATGTTATATATAAACACGTGTATAAAAGTGTCTTCTAATTTACATATTAAGGCATTTTCTGCTACTGTTCAATAGACATCTGAAAATACAGTTAACAGAAATTTCTATAAAAAGTGTATATGTTGACAATTAGCACTTGATCACCAGAAAATCAAAAGCAGGCACATGCTCCAGAGAATTGCTTGATAAATGAACTACCAAGTTCAACCATCTGCTTTACAGTACCCTAATTTAAATCCCAGCGCCCCTGGCTAGGTCAGCACTTTCAAACGCTGAGAAGTAACTTTGCAGATATTTACTGGGCTTGCAATTCTTTTTTGAAGTGTAAGAAATAAATGATCCATGATGCTTCATTAGGGCTTTCAAGAAAAAGCAGATATGTCTAAAAAAAAAACCTATTTTTTGTTGTTGTTGCGAGTTAATGGTAAATGATTTGTATGTGAAAAAACCATATTTGCATGTGCTTAATTAGAAATGTGTATATATTTTCTGAAGGGGTAGAGATTACCCAGAAATCCTTGTAGCTGTTTTCTTTGTTGTTTTTTTTGTTCATTATGTTGCAAGCTGTTTAATTCTTTCGTGAGATGTAGCTAAATAAAGATCTTGTTTATAACTACCGTATATCCTTAGAGACTAAAAGGTTGTCGTGTATTTGGCAAAACAGTACAAATATTTGCTTTTCTAGAGTTCTTTTTGACCTGTTTGAAGAATAGCTGGACATTTCAATCATATTTGCAATCTGTGAACAGCTCAACCTTTCTTTATGAGTTATCTGCTCAGAGTAAGTTTACAGCATGGGTTTCAAACTACAGCCCTCCATGTGTTGGTGGACTACATCTCCCATACTCCCCTGTCAGATAAAATATTAAGGGAGATGTAGGCCATAAGCAGCTGGAGGGTCACAATTTAATTTAGAACCTACATTTATGTCACTTTCTACCAGAAGCCATTGTGACTTCTTATAAAATCTGAGGATCCATAAAGTTGAGGATCCTCTACTGCGGGTCCAAAAATTAAGAGTTCTGCCAAAGCTCTCTGTTTATACAGTATATTAAACATGCAAAATCATCAGGTACCTGTAGTTTCTAACCATTGGGTTACTTGCCAGATATCAAACGTGTTAATCCCAATAGTACTCTGTAGACATTACTAATTCTTATGGTGAGAAGCCTCTGGAGATGAGTAACTTTATTTCCCATGGTGCTTTTATGAACCAGAAGCAGATCCAGATAAAAAAATTGGAAGAGGCAGTGCCAGAAATCCAGTGAAATTATCATGAAAGTGCCACCTTGGCATAGGGTAACAGTGGTTCTTGGACTAGAGCATGTTAAGAAAACTGAATCTGGGCCTTGGCACATTTTATAACCGAAGTTTGTCAAGGTGTAGTTTGCCACTTTAGACAGAAGAAGTTAGATCTTGGCTGCAAAGCACTAATAATGATAAATTTAGCTACAGAAATGAAAACTTGCCATATTAAAGGGTCCACCTAAAAAATGCCTTTAGTCATGGTCCAGTGTGCTGGTATAGTCAATTATCTATGAGTCTTCAACTCCAACATTGACGTCTTGTGTCTTCTCACTGTGTATCTCCTCCCTCCTACTTTACTGTCATTTTTCATAACTGTTTACATTTGCAAACAGGATCGCTTACATAATCAAATTCACATTATCCTTAATATTCTGGTTCCGATCTCTATTCACAAATACATTCCTTCCTCCGAGCTTAGATGATTGAAACAGAAAGTCACAGGCACATCACCTCAAGCAACATACATAGTCTTTTGACTGGCTCATTGAAGCAACATCTTAATAAAAATATTTCTCCCAAGACTTTGGTTTCTGAATGGAGACTAAGAGATATTTTTTGAATAGCAGCTCATAGAGTTACATTTTATAAATGGTGACGGATCTTGGTGACTACACTGCTCTGTTATTTCAGCACAATACTTGTAATTGTGTTTCTTTATGCTGTTTTTTGGTGACACTAAAGTGGTTTGGAACTGTACTGTACCATATTCACTATCTAGGATCCAACTAGGGTTGACTCTTTTTCTTCAACAAAGTACCAGCCATGCCATTGCCTTTGTAGACATAACAGTGATGTCAAGCCATTTTTTGTTTTACCAACATGCCGTATATTTCTGTCTGAGTCGCAACCCTAGATCCAACCCAGGTAGGTTGTATTGTATCTGAGTTTCTTTCTGTTTGATCCTGCTTCGAGAATTTCATTCCTAAACTCAAAGTTGTTTTGAGGATGGCTCTAGACCACTTTGGGTCTTATCAAAGACTGCATCTATGAAATATATTACCAATTTTATATCTGTATGTTTGTTTTTAGTGCTTAGGTCAGTGACGTGGAACCCACCTTCACATTAGGCTGCTTACATTTTGATCAAGTGCTCATCTCTCTAGTTTTACTACTTGACAAAACAATTAAGCACAGCAAGAAGCGGCCTTTAGTGTATATGAAATTAATCTGGGGTTTAGTCCAAGGTTAGACACTAGGGTCCATGGCAAGGTTTGTGAAGGCCTTTCAACGTCATTAAATTGTCCAAAGACCCCAATAAATGTACACCAGATCCTTACCTATAGGACACAGTGCTCTGCAATAAAAGAAAACAGTATGAGACCAGACAATGCATCTGATTTATCTTTATCCAGATTAATATTTTTTTCCTAAGAAGAGAGCAGCCAAATATGACATATGATTACTATTTACAAATGCTTCCAAGGTCAATACAAGCAACTGTCAAGAAAGTCTCATCCCAAGGACAGTACTGGATGCACTTTCTGTATTATTTTTATGAGTGTTTGCTGATTTCATCAAATGATATGCATATGGTTATGGTTGTTTCCAACACATTTTAAAGTGATAGTAGAGTCAAATGACAATGAACTTTTAAATTTCTTTCATACAACATTAAAGTTCTTGCTGACAGTCCTGTACGTGTGCTAACTCACACTTTGTAAAAAGAGCATACAGTTCACCTCTTTCTAAAAATTGTATCTTCAAGCTGTAGTTAAATGATACACTTAGAACAAGTTGCAGGTTTCAGAATGTTTTTCATAATAGATTGCATAATGTATTTAAAACCATCATTTTAAGACTTTCACCATAATATCTGTGTAACACATTTTCTTTTTCTTCTAATACATATCCATATTAAATAAGAAATATTTTTGACAATATTTTGTGCAATAAGTATCTATCGGGAATAACAATTTATATTTTGTAAGGACACATGTACTCTCTAAAAAGACATTTTCTTGCAATCATTAAGCTAAGTAACACTATTCTTTTAACGTCTCCCTTTAATTGGCTGTGTTTATGCATTAAAAAGTGGGAATCAAAGGTATGATAACACTAATATAGTTGAAAGGCTGCTGGTAGATCATCATCTTGGGACATATCTGACAGTCCTAAAAGTCCAAAGGTATGCTGATTCCAAAGTGACAGATGAGTATCAGATGAGAACAATATCAGTGCCATACTTTATCTGTAAGAAGCAAAGGAAGAACACCAGATGATCCCTACAGTCAAGAAGCCAGGTAAAAAGCACTTCTGATGTTGCCTGGAATATTCTAAAGGTGGAGCCTTCCTCAACGCCAGGCTGTACAGCCTGTTCTTACAGCAAAACAGAGACACAAAACAATTGGTTTGAGGAGGGAGCTCACTGTGGATTCATTGAAAAATAGATGATTTAATAAAAATAAATAATGTATATAGATGGGTACAAAAGTGAGACATATACAGTGAATAGATCACGTTATGCATTTCGTGCCTCAAAGGCAAGAGTCCACAGACTCAAACTACAACTATCGCATGCTTCCACAATACCACTTTTTCAGACCCGGAATGCCAATGTATTCTGTGGTCATGTTCTAAGACAACAGAGGCATTCAAGAAATGAACTCCAGATATGAATGCACTTCAAGCTAATCATTTTCCCCAGAAAATGTATAGATTACGATATATTACCCAACTGAAGGGGGCTTTGTAGTCCACACTTTTGTTGATGACTTTAATCCTCTTTAATGATCATTCGGGCAGCCAGGTGCAACATTTACGTGCTAGATTAAAAGGAGGATTACAGTCTTTGTACCTTTTCCTAGGATAACCCATAACAGCACTTTATATTCAAAATACTAATCACACTCTGTGCTTCATTTCAATATTTACACTGCAATTTTAACGTTAATGTAAGTCTTTGTAGAAAAACACAATATATTTTATTGGTCCCTTGTTTATCTGTGACCTTAACGATTTAATTAATTCGAAATTTAGCTTTCATAACAAACAGTTTATTAATGGATTCCGGACCTTTTCCCAATTTATGTACACAATGACATTAAACATAGGGAAATAACACAAAATAAGAAAAAAAATGCGGAGACAAGACATTAAACACAAGGGACCTTCTGCTTCAGAGCACATAGTGTTCACTTTACTTGGGGACTGTCAGACAACAAAGGTATTTACATCATTTTGACTTCAAATATGTTGTACACGATCTTAAAGGGAAATACTAAAAAACTAGGGAATGTATCAGAATTACCACACATTTTCTAAAAACATTTTTTTACCTAGAAAAAAAGAAAAGATCTGTGGAAAAAAAACCCCATAAAAACTTCATCTTGACTCTGAGAGTCAACTGACTTTGGGAAATTTTTTAAAGGTGACATATTTTAAGGCACACTTTAGCTTTCTGAGTGGTCTCAAAGTCAATCCTAGGTCACTATTCCAATGTATTTTCTCTTGTACTAAATCCTACTTCCATTCTTGCCAAAGTTCACTTGTGTTTAACCTATCATATAATATCTAGGTTTACTATGTTATCAGAAGCAGAACACTATTAAGCTTTTTCCACAAGACTGTGATTGCATTTGACCCGGCAACCTGTATTAGATTAACATTTATTTTACAAGTACACAGCAGGGCCTCACTAAGCTTGCGTTTGCGGAGGACACAATGCAAGACATTTCTAGGGACTGGAAAATAAATACATACAGATAATTACAAATGGAATTTATTAATGGGATTTATTATAGTATACTTCATATCAAATAAAGGAGATTTAAATAAAAATGAAAATCAATGATTACCTTAAATTGTTTCTGCAATGTAACATTGAAAAGATACATTTGTATACTGTCCAGTCCAAAGAGCTAGTAAATAGGAAGTGTGCACAAGAATTTGTTTTTAAACATAAAGTATTGTATAAATAAAATGTTATTGTGTTGGATAGTAATGTATATATAGTACGACGTGTGTCAAAACTGTCAGCGTACAGAAAGAAACAACAGCTGAAATGCAGCCCAGATTTGTCTGAACCAAAGTAGTAGCCTCCAAAATCCCCATTATAGCTTTTGCAACAAAATTATACTTTTTGTAGGTTAAAAAAATCACAGAGTCAATAACTCACAAGAACAGAGTACAAGTTGTGACATAACCATATACCACATGAATATGCTACTGCTACCTCATGGCTCCAGCAACTAGCCATTTATCTCAAGAGGCCATTGATACAAACATACCAGCAGGTACATACAGTATGTACATAGATATGTTGAAATGCTCATCACATTGATCTATGATCAATTCCAAAATAATGAAGTATGGTAGAATGCATAGCTGCTGTCAGGCTCCCTTCCGCATAGTACCCCATTTTTCCAGCATCCTGCCAAATGGCCGTGCCATCACATGGTCGGCCGCATTCCCAGCCTCGAGTAACATGCTTTCCATTATTGGCAAGCCCTGCCTGTGTTGCAAAAGGCAGGGGGCCTGTCCCAGAACCTAGTGGTGTCTCTGCATTGGTGGATGCAGGGGAGGTAGAGGAAGAGGCTGACACTTTCCTGGGGAGTTCTACGGTTGCCTATGGAAGGGGGCGTGTTCCACTTAAGCTTAAGACTGTACTGGCAGTCCTATAAAACCTCATCACACACTTCATTCAGTGCTTGGATATTAAGCTGCTATGGTTGGTCACCCTGCTTAGTCCCCAGTTTCCTGCTACTTTCTCTACCTACAGTGTTTGAGCTCCTGGTTGCTGACGTTGGCTTTTCATGGACTCTTCTGATCACTCCTACCCTGACCTTTTGCCTTTTTACCCATTTTCACCTTTGCTGCTGAACTGAACTCTACCTGTTTTACCAATTTGCTTGTTATTCTGGTATCCTGGGTTTTCCACCTTGCTCTACGCTCCCAGCATGAGCCTGACAGCTTAATGAGAAAAACATAGTAGATGTGAAATTAAATCAATCTCTTGTCCTTTATATCCATCCATGGAACAAGTTGGCAGAATCTTTAGAGTATCCAGATATTGAAGTCAGATATTTCATATGTAATAAAAATGTTATTGAAAAATTGAATTCCTTGTTTTTATTCCCCTCCTCTGCACACACATTGCACCTAAATGACTTAACACAGCACCATACAGTACCCACAGCAATTTCCATGCCCCTATATTGCACCCACAACACTTGGCTTACACTCATATTGCACCTAGACAATTTGGCATGCCACAGTGTCAATGCCCCACATAACATACCACAGTGTGACATTGCCCCACAGAACTGCCCCTGCAGAACAAGCCAGTATCTCCATAGTACATATTATTTTGCCCCACAGACCATGCCACAGCATCACTTTCCCAATTAAAATAAGCCACAGTTTTCCCATGAATATGCCAGTGTTAGTTTGCCCAAAAACATGCCACAGCCAATATGCCAGTATTATTTTACCATTAATATGCCCCAGCCATTTTTGCAAATAATATGCCAGTATTATTTTGCCATTAATAAGCCACAGCAAATTTGCCAAATAATATGCCAGAATTATTTTGCCATTTAGTATGCCACAGCCAATTTGCCCAATAAAATGCCCATATTATTTTGCCATTAATAAACTACAGCCAATTTACTCAATAATATGCCAGTGTTATTTTGCCATTAATAAGCCACAGCCAGTTTATCCAATAATATGCCAGTATTATTTTGCCATTTAATATATGCCAGTATTATTTTGCCATTTTATATGCCAGTATTATTTTGTCATTTAATATATTCCAGTATTACTTTGCCATTAGTTATGCCAGTATTATTTTGCCATTTAATATATGCCAGTATTATTTTGCCATTTTATATGCCAGTATTATTTTGTCATTTAATATATTCCAGTATTACTTTGCCATTAGTTATGCCATTATTATTTTGCCATTTAATATATGCCAGTGTTCTTTTGCCATTAATATGCCGGCGTTATTGGGCTCATTGTGTACCAACCTCCTCCCCCCTTTCCCAGTACTCAGCTTGAATGAGATATTGGTGCTATTACCTTTTTTAATAAGGGTTTTTATTTTTTTTAATAGCATGCTGGCAGCATGGGTGTCAAACCCACTGGGGGGTGCGGTCTGCACTCTCCGCACCTCCCTCGGGACACCACTGGGCTGTGGTGGTGACTTTCCCTCCTTTTTATAATGATCCTGATTGGGTGCTGTGTATCATGTGTATTTTGAATTGATTGCATGGATCTCACAGGTGGTCTGAGGTGTGTATTGCAGCATTCAGGCCACTAATGAATTAGGTATGCTAATGAATTGATTCATTTCCATGCAATATATGCTACTGTGTATTTGCCTATCGATTTACCAATTTCCGTTTTATTTTCATATATTTTCCTTGTTGCTCCAGAGGTGATTGTGTAGAACAGTGCCTGTTGATATACACTGATTAGACATAACATTGTAACCACCTACCTAATATTGTGTAGGTTACTTTTGGAAGGCAAAACAGCCTGTCTCATCGAGGTATAGACTCCACTAGACCTCTGAAGGTGTACTGTGGTATCATAATTAGCAGCAGATCCATTAAGTCCTGTATGTTGCAAGGTGGGGCCTCTATGGATTGGACTTGTTTGTCGAGCACATCCCACAGATGTGTGATTGGATTGAGATCTAAGGAATTTGGAGGCCCAGTGAGCACCTTGAACCTGTTGAACCATTCCTAAACCAATTTTTTGGTAGGTGGTACGTGTCAAAGTAACATCCACATGAATGGCAGGACCCAAGGTTTCCCAACAGAACATTGCCCAAAGCATCACACTGCCTCTGCTCGGATTGCCACATGCCAGTGGTCATAATGTTATGGCTAATTGGTGTATATACATCTTGGTGTTTGGGTACACCTTCCCTTTCAATGTGGCTACTCACTTATGTCTGTGCTGGACATTTCTGAGGTGTTTTTTTTTTTTAATTCTCACTAAAATGTGAAGAATTGAAATTGGAGCAAATTTTGTTTGCCAAATTCTGGGCATTTTCGGGGGTGATTGGTGCATAATGGGTAACAGAAATCTATGGTTTTCTTGGGGAAAATCCCCTGATCCAAATTGTTCTGATGCTCTATCGACCCCATAAGTCTAGAATTATATCTATATGTTTGTTGGTGATTTGGCGAGCACAGTATACAGATTAAATTTAATTTAACTACCTTCCTGTGTTTAACAAATTTGTGGATGGCACTCTATGCATACAATAATATGTACAATTCAATGTACAACTGTATGTATGCAAAAATGTTTAAAAAGATATTCCTTTAATACACAATACAGGTTATTGAAATATCCAATGTGGATAGATGGAAAGACAAGATTTGTTTATTTCAGTGTTAATTTTGTCCACTAAACATTTTCATCATAGTTTTAGTCAATTGCACGTTTGCAGTGAATAAAACTAAACAATAACTAAATAAAAGTTATTATGACTAAAACTATGACTAAAATCCATTGCAATTTTCATCAACTCTGACCAAAATGTTAAGTAGAGACTATTGCATTTACCTTAAACATTTATATGTTTGTCCAATAAATGAGGATTTCTAATAAATGACAAGGCTTTTATTTGTCTTTTTAAAAAATGTACAGTTTTGTACAAAAGCTTGCTATTGACAGTAAACTGCGAATATGTTTTTATCCTTTTAACTAAAAATAACATACATATAGAAAGATAACACATGGACATATGTGCAACAGCATCTAGGCTAAGACAGTTGGTTACAGTTTGTAACTGTGAATAGGGAACAGGAACGATAACAAAATAATTAATGTGAGAAGATGCAATAATCCCTGTGCACATACAAATACAGTTAAACTAATTAACTATTTTCGTATCTCAAGGATGTTAAAAAAAAAAAAAAATACATGTCTTGGGAGATTATTATAAAAAAAAAATCAAAAACATTGTTGTATTATAGAGAGGAAATAATTACACGTATAATAAGAAGCACACACACTCTTTAAAGGAGTAGCCAGAAATAAAAAAAAGGTTATGTGCATTAGAAATACACTTTAATCGGTAGGTTTACTTTGTGGCTTTAGATGTTACACAGTATTATATAATCATGTGTTTAAATAGAAATAAGAATGTTACAACTAATGATTTTGGTTTTAATTGGTAAAGGATTCCATCTGTTTTTTAAGATTTGCGTTTCTTTTATGTGTTAATAATAGTAATGACCATAATATTTAGTGAATATAATTCTAATTGTAACTCGTGTCATCTATTGTGCGCCTTAATTATAAATACCACTTGTCTAGTCTTGATTTCTTAACCTCTACATCCACAAAAGCTCTGATGACACAATATGTGTCACTTTTCAAGAAAACTGTTGTCTAAACATTCATTGCCAACTTATACCTTATTTTCCTTTGGTTTCTGAATGTGATACTATATTCTAGCTTTGCCCTTCCCACCCTGGCACCAACCCCCTCCCCCCCCCCAGTCTCTTTCACCAAGTTTAATCTATACCTATGCCTAAGATGCTGCCCCAGCTCATGGCCCATACACTGGACCAATAGCCCACCAAATGATGACATGACACATTTAAAAAAGTGTTTAGGGCATTGACCGCTTTATTAAAACATAACACCATATACCACATAAATCATTAACATATTAACCAAGTAACATTAACTATAATAGACTGAAAATAACCAGAACCTCAGATGTGGAGTTAGACTCCAAAGAGAGTTCTACTTCCTTCTTGCCAGAGTTCCTGTCCCCCCATGTTTTCCTGACCCATATATGAAGCAAGACTCTCTCAAGCCCAATGTGGGTAGCTGTATTAGCGTAAATCTTTATTACTACTGCCTATGATAAAGCTGTAACAGTATCTGTCAAGCTGAACAGTTATTCAATGATTTATCCACCCAGTATCACTTTAACTTTCAAAACTCCGTCCAATTACATTCATTTTACAAATCTATGAACTAATAAGAACATCACTGTTACATGCCAGCATGCATGGCCTCTATGTCTATTGGTCTAATAATATTTTTTTATTAAATATCTTCTCCCTTGTTATCCACATACTAGTATCAGTACAATAAATACAGTATCAGTACCAGAATGAATTAGCTCTATATCTTCCTTGTTCACTAGTTAACATTATTTTGATTCATGCAGCCATTTAACAGCAACATCTTTATTGACTCTGTTTGAAGTGTATACACGCAACATTATAAAAGCTAAAAATACATGGACCAAGTGGGGTTTTTTAGGGTGAGGTTCTAAAAGATGACACCTAAACATCCGATTGGATCCTTTCTTGAGCTTGATTGGATAGCCATTTTTTAAGTATTTTAGATTCAAATATGATTGCTTTTGTTTATTATTAGTTTTTACATTACTTTTTTAGAACAATGTGTTAGTAATGTAGATATAAGCTTAAAAGATTTATACTGTAGGTACAAAGCATTTACTTGTAAATCCTTCCATGAAATACAAAATACATTATTGAATATAAGGACTTTAAGGGCTTTTTTTTAGTTGCTTTCCTCAATGCAATTTCCACAAGAATCTTTAGACTCAGCTGCAAAAGTAAAGTTAATGTTTTTCCATTTAGGAATCTGGTCAATTAAATGTTGGTGAAACATACTTGCTTACACTGTGATCAATAGATGTCATTTTGCAGCTGTCAGTCCTGCATTAATGCTAGCCAGTATGGCCACTATCCGAATGAAAATTGAATTATGTGTATCAAATGAAGGGCAGGTAAAACCTTGGGTTCAACACTGTAAAGTGTTTACTTCCAATCTAAAATGAAGCTTTAAACTGGGATATTTAAACAACAGAAAGTGATAGAGACCTGTATGTGCCTGCTATATTCTTTAAAACCACAGCACAATAAATATTTTGAAAGAGGAATCTGCCCCCAGGATGCCACCTATAAAGCGAGATGAGCACATTGATAGACTGTAGCTGCACATTTCTTGTCAATATGATAATCAGCCACCGTTAAGAGTATATGATCAATTGTCCTACTTAAGCAGTGTGTTCAGATCCAGTAGTTTCATTGAAATTGTTAATTACTATTGCAAGTAAACATGTCCGGCAGTAAAAATGACGAAACATAATCTTTTGGTTTATAATTCTTTTTTTTACATGTTTGTTTTGTTAGATGGAAATGGATATTTCTTTTTCATTTCATTTTCTTCTGAAAAAAATGTATTTTATATCAAAAAAGAAAAATCTTATCAGGTCAACACAAAATATAAAATACAAATGAAGTACCTTGCTAAGCCCTCTTTTGCTCTGCACAGCAATGTTGGAGTGTGAGCATATGGTTTAGAATCTTAGGATAGGTGGAATAGAGCTTCATCTGACCCAAGATAAAACAAATCTGATCCAAGATTATAAAGAACATGTCTCCTGATACAGCTAGGTAAAATAAACAGGCCTCAATGAGTTACATCACATCACTTCTATTGTTCCATTAAAGTATTTCTATTTAATATGTCTACACAATACAAACTATCAAATAAATACAGTGGTGTACACTCACCTGTAATCTTCATTTGCCTTATTCTTTCCTGTCAAGGCTACACCTCTTCCTATTAAGGATTCACCCCATCATCTGTAAATTCCACCCCTTCCACTTTTGATCCCAACGTTTCTTTTTTGGGCTCCACCTTTTCCTGTTTGCCCCTGAACAGCTTAGCAGTTTAGCAGTGCCAACTTTGTCCCAAAACAGCTTCCCAGTGTCATCTTTGCGTCCAAAATAGGTTATATCTGCCATATTTATCCCCAAATGGCTTAACAGTTGCATCCGTGTTCCCAAAAAACTTCCCAGTACATTCTGTGTCCCCACAAAGCTTCATGCTCAAACAGCTTCCCAGTACAAAACGTTTTACCCCAAATGCTTCCCAGTTGCTTGGATGCTCCCAAACAGGTTCCCAGTGTCATTGTTGTGCCTAAAACAGCTTGTATCTGCTGTCTATGTCCTAAAAAAGATTAACAGTGCCACTTTGTTCCCAAACAGGTTTCCAGTGCTCAAAAAATAAAATAATGGGTACCTTTTCAAGTCCAGTTCTCGCAGGTGTAGGTGGCTTTTTATACCACTTCCGAGAGGGGCATCCAAAAGTGCAAGTAGTGGTAGCTTTTCATGCCCCCTACTGCAAAGTACTTACCTAGGCCTGGGCCTTGTTGGCCTAGGCCAAGATTCACTCATGAATAACTAAGTGTGCATTTGTTGTCTCCTAAAGTAGTGCTTTTTGAAAATCACACACTCTAACCAATGTCCACGGCAAAAGCAACATAAAGAAAAAAATATACAGAGTGTGTATTGGTTGGGAGTATTTAAACAATGTCCTTTAATATCAACTGTATACACAATGTAACCATCAACGTTCATTTAATCTCATGTAATAATTTGTGGAGAAAATAGTACTTAGCTGATTTATACTGCAACAGTGAGGATTCATGTAAAAAAACAACAATAGGAATAGGAATAGACAATGGAGTGAAAGAGTATCTAAGTCATCCATAAATCGTAATCTACAAATAATCTTACACATGGGCTTCAAAAAGGTTAAAAAAAATCACTTTGATATACTTTCATTTTGATAGGTTGGACATATTATTGGTAATTCTACAGTATATGGTCTACAAAGCCCATTAGGATGTCTAGGTTGGATGGTTTTTCCTTAAGCCTCTCCATGAAGAACTTGTCTTATTATGAAACCACCTCTCAAGTCCCTCTTCTTATTTTCCACACCTGCAGTTCTGACCAGATCCCAATTAAATGCAAGCTGAGTTTCAAACCCAAACAAGGTGGATATGTTGTTCAGAATCTTGCTTCATATGGGTCAGATCTTTCTTTATCTGACCCAAGTTTCCAAACATGTCTGTCCTCAAGTAGAAATATACAGAGCAAAAAGGAGTCTATAAGGTATTTTATTTGTATTCTTTTATTATTTTTTTAAATGCCTGCACTTGATGCAATCTTTCATTTAGATAAAAGTTAATTTTGTTTTGAAGTTTCCTATATACATTTATATATTTTATTATTATCATACCATGTACTAGGCAGGTACATTATTACATTAATAACAACCAAAAGAGTCTAAGAAACACAGATCGACTGCAAGGGTTAGCTGAAATATTGTAGACCACAAACAATGTATTATTTGAAATCACCATGCAAGCATTTAATAAATACATACATGTAGAATAGACATGTATCATCATTACCGTTTACATGTTCTTCGTGTCACTAAATGAATATAGAACTTACATTGGTGGCTGATAAATGGTAATAACTAATACCCCAGAGGTGACTAGTGTATTAACTCTACTCATTACATTTAATTTGGTGTTTTATGTCACAGCTGCTAAGTATAGGTACTTTGTTTCAGGTCTTAAGTCTCTCTTTTATGGCTTCTTTGTGAACTTGGTTGCAAGATTACTCTGCTTTGTAGAGAATGTTCCTATTGTGTAGCAGTTCATTTGTTTTAAGGGTCTTTCTTTGCCTGCCATAAGTGTGGTCAGTGGGTATTAAATAAGCATGTGAGAACTTGGCATCTTTCCAAACTGCTAGCAAAACTTCAGCTTAACAGCAAAGTTTAAAGAATTATTTTTTTGATTAAATTTTTGAAAATGTGGCCTGGTCACTGATTTTTATTATAACGTAGACATATAATAGAATAAAATAGTCAAATGTAAAAAGAACAATATTCTTTTTACAATATTTTAATGACAGGAGTGTAAAAAATAAATAAAACTAACTAGTTATAGAAAAATACATAAAGATATACTTTTAAGTTAGTTAAAGGAACACTGGCACAAAAATGACATTATATTTCTTTTACTCTTGGTAACCTTTCAGCCTGTGAGGGTTTTAAAACACATTTCAATCTATTAAAGATGGTGTAACTAAACTCATTCAATGTACTATTTATCTTAAATAGAGCTTTGGAATACAACTACTGTTTACAGCAAGTTATCATACTTGTCTGAATGTTAAGAAGATTGAACTAATTTCCTAGATAAATTGCAAACGGTAAATGTATCTAAAAACAGGTAATTTAAAAATAATAGATGTAGCACAGGCACAACTGGGTTGTGCACACATCCTCTCCACTTCCATTGGGTGGCGTCCACATATATACAGTGATCCAATTGGGTCTGAACTCGGACCTCCTAATTTCTCCAAGAAAATTGGAGCAACCTGGGGTAAATCTTATATTGCCAGAAAAACTATTTCCCAATACTATAGACCATTGTTAAGGTGCATTACGATAATTTAAACATTTGCATGTGTGTGTCCCTTTAAATTATTCAGTTATTTATATTTTCACTTGAAAATTAAAACAGTCTATACCTTTTTAGTGCATGTCATGTTTGTAATTTAAAGTAGGAAAAGAATATTTCTAATTTTAAATGGAATAGCGAAACTTTTCAAATTTTTTCCTTTGGACACATTTTACTCCTGTATAAAATAAATATTATAATAAATAAAAATGTATCACTGCTGTTTTTGTACAAACAAACAAAAATGTTCCTTTGACCATTCTGTGATCATAAAAGCTGTGGTTAAAAGCCAAAAGCAAACATTTACCAGTTTTTGTGCTGATTAAATCATATCTTATGGTCAACTGCCTGTTTTTCTCTGTATGTAAGTGTGTCTCCGTATGTAAGTGTGTCTCTGTATGTAAGTGTGTCTCTGTATGTAAGTGTGTCTGTTTGTCAGTGTGTCTCTGTATGTAGGTGTATGTATGTGTGTGTCAGTGTGACTTCCTGTGTGTGTGAAAGTGTGTCTCTGTGTGACTGTCTATATTTTTGTATGTGTGTGGATTTGTGTACATGTGGCTGTATGTGAATGTTGTGTATTTTATATGAAGTGGTTTTTTTACGGTGTTATTGCTGTGGAGTTTGTGATTCACTCACATGCTGCACATTACTGTTTATATATATATGGCCCATGCAAACATTCATTTTTGGTGAAGTGGCCCACCACAGAATAAACTTGGACACCCCTGATCTAGAGGGATAGGCCCAAGAGTAAGCTATCAGTGCACTAGAGCACTTAGAACATTTCATTGCAATACAGGTTCCCAAACATTGCTCTTAGTGCAGCTTCCATATTTGCTCAAATATAAGACGACCCTGATATAAGAAGGACCCGGCTTCATCAAAGAAGTCCTGGCAGACGTGCTGGGCGGTAGCTGAGGATGTCTGCGTGCATCGGTCAGACATCCACCTGCTGTTAGCAAGGGGGATCCAGGTCCCCTGCAGCTCTGCGGGGGACCTGGATCCCAGTCTTATAATCTGACCTCGATTTGAGGTCAGATTATAAAACGACCTCGAATATAAGACGAGGGGTCTTTTTCAGAGCACTTGCTCTGAAAAAAAACCTTGTCTTATATTCGAGAAAATACTGGAATAATTCCTGTGGGAACTAACAATTGTGTAGGGAAATTTCATTGTTTGTGGCTCTGCATAATGAGAGTGAGCATGGGAGAGTGATAAAAAAAAGTGGTGACATAGGAAGGAGGAGGAAAGAAAGAGGAAAGACTTGGGGATTTATTCATAAAAGAGGCAATTACAGGGAGTTGAGAAGGGAATTTCAAACTTAAGATCAAAATAGAAGAGTTTGAAGTATAGCTGAATAAGAAAATGTTTCCAATTTTTCTACTTTGGCCTTAAGTTTCCAATTACTTTGTCAAGTCCCCTTTGGGCTTAATTCATGAAAGCGAAAACTGCAGAGAATTGACAAGGGAATTGCAAACTTAAGGCTTTCATGAATAAAAGCTCCTTATTTATAATACACAATCAATTCATTGTGACACGCAGTATGCCAACTCTAATATTGGTATATCCACATATGAGATCTCATAATACCTACTATGATTACCGACTTTGCTCGAATATAAGACAAGTTTTTTTTTCAGAGCAAATGCTCTGAAAAATCCCCCTCGTCTTACATTCGAGGTCGTGTTATAATCTGACCTCAAATTGAGTTCAGATTATAAGACTGGGATCCAGGTCCCCAGCAGAGCTGCAGGGGACCTGGATCCCCCTCTCTAACAGCAGGGGAATGTCTGCGTGATGAGTGCAGACCTCCCCTGTTGCCGCCCGGCACGACCGCCGGGGCTTCTATGATGAAGCCGGGTCCTTCCTCATCGCTCATCGTGCAGACATCCTCCGCTGCCCCGCTAGCCACCAGGGAGAATCGGGCAGCCGGGGGATGTCTGCACGATACGTGCAGACATCCTCCATGCTGCCCGACATGGCAGTCTATTATGACGGACATCCCCCGGCTGCCCCCACTAGCCACCAGGGAAAGAAACCAGGTGGGGGGGAGGAGACACAGACAAGGGGAGGGGGGGGGGAGACACAGACAAGAGATCTACTGACCTGTATACTGTTATCCGCTACTAATCCGGTAAATATCAGAATGTGCGTTAAAAAGGGATTTGACACCCGCTTGACATGAAAAGTGCTATATAAAAAAATGCATTAAGAGGCAAAAGGTGACAAGATTTGCATATGCCTACCCAGAATCCCTTGCAGTGGTGGTAGCACTATGAATGTGTGATTTCTGAGGGGGGGAATCAGGCCTTTGGCTTGTTTGATGTGTGTAGATTTGTGTGTTACCTCTGCTCCCCACTGAATTGTATGGGGTCTCTCCATCACCTGTACCCCACCATTACTTCAACAGTTTGTTTTGTCATGTCAGTCATTCAAAGCACTAAATTTCATGTGGTTTTGCATTGGTGTCTAAAGCCACAAACTGTTAGTGGTCTTCGGAATATTACCAGCAGCCATATTTATGTTGTCCCACACTCCCAAACCCTGTGGTGAGGAAAACCATAAAGCTTTTTTTTTTCTATTCTCTGTTTTACAGGAGGGTGTGTAAAGCTGTGTTAAAATTATAATAGCTGCAAAAATATTATACAAGGCAACATATGGTGGTCGAATTATTGGCCTTAAAGAAACATGTTTATGTCTTCACTATCTATCTGCTTAACATGTACTAAATTATAAGTTTGTAAAGCAAAGCAATCACTATGGAAACTGATGCAATGTTTCACTCAACAGCTTGCCAATTAGAATGGAATAGTTTTTTTTAACATATTAAAGTAACACTCCAATTGGAAAATGACCTATTTTTTTGCATGCATTTCCAAATTTGAGTATCTGTATTCTAATTATGTTTCATATACTCAAAGATATTGTGTTTAAGGTGTTTCACATAAACAAAAAGCAGGTATCCCAAAAGATATACCAAAATGTGTGCATATATATATATATATATATATATATATATATATATATATATATATGTTGCACAGGAACCTGGACCAGTTGTCCATTTACAGTTGCCAGCACAATCAAGTTTTTGCTGGACATATATAACTTTTACATGCTTCCCTGCAGAATATAGAATGCAAATGTGGCTAGGAGAACCAGTTAAAGGGACTGTGTCACCTAAACATTGTTTTTTACTGTGAATGTTGAGAATAAGAAAAAGATTGATAATTATAAAATTGCAATTAAATGTCTACATTATGAGAGAAATTAGTTTTAAATGTGTCTGTAGAGTCTCCTGTTTATGACATCACCTGTGGCATGATATGATATTCCATGGGAAATGTGTCATTTGCATATTAAGCCACAGGTGATGTAATAACTGGAGGCTCTACAGACACATTTAAAAAACATTTTCTCCTAATAGTCATTTTCTTGGAACACAATGTATAAATCATTTTTGATCATTGTTTTATTCCCTACATTCACAGTTAAAAACAATGTTTAGGTAATACTGTCCCTTTAATTAATAAAAGAAGTGGATCCCATAGGAAACACCTCCATTGTTTTCCCTTTTAGCACATATGATTTATACATACTGCAGTACAGCTTGTGAACATTATATGTATCCCTAAAAAAAAAGGGTGGAACACACGTATGCATGGGATCAGAAGTAGGATTAAAATCTATTTAGTTTAATAGCGATAATAGGGTAGCAGTTGGAGTGGCCCTTTAACTTCCTTCATCTTTTACTTTTAACTACTCTCCTTTGTTGATCTGCATGACAAGCAGGGCTCCTTTAAGCAAAATTGAAAGCGATCAACATATTCATAGATATTATCCCATTAGCAATTCCTATAAGTTCTTGATGGGGATACCCTGATAACAGGACTAAAGATATTGTGGTTTATCATTCATGGATAAATGATATTATCCCTCAGAAGACCCAGTGTCCAGGGAAGTCCAGTCGGAGCAATCACCAGTCAATGCAAGAATTCCACATCCAGCAGCTCCAAGTTCTATTCTATGTATTTTTTATACAGTGTACAAAAGCAGTTTTGTTTTATTTGCAAAACACTAGATTACACGTTGAAGAAATATGTTTTAATGGTTTTAGACCAATACCTAATTTGTCTTTTGTTTTTTACAGTTTGAGAAATAAATAATGGAGACTATACATTTAAAATTCAATGTTTAAAAAAAAAAAGAATTAGCTATATAACATTTTCTAGCTACTTCCTGTAAAAATGTTATAAACACATGAAAACCAGATGTATCATTATTTTTATATTTTTTATGGATAGTACTTGAGAGAGACATAAGGTGAACTTACCAGCCAGCTTGTTCTATAACGGCCAGAGGGATCTTAGGCGTTTGCTGAACTAATAACCAGGTCATTAACGGTAGTAACAACCAATTTCATGGTGATTATTGTTATTATAAGCTGTAATCAAATTTTTAAACATGTTTCAAGATTTTATTCAACGTAAAACTGGGGCACCAAAGCAATTGGAGCAGCTGGGCTGAGAATTATTTTCTCTCCCAGACTATTATCTGATTTTCCATCAGGCAAAAAGCGAGACACATTGTGCTTCTGATATATAATTGTATCAACAATAAACCTCTACAGTGCTGAAATATAAGCACCAAAATGTTTCTTTTCAACTTCCTATGCATGATCCATCTGACTAGATGGACTTTACCAAAAGCAGTTATCTACATTTGTTTCACTTATTGAGAGGGATAAATCACAGCAAAATGACTATATGTAAGGTTTACTCTGAATGTTTGACGGGACTTCATTTTTTGTTAACTCTTTCTGTCCCAGAGAGATGCAAAAGGGGGGGAGATTAAAAAAAAGAGGAGATACATATCTTCATAGCATTTGTTTTCGTTGCTATAATTGAAGAAAATAATAAAGTATTTAACCAGGAATGGCACCGTGACATGTTCTGTTTTGCAACACTGAGAAGAGCATACTTTTTCTACGTATACAATGCCATTTTTACAGAATGGCCCGTCACAAAAAGACTACATATTTGTAAACAGAACTGTAACACAACTTAATGGTAAGAATATTTGTAAAAATTGGACAGGGGATGATCAAAATAAGTTTCATATGGTCACAAATAGCGGGGATATGGCTGGGAATGGATGTCTCTCTTCAATGGATATCACTGAAGCTCTCTCTTGTGAAATCTGGGACATAAGTGGGAAACCTGGATCTGCTTTTCATCTCCTGATCCATTTGTGACCCAGCCTTCCTTGACTTTGCTCCTCTGCTGCCTGTACAAACCTAGACTAGTTTATGACCAAGCTTCTCTGGTGTCTGTCGCGACCATGGCTTCGTCTTCTGACCATGTTCACGCCTGCTCCTAGTCTGTTTTGGTGTTCCTGTCATCCATCTAACATGAAGTGTCCTTTAAGATCCAGACCTAATCTTCGGCTGAAATTTCTAGACCTGTTGTCTTCTGGTATATTGTCTCATCATCTCATGTTAAGTTTTCAGTCACGATTTGGTCCTCATCACTAGTAGTTTCCTTGCATTCTTGTCCCTAAGGGACTCAACCCTTCAATACATGAAATACCTCTGGTTTGGTTCCATGAATTGCATTTCATACTTTGACACAGTGACTGTTCTGCATCGAGGGCCCAGACCAGTTTCTACATTCATGATAGGAGGACAGTCTTTCCAGCTGCAGACCAAAGTGGACACAATGCTTTGCCAAAATGCTCATACAGATTGATAATGGAGAGAGGCCAATGGAAACTGGGGGAATGAGAGGGGCAGGGCCACCATCAGGAGGTGACAGGTGATACATGCCCCTTGCTGGCATGTATCCTGCATGTGCAATGTGGGTAATGGGGCTTGCTGTGCAATATGGGTGATGGGGCATGTCCTGGGGTGCAGGGTTAAGTCCTGGGTGTGCAATGTGGTGACGGGGCATTTCCTGAGTTGCAGGGGTAAGTCCTGGATATGCAATGCGGGTAATGGTGCATGTCCTGGGTAAGTCCTGAGACTGTAATGTGGGTGCTAGGGCATGTCCTTAGTGTGCAATGCATGTGATGGGGTGCATTAAAACCTCATGCATTTAAACCTCATTGGCATGATATGCAAAAACCTGGATAAATTGACTTTGGAAGGTTAGGGGGTGCAAGAGGGAGATTTATGGATGGCGGGGACAGAAAATTGGTTCTGTAAGGAGCCCCAAAATTTCTGATGGAGGCCCTGCAGAGAGGAATTATGAATGGATGTGGGTTATTAAGTGAACTAAGCATTTGGAGGCCCAGTATGAGAAATGTAAACATGTACACAGAGTCTAAAATCTGTATAAAATATTATTTAAAATCCCAAATCTCTGCTTGTGAACATGATCAAGCTTCTGAGAACAAAAGTGTCATTTGATAATGAATGTTTATAAACATACAACAATAATCAGTGTTGCTCTAAAGTGTGCACAAGAAACTTTGTTTCCAGCCCAAGGTTTGACTTTTTTTCCCCTGAAAGGCATAACAGAGCTTTTTAATTAAACACAGCCTTACATGACTCGAGTTAAAAACATACAGGGAGTTGATAAACCCAGCAGAACAGTAATTAACCACACAGTTAAATCAGATTTTGATTAATAAAAAGAAGTTTACTGTGAAATGGATAAACTCCTTTCAGGGTTTATTAACTGTTCCAGATTTCACATACTTCTCAGCACACAATTACTTTTATAGTCTCATAAACACATTTCTTAAGAATAATGCCCTCTTGAGCTGCCACACAGAGAACGTATGAGTAATTCATACCAGCAGTGCTTTTCAAAGGACAACGGTGAGACCAGATGCACTTGTTTGTAATACTTTAAGCGGGAATTCCTTAAGCAAAGAAACCCTTATAATGTTGTGTTATTGCTGTACTGATATAATATGTCACCTTGCACAGCTCTAACACATTTAAGAGCTAAGTGCCAATTTCTACATTTCTTCCAGAATGTTTTGGGGAATATGCCTGTAGTCATAAGACATAATTACTGAAGGTAATCAGAGCAATATATTGCTACCCACACAGAAAGAGAGGGAACACTCTGCTCACTAACTTTCTTGAGAGAGTGCTTAACACTCTTTAAGAGCCACAAATCCACGGTTCAATGTTGCTTGTTCCTATTTGATACACTATATTGACCAAAATATTGGGTACACCTCTTAATTATTGAATTCAGGTGTTTCAATCAGAACCATTGTCACAGGTGTATAAAAAAAAAAGAAGCAGCTAGCCATGCATTCTGCTTTTATAAAAATTTGTGAAAACAATTGTTTGTTCTGAAGAGCTCAGTGAATTCAAGTGTGGTACTGTGATAGGATGCCACCTTTGCAATAAGACAGTTTGTGCAACTTCACTGCTGCTATATATTCCACTGTGGAAGCATTTTGGAACAGAAGCCACTCAGCCACGAATCAAAAAAGCACGTAAGTCACTGAATGGGGTCACCAAGTTCTGAGGCCATGGTGCACAAAAGTCACCAGGGCTCTGCTTATGCCACAGCTGAAGAGTTCCAAACTACCACTGGCATTAATACCACCACAAAAACGGTGTGATGGGAGCTCCATGGAATGGGTTTCCATGGGCGAGCCTCACATCACCGAGTACAACGCCAAGCATCGGATCGAGTGGTCTAAAGCATGCCACCACTGGACTTTGGAGCATTGGAGTGGCGAATCACACCTTCACTGTTTGGCAATCTGATGGGTTTAGCGATTACCAGGAGAACATTATGCCTGAATGCATTGTGCCAACTGTAAAGTGTGATGGAGGAGGCATAATGGTATGGGGCTATTTTTCAGCGATTGGGCTAGACTCTTTACTTCCAGTGGAGTGAAATCTTAATGTGTCAGCATACCAAGACATGTTAGACAAAGCCATGCTTCCAACTTTGTGGGAACAGTTTGGGGAAGGTTGTTTTGTTTTCCAGCATGACTGTGCCCCAGTGCAGAAATCAAGGTCCATGAAGACATGGTTGGAGGGGTTTGGTGTGGAGGAACTTGATTGGCCCACACAGAGCCCTGACATCTCCCCCACCTTTGGGATGAACTGGAACAGAGATTGCAAGCCAGACCTTCTCATCCAACATCAAAATCTTGTGGAAAGTCTTCCCAGAAGAGTGGAAGCTGTTATAGCTATAAAATGAGGGACCAACTATATATTAATGTCTATGTGTTTAGAATGTGATATCATATAAGTCCCTGTTGGTGTAATGGTCAGGATGCTCCAATACGTTTGTCCATATGAACTCATGAAAAAAAAAAAAAATTATTAGAATTTGGGGGCAGGGAATAAAAAAGAAGAACACCCATTCCAGGCTATGTGGTGGGATGTACTGGGGAGATATGGGTCAAAGTTTGTAACTTTGTTAAAAATGGGCATCGCCACCTCTAAACCAGCCACACCTTTTAATTTCCTTAGCACCTCTAAAAAAACATGCCCTAGGCAAGCCCCATGTATACCTTGTGGTAAATATGGCATGGCAATTTTAAATATTTGTAGGTGTTCTTGACATACTAAGTGATTGGAACTGCATACCAGAGAGCACAAGTGATAGATAATACCACTTACCTTTGCATGGAATAAATGGTTGAAAAATGGTTGAAAAAAAGTTTGCACTCTGTGCCTTGCAGTTTAAAATAAAACAGATAACTTCAAAGACCTCAATTTACTTAACAAGAATATACATCTGGAAAAAATAATAAGCTCTTAAAGCATGCATTTATGCATTCACATCTAGAAATACATTATACGTTTTAATCATATCACGATTAGTTGAAAAACGAATCTGAATTTTGGAAAAATATACAAAAGAAAACATTTGTAACTAGATCCTTTTTGAGGAAAGCTCATCCTAAAATAGCAATTTGTTTACTATAAGCTGAGTGCAGCCAACAAGTGACCAAAATGTTCAAATTAAATCAACATGTAAAATGTGTATATTATTTTTATTTTGTCTATTTGTTTCTTAAATATTGAAAAGCACACGAGTATAAAACAGAATATGTAACTTGGCATTTACTATTTAATTGTCCCTATTTAATGATTAGGCATCACAACTGTCATGAGTTGGGTCCAGGTGGCATGGGACCATGAGCACCCGAGTTCAGGAGCTACAGTGCAGGAAATGGAGGCACGGGGACTGGTGCAGGGTAACTGCACTCCCCTGGTAGCTTGAGGCTCCAGGTTTGTGGAAGCAGCTGCTGTATCCAGAAAACTAATGTAGAAACTGGAGAAATCCTTCAAACATCCTGGAGCAAGCATGAAACACAACTATGACAAGATGTATGTGGCTAGGATAGGCAGACTAAGCAGAGCAATAGCAGAAAAGCAGCTGAGGCAGAACAGAACTGAATACAGAATGCTGGACAGAGTAGAGCAGGAAAAAGGCAAACATAAGCAAGATAAAGCAGAAACCAAACTAAGGATAAACAATACAGGATTACAGATAATAACATAGATGGCCACAGAAAAAGGGCATTGCTACAGAACTTAAAGGGATACACACAGGCACAGATATAACTACATGACTACATACAGAGGCCAGGGCTAAGGAGTGGCAACACAAGGGAACATACAAAGCTACAGAGACTAACCTAACGCTCTGAGATAGTAAATGTTGAGGATTTAGTTTGATTATGTGCATAAGATTTAGCTTGCCAACCATCGTCAAGGTACCTCACAGTAGGCAAGTCCCTGAAAAATGAATAACAAACTAACAAATATATAACAGGTTACAAAATCTTACATTGCACAGACACACAGACACAAAGTAAACCTGAAAATGGAGCTGCACAGACTGAAGGCTGGAGAACAGAAAAGAACAAATGGGTGTGAAGCAGAGAATAATGGGATTCTAAGAAAGGGCTGGAACTCTAAGGCGGGGCAAGTACACTATGACAGGGCTGGAACACTATGACAGGGCTATATCAAGACAGGTCTATACTGTGACAGGTCTACACTATAATAGGGCATCCCCATTATGGGACTTTAAGATAGGGCACCCCATTAAAGGGACTCTAAGACAGGGCATCCCATTAAAGAGACTCTAATACAGATTGTGTAAGCTTCTGCATTTTGTGGGCCTGTGTATGGTCAAACCTATGATTAATGGGAGATTTGGGAGTAGCAGACAATAGACTTAGCAGTAGTGCACAATGTCAGCTGGTAGCTGCAAAGGCCAATAAGATATTGGGGTGTATTAAAAGGGGTATTGGCTCACGGAAGAAAGATATTATTCTGCCTCTTTATAGGTCTATGGTAAGACCTTGAATATGTGTTCAATTCTGGGAGCCTTTTTAAAAAAGACATTATGGAACTAGAGAAAGTGCAGAGAAGGGCTACAAAACTGATCAGGGGAAAGGAAAGTTGTAGTTATGAAGAAAGTCTAGAAAAGTTAAATCTGTACATGCTAGAGAAAGAAGGGATATAATAATGTAAATATCTACAGGGCCCATGCAATGGGCTTTCTAAAGACCTGTTCATTGACAGAACAGTACAAAGGACAAGAGGTCACCCACTAAGACTTGAAGAATGGAAATTTAGTCTACGACCGGGGAAGGGATTTTTTACAATAAGGACAATTAAGATATGGAATTCACTGCCTGAAGAAGTGGTTCTAGCAAATACCTTAGATGCCTTTAAAAGCGGACTAGATACTTTTTAATGAGCCAGGGCATAGAGGGCGATGCATGTTAGTATAGGCATTAATATTTATTTAGTGCTTGTTGTTCCAAGGAGAAATCTGATTGCCATTGGAAGTCAAGAAGGAATTCTGCATTCCCAGCTGAAAGCAGAATTCTAAATTGATGAGGGTTTTTTATTTGCCTTCTTTTGGATCAACATGGGATAGGAAAACGTGGTTTAACTTGATGGACCCAAGTATTTTTTCAACCTAAACTACTATGTAACTATGTAATTGAGTTGACACTCTCCAGAGGATACAGCAGATCCTATTTAAACTGGTTTTTAGTCACCTCCAGTCCCTGTCTATACAAGTCTTCTCCCTCAGTCACTATGGTTTCTGGAAATGCTACTAGAAGACCAGCTATGGGACAGGGAATGTACAGCAGAAGAAGGTGGGAATATTAGCTTCATAAAGCCCTGGTAATCCTCCTTGCTCTCTTACTCCTCCTCTTACACACTGGGTCTCTCTTCAGTACCACCTTGGAATCTGCTCTCCATCTTGTCTCAGCTGCTGCTTGAAAGAACATGTGATGTGAGGAAGAAAAGCAGTGGTAACATGTGTCACATGGGTGAATGCTTTCCTCATTGTTCCACTAGTTAAGTCCAGCCAATCAATGTATTTTTTTGGTAACATATACTTGTACTAATTGTAGTTTTAATTATAATTGTTTGTATTTGTATTGCATTTGTTTATAGCTTCTCCTTTCCCCTATCCTAATAAATAGTGTTATATTGCAGAAAGCCAGGAGTGTAGTGACATGATGCCACCACACCAGTACAAAAATGAATTGGATAATGCCAGTCGCCATGGGCGAGGGTGTCTGTCTTATGCCTCTAGCCTCTTTAAAATTAAAGTTATTAATTGTCCCCTTTGTGCCAGACACTGGTCAAGTGCCCCTGGCACTACAGTAATAAAATAAAAATGTATAAAATATTTTCTATCAAACCTTCCTACCTCTACATTGCCCTGGTAGGGGTGGATACTTCTATAAAAGGTCCCCAAACCTATAAAAAAAAACACCCTTTGAGTGCCATGAGGGTGGGCAGCGAAAATCATTGCCTACCCCCTAGACTCACAAGGGTGAGCTGTGGAAAAATATACCTTATTATGATCAGCAACTCCCTCACTGCTCATCTTTATCCCAGAATGGATGTGGAATGAGATCTCAGCCAGCAAACCTAAGTAAGTGGTTGGACTCTCTGGCCCAGAGACCAATTATCTTACATTTAATGGGGCCTATTGTTAAATGTATTAGTACCAGCAGTATGCTACTGGCCCCAAGGGAGCAAACTAATTTATTCTGATGTGACTAGGGCACGTATAAAGCACTGGTATTAGGTTTTTGTAGGGGGGATACTAGGGGATTGGTTATTATACCCCAGTCACCTAGCATTAAATTAACAGGGTTATAGGGAATAATGAAATGTTTTGCAAAACCAGTGCTTTAACGCATAAGTAAAGACATCTTTTAGCATTTTGTTTTTATTATGTGTATTGTGTCAATAGATTTGAGCATAATTATTATTTTTCACCTGTAATTTCAGTCATTCATTTTAAATAACATTGTATAACTATATTTATTTTAATAAATTTTCAACTGGGGAGGGCTGATATGTTTAAATCCATATTCCGGTATCGCGAGTGGGTGATACCCTATTCAATCACGTCTATTTTAGAGACAGTCCTTATAAAAAAAAAATCTAGGTTTCTTAAAAGAACTCAATAAACAAGAAATAAATAATGCTTAGATTGTGAATGTAGAGAAAAAAATATGAAAAATGATCTATACATTGTGTTGACAAAATTGCAAGCATAATAATAAGAGAAACATGTTTTAGAAGTATGTGGTGTCACCTGCTTCTGACACGTAGCGCTGAAAATGATTTAATATACATATCAAGCCACAAGCTGATGTCATATGCAGGAGACATATTTAAAACATATATTTCTCTTATTTTATGCATTTGCATTCAATTCTTTGAACACATTGTATAAAATATTTTTTCATCATTTTTTGTCCTCAAACATTTACAGTCTAGATAATGTTTAGGTTGACTGGGCCCTTTTAACTTTGGTTTCTGGCACTGAAGTTCCTACTGAGTAATGGGAACGGTGTGAGACTTTGTGTTTTTCATTCCAAATAGGAACCTGTAGCATGGAATACCTGACTTTTTGCAGATCCCAGAGAATTACAAATAATAAAGTCAAATGACTCAGCATTGCACAACTGCAACAAAACCGCATGTTGAACAGCTGTTTTACAGTTTTGTTAACATAATGTGGAATGAAGGCTTTCAGTAACCTACATCTATGGAACACTGCTAACATGAATACACAAAACAAAGTGAATACAATAAGATACAAATATCAAAGAATACATGGATACACTGACCATCAAGTCAACCATGCTGAAGACTGAGTCATTAATTGCTGTCTGAACACAACATATCTGCAGTAATTAAATGTTCACTAGTTACTCTAGACAAATAAGAGCCTACTCAATATGCCCCTCACCAATCTTATCCAAGTTCAAGCCAGATTGGGGGATAAAGTCAAATTGCAGAGTCAAATATTTACATTAATCTAGCATTTTAATAAAAAATATTTCATATTATTTATGTAAATTTTATTTATTTTTATGTATTTTATGCTGGGGTTTTTTTCATTGTTTTTATTATTTAATTTTGGGCCATTTTGGGAGTATTTTCAGCTGCAGCCCAAGAAGCTTGGATCCTTTGTTTACATGGTCATGTCTCTGGTTGCCATAAACCCATTGAAGACCAGTATCATTGAAGACCAGTATCAGATCCATGGATTCCTGTACAGAGCAATGACAGGTCTGTACCAGAAAACACCATGAGTGGCATCAGTGCTGTAACCAATGGAAAACTTTTATTGTGAACGGCCCCTGAAGTCTCAAACCACCCTCCAAAACCTGTTGCGGCTGGCACCTTTACAGCTGGCAGTTCAACCGGCCCCAAACAAGGCAGCCTACCAGAAAATCAGCAAAATTGGATGGAATCCGATGTAGACACAAACATTGTTCATGGTGGATATCTACTAGACTTTGTGATGGATAGTTTGATCATCTCTGGATCTTCACAGACCTTGCCATGGACACTGATTTTCTTAAACTGACAATGTGCATTAGTCAACAATTCTACAAACTGACAGTGTACGCAAGCTCTATGGTATCCGTTTATATTGTTATTTATTTCAGGAAAATAAACACTTTATGAACCATAGCTTTCAAAATCAACGCAACCCTTGCATGATATGATGTAAAAAGTAATCAGTCATTTATTAGCATTTTCAATTTAGGTATATAAAAACTTTGAGCTCATAATGGACATAGGTAGATTCAATTAACAATTAGCTATTTTATTTTTCATTAATATCTTCACAAAATTGCAGAAAATTTGGCCCAAAACAGTCATAGTAGCCAAAAAAAGCAAGCTTCACACATTCAATGCTTTGGTTAATTCTTAATATTTGATGAAGAAATGTAAATTTTACAAGAAAATATTTAACCCTAAGGACTTAGAAACTAGATTATTATTGTGTAAAAAAGCTACTTATTTGTTAGCAAGTATTATCCCTTGTGCACACTACTACACTTTTATACTCTCAAAGTAGACAAAGCCACATGCTGTACAGATGGGAACCAGGCTGCATCATTATGTTATATTGATATAATACAATACCACCTGTTTCTGTTGGGTCTCCTGCCAACATTATCCCATAAAACATTTATTTTGCTAATATTTTAGTTGGTCACCACAGAAGGGCACTTGAATTTAAAGATTTAGCATGTGCACAGCCACACGCTATGAAAAGAAAAACATTGGATAAAGATACAAATTGTTAAACAACAGAGCATTGTTTAAAATGGATGCTCATATTATGTAATAATAATTTGCCCTTTTTTTTCATTATAAAATTAGAGCCTATTTTTTCTTGGCAGACTGGAGAGAAGGTATTATTATAATTGCACTGCTGAGTTTTTCTTTTGTATATATATATATATATATATATATATATATATATATATATATATATATATATATATATATATATATTGCACGTTTTCAGTATGTAACTGGATACACTGCTGATTACTTTTTGATATTTTTTTTGTTACTTATGCCGCTGCTTGCAGGATTTACATGGATTAATCTGCTTTTCTAAAATGACAATGAAGGATTCAGTACAACCAGGAAGAACAGTAAATGCTCATGGAATATTATTGCAGAAGTAAAGTTAAAAGTTAATAGTCAAAAGAAAGAAAAAAAATATATATATATATGGAAATGCGTTTTAAAAAAAAATCTTTACTAAGACATTTGTAAGAAGCAATTCCCCGATTTGCGCCTCTTTCGTCTATTTTTTTGTAGTGTGCATTTTTACGTTTGGGCTAATATATTGCGATTATATTATATTTTCACACTCATGGAGTCTGTCTTTCGTTTATTTTTATGTAGTGTGCATTTTTCCGGTTGTTCAGGTGAAATGGGATGGCGGTGTTCTGCAGCGACAGACAGCATCAGAAACATCAACCTCAATGCAAACAAAGGTAACTAAGCAGGACAAACAGTATAAGATTTTAAATTTTTTTTTCATAAAAAAAATAAACAGAAGAAATATGTCTGCTTGTAAGTGTGACTGTGTGTAAATGTGTGTGTGAGTGTGTGTGTCAGTGTGTAAATGTGTGTGTGTGTGTAAGGGTGTTTGCGTAAGTGTGTGAGTGTGTGTGTCAGGGTGCCTAGGTGTGTGTGTGTGTAAGGGTGTGTGTAAGGGTGTTTGTGTAAGTGTATGTGTGTGTTTCAATGTGTGTGTCTTACTGTGTCTAGGTGTGTGCGTCAGATTGTCTGTGTGTGTGAGAAAGAGAGAGAGACTGAGTGTGAGAGAGAGAGGTGGAATGTGAGAGAGAGACTGAGTGTGTGTCAGGGTTCTACACTGGCCTTCTGACTCATGCATTTAAAAAGCATCATTTATGTGCTAAAATACTTCCAGCCTCCTCGAGAGGCCTCCCTATCTTACTTTGTTTGTATTTCTTCCCCTCTGTTTGGTGTCAGGTGGGCTCATTACCTTTTGCAACACACCCAGGTTAAATAACTGGATTACTATAGTTTTTGGAATAGTTTGATTGCAAACAGTGCTTTTGCACTGAAGTTGGATGCTTGACTACCGAGAATTGCTGCTTCTGTTCCTGATCCTCTTCATAAATCTCATTTGAATTGTGACCCTGTCCAGGAACTGGGAAACTGAACCTGGGAAGCTCAACCAGCCCAGTGGATGATTTTCAGCATCTTCTGAGACCCTCTGTCTACAACAAGATTTCTTCAGCTGAGTTGCTCCCTTAAAGTCACCCTTCTTAGTCCTCACCCTCTCTATGGTGTTCCTCCTGCTTAGCTACTCTTCTCAGTCCTCGCCCTCTCTAGGGTGTTCCTCCTGTTTAGCTACCCATCTCAGACCTCATCCTTCCTCGGGTGTTCCTGTTTAGTTACCCTTACTGCCTCACCCCTTGTGTATCTCTCTCTACCCCTACCTCTGCTTTGTCTACAGTCCGTTTTATAGCTCTTTGTTCATACTGCAGTTCCTACTCAAACCCTTTTCCTATACTGCAGTTCTTTGCTAAAGTTCCCTTTTGTCTCTCCTTCAGTTTTTATTCCAATTCCTATCTCTTTGTTTCTTTATCTGTTCTCCCTCTGCACAATAAACAATATGCAACCAGACATCTCCACTATCCTTGCACTGAAACTCCTACTTCACCTGGTAAAGGCCCTGACACTGTGAAAGAGAGATGGAGTGTTTGTGAGAGAGAGAAAGAATGTGAGAGAAAGAGACGGAGTGTGTGAGAGAGACGGAGTGTGTGAGATAAAGAGACAGAGTGTGTAAGAGGGTGAGATGGAGTGTGTGAGAGGGTGAGATGGAGTGTGTGAGAGGGAGAGATGGAGTTTGTGAGAGGGTGAGATGGAGTGTGTGAGAGGGTGAGATGGAGTGTGTGAGAGGGAGAGATGGAGTGTGTGCGTGAGTGTGAGAGAGAGACACGGCGTGTGCATGTGTGAGAGAGAGACGAAGTGCGTGTATGTGAGAGAGAGAGATGGAGTGTGTCTGTGTATGTGTGAGAGATGGTGTGTGCAACAGAGCCCCTCTGGCTCTAGCCCCAAATCATTTGGAGACTTAGCAACGCCCCTGGTTCTAGGATAGAAGAGAGCAATCTAATAATGATTTTAATTGGTTCACTTCTGCCAGCCCACACTTTTGTAAGCTGAGGACCATACAATAGCTTTTGAGGGCTGCATTGGTTAAAAAATAGAGGATAAACATATATATTTGCATTTCATTTCAGTTGATCATATTTTAACCACAACAATAATATATTCTTGTAATATTAAAAGCTTTCTTTAAAAGAGTTTTATAAAGATGTTGCAGAAGGTTGCTCACATGCATTTTATTTCACCTGAGATTGTTCAGCCCACATATAAACTGTATTAAATGGAAAATAAGATATTATGGGCAAAAATAGACTTATTTCCACCAGTGATGTTTACTGTGTAAACTGGTAATCCCTACAATTATTTCAATAAATAAAAAGTGTATACTGCTGCAAAATTCAACAAATATTATCAAGGGTAATGTCAGTGTGATTGAGTAGTGCAAACCTCAATGAGTGACAACCATATTTCAGTTTTTCCATTGCCTGATAGCCTATGAATAATAAGCAGTGGTTCCCTGAGACACTCTCTCTATGAGAGATTACTTAATCTCATAAGGGCATTAGTGTCATATATCTCTTAACAAATAAGGGCCACTAAAATGAATGTTCATTGCAGACAAAAGACAGTGTGATATCGTCTCATATTTAACCTATATTTATCTTGCATAGGACTTTAAATCTTTTTTTCATATTGTGCTTACACTATTCTTTCTAATCTCTGTTATTGCCATTGTCCATTTTACATCTCTCCTGAACCTTAGTCAACATTCTTATTCTGCTGGAACGAAAGATATTTAAAAAATAATATATGTTTGTTCTGTTTTTTTTGGAAACCACTTTAATTGTATTTATCAACGTTTTCTAAGATAGACACAGACACATAAAGTGGGAGTATAGGCAAATTATTATTTTTCTTAACTGGAGTAAAATATATTTTTAATCTGTTGCTTTGATTTATGATTGTTGATTATATTCGTGTTTTTGGATAGAGTATAAATTGACACTGTTGCTCTCCAGTGACTCCAAGTGTCAAAACTCACCTCTTCTATTGGAGGTCTGTCCTTAATTCTCCAGATATAAATCCATGGATTTAAGAAGAAACTCTTCACAATTTACGTACAAGTTGAGGATCCCTTATCAAAAATGCTTGTTACCAGAAGTAGTTAGGCTAATGGATAATTTCATATCATTTTGGAGAACAGATCATTTTCCCCAATAAGATAAATTAAAGCTTTCAGGCCCTCATGAAATACAGTGGTAATAATGCAAATACTTTATAAAGAAAATAAATCACTGTGATATAGCTGTGATAAGAGGCATTGTAGGGAAACTGGCCCAGCGCGTCAGGCCTGCACACATGCCATTGTATTACACTTTGTGGGCGTTGGGGAATCTGAGCACTCATGGAAAGGCTATAATGCAGCTCAAGGGGGCTGGACACTGTTGTGCACTTGCATTATGACAACTGTTTGTGGAATTTGCAACTTGTGGCAAAATTGCAAAAACAAATTTGGATAATGGATCATTTTGGGTAACGGATTTTTGGATAAGTGATACTCAACCTTTATTTTAATCCTATTTTTCATTCTAGGACTGCTAAGTTATAACATACACTGTTTTGATTGATACACATATCATTACACATTTAGCTTGAAATAGTGTGTATTTGTTGTGGTGTTTAAATATTAACCCCTTTGTGACGTATGGTTCTTGCGTCCCAGATGACACAAACCCTAAAACATCATGATTTGTTCCTGGCCACCGATCACAAGATGTAACATCACGGAGGCGTGCCCTAACCTGGACATTTGGGCATGGCGCAATTTAGTGAAATGTTTTCCCTGTCAGACTGAGGCACTCAAAGTGGCCTCATCTGACAGAGGGAATCCCGCTGTAAGTCCCTGCAGCGGGATCTGAGCACAGCTCATCACGGGGAGCCACTATGAGCTGTTTATCGCTGGACGTTCTATGCCATCCTAGCGTCTTTTAGGCCCTGAAAATCAGGACGGCATAGTATGTCCTAACGTCGGGAAGTGGATAACACTGAAGTGCTGCTTTGTTCTTGCATCATTTCATTTGTCATGCTCTTTTCTTTAGTATGATCATGTTGTTAAACATTGCAAAGAAAACACACTTTAGAATAATCCTTACAATAAAAATATAAAGTTTCAATGACATACCAGTTCAGTATGTTATCAACACAAATACACCAATGTCAGCATCATCACTGTTTTAAAAAAAATAATAAACAAAAAGTGACAGTGCGCTAAAGTGCTATACAAGGTGCAAAGTGACAAGATACATATCCAAATATAACAATCAGATTTCAGAAAAAAATATGACTCACATTGATGGTTGTAAAGTAAAGTGCTATATTCATATCTTCTTTTCTTAATCTTATGCCTCGTAATCTCCATGCAATAAGAAGATAATTAGAGTATACACAAAACAAGTTTAATAAAAAGCATAAAATATCTTACACTTCAAAAATGAATATGATCCAAAAGAAATTCAATCTTGTAGGCAATGAATAGTTCTCAGACCCCAAGAAATCAGTGCCAAGCTGACGCGTTTCGCCCTTGAAATGGGCTTCCTCAAAGCTAGGCAATGCTTGTGGGGCATGAGAATGAGCTTTAAATACTTAACAAACAATTAATTCAATTAATGACATCTGTGCGGGGCATTTCTCCACCACGCACCGGCTCCGTCGCGTCACTTCCGGTGCGACTTCGTAGTTCTAAGCGTGTTGTAGTCTAATATTGTGGTGCTCTGTGGTACTCACTCTGTATCCGAAGCCCGCATTCATATTATTTTGTGTACTCGAGTTTCAATGTCTTCTAATTTTCGTATATGTACATTTCGCTTTTTGGTCTTTTGCATAGGAGGCAATTGTCCGCTTAATTCAAAGTCATTTCGGTTTAGCCCAAAAACGAATGTTCGTTCGGAATGGATGTTGTGAAGTTTACTGTTTAAGTGTCTTTTTCCTTTTTTCATTCTGCAGTGTTCACTCATTCCGATTTTTGATATGGAGTAGATATTCATTCAAAGTGTAGGTTAAAATAAAATACAAAATATTTATTATACAATACATGATATTAATATATATTATAACAAACTAATCATGTGCATGTTTATGAGGAACATTTGTCTTAAAATTTGGGGATTTGCCTTTTATTTAAAAATTAAACAAAAAATACATATATATAAAAAATGTGCAAAAATTTGCATATAGACTCCAAGCTTATAGCAAAAAAAAAAAATGTGCAAAAATGTATATAAAAATAGACTCCAAACATGCACATAATTTTATATAAAATTAAACAGGTCCAAGTCTGCATTTAAACCCGTGGGTTGTAAGGTGCCCATTTTAAAGACCCATTCCATTTCTACCTGTCCAATTCTTTTAATGTTGTCGCCACCTCTCCAATATTTTTTAACTTTAGTTAATGGCCAGAATTTTAAGCCTTTGGGATTTTTTTCACAAACATAATAATAAACACAAACAGGACACAGACTAAAGACACCTACAAGGACAAGCCAGTCTCAGCTAGACAACCATAGAAGGTGGACCCCTCAAACTACATAATCTTCAATGTTTCCTCTGAGTGGGGAACAATTTAACCAGCTATTTCACATATCCAGAAAAGGTCCCAGTCTTTGTGTATCGTAATAAAACCTTTTTTCATACATTGATGGTGAATCTGATTTACCACCACTGACCAGTGGACTTAATCAGAATTCTTACAGTTTCTTACAGTCACCAATTTTACGGCCATTCAAATTTGAAGGTCCAAATACCTATTCTTCAAGGACAGTCTAGATTGAATTGGAAAATAGTTTTTTTCTGGTTGGAATTGTACAACAGTCCCTGTTAGATCAGCAATTAGACCAAATGCCCCCCTACCATACCATCTCAATCTTATTAAATGCCCACCACATAAGCAGGGGGTCACTCAATCTTCTTTTTTACATCTCTTATTTTGTTGCATTTTAAAAGGGTTTTTTCCTATGGGCACAGAGTGTCTAAACTGGGTTTACTTCACAGCAGAACATTAGTGAATAGTTTGGTAACCAATAGTTTTGTATTTAAAAAATAGGGTTTGAAGAGGATTTACATTGCAACAGACCATTGTCACACTGTCTGTATCTCATCATAACTCAAAGCTCTGTATGAAATTAACATTTCCAATTGTTTTAATGCCACTGAGAAGGTTGAAAAACATACTGTTCCTATCATAATGTATAGCAGAAGCATTATTAAAGCATAATTTAATACCAGACTAGTTCAAACACTTACTTTTACCTCAGACATCTCACATTCACAGTGCTAGCACCACTGCAAAAGGGATCATGGGCAGGCATATGCAATTAAAGTCAATAATGATCATAAAGGCAAAAGTTGAATCCCTTGCATCCGTGGAAGTACTGTAAATGTAAGATGTCTGGGGGGGAAAGCAAGTCTTTTGGCTGTTCAGGTGTGTGAAACTTGTGCAAGTAACCATCCTCACACTGATAAGTGCCACTGAGAATAAAACAGTCAATCACGAGCTGCAAATTTTAGGGCAATAACTGAAAGTTGCATATTACTTTTTCCTAACCATTTTCTCCTACCTTTTGACTCCTAATCACAAGACATTCTGAGTTGCTCTGTCGCAGTGTCAGTATTGGACAACGCTGCTGCCCACAAGTCTCTCTCTCTCTGCTAGCCTATGCAGGTCAATGACCTTATGACTCTCTCTGCTAGCCTATGCAGGTCAATGACCTTATGACTCTCTCTGCTAGCCTATGCAGGTCAATGACCTTATGACTCTCTCTGCTAGCCTATGCAGGTCAATGACCTTATGACTCTCTCTGCTAGCCTATGCAGGTCAATGACCTTATGATTCTCTCTGCTAGCCTATGCAGGTCAATGACCTTATGTATCTTGCCTAACTGTCAACACACTCATACCACTGAACCGATACCATATGTTGTCCTTGCATTATACAACAGCAGATAACGCTTACCATACCTATTTAAAATATTTATGTCTCATTTTTTTTTTTATAGGAATGTGGTTTTAGCACACTTTTCTTTTTACCAAACCGAATCTTCCAAAATAGCATCCTTTCAGAAAATATGAAGAAACAACACAAATGTGTGATTAGCACATTAGGCCAATAATGAGCAGGCTCTATCCCAGGATGGTAAGAAGGCATGGCCAAGCCTGTGCGGCATTACACGACATCACACAACTCTGCATGACCCTCCCATCCTGCAGGACTATAGGTTGATGTGTTTTAAGCTATTTAAGACTTTAAGCTTAAACTTTTCTTTTTCTAAGCTCCTTGAATACAGCACTGTGCACATGCAGGACGTGACCGGAACTCACAGAACAGTGGCCCAAAAATCTTGACTCTCATAACGATTCCGGCACTGTTGACCGGTATGTTAGTGTCAATAGTGAATTTCTATGACTTTATAAAAAAATATAGCATTGTTCCAGAATGCTAGACAACTATCTTTCCAACCAAGGTTTAAGTGAAACCTGCTATGTATTAAGAAGAGCATTAGAAACCTAGTTTATTTCTAAATAGAACTGACCTTTTAAATCAGCTTTTCATTTAAAAGCTCTCTATTGCCTGGCATAAACTGGTAAAATTTTAGATTGAGAGCACATAAGGTTGAACCTGAAAACTTAAAGGTGAGCTTTTTATTTAATGGTTGTAGCTGACACACAGAACAATGAAGTGTTTGAGAAAAAAAAAGCCATAAGGGAGAAAAACAATAGGCTAAATGATTATAACTCAGGAAGGCAGAAGCAAACCAAGGACATTATGAACTAAAATGTCAAAGAAGCATTAGATCAACCTGCTACGTATATCAAGGCAATATCTACTAAAGGTTATCAGGATGCTGAACCTTACTGTAATTTCTAAGCATTGCACTGAAGCATATTAACTCAGAATTTGTTTGGTTTTGTCAGCATGTCTCTGACCCCTAACATTATTTTATTACGTAGTGTTTTTCATTTCATAAACTCTAATTGGACAAAATGTCAATGTTAACATCCCCATAATTAAAACTATTGCTGACTAGTGATCTTTTCCCCTCTCAGTCATTAAACCTGAATCCCGGTTGCTCTGACCTTTTATTTCTGCAGAGGAACTACAATTTCAGTCCAATCTGCAAGTTGTAATCCTTTCTGGAATTAGGTAGATGGTACAGCTCCATCTCTATATAAAATATATGGCAATCCACCTCATAGGCATATAACATCCACGTGTACAGTAATACCTGAAGTGTCCTTGAAGCAGAAAAAAAAAACATATTTGAAGGTTGATGTGGTATATATTGTTTGACATAAAACAGTTTGACCACCACTTGGGTCAGTGGGGCTATGCTAAGGATTATAGCTGAGGAAAAGCCCAGTCAGTCCTCAATTTTAAATTGAAATAAGCACACATGCCATTTCAAACAGTAGGAATAGGAAAATATGTGATCTGTGAGTATCTGTGAGTGCATGCAGGCTGTATCTTGGCACTTTCTTCCTTTGCTTGCTTGCTTATTGTTTATGCTGATTCCTGGCTTTTCTTTGCATTCATGTACTCCTGTATTTTGTGTCTTCCCTAGTTTAGCCACACAGTGGCACCTGCCCAGTTTTGCCACAGAGTGGCACCTGCCCGAGTCTAGCTATTGTCTGGCATCTGCCCAAGCAGAGCCATAGACCAGTACCTGCTCTGACCCCTATAAAAGGGGTGACCTGAGCCCCTTAATAGGATGCCCTGTCTTAGACACCTTCTGCCTGGTTTGCTTTGTGCTATATAATGAACCACACCCATTTGTTTCATCAATCTTCCAGACTGTGCAGCTACAGATAGTTTTGGTGTGTCTGTCTTATAGATCCAGTTAAGTATCATTATTTGACACATGATTTTGAGTTAGGGACTTTCCTGATTGTGAAATACCTTGACGCTGGTTGGCAAGCTTACTATCTAGATGGCCATTTCATGTAAGAAACCCTCATCATTCAGTATTTCAGAGCTCTTGGCTAGCACCTGTATTCATGTCTGTATCTCTTTTATGTTTGTTTTTGCCCCTATCTGTTTGCTCTCTGTTTGTTTATGTACCTGGGTATGACTTTTAGTTCATTTGTCTGTTCCCTGTCTGCTTCTGCCCTGTATTTATGTTTTTGTCCTTAGTCCTGGGCCATGTATTATTTAACCTTAGCTTGGTTTCTGCTCTGCCCTGCTTATGTTTGCTCCAGTCTCTCCTTGGCTCTGAACTCTGTATATTCACTTCTATTCTGTGTTAGTTTGCTATCCTGTTATTGCTTTGCTTGGTCCATCTACCAGTCTCATCCTGCAACATCCTGCTTTCCTGCCGAGTTGTTATGTTATATGCCTGCTCCAAGATGTCTGCAGGGTATCTTCAGTCATGGCCATGGTATACTGGATATAGCAGCTGCTATCACAGGGACCTGGAATGTGCAAACCTGAGGCCCCAAGCTACACCAGGCCCTGTGTCTCCAAATCCTGCACCATAGCTCCTGAACCCGGGCACTCAGGGTTCCATTTCGCCTAGGACAGTCACTATATCTAATGAGTTGTTCAATGTTGTGTGTGATTTATTTTTTATTTTGTGTGGATTGTAAGAACATTGTAATAGTATGTATTATTTGTGTAGGTTTTTTCCCCTTGTTGGGAAACAACCTGCATTCCATCATCTAGCACCCCAGTAATCTTTTCTTTGAGACCAGGTAGCTCTCAGACAGGATGCAAGTTTTCTCAGGGTGGCCTGTTATCTGTGGGGTGACAATATTTTTGTTTTTTTTGGTTAAAGCCATATCTAATATTTTTATTTCTGAAGGAGGCTGGAAATCATGAACAGCAAATAATAAGCAGGAACAAAGCACACAAGACACCTGGTAGTAAAAAATCTAATTAAGATAATATGTTGTATGGATGCACACTGCATTATGTATTGCATTGGATGATGGTCACTCCAGTGGTGCTCTATGTTACGTAATAGCCTGACTAGCTTTTGGGCGTGCACCCCACCCACTCACAGGTGCTCTGTATATGGTGTCCAGTGAAATTGTATACATTCTAGTTCAAGAAAGATTATCAGAGAGAATAATTTCTCTAAGTAAGAGTAAGCTAGAGATAGGACTCACCAAGTTTGGAGTACTTTGGTGTAGTGGTGGGCTAAGCAAAATATGGCCACGTATTGTGACTAAATCTCCAATATTTCTTCATCTAAGCTAGGGGCTTTTAAAATATCTAAAATTATTTTAAAATATAAAAAATATCATTAAGATAATATGTTGTATGTATGCACACTGCATTTATGTATTGCATTGTATGAATTCTGGTCACTCCAGGGGTGCTCTATGTAACAAATGCCGGTTCTGGGGTGCTGTCCAAATAATAGTTTTTACCTGGTAGTTACTATCACAAGTGTGGTTGTCATAATAACAATAATTATGTGGGTTAGGGCTAACAGTTGAACTTAGCCTGAAAATCTTATTTTTTTTACCTTCCCAAATGGAAATGAATTATTTGTTTCACTATGGCTGGCTTTACCTCATCTCGATCTTAGGAAAATGACCAGTGAATACAATTTTGTGCGGTTGAAATGAGGCATCTGAATGGGAGGGGGCAAGTCTGTCCGAGGTTGGAAATTGACCTCCAATATCGGATTTTTGGGAATAGACCCCACTGGGATACTTTTGTTACAGACTATTTGAAGATTTATTAATTATGGTGGGTGCTAACATTGTTTTTTAAAATGCTACAATTACAGTGAAGTAAAACACATTTATTATAAAAATCTGTTACCCTTTAGGTGATCATTATGTAGCAATTAAATATCCCGTTTTATTGAGTTCTCAAATGCAATCCTTACCACATTGTTTTTTAGGTTAAGCATTCCATAAAAGAGAAAAATGAGCAAGACTTGCAGATACGGATCTTTAGTAGTTCAGCTTGTTTAGTAGCCTGAGGGCTACAACGCAGTTCTCAGGACACTCTGAAAGGAAAATTAGCCATAGTGTGGTTTAAGCCGAGAATGCTGAAAGCAAGTGTGAAACTCTAAACATGCCTCGGCTTCATTCATGCATGTTAGCATATCCTAGCTTCTATTTACATTAGTAATAATAAGATGACAATGTTTTGAGAACTTGGCCTGACTTGTTAGGAGGGAAGCTTGCACTCTACCCTTCAGGAATATTCAGTCAATTTAAAACATTTTGCAAAGGAAACAAAAAAAAAAAAATCCTCTCTCCTGTCAGAGCAACAAGCTAAACTCTTTTCTGTTTTTATTTCTCCCTCTAGAAGGGTGATTTTAGTGTGAAAATGTGCTGTTCACTCAATAGTAGTTAATTTCAACTTCAAACAAAAGATTTGTGAAAAGAATGTCTTTAAGCAGAAGCCAAAAATCAGAAATTCTTTTTTCTTCCTGAGACAGAAAAGGCTATTTTTTTCCACTGTGTAATTTCTTTTCACTATACAGGTGGCAAATATTAAAAACAGTACAAAGTACACCTCGTGTGGTTCAAACAAATCAAACGATGTGATGGTCTCACACTGCCCCCTGCAGTTTCGTCATCCAATAATAGATTTAAAGGAATGATATGCTCTTTTTCTTTTTAACTTCAAGCTCTTTTTATTTATTTTTCATTTTTACACTAACTAGATCATGTATTTTATGGTATCTTAGATGTTTTCTTTTCCTTTGATTACCTTTGCTGGGAAAGAGAGTTTTTACTCCTGTGCCAAGTAGCTTTAATTGATTCTTCCTGGCTTCACCGGAGGAGGCTTAATCGGACCGCCTCAAACACATGAACGTTTTAGGTGGTAGTGTAGACTGCTTTCAGTGCCCACTACAGAGTAAGTGAGGCTAGTTCTCACAATACTGAGAGTATTCCTTTGACGTGGCCTGTAAATTTAATTATTCAATTAATATAACCAAAATCTTTAATTTATATTATGTTTATTCAATGGTTGCCAAATATATAAAGGTGTGCGCTATAGGCAGTTTTTGCTTTTTTTGTGTACACTGGATAGCCAATTACACTAACATCTGTTTAGTGAGCATCACACTATAGATGTGTGGTTTTTGAGCCTGTGGCAAGCTTAGCACACACACATTTTTATTTTATTTCACCTTAGTATTGCATAAGATGTCTGCACAGGTAAAAACAAATTCAGGGATGCCTGGCAATGCTAATTGGTGTCCTGCATCTGTGATGCCAAACACACCTCTAGCTGAGAAGGACATCTCCAATAATGGTCTCTCTGCTGCCACGGAGCACTACTCTCTCAAACAGCAGCCCCTAAATCTTCTTTTTTCAAAGAAAAATGACAATATATTTTGAATAGTGCCCAATCGGTTCAAGTGGCCTTCTGACTCATGAGAAAAATATTTTAGTCTAGTTTATTCCCTCCTTAAGCAGCGATGATAGCTTTAAATAAGTATACTAGAAAGTGGATAATTCTTATAGAAACATAAAAACTGTAGAAGCTGTATGAAAACGTGTATTGCTTTTAAAACTTCATTTATCTGCTTTGTGTCATAATTCTTGTGTTGATTACAAATTAGAACACAAAGAAAGCAGAGAAGCCCACATTAATTAAGCTGATCCATTTCTTTGGGAATAAAGTGACTAGCCTGTGAATGGGGAGCAGATTTTAATCTTCATTCTTTATGCCAATTATCCTGTCCTACACAGTGATTCTTTTTCCTCTATGCCCTGGGATTTTCTCCTGTTCTGTCCTCTATTCACACACCCTGTTCATGTGGCTGGGGACTATATCTGGCAGTCAGGTCTGCTATCCCTGTGTCAGGCTTGTTCATTTTATTTCCTTCTTGTATTGCTGACTGCTCCTGTCTTATCTCCTCTTTAATGTGCATTGTCACCATAACCTCAGTGTGCAGTATTTATTACCACTAGTCTAAAAGCTTAGTTCAGCATGGTGTAAGCCATTGCACATGCTGATGTTAAATTAGTGATAAGAGGGAAATACTGAACAGCTTTCTAAAGTAAGATTAACCATTTCAATGAAAGTCTTTTTCATACCACGTTCTCTATGCTCAATTGATATCCAAATCTTTCCTATGTAATGATTATTCAGTAACCTCTGCAGCTCATATTTGTAAGGTTCTCCTTTGTAAAAGGTTGCTTCAGCCCTGAATAACACAGGTTGGCTTTATAATATGTTTTTTTAAATGTCATGAAATAATTGATGTCTTTACTGGCTAATAAGAAATCATCATCCAAATAGTAACTGCAACCTTACATTTAAACCAAAAGGTAAGTATTGCTTGTTACAGAATTTTAAAGGAATTATAAGACACACCAAAATACACATATATTCAAAATACCTGGATTTATAGCTTTATATTTATTTGATAAATGTTTTAAGTCCCTAACTGTTGCTTCGGTTTTCCTGTGGCAATGAGACTCCTAACTGCCAGGGCTGTATCCAGTTATTCATGTTCCCTTTTTTTGTTGTGCTTTGTGCTTGTTTTCTTGCCCTGTTATCTTGCTTTAATCCACTCCTGGTTTTTCTTGCTACCTGTTATTTTGCGTTTTCTCCTGTCTTGTTTCTGCTACATAAATGTGCACCACCTGTTTTCTTTTTGTTTCAATCTCCAATCTGTCATGCAACACGTATGTCTGTGGTTGTGTATGTTTGTTTTCTTGTTTAGTTCTGCTTTGCCCTGTTTGTGTCTGTTTTCCGTTCTGATTTTGCTCTAGTACTTGCTTTTTCTCCTTGCTTATGTCCCCTGTCCCAATTCTGCCAGTCCTTTGTTAGTCCTGTACTCTGTATTCTGCTCTGTCCTGTCTCAGTTTGATTTTCTGCTATTGCTCTGCTTATCCTGTTTGTCTCAGCCTGCAGCATCCTGTCTATTCTGGCAGAATGATGTCCCATGCCAGCTCAAGGGTGGCTGCATGATATCTTCATCTTCGGTCTTGCCAATTCTGTATACAGCAGTTGCTACCTCAGGGCCCAAGTATGTGGCACCAACCTAGTGCCTCAAGCCAACAGGGTAGCCCCATGGTTACCCTGCACCAGACGCTGTGTCTCCATTACCTGCAACATGGCTACTGAAATAATATAGTCACACATTGTTCCCAATATGGGGCACAATTACAAGGAGGATTAATAATTCAAAACTACCCCAAAAATCAGGCAATGGATTATTTACCAGGAATTTATTTTCTTGGTCCTCATTTCACATCAGTGTTCTTGACACCTGTCAGCACTTTAGTTAGTTAGTTCTAAGTTTTATATCTGAGTAGAGCTTTCAGATGAAACTTTGCCAGTGTGTTAATAAAGAGGTGATATATACTAGATATTAACAGATTTAAGATAATTTCTACAAAGAGTGAGGGATCATCTCTAGCTTGAGTTTACAAGAAAAGTGAGCCATGAAAAATAATTAAATAGCTGCATGAATAAATGAGAATTTGCAAATCTATAAATCTCAGGGTAACGAAAAATCTAGCAAAGGTTGGAGTAAAACACTTTACCGTGGATGGAGACAAAAGTCATGTAGCGCAAAAGGTTTATTGACAAGTAGAATGGCAGCACAGAGGTAGAAACAAGACCTTGACCTAACTTATGTGTTTCAGCCTCTGGAGCTTGAAACCAAACACTAGGTTCCTGAGCTGTAAATAGCACTTTATCATAAGCGCTCTTCACAGCACGAATCGCGTTAAGTATTTCCCTTATTTGTTTCACTGGACCTGTTGCAGTTTCCGCAATGTATGAGCCAATACATTGCCCTTAACACTGAAAGTCACCAATTTTTCCTTTTGTGACCCATAATACGTGGTAAAGTTTAGATCACATGAACCATTGTCCCAAGTGCTCAAGCAATGTTAATTTCAAAGAATAAACAAACACACCACAGAAAGAAAGAAATTAATGTTTTCAAAGAATGTTTCTTAGATTAACAAAGTTTCATTTATCGGAGCTGTTCTTGTATTGTGAACTTTTTCCTGCACAAAACAAACAAGCATTTCCTTTTGTAACATAACAAAGAGCATGAATACCAAGCTGGGTAAATAATGTAAGAAAGCAAACTTTCACGTATAAGGGCTTTTGCCACACATGACTTATTCTGATGACAAGGAGCTTGGCCAAAGACTGGTGAAAGCTTATTAATATTAAACAAAAAGTCTTTTGTTTAACATTTAGTAGGGTACATGGGAATTGCAATGAATAGAGCTTAGCAATGTCCCATTCAAATAAGAAAATATTTGTAGATAGAGAAATTTAATGTTGTATTTTTGAATCTATTTGAATTTAAGAGAAGATCAGGAGATATAGTGAAAATAATAATAATTTATCTATTTCAGCTCTTTCAATGATTAGGTTGAATAAAACAAGGTGAATTTACCTTGGCTAAAAAATGTCCATGGCAAGATCTGTGGAGGTCTACAGAGCATTGTCACATTGTCTATCAAGTCCACCATGAACACTGTTGACTTTTAACCTCTGTCCCCCTCCCATCTTAGAATGTCTGTTAGTAGTTTTGTAGACCATTACTACCATTAAATGTGCATTCTGTGTGGTACTATTTAAGGACCATACAAGGTTTGAGCTTGTAACCACTACAATTATAACCTGTTCCTCCCATAACTCTAATAGCAGATTATCCCCACTTCATCTGAGCATCCAATTAAGTAGATACTCTTCTTTAATGGCATACTTTCCTACTATCTTCACACCTACTTTCTACTTCCCACATTTTCACACTACAACTTATAAGATTGTTGTTCAAACCTCGGTCTTTAGAAAATGTCTACCATTAGTAAAACTGGATTTACTACTCTGCCTACAACCTAAGAATCACGTTACCTACCAGTCTATTGTGATACAGTCTTGTATGTTATACAGGGCATTCTAATTAAAACCGTCTTTCCAAAAAACAATATATACCAAACTCATTTTTAGTGCACTATCATTATTTGGGCATTCTTCTTACAGACATTTAAGTTTTTTTGTTATTTTGAGAACTCAATTTGTGAAAAGCAATTTGCATTCCATCCATTCTCAAAAGAGCATGAAAAATGCCTAAATACATCTGTATGGAGGTTGGTGCTATATAACTTGTAGTATGACAAACAAATGATTCTTACATTATTTGCAGACTGTTCTACACTGACAATGAACTCTTGTCAGTGTAGCTGGGACTTAGAATATTTGGAATGGGACAAAGAATATTTGGAAACTCAACTGCAGAAATAAATGACAATCCACACAAGGTATAACGTTTAAGCAATTCATGTATTAAAGTTTAGCAGCAAAAAGAAGAAAAAACTGACTGATATTGATTGCAGAGAAAAAATAAATGGTTTGACGTAATATGGAAAAATATATGTAACTTGATTGAAGTATTAAGTAAAAAATATGATGGAACACTTGATTGAAGATATGGAAGGTACTTGCGATTAGGTGATAGAGAAAAATGCAGGATAACAGGGACGGTCCGTATTCAGAGGATTGGAGAAGGACACAATTCGATTCAGGAAGCCAAAAGTCAGGATTGGAGAAATCAGAATGGTCGAGGATATCGGGGTCAGCAACAGGTAATCAAAAATGAAAGTAGCAAGATACTCTAAGGTAGCTTGGAGCTAAGGAGTCAGGAACAACAGCTGCTAAAGACAATACTCAGCGATTTGTGTCTGTTGCAGAATGTTATTTATAGTCACAGGAAGATCGCATCATTGAAGGGGGCGTGGGCTAATGAAGGGGACGTGGCCTAATGACGCGATCGCGGAAAAAAAACAGAAAACAAAAGTAAAAATGAAAGCCTGACAGGATCCCCGCCAAAAGGAGCAACCACAGGGTGCTTAGGGCCGAGGCTTCTCAGGGAATCGCTTATGGAATGATGCCACGAGATTAGGAGCATGTACCTCGGTTGCATCTTCCCACGTGTCCTCCTCAGGTGAATAACCCTTCCATCGGATTAAGTATTGAAGTTTTCGTCTGAACACTCTGGAATCTAGTAATTTGTAAATTTCGTATTCAGGTTGTCCTTCGACACTCACAGGATCAGGGTTTACATATACTTTCCTGGAGAAAGGATCGGGAACGTGTGGTTTTAGGAGGGAGGTATGAAAAACGGGATGAAGACGAAGTGAAGAGGGTAAGGTGAGTTTGACTGCATTTTCGTTAATGATTTTCTCGATTAGGAAAGGTCCCATGTATAATTGGTCCAATTTCTTGGAAGGTCGAGAAGTACGAATATTCTTAGTAGAGAGAAGTACAGCATCACCAATCTGATATGAAGGACTTGGTCGTCTTCTAAGATCATAAACATTTTTATGGCTTTGGAGAGAATTGTTGAGGTTAGTTTTCAGTTGTTCGAATAACTTTTCCATTTCTGAAATTTGGTGTGTAACGGTGGGGTTTCTTTGTAGTGACGGAATGGATGGGAAGGAAAAAGGATGGAACCCGTAATTGGAGTAGAAGGGGGTCATCTTTGTGCTGCAATGGAGAGTATTATTATACGCAAATTCAGCAAGGGCCAGGAAGGAAGACCAGTCATCCTGAAGATAAGAACAGTAGCACCGTAATAACTGTTCTAAACATTGATTGACACGCTCAGTTTGTCCATTTGACTGAGGGTGATATGCTGAGGAGAATTTGGGTGATATCTGAAGAGTTGAGCAGAGTTCTCTCCAAAAATGAGAAGTAAATTGAGTTCCTCTGTCAGAGATAATTTCGGTAGGTAATCCGTGTAATTTGAAGATGTTATTAATAAATAATGAGGATAATTCTTTGGAAGAGGGTAGTTTATTTGTCGGAATGAAATGAGCCATTTTTTTAAATCTATCTACAACAACCAGGATAGTGGTAAATTTATCGGAAGGAGGTAGTTCGACTATGAAGTCCATGGATATGGAACTCCATGGAGTATTGGTGTATGTAGATTCATTAATAACCCAAAGGGTTGTTGGTGACTTGGTTTATTCTTTTGGCATGATTATGATACATAATCCTTGATGGTTTTTCCTTGTTGAGGCCACCAAAATTGTCTTTTTAATAACTCATTTGTTTTCTTTACTCCAGGATGTCCTGCTGTAGGAGAATCATGGAACATATGGAGAATGTCTACTCGTAAAGAAGGAGGTATTTAAAGTTTGGTATCTTTGAAATAAAGTCCTTCTTCCTGTTGTAAATCAGATAGGTCATCCTTGGTTGCTTCATTTTTTGTGAAGGTTTTGAGTTGATTGATGAAGGTGGAAGAAAGGACACCAATAAATCGTGAGGGCGGTAGAATGTCTGAAGAGGTAAGATTTTCTGGTTTGACTCCTGGGATTCGGGATAAGGAATCAGCCTTTTTATTACGAGATCCAGGTCGATATACAGTCTGGAAATTGAACCTATCGAAGAATAGACGAACCTGTCTGGCGGTGAGTGTTCTGCTCTTGTGAAGGAATTCGAGATTTCTATGATCAGTGTAGACAACGATAGGTACCTCTGTTCCTTCCAATAAATGTCTACAATTTTCAAAAGCTGACTTTACAGCGAGTAACTCTATTTCCCCTATAGGATAGTTGACTTCCGCAGAGGTCAATGTACGTGAGAAAAAGGCGACAGGATGAAGGACTGATTGGGGAGTGTTCTGTTGAGATAGAACAGCACCAAGAGTGAAATCAGAGGCATCAACTTCGAGAACGTAGGGCAGAGAAGGATTGGGCATCTTGAGGATGGGAGAGGAAGTGAACTTTGTTTTTAAAACTTCAAAAGCCTCTTGAGCTTGGGGGTTCCAGACGAAAGAAGTATTTTTCTTTGTGAGCAGAGTAAGAGGTTGGACTATAGAAGAACATTTTTTAATAAACTTTCTATAAAAATTGGCAAATCCAAGAAAGCTTTGAACTTCTTTCACATTTGAAGGTATGGGCCAATTGAGTATACATTAAATCTTGGAATCGTCCATATGTACTTGTTGGGGGGTAATGATGTATCCGAGGAATGAGATTTTTGTCACCTCGAAAATACATTTTTCTGGTTTGGCGTACAAACTCTGAGTCCGTAACCTTGGCAACACCCATCGTACATGTTTCCGATGTTCTTCTAGATTGTCTGAATAGATTAAAATATCGTCAAGATATATAATGACACACACATCTGGAAGATCCAGGAATATGTCATTTATGAAGTGCTGGAATGTAGCAGGGGCGTTGCACAATCCGAATGGCATAACTAAATATTCAAATAACCCGTATCGGGTGCGAAAAGCAGTTTTCCATTCGTGATCTTTCTTTATCCTTATAAGAGTGTATGCTCCTCTAAGATCAATCTTGGTGTAGATGGTTGCGGTACGTAATCGTTCAAGAAGTTCAGAGATTAGCGATAGAGGATAACGATTTTTGACAGTGATTTTATTGAGTTGTCTGTAGTCAATAATGGGTCTGATGGTTTTGTCTTTATTTGTGACAAAGAACATCCCAGAGGCTGCAGGAGAGGTTGACGGACGGATAAATCCTTTGCGTATATTTTCATCCAAATACTCCTTGAGGGTGACTAATTCTTTATCAGACAGGGGATAGATATGCCCGAATGGAATGGGAGCCCCAGGAATCAGATCGATAGGGCAATCATATATCCTGTGTGGTGGTAAAGTTTCGGCTTCTTTTTTACAGAAGACTTCCTTAAAATCAGAATAGCATGGAGGAATGAGTTGTTCTTCTGTAATTTGTAGAAGTCTAGTATGGAGGAAACAGGTCTTTTGACTTTAATGGGAATCGAGCTTCATTTCAAGATTTTCCCAGTTGATAGTAGGGTTATGTAGATGTAACCAATTCATTCCAAGAATTACAGGGTATAACGGTGAAGAGATGACATCAAATTTGATGTATTCTATGTGATGATGATTTACTGTCATCTTTAGAGGAATCGTTTCAAAGGAAGTGGGTACTGAGGATAACATGGATCCATCAACAAGTCGGATAGATACAGGGGAAATCTTCTTTATTAGAGCTATATTCTTTTCCTTCACGAGGTCTTGATCTATGAAGAGACCAGCAGCCCCAGAGTCCAGAATGGCCTCAGTATGTATCCTTTCTTTGTCCCACTGTAAGAGGAGAGAAAGGGAAAGATGAGGAAGAGATTTCTGGGGTATGTAGAGAAGGTTTCTGTAAGAGAGGTGCTTACCACTCTTGTTTCTGGAGAGAATAGGACAATTTTCCACAGAATGTTCAGGGGAAGAACAGTACATGCAGAGGTTTGATGTTCTCCTCCTTATCTTTTCATCCTGTGAAAGCCTGATAACTCTGGACAGTCTGAAGCCTCCATCATGCAAATAATAAGTTGTTAATGCAACATACAGCTTTTACATTGAGAATTTCACAATAAGGACAAGGTACAGCATTTACATTGAGATCTTCATAATACGGACAAGGTACAGCATTTACATTGAGATCTTCATAATACGGACAAGGTACAGCTTTTACATTGAGAATTTCACAATAAGGACAAGGTACAGCATTTACATTGAGATCTTCACAATAAGGACAAGGTACAGCATTTACATTGAGATCTTCATAATACGGACAAGGTACAGCATTTACATTGAGATCTTCACAATAAGGACAAGGTACAGCATTTACATTGAGATCTTCATAATACGGACAAGGTACAGCATTTACATTGAGATCTTCATAATACGGACAAGGTACAGCATTTAAACTGAGATCTTCACAATAAGGACAAGGTACAGCATTTACATTGAGATCTTCACAATAAGGACAAGGTACAGCATTTACATTGAGATCTTCATAATACGGACAAGGTACAGCATTTACATTGAGAATTTCACAATAAGGACAAGGTACAGCATTTACATTGAGATCTTCATAATACAGACAAGGTACAGCATTTACATTGAGATCTTCATAATACGGACAAGGTACAGCATTTACACTGAGATCTTCACAATAAGGACAAGGTACAGCATTTACATTGAGATCTTCATAATACGGACAAGGTACAGCATTTACATTGAGATCTTCACAATAAGGACAAGGTACAGCATTTACATTGAGATCTTCATAATACGGACAAGGTACAGCTTTTACATTGAGAATTTCACAATAAGGACAAGGTACAGCATTTACATTGAGATCTTCATAATACAGACAAGGTACAGCATTTACATTGAGATCTTCATAATACGGACAAGGTACAGCATTTACACTGAGATCTTCACAATAAGGACAAGGTACAGCATTTACATTGAGATCTTCATAATACGGACAAGGTACAGCATTTACATTGAGATCTTCACAATAAGGACAAGGTACAGCATTTACATTGAGAGCTTCACAATAAGGACAAGGTACAGCATTTACAGTGAGATCTTTCCAATAAGGACAAGGTACAGCATTTACATTGAGATCTTCATAATACGGACAAGGTACAGCATTTACATTGAGATCTTCATAATACGGACAAGGTACAGCATTTACATTGAGAATTTCACAATAAGGACAAGGTACAGCATTTACATTGAGATCTTCATAATACGGACAAGGTACAGCATTTACATTGAGATCTTCATAATACGGACAAGGTACAGCTTTTACATTGAGAATTTCACAATAAGGACAAGGTACAGCATTTACACTGAGATCTTCACAATAAGGACAAGGTACAGCATTTACATTGAGATCTTCATAATACGGACAAGGTACAGCATTTACTTTGAGACCTTCATAATACGGACAAGGTACAGCATTTACATTGAGAGCTTCACAATAAGGACAAGGTACAGCATTTACAGTGAGATCTTCCCAATAAGGACAAGGTACAGCATTTACATTGAGATCTTCATAATACGGACAAGGTACAGCATTTACATTGAGATCTTCATAATACGGACAAGGTACAGCATTTACATTGAGATCTTCACAATAAGGACAAGGTACAGCATTTACATTGAGATCTTCATAATACGGACAAGGTACAGCATTTACATTGAGATCTTCACAATAAGGACAAGGTACAGCATTTACATTGAGATCTTCATAATACGGACAAGGTACAGCATTTACATTGAGATCTTCACAATAAGGACAAGGTACAGCATTTACGGTGAGACCTTCACAATAAGGACAAGGTACAGCATTTACACTGAGATCTTCATAATACAGACAAGGTACAGCATTTACATTGAGATCTTCATAATACGGACAAGGTACAGCATTTACACTGAGATCTTCATAATACGGACAAGGTACAGCATTTACATTGAGAGCTTCACAATAAGGACAAGGTACAGCATTTACAGTGAGATCTTCATAATACGGACAAGGTACAGCATTTACATTGAGATCTTCACAATAAGGACAAGGTACAGCATTTACATTGAGATCTTCATAATAAGGACAAGGTAGAGCATTTACATTGAGATCTTCACAATAAGGACAAGGTACAGCATTTACAGTGAGGATTTTACTATAAGGAAAACATACGACACTTACATTGAAGACTTCAGTCAAATCAATTCTTACCAGGACTTTACTTTCTCCTCTGTATATCTCTAGAGACTACGGATATTTATCACAGTTTTTTAAAGTGAATAAAGGCATGTTTTTTTCTGTTGCATGATAAACAGCAACAATATAGAAAGACAAATACTGTATATGTTTATTTCGGAATCTTGAAAAATGAAAACTCCCCCTGCACTTTCCTTAAGAAGCTTTATAATTAGCTTTACATTTAACAGCAAATAGGACTTTTTATTGCGCCTTATTTGCCAGATCTTATCTCACGTGTCAGATATGTTTCTGTGTTTTCTGCTGATGGGACCTTTCCCCTACTCAGCATCAAATGAGAAAAAGAGCTATCGCTACATAACTCAGGTGAAATATCTGCACTAGAGTGAGGTGATCAATATTCCATTCAAACTCTCAGTCCCTGAGTAACACTGGTCATACTGTTATGGTTATTTTGTTATTGATTTTATGTATTAGCTCAAGTAATTTAAGTATTACTGCCATAGTCATATTAAAGGCTCAATAGATATACTCAGCTTTGCTTGGTCTGAAAAGGGGGATCGGTAAACTCTTCCCCCAATTATAATGATTACTACCTGAACGAGTAATTGGTGCATTTATCTATAGTAGATTTAACTATAAAGCCGGACAATATGGAAAAAAGTTGGTACAATCCACGAGTTTGTTTTTCTCCCACATTGCAACAAAATGAGTCTACAATTTAGCAAACATAAGGTATACAATAATGTTTGATGCTGTACATTGGCATGGTCAAAACAAATAAGCTGACAGTGTTCCTTTATATTCCATACTTCCTCCTTGCAGTAGCTAAGCCAGAAAAAGCGTACAGGTCAGTTACACTGTCTCTTATTTTTAAATTGCCAATATTGTTCTAAATATCTAGACAGGTCACCTATTTTGCATTTCTATTACAATCTCATTTCTAAAATGGTTCTATTGTGTTTATTGATTGACAATTTATCATACTGTCTATAGTACATTGATTTCACTCTTCTATAAATGCTATAAGAGCAATGGTTTTAAAAGAACCAGACTGCCGTCCACTTTTCTGAAAATAACTATTTTAACAATGTGTTCTTCTCCTTCAGGAAACTCAAAGATCTGTTAATAGATGGTATTATCACCCAGCTTAATGGTACTCATATGTTCAACCTCAAAAAGGTGAATGGCTGACTTGACCATACAAGCAATCAAACTTGAAACCCTGGAAGATGTGCTGCTGTTGGTATAATGTGTAGTTGAGCTATCTCAAAAAGAATATATAAATCTGAACTTTGGTAGGCTATAAGAGCTAACTGGTTGCTAACGTCCATTAAAATATATAATTCCATGTTTTTCCATTTGGCGGAAAGTCTGTGAGTGCACATTACCTTAAGGGAGACAGAGTCTCGCTATAACACAGATTTTTTTGTTACTATTCTTCACTACATATGTCACCAATAAGGTGTTGATTGTTTATTATATACAGTTTGTAAAAGCGCACTTTTGTTTCCTTTTTAAAAAAATCTATTTATTGTATTGTGTGTGGTTAGGGACACACTGCCTTAGTGCTGCTACAACTAGGATTATAGCGCTAGGTACAACCTCTGTTTTTTTTTATCTTATAAAAGGTGCACAGGAAACTTAAAGAAAACACAAATTAATAGAAAACCATCATTGTGTAGCATGTATATCTAATATAAATAGATTTCAATAAAGATAATGCACTCACACATAGGATAAATATTGAGCACATAGCAAGTTCTTTATTGAAAACAACTTTAATCTTCCATGCTATAATAAAATCAGAAAAAAAACAACAAAGACATAATATCACTGCTATATATAATCACTGCTAAGAGGTATAGTGTTCAATAGAATGTCAAAAGAACTTGAGAGTTTGTTTAAGATTTTTCCTACATTTTTGAGTGCATGATCTTATATTAACACTTCATTTATATTCAATTTAAATGCCACATTATGATGATTTTCTATTAATTTGCGTTCTCTTTTCTGCGCACCTTTTTTTAGATATATATTTTCTAGTCATCCCTGAGAGGGTGAATTAAAGTTGCCCGGCTGAGGAAAGTATTGTTTTATTTCCATTATCACTTTTTATTTATGTGTATTTGTTTTTTTGGTAAAATATCTCATCCAAGTTAATTGGTGCATTCCTGGCTTTGTCTGCCCTTTGACTTTAAGAAGGACTTAAAGGAGAAGTCTCATGTAACAGGTAAAAAAAAAATAATACATTTTCATGTTAGCATATATCCAGTGTTGTATTTCTGCCTAGGCCAACTATGCCCAGGCCTAGGGCAGCAGACTAGAGCGGGACCAGTAGCAGACTGAAAGGGAAGGCCATTGTTGGTGGTACAGGATGTGGGGGGCAATCTGGTGTAGTGGAAAGGTGATTTGAAGGGATAGAAACTGGAGAAATAGGTTGGTGACAAATGAGGGTTGGGATGCATGAGTTTAGTCAGACATATGGCAGCACAAAACCTATATACACCATTGTATAGATTATTGTGAAAAAAATCCCTTGGTTACTTCTTTTTTATAAAACTATTTTAATACGTGTTCCATAATGGGTGTCATGGATCATCAGCAATTCTAGAGTAAAGGTTTAAAAATGATGCAGCCAGCAGTACCATTTCATTGGTCTTCACTCTTAGAACCTTGCCCTATAAATGCTCTTTGTATATAACCCTCAAGCTTCCGGGGTGATGACTAAGGCAGACTTTTTGATCAATTTGGCCCTTAACATGCTAATTTCAGATCATGATTATTCAAATAAACCACCCTTTAGTGGAAAAAATTGATACAAAGTAAATATGACATTTCCCTTTGCCTGGGTTAATAAATAGATTGACTTGATGTTTCAATTGTTCAGTATAATTAAATTTGAAATAAACAATTAAGTTCATACCATGAAGTAAAACATTTAAATAAGTAATTAATTATAATTCTAAACTGATTTACTGCTTCTAAAAACAGACTGTACCTGTTAATATGCTACAACTTTGAATATGTATGTTCATATGTTGTAAATGTTTCAATGTGTATCCGTATGCTGTATGCTTTTTCCATAGCTTAATGTGTATTTTGTGTTTATATTTTCAAATGTGTGTAACACTGTATTTTCTTCTTTTTCTGGTGCCTCAAGGGAGGAACATCTCCATATCCCAACACAAAGGTAAACAGCAAAAAATCCGAAGGCACTCAGATTCCAGACGGGTATATAGTAAAACATCTTGTTTCTTTATTTCAGGTCCATGGACCATTAAAAACATTCAAATAGTAGAAAATAGTAGAAAAATGTATTGATTGTGAGCTTCTTCCGCAAACCGACCGCTTTTCTTTCTTGAATCCTAGAAGAAAAATATTTACAAATGCAAAAAAACCTCCTCAGCATTCAAGATTGATAAGTTATAGCATATCGGCTATTGACCACTTGTAGGCAAACGCTTAACGTGTTTCGCACACATGTGCTTTGTGAAAAACTGACTACATTTTTTGTGTGCAGAGACTGTAACTCAACAGGGTGGGTGGCTGCAGAGCAAATAAAGAAGGTGACAGGACCAGGGAACTATAAGTTCCCAGGTCCTGTCATGATGTCTCCTGCAGTGAGACATCCACCTTAGCAGCCGAGTGATGGGTCCTGCAGTGAGACATCCACCTTAGCAGCCGAGTGTTGGCTCCTGCAGTGAGACATCCACCTTAGCAGCCGAGTGATGGCTCCTGCAGTGAGACATCCACCTTAGCAGCCGAGTGATGGCTCCTGCAGTGAGACATCCACCTTAGCAGCCGAGTGTTGGCTCCTGCAGTGAGACATCCACCTTAGCAGCCGAGTGATGGCTCCTGCAGTGACACATCAACCTTAGCAGCAGAATATCTGACCAGGCGATTTTATAGCACACCATCCCTTTAAGGCACTAGTTTTGTACACTTGACTGACAATTAACATAGAAACATAGAAACATAGAATGTGTCGGCAGATAAGAACCATTCGGTCCATGTAGTTGGCCCAATTAATTTTTTTAAGGTTTTTTTATTTTTTTTTTAAGGTTTTTTTATTTTTTTTTTAAGGTTTTATTTTACGTACATCTGGCTATCTCAGGGTGTGCACCTGAATCCTACCAGTGAGTGACTTCCAGTGAGTAGATAGCGTGCAGCCACAGAGTCAATGTTTAAATAGGTTTCTCTGTGGTTTGCCCCTCATGTAACATTACGTTGGGTCCCAGTAGGTCTTAACTCCATAACAATCATTTTAACACTTTCTAAAATCCCATTTTATGTACTTCCATTTAGCACCCAATTACCCACACCTACATTCAGTCATAGTCAGTGAGCCTGGTTCTTCTTCTTTTATTATTGCAGAACTCCCCTTTTCAATCACACGTAAAGCAGGTAGATGAGTAGAATTGGTAAGACACGCACTGCTTAACTATGTTCAAGTGTCTTTAAAAGTTCCCAAACCATCCCGATGACATAATTAACTCTTCAAACACTTATGCTGAATTAGAGAAAAGTAGGGGAAAAAATGATAAAGGACACTGAATGAATCATTTTATCACTTATGCCATTATTTCTAAATGAGCTCACAGGTTTCAGATGATTAGTCCTTTGGAACAGAAGGGAGGCCTTCACCTGACAGGGCAGCTGTAGCGATATAAAGCAAATGGAACATGTAGCAGAGCTTTCCAAAGCAGCGTCATTCCTGAATTCCTCAAGAGGTGAAGAACTAAATGTTTTGGAGCACGATTTCAGCTGCTAAATGTTAACGACATGCTGTATTCATCGATGATATAATTATTAGGACTGCAGGGTAGTCAATTATGTGTTTTATTTTATTTTTCTTTCCTTTACGCGATTGAACCATGATTGGCAACATACTCTACGCCACTAGGTAGGTTGGTTGCATTTGCACTGCAAGGAACTGAAAAGAAGAAAATTTGTAACATCTCATCTGGCCGGTCGCCAAATATCTACAGGGCATTAGCAACAAACTGGTGCAGCTCATTAAAAAGAGAGAGAAAGAGAGAAAGAAACCAATAACCATTAAAAGTCCATTAAGCAGCATGTCATCTTGTGGAACTAAATATCCCAGAGTAATCAAAAGCATATGAACCCCAGCTGGGTTACCTAGTGAATTGTTTCGATTTAGGGGAGAATCTATTAGGGATGATTGTTGCTGGATTTCTGTAGTTTTCTTTCTACTTCTGTATATGATTCCGTTTTCCATTATAATTAAGGTGATTGATGCAGCATGTAGACAAAGGTGAGGATTGACCAAAAATAGCCAGCACATCTGCTCCTTCCAAACAGCAACTAAAATGCAACTATAGCAGATAGGCATGTAAGGTTATCCTGCCACAATCAATTAGGCATGGCAGACACAATACTTTCTCATCAACCTGTGCAGGGTGGCTCCATCATGTTGTTTTCTACAAAGCAGAATACCTATTGTATGAAGCCAGTGCAAACTGTTTACAGCTTAAGTCAATGAAAGGTTTTCTTTTGCTGTTAAATATTAATTTACAAGAGTTGTAAATTATATATGCAGTGAAGCCTTGTGGTTTCTGGGACTTGGAACACAAATATATTTTTGTTTTTTAATCATAAAAATGTAACACAAAGCATATCAATGTATAATCAGGAGGGTGGGGGAAATAAGGTAAGAAAGTAGACAACTTCAAACAGTTTTAAGATATTGTAATGGCTCATTTGCCTTGCAGATTTAAAAAAAAAAAACATGGTTATTTGCAGATATGGTAAGTTGGTGTTAGAGGAGAGAGATGGAGCTTGTGTTTTCCACTAAAGGTCATAGGTCAGCTCTTGAGAATTTCTGGGAACTTGGCCATCCATACTAAAAACAATTGGCATTTTAAACCAGGTGACTGGGTATGCTTAACAAATGTGTGACAGAAGTCAAATATAGTGCAGTGATTATTTCCATGGCCTGGCCACAGACATCAAATGAAGTGTAGTCCCTATGTACGGTCACCAAGTATTAAAACTCAGAATCTCTTTACTGTTCCCCAAACTATATTTCCTCATCCATTTCCATATAAATACTCACTTACTTCCCTTACTCTTCTGATATCTTTACCTGGAGTCAAATTTGAACTGTGCAGTGCTGTACACATGATTTGTCTGTGTACACTGTAGGTGTGCCAATAATCTATTGGATACATTACCTCCATGTCACCACCTGTTCTCTTTCCACACCTCTATTAAATATGTAATAACTTGCTTCCTCGAGAATACATATCAATTTCCTTTTATAATCTACCTATTCATAGTCCCAAAAAAATCCTATCCACTGTCTGATCCAACACTGCCATACCTTAATAATGTATAGTTAACTGGTTATCTATAGTCAACTATTAAGCGTATAAAGGAGATTGTATGTAAACATAGTACTCTATCTTTCCCTTTGGATCTTTGGTATTGACTAAACCAGAGGCAGGCAACATTCAGCACACCTGATGCTGTGGACTACATCTCCCATTTTGTTCTAACATTCGTAATGCTGGAAATGTAGTCTATAAGATCTGGAGTGGCGAAGGTGGCACCTGCACTAGACCATCCCTACCGGTTACCTATTCACTAGTAAGAAGGCTCAGTGGACTAATGTATCAACTTTAAGATCTCTCAAATTTGCAGTATTGATTTCCTGCCGGGGTCAACTCTGCCATCATCCTTCCAAGAATACGATGAGTACAGTTCAATTGGGTAATATGAACATCACCGGAATACACTTGAAAATGGGATAATATCATCATGGATCCTTTCTGGTTAATATTATACCTAAGCTCACCATGTTGCAGACTATTGTACATTTTGTATATCTTTTGTACAGCTCTGCGTAATATGATAGAATAAAGCTGAATAAAAAAAATAACAGTTTAGACACATATAACCAGATCATGGTCGGTGTCTTCCAAAAGAGTCTGTGTACATTATTAATGATTAATTCTTACACATAGGTGGAAATTAGTTCATTTTTCTTCCACCCACAAAGTATTGGTGAGAAATTAGGAAAAACTGGTTTAACGCATGTTCCTGAGAGACACACATTGCATACTAGTTAATACCAGTTGTAAGCAAGTTAGGTAAGCCATTGCTATGACGAGGCATAAACCTATATTGTAATTGAAGAACACAGACAATAGAAAGCTTTGTTAGTATATTGCTCTATGTGAAACCTCAACAAATCAGTGATGTCAGAAGATTAAACTGTATGCTTTAAAAATATGACTACATTCTTGTTTAAATTATTATTTCAAATAGCTATTCTATTTATATTATTGTTATTATTATGTTAAAGCACTAAAAAAACTTCCTATAAAAGAAATGAAAAATTCAGTTCAACCCTAAATGGGCATTGTTTAATAGCCTACACTTTGAGATACCCTCTACTAGAGAGTTTTTTTTTACTTGCTTGTTGCATTAGAGAAGAAGCATTATCATCCGCAGGTCACATTAATTCTGTCCCTATCAAGATGTCCAGATAGGTAAATATAAGCAAGTGAACAGGGTAATGGCAATGCAAAACATATATTAGAGCAAGGATTATAAATACTACCAGAAATAAAAAGTGGAGTGGAGCTAATTTCACAATTCTCCCATGGAATATATTTCAAATGCAAGTGATCATTACAAATTTCGAGAACCTGGAAAAAAGTTGACTAGATCCAGGCAGCTATGTTATCTGTGAACAATAGCGCTAAATGCACCTTAAAAGAAAAATTGGAACAGTCCATAAAGGTAGGTCAAATGTCATTGAAACACAGCACTGCATTGGGGAAACGTAGCGGGGAATCACACTGGAGGTTATATATATTGGGAGTTTTATAACAAACATGCTTATTTATAACTCCTGACACCACCAACAGTGCTTGGCGTAGGTTCCTCCTTTTCAGCACCTGATTTTTATGCATAGGCTGTACCGGTGCACCAAGCACCACCACAACCAATAATGTACACATTAGGCGTAGATAACACAGACTCTTGACATTTATAAGGTGTGTCCTTAATACATTGGCACATTCGCCAATTGCGATAGTATTTGGAGCAATCTGAATGTGCGCCGTGTTTATACATGACCCCCAATATGTTAAAGTGCTTTTAATACTTTGGTAGCATTTTAAAAGTACAACATAGCACAAAAATAGAAATACATTTCACACATTAGTATTTTTTTTTATCTACATTTCACCTGTTTTGCTTGCTACATGTTTCCTACTTTTTGTTTATGCCTGTGGTATATTTACCTGCAGAAAATGCCAAATTGAGATGGAATTGTATTGCATAGAAACAAAGCTCGCTTTCCACAGTTCACCAGAGACCACTGCGGTTTTACAATACCAGTTTACTAAACACCAACTGACAGTGGTGAGAAATCTATTGAGGACAACGAGTGAATAAAAATAGCTAACTCAACAGTGTGAAAAGTGTAATTAAAAGAACACTGGATCCAACCTGACACCTACAATATTCACAAATAAACAGATTATCAATATAAATAGGCCCCTCTTACTAACAATAGCCATACAGAGTTCATTTTCTACATGCATGTTTTGAATGATCAATTTAACCCCTTAGTGATAGGGTTGCTTTTGTCCCTTAAGGAGAATAATGCTGTTCATATTGCGATCAGATCACCGGAATAGAGTAGCGGTTACCTGATCAGGGTCTTTGCAGACCCCGTTGGTCTCTACTTCAAAAATGTAAATGTTTCTGCTTCAAAATTTAAATGTGCAGCAACAAAGTTCGGACATGCAATGGTTACACTGAATGTGTGAATTTGGCGTTTTTGGGGCTGAAGAAAGAAAAAAGAAGATGGATTATTTACACCCGTGGATATATATATTTTTTGTGCCTAGTTTTTTTTTTTTGCGGCGCGTATTATGGTTTTTTATTTGGCCTTTTATGGGGCTGAAGAAAGAAAAAAGAAGACATTAAATGGTAAGTATAAAATAGTTTTTTTTACAGGTTAGCTTATTGCCCACCCCCCTCACTATTATTAGGGTGAGGGGGGGTAGGTAGGAATTTTTTTATTGGGGGGGGTAAGTGACTAGGGGCTGGTCACCCCTAGTCACTTTATTTGTGGTCCCCACCTGCCGGGGACCGGGGGGGGGGGGGGAACTAGGTCCCCCCCTCATTATTATTAGGGTCCCCACCCGCCGGCAATGGGTGGGGACCAGGGGGTGGACACTAGGTCCCCCCCCCCTCATTATTGTTAGGGTCCCCACCCGCCACTCATGGGTGGGGACCGGGGGGACACTATGTCCCCCCCTCATTATTATTATTAGGGTCCCCACCCGCCGGCAATGGGTGGGGACCGGAGGGGGTACACTAGGTCCCCCACTCATTATTATTTTTAGGGTCCCCACCCGCCGCTCATGGGGGGGGACCGGGGGGGACACTAGGTCCCCCGATTATTATTATTAGGGTCCCACCAGCCGGCAATGGGTGGGGACCGGGGGGGGGACACTAGGTCCCCCTCTCATTATTATTATTAGGGTCCCCACCCATGGCAAAGGGTGGGGACTGGGGGGGACACTAGGTCCCCCCTCATTATTATTATTAGGGTCCTCACCCGCCGGCAATGGGTGGGGACTGGGGGACTCCCCCCCTCATTATTATTATTAGGGTCCCCACCCGCCGGCAATGGGTGGGGACCAGGGAGGGGGACACTAGGTCCCCCCCTCACTATTATTATTAGGGTCCCCACCCGCCGGCAATGGGTGGGGACCGGGGGGGGGACACTAGGTCCCCCCTCATTATTTTTATTACGGTCCCCACCCACTGCTCATGAGTGGAACCATGCAGGGCACTTGTCCTACTCTTACCCACATTTTCCTTCTTTTTGCAGCCCTCTAGCCCTTTCCATTACTTTTTTAGAGGCATTTTAGTGGCCAAAAGTTCGTGTCTCCATTGACTTCAATGGGGTTTGGGTACGGGGTCAAGTTCGGGGTCAAGTTCGAGCACGGACCCGGACATTTTTTCAAAGTTCGGCCGAACCTGCTGAATCTGAACACCCAGGTGTCGGCTCAACTCTATTGGTTACTGTTAACTTGCAATGCAGATGGGATCCTGATGCAGTTCCCTATTGTTTGGATGACCTGCTATACAGACAATCCCTATAAACTTCACCATTAAACCTAGAAAATGTTTACTATCACTACATTATGATGACATAGGATGTATACCCTGGTACTTGGAGTGTAATTCTCATTCCTTGCACACAGGTAGAATTTTTTACTTGTACATTTTATGATAAATCCTGTTTTTTTCCAAGCAGAAACCAGGAGTTTACCCCATAACATCAGGATTTTAGATGAATCAGTAACACTAATATCAGAGAAAAGAGGGGAATGTTTTGGCATTTAGTAAGATGAGACATCATACTAAACCCTTAATTCACCCAAACAGAGACACACAAAAATTACAATAAATAGTGCGTTATTTATTGCAATTTTTAATATATGAACTTGTTTTCCAGATTTAGATTTTTTTTCTTACTTGTTCATAAGAATGTTCATTTCTCAACCACCTGTCATTCTTCCCCCTTCTACACATAATTACTACAATATACTAACCACTTCCCATACTTTACTCACCTGCAGTCTCCAAACATGTGGCTGTAGTTTGTAGGCTTACAATGTACCCAACTAATCACCTATTAAGTAACTTCTGGTGTGACTCAGTTCTCAGTTCCTCCCCACACACCTTCCATTATCGCAATCTACTGTTATGTTTACCTCTCCCCTTTTCTTTTCTTTTCTTTCTGCCTCTCACTCTCCTTGTTTGTCTCATGTTCTCCATCCCCTCTAGAATGTAAGCTTGCGACCAGGGCCCTCTACCTGATGTTTAAGTCTGAAAATGTTTTGTTCTTAATTCCCTTATGTTCTGTACCAAGCCCTGCGTAAATTTGTTGGCGCTATATAAATAAATGGTAATTCAATGTAATGTTATTTTTATTTGTTATTGGGTATCTGTAAGACTTTAGTAGATGGTAAGTTAAATTTTTTTTTTTTAAATCTGATAATAAAATGGGTAACAGTTACATTACATTAACATTTATTTATATAGCGCCAACAATTTACGTAGCGCTAGGTACAGAGCATAGAAAGGAACTACATACTAAGTTATACAGACTAGAACAGAGTGGTACATGAGGTGCAGAGCCCTGTTCGCAAGCTTACAATCTAGAGGGAATGGGGTACATGTGACACATAAGGGATTAAAGGTTATCAGAGGGATTGAAGTTATAATAACAGTAGTGTGGATGGGTGGCACTAGGTGGAATAGGCCAAAAAGGAATTGTGTGTGTTCCAGCTAGGTGGGATCAGCTAGAGGTAAAGTGACCGGTATTATAGTGGGTTGGGTAGTAAGCCTCTCTAAAGAGATGAGTTTTGATGGACTTTTTAAAGGGGGAGGGAGAGAGCTGGATGCTCTGAGGAAGGGAGTTCCAGAGAGAGGGGGCAGTTCGGGCGAAATCTTGGAGACGAGAGTGGGAAGAGGTGATGAGTTAGAAGGGAAGCTGTAGACCCATTGAGGAGCGAAAAGGTCATGCAGGGAGGTATCAGTTAACAAGGGAGGTAATGTACGGAGGGGCGGAGGAGTGGAGAGCTTTGTAGGTTAAAGACAGAAGTTTACATTTTAACCTTGAGCAGACTGGGAGCCAGTGGAGGACGTTGCAGAGAGGAGCCGCCGAATCAGACCGACGTGCAAGAAAGATGAGTCTGGCAGCTGTGTTTTGGATAGATTGCAGGGGAGACAGATGAGTCAGAGGTAGTCCAGTCAGGGGGCTGTTACATTAGTCAAGGCGAGAGATCACAAGTGAGTGCACTAGTATTTTGGCGGTCTCTTGACTGAGGAACGGGCAAATGCGTTCCTTTTAGATTGTAACAATGGTCTCAATGACATACCCTTGGCACATTTTCAGTATCCTGTATCGGAAGACACAATAATAAAAAAAATGACCAGTAGAAATGAGTGAAAATGGCTCTGGCTGTCAGTGACTAGGTTAAAAATTAAGTATTTACCATGCATTTCCCCATATTTTAAGGGAAAATGTGTGATCATAATAATGACTGCAGATTGTGTGCTACTCTGCCGAATGGATGAGTAATGCAATATCCAGGTAAAATAGGTCACTGGATCAACCAGTGCTCACTTTCCTGTTATCATGGGTTTACCACAGGTAATGTATTCAAGGCCAATATGTCTACATATTTAAGTGAATGCCACAGTGTGTCTTTTGTTTCCTTCATTAGTTCAGTCATCTCCAGTTACAGAAGCGGTAAAACAGCCCCACTCATCAGGATGATGTGAAACAATAGGAGACAGCACGCATGAGTATAGTCTTCACATGGATGCCAAAATTCAAGTATCCCTGAATTTGGGTCCAAATAAACTGTTCAGAAACCAAAGCATCATAAGCATGCAGATCAGGTAATTTTCGCTCTGAAACCCAGACATTTGTGGCTACCTTATGTGTTTTGATCTCCCCCAAGCATGCACCGAATTCAGGAAACATACAGGAAATTCGCCCCTTTCAATTTTACAGATTTTAGATGGAGAACTGAATAGAAAAGAGCATATTTTAAACACAAAAAAATATTTATTTACAGTTATAATACATTAATGTTATATATTTGAATGGTACATTTACATTAATAAAACTATTATTACATTTTAATAAACAATTATTTTATATGGTTTTTGGTTCATTTACTTTACTTTTATTAATTTGATTAATGTGCCATGTTATTTATTTTGTTTTTTAATAATTTTTATTTTATTATACTTTTGGGCTTTTCAGGAGGGCTATAGCCAAAGTCCCCCCTTTGATTTATATGGGAGGAACTAGGCTGTATTCATAATAGCCAAGGTTCCCCTGAAACGTCCCTGAAAAAGTCGAAGTTCTGCCCATGGAAGGCTATGGGGAGCACTCAGGCTACCACCTTGTTTTGGTGCATTTCAGCTGATTTCGTTTTTGGGAGATATCAGCTATGATGTCTTAATTGCCACCAATGTGATCGGAATTAGTTTGCAATTCGGCACCGAATTCAGTGTCGAAAACCAAACCTACTTGAATCAACTCTTTTAATTGCTCGTATGGAACACAATGACAACTATGTAATTGGGAATTGTTGTGTCTCTAAAAAGGTGCAGAAAATCAAATACTTAGAAAGGAAAATGCATGGGAGGGAGAGATGAGTTTAGAGAGTGATACTGGAGGTGCAGGTGGATAAAAGAAGTATGAACTTCTATTCAGTTGTTATAGAAACATAGAAACATAGAATGTGTTGGCAGATAAGAACCATTTGGTCCATCTAGTCTGCCCAATTTCCCAAATACTTTTAGTAGTCCCCAGTTCCCTATCTTATATCTAGGATAGCCTTGTGCCTATCCCACACATGCTTAAAATCCTTGACTGTGTTTACTTCTACCACTGGCACTGGAAGGCTATTCCATACATCCACTACCCTCTCAGTAAAGTAATACTTCCTGATATTACTTTTAAATCTTTGCCCCTCTAATTTAAGACTATGTCCTCTCGTTGTGGTAGTTTTTCTTCCTTAACATATACTCCATTCCTTTACTGTGTTGATTCCCTTTATGTATTACATTTATCTACCATATCCCCATGTTACATCTTTCCTCCAAGCTATACATGTTAAGATGCTTTAACCTTTCCTGGTAAGTTTTATCCTTCAACCCATGAACCAGTTTAGTAGCCCTTCTCTGAACTCTCTCCAAAGTATCAATATCCTTCTGGAGATACGGTCTCCAGTACTGCGTACAATACTCCAAGTGAGGTCTCACCAGTGCTCTGTACAATGGCATGAGCGCTTCCCTCTTCCTACTGCCAATACCTCTCCCTATGCAACCAAGCATTCTGCTAGCATTTCCTGTTGCTCTATTGCATTGCCTACCTACCTTCAAGTCCTCTGAAATTATTACTCCTAAATCCCTTTCCTCAGATGTTGAGGTTAGGACTGTACCAAATAGTCTATATTCTGCTTTTGGGTTTTTACGCCCAAGGTGCATAATCTTGCACTTGTCCACATTAAATGTCAGTTGCCACAGCTCTGACCATTTTTCTAGTATAGCTAAATCATTTGCCATTTGGCTTATCCCTCCATTTTATGAGTATGTGATCCTGGGAGCCTGAGATTATATCCATGAATCTGGTGAACATCCAGAAAATATTGTACAATCCAAGAAATTGTGTCACTTTTATAGGAAACACTTATTGGCAAGAAGCAAAGAACCAGAAAGTAATGCAAAGGCTGGTCACGGATGACCTTGGCAAGCATCAATCAAGGAAATCAGAATGAAGTATATCTGCTCACTTACCTTCACAGCTAAAACAGAAAAAAACAGCAAAATAGACTGTATGTAAGATTGTTGGACCACACTGGGAGCCTGACATTCTCAGCTTAATTTTGCAAACTGCTAGCTAGTATATATAATGTAACGGTACTAACATTGTCTTTAATATAAAAGCTGGGCAATGTAACAAATATTTAGGAGACTTTAATTTCTGTTTCAGTAGTTTTATAAAAAAAAAATTATGTGTAACATTTGATACATTTTTTTTAAACTACCTGGTTTTTTTTGCACAAAATCAGAAAATAAATGTTGTAAGTTAGTTAAGAAGATGGATAATGAGATAATCAGTACAAATAATAGAGATATTAGGGAAAATACAAAGAACAGTATATTTATATTACCAGCTAATGACCAGTTTGCTAGCTGATAGGTTGTAAACACTCAAACAAGCTTGTTGTTAACAGTAGATACTACTAATGTCCATTGGGATTTTGTAGAATCTCACTGTAATAGTTTTGAGAGAGGAAGGTAGGAGGTTTTCATTTTAAATGGCAAACTGCAAAGCTCAAGCTTAAATGGTAAAAAAAAAAAAAAAAAAAAAGATCTGACATAGAAATTCTCCCTTGTCAAGAGTACAATTCTTTTTCTAAGCAATCAGATCGGCATGTGAGATGGGCTCTGATTCTAATGCCTAACTACTTAATGAGAGCCTCTTAATCTACATTACTTTGTGTTAAAATTATTCCAAGGGTCCTTTTATCCAATGTTTCTTTGAAGCAAATTAGAATACTCATTTTGGAACAATCGTTTAATAAAATTTACATGACACTTTTACAGAACTTCATTACGGAAAGTGATCTTTGAAATGAATAAGAACACCCTGTACTTAGGCAACTTGTACTTGAGTTAGACATATCGTGTTGTTTGCCTTTACAGCATGCATGATTTGTAACTGTGTCTGCCTTCATTATGTGCTATCCCTTGATCAAAAACATGCACAGCGCCTGATGTGTGCAGCATTGGTCACTTTCACATTGTAGGTTTGTTTATAAAGTGACATAAAAGCATTTCTCATATTAGTGATGTCATAAGCATAAAACCAACAAGTCACAGGGAAATATATAACGTTTGAAAGTTTGGTTCTGGTTGTGTAAAGAATTTACTTTGATGAATAAGCCTTCTGGTGAGTGTTGCACTATTAAACACATGTTAATCTATGTGTTTATTTTGTTCGTTTATTTCCTACTTTTACTTAACATTAACCCTTTAAGGACCAGGGATTTTCCTGGGCCAAGGACCAGAGCGTTTTTCAATTTTTAATACGCGGTTTTTGAAACATAAATTTCCTCTCTCTAATTTAACGTACCCATACAAGTTATATGTTGTTTTTTAGAGGACAGTTAGAGCTTTCTTTTGATACCCTATACATAAAAATAATTTACATTTTAGTATTAAAAAATACATATAAAAGAGGAAATTTTTGAGGAAAAAAAAGTTTTTCCCCATTATTTTCCCAATAATAAGCTACATAACTAGTACAACACTAACCCACTTATCCCCCCTAATTAACTAACTAATAAAAAAGAAAAATATTGGTTCCCAAACCCCCCATAACAAAAAAGACAGAAAAAAAACTCTGAAGAGTGCGATGTCAGATCAGTAAAAATCATGCAACAGGCATGCAGGGGTTAAATTTTATTAAATAAATATATTAAAATTACCTTTATTTATTTAAAAAAACTTTACAAATTGTAAAAATAAAAAAATCTGTTAAAAAAAACTAAATGAGGGCCATAAAGTGGAAGGAAACTGATCACAGTTAAAAACTGTGATCAGCAATGAAAGGGTTAATTTTTTTAATTTTTTTTTTAAACCTTTGTGTATGTAATTAATTTATTTTTACTTACAGGTCACTCTCTGTGCTTCACTATAAGAATGTGAAGCACAGGGAGTGAATTAGAGGCAAAGTCAGCGTGTGAACACACTGACTTTGCCATCTAATTTGCATGTTATCGCGGTGATCACTCAATCACCGCGATCACATGCCCAGAAACTGACCGATCGGGTCCAGGAGCTTTGCCTCGGGTGCGAGGCTTAGTCCTGGACCCGTTGCAGACTAGCTGGCGGTGCCCACGGAGCGCACCGCCGGCTAGACTGCATGACGAGTTAACTCGTCATAAGGTCGCTAATGGTGCGGCTCTTATGACGAGTCGGGAAGGGGTTAAGGATCATTGAGGCTGGTGAGGAAGTTAGAATTCTGGTTAGTGGAAAGCATAATGTCCAACCATAATGGTAGCATACTGATGTGCATTTTTAGTTGGTGGGTGCGGTGAACAAAAGCTGATAAAACGTCAATATACATGTAAATACAAGGGAACGAGGAGCACTAGCCTAATATAGTGTATTTATTACAGGTTGCTGCTGAAGTGACCAAAATGTATACACAATACATAGAAATATCAGCACACAACCCTACAGCTACTTTAACTGTTCATGACAATGTCCATACATGTACAGGCTCCCAATGCAATGCATTTGTGAAAATGCCCGTACATGCACGGGCTGGCTATAAAATACCACAGTAGTGGGATTTTTGCTGTGATTTGCGCTATTTTTGGCTTTCCTGGAAGCCACACGAGTGAAGGCTATTGAGGAGAGCAAAATGAAAAATGGCCGCCGTAACTGCCCATGGGCAGTCTTAAAGTGACAGGCCAATGACAATAGTCAGTATGATTGAGGCAAGTCTGTAAAACCCATAAAAGGGGGCTGTCTTAGCCTGCAATAGCTGATTATTGAAAAAGCTAATCACAATCCATTGCCAAATTTGTGGGGAGAGATGGGGAAAGTTGATCCTGGTTGTCTTAACAGTTAGGAAGACCAGGATCAACCATTTTTTTTTTTTGCATTTAATAATGTGATCACTGTGAAAATCAATCACTTGATTTTTTTTTGATCAATCAATTGATCAAATGCAATAAACGCAAAAAATACATTAAATGACAATCAGTGCTGTTTGAACACTGATTGTCAAAATAGTCAGTCTCTCTTTCTGACATATTTTCATCTTGTGTCAAAGAGAGAGAGGAGAGAAATAACTGTGTCCCAGAAAAAAATGTAATAAATAACCCCACAAGAAACACTTTTTTTTACATTTTTTTATTTTATAATTTTTACGCACTTTATTAAATTGTATCCATTACACAAAGGGTTACATCTTTTAAAAAAAAATGGCGACAACATAAAGCCCTATCTGTCCTTAAAAAAAACAATATACCGTATTTGCTCGATTATAAGACAAGGTTTTTTTCAGAAATTTTTTTCTGAAAACTATCCCTCGTCTTATAATCGAGGTCTTCTTATAATCTGACCTCAAATTGAGGTCAGATTATAAGACATGGATCCTGGTCTCCAGCAGAGCTGCAGGGGACCTGGATCCCCCTCTCTAACAGCAGGGGAAGTCTGCGCGATGAGCGCAGACTCCCCTGCTTCCGCCCGGCACGACCGCTGGGCCTTCTGTGAAGAAGCCGGGTACTTCCGCTTTCGTCACAGAAGTCCCGGCGAGCGTGCCGGGCGGCAGCAGGGGAGGTCTGCGCTCATCGCGCAGACATCCTCTGCTGCCCCACTAGGCACCAGGGAGAATCGGGCAGCTGTCCGTCATAATAGACTGCCGTATCGGGCAGCATGGAGGATGTCTGCACGTATCGTGCAGACATCCCCCAGCTGCCCCCACTAGCCACCAGTGATCAACTTCCAGGTGAGGGGGAGGGAGGGGGAAGAGAGACAGGGGAGGGAGGGGGCAGAGACAGAGACAGGGGGAGGGAGGGGGGCGGAGACAGGGGGAGGGGGGAAGAAACAGAGACAGGGGGACGGAGGCAGAAACAGAGACAGGGGGAGGGAGGGGGGCGAGACAGAGCAACAAGGGAAGGGAGGGGGAAGAGAGCTACAAGGGGGGGGAAGAGACAGAGGGAGGGGGGAAGAGAGAAACAAGGGGGGGGAAGAGACAGAGGAGAGGGGGGAATCAAAGGGAGGGGGAGAGAGACAAAGCTGGGGGCAAGGGAAAGAGAAAGAATTGGCACATAAAAGGAAATAAAAACAAATATATAATTTTTTATTAAAAAAGCAATTTACATGTGAATATATACAAGTTTAACTTTTTTCCTATAGGGTAGTCTTATATTCAGGCTTATAATCGAGCAAATACAGTATTATATGTGGGGATTCATTAAAAAAGCAAGCTTGCACTTTAATTTAAACACACACATAGCTAAAGTAGAAAAAATGCTGATGTCCAGAACGGACCTCAAAACAAAGACAACCATTGTCCTGAAGAGGTTAAAAGCAGCTATCCTAGATTTGAAAATATACATACCATTTCCAAGTTAAACACTTTCCTATTATTACATCTCAGGTAAACACAAAGTTTACTTTAAAAGTATTAGTGAGACATCAATGTGGAGTAGAAATTAGGCCCATTAAAAAAGGACCATTTTTTGATATTTATAAAAATAGATTTTTACCAAAGGGCCATCTACCCTCTATTAAGGCCGCTCTTTCTGGTCCCTCTAAATTCATCGTTTATTTGAGTCAATGGTAATTAAGTCTAACATGGAAGGTGTCTCTCCTTCACAGGAAGATTTAATAGGAACATGCAAAGTTATTCCTATAAAACTGCTTAATTATGTTCAAAGGGTTTATTTTTGCACTTCAAAAGAACACTTTTAATATGAAAAATAAAAATGATAATATTTTTAAATAACGCAAGGGGCCAGATATGCTTCAGTCCTCTGCCCTTGAGAAATAATGAGAATAAATTACATTATTATAGGCAGTACTCAATTTTAATGTATTTTGTATACTATTATAGGTAATTCTTTACGTGGCCTGATATTTCTCATGTCGTTATGTTACTATATCACTAAATTGCAATACATGAATTAACATAGCTGTAATGATGGCAAATATTGATAACATTAGAATTGTAGGCTGGTACCTGTTAAATCCATTTAATGCAGTTCTAAAACCATTGAGCTCCAGATCAAACAGGTAGGCTTAAATAATTGATTACTATATATTTCTTAAAGTAGCAAAGTAAAAGTTGTAGAATGCTGTGTTCAGTACATATGCACCATGTCTGCTCTCTAACATTACCAGAGTAACCATTAAAGGGACTGTCTAGTGCCAAAAATGCATCTTCCAAATAGTAATGCATATTAATGTGCTTTCAAAGTACTTTAAAAATGCATGTTGTACATTTTGCATTGATTAAAATATAAAATTCTTACAGCTAGATGAAATCGTGAAATTAAAGCAGTTTTCAAGAAACCAGGACGGCTCACTCTAGCTGAATAAAAGTAATTCACCCAGGAACTAATGAGGTGCCAATGATAATAATTTCATTCAAATTAATGGAATGTCCTGTCTCTCTAGTGATGTCTTGGCAATGTGTTGCACTGTTAAGAGATCCTACTGTGTACAAGGGTAATGTCATTCAGAGTCCACACAATGTATTCAATATGAGGAGCACAGAAAATGACTAAATTAAAAAAAAACTTTATATCCTCAGTGTCTATATAATCAGTGCTGCTGCACCTGTAGTATACATGCAGAGTAATAACTGGGGAGGGCTTGAGTAAAATATAAAAAATGTGATTTATGCAGAATGCCTGCATCAAATCATACTGGAAAAAAGCCTATGCACTATACAAGCAGTAATCTTCATCTTGCACCAAAGTGAGTTTGACTTGACTGTCCTTTTAACAGAATAACTAACTGTCTCCAGCCACATAGAATAGTTGCACCAGCCCACAATAAAATAAGTTGTATTTGTACAGAACGATTCTTGGACAAAGTGTTACATTTGGAGTGATCACTGGGGAGATCAAAGAAATCTATTTGCTGATGACTTCATTATAAGCAGTTTATTACCCTCTACAAATATGCTCCATTGTAAAAGTCATACATATTAGTGGATGTGTCATTTTAGTGTTATTTTAAGGAACATGTGTACAAACAAATGTTAACAATTTAATTTTGTGTTAATTCTTTAGATTTATTAAGTTCATAATGTGTCAAAGATCCAAGAAAGAAAAAAGCTGGCACATAACTCCAGTACATGTGAATTAATTAATCCAAGAACAGCATAGCAACGGAATAAAAACTGGATAGGAATGATCTTGTGGTGAACAAACTACAATAATTTAAAAAATGATCAAGCAATTAAACAAAAGGTCGGAGTAACGTGCTTGCGTTAAACAAAATAAATGGAAATATGTAAAAATTATATATAGGAAGAAACATGAATACAAAATAGTGATAACTTTTTCCTAAATGATATATAATGTATTGCGCAGTGGCCCACAGAACAGATGAAGAGTAAATACATATATGCAAAATGTATTAATAAGCAATATAAGTGATATAAAAATATAAATAATATAATGTGTCACTTTAACACATTTCACTGGGAAGAAGTATTACTTCAATCCATGTCTGGTATTATAAGAACAAACATTAAGACGAGGAATCATTAGCAAACACATTAGATCTGTAATAAGTAGATAAAACCTAATGTTTATGCCACAAGCTGACTTTCAGGTGCACCCAGAATTTTCAGATCTACAGCCACATGTACAGAAGGAAACATTGTACATATTACTATGTATCTATGAAAATTCTTCAACATATAATAATAACATAAGTATTATTATAATGTTTGCAGCTCAAGGTCATTCTAAAGTACTGTGTTGTTATTTATGTGTTCCCTATTTAGCTGTAACATCCAGGATCATGTTTAGAATGTTATCTACAGACTTCTTATTCATATAGGAAGAAACTGGATGCAGAGAGGAATAAGTATGGTCAAAAATGTCTATTAAAATGTGGGGGGATTATGTATAATTAATATAGGGCATAAACTGTTTTAGGCAAAAATTATTGATGTAGCAAAGACCCACAAAGATCATGGAGATTGATTTCCTGGGAGCACTAGAACTATGTTAAACTTTAAAATAGCTTATAGTCCTTAAATATCTATAGAGACCCAGCACTGTGAGGGAAACGTGAAAGCAATATTTATTAATATGCTAGCCATGTTATTACTACAATCATAGGTTGGCATTAAAATAGTTTATACAGTCCATAGTTTTGCCTACTCCACAAGAGTATTAACCTGACCTGTATGTAAATTAATTACCTTTAAGTATATGAATTTTTTTGCATATGAGTCCAGTAACAGGTTTAATGTCAACATTTGCATAGGTTGGTAACAAAAAAATTACATTCTTCCAAGATGTCATTTTAAGGACAGAGTTTTAATATGAAGATATGATTCAGCATTAAAAAATATTAAGAATATTAAACTGAGTAGGGATGCTACCTTTCTATCCAAAAAATAAAATACAATGGTTTTGACTCTGTAGACTTAGCATTCATCTAACAACAGGTTTTTTTTTTTACCAGCTTGTAATCATTTAATCAAAATTAATTGTATTTTGCATTATTCACTTGATTTTACCTGTTGAAAGGAAACACTGTATCTTATCCCCTTAAATGGGATTTGGTTTTTTTTTGTTTTTTTGTGGGAGCTATTCATTCTAGCAGCACAATTTTAATTGTAGCACCCCTTTATGTTTCATATTATGTTTGTTTCATTTCAAATTTTTTTATGTTTATGTTTCATTGTATGTTTTGTTTTATTTCATGTTTAATTTTTTTGTATCTGTACATCTCTGTAAATGTCATTGAGGGAAAGTATTATAGAAAAAATACAATAATTCAACAGTACATCTTTTTCAGGTGCTCCAATAACGTTTGTGTTGGTAATATAGAATGTAAAATGTATCCAAGTATAAAAAGTATTTATACATTCCATTAGAAAATTCCTAAGCAAATCCCCAGATCTAGACATAAAAGGTGCTTCAGCGTTTCTCCTGTTTACAGGTTATACAAATTAACAAATGCTACATGGTGATATTATAAATAACAATCTATGAATCCCTTTTGCAACACAATGGAGAAGTCATTTTAAACCTCTACATTTGACCTGTAAATAATTATCAGGTCTATTAGCATCTATGTTTGTTGCCTTTTTAATTACAACATATGCCTTATTGTTGATTGGTAGTCACTAGTTATATTGCACAGTGTCATCTTTTCAATCCACAAACAATGTACAATGCTACAACAAAAGGCTTTTGTATTTCCCACTGCATATAGAACTTTAAAGTTTCTCTTTATTACCTATACAGATAATTGGTATTGAGTGTGTTTGCCCATCCCCAGGATATGGGAATTACTCTGAAAATCACTCCAGTAAATCCTGTTCAGTTCAAATGGATTTATGGATTAACAGTACTCTATTTAAAAACATTGGCAGCTGTTTCAACCTATCCCAGATGTCATCGGTGTTCATGAAAGCAATGGATTACATTTTAATCATGCTAATCAGCAAACATGTTAATACTTTGCAATAGGATTTTCCAATCTATCGTTTTTGACCTTCATTGTATTATACCCTTTGAGTGCCAGTGGGATGTGCATAATATTGGAACACATGAGGTTAAAACATATTACAGTGGAAAGTCACATTAGCGTGCTGATCTATAAGGATAAGCATTAATGATTGTCCAAGAACTTGTTTGTTTTACCAAAAATGTTACATTACCATTGTCAGCATCAATATTTTTGTTAATGCTACAAGACTCCCAAATGCCAGACTGTAAGTAGGACAGTACTATAAGCAGGACAGTCCTGACTCAAGGCCTCTGTTCCGCATCCTGATTTTCATTTTACAGTGTGCGTGGTACTCCCCTACCAAGCCACGCCCCCAGGAACATGTTGGGAGGTGCATTATCAAAACCAATCTAAGACACCTTCAGTGAGGAATGGACTAGGCTGAGCAAACAACCTTATAAGACAGTTACTCTCTCAGTAGAGTCAAAATAAGTTTTGGTTACCACAGTATATTCAATTGGTCACACCCACCAGCTATAAATCCTTCTCCATCTTCAGGGAGGGTCTCATTAATTTACATTGTAAAGTAGCCTCTTCCTTTGATTTTGTACATGATACTAGTATTGTATTTATTATACTCCTGCTTGAAATTGTATTAGAAGGAAACATTGAACAGAATGGAGAAGGTGGTCTAGCACTGCCCCATATCTGGCAAGAATGAAGGAAGTAATCAGAAATCACCTGCAATCTTTCTCTCTCATTTACTGTACCCACAAATTACCACATTGTTTGTTGAAAAAAAGAAGGGATTTCTTTAGACACCATTACTGTGATCATATCACATAATTAACTAAAAAAAAAGATAGATAACTGAAAAACAATCAGTTTATAACTCTTACTTGAAAAATCTTTTAAACATCTACAAAAGCTAATGAAAAATTGCTAAATAGATTCTAATATTTGTCCTGGGTTTAGAAATACCCAATGTTTTAATTTTAGTTTTGCTGCTCTTTTATGCAAATTAGTTACTGGGCAATAAATGCAAGTAGCGCATTGTTTGTTCCTAACCATTTTTTCCAGTAAAACCTATAGTGACATTGCGATCCTTACCCTAAACCTAAAACTTGACTTAAGTAAAATAATAAACCAGATCAACATGTGCTTTAAATAGATTGCCTGCTTACTTTAGCTGCTATGCTCATATTGTTGTTCTGCTCTTTCTATAAATTTCATATTCAATCAAAATACTGTTGTTGTGAACAACATGGCAGCCACTAGTCATTTGTTGCCCGGAAAGGTGTGTATGTGTATCTCCAGCAAAATTCCCATAGGTTCTAAAATATTACCGCATAAATTGAATAATACCAAACCTGGAAACCTAAAATGATGCTGACTTTAAAAAGTTGAACAACACTGATGTCTAGAATAGGGTTACTCTGCTTTAAAATGTAAATCAGAGCGATAGACAGTGATGTATTAGACCTGAAACTTTAGACTGTAATGTATATACAGGACCATATTAAACTTTGATTAAATATCTCTAAATCAGTTGAGGTTAGTGAATAATGAGTTTATATTCATTGCAGGTTGTATGCATTCTTTCTCTGTTCTTGCATTTCACTTAATGTCGGCATCTCTAAGCACTGAATAGAAATGTTGTATCTTGCATATGTACAATGTTAACAAGCATTCCTTCAGCTGGACCTGCATGGTTACAACAAACCCCTAATCTGTACCAGGGGCGGATACAGAGTCTGATCTCGGGAGGGGCACATGTCAGTCTGTCTTTTTTTCTCTTCCATGTCCGTCTGTCTTTTCCTCTCTCCCATGTCCGTCTGTCTTTTCCTCTCTCTCATGTCCTTCTGTCGCACTCCTCTCCCTTCCCATGTCTGTCGCACTCCTCTCACTCCCCGTGTCCCTCTGTCTCTCTTCCTTCCATGTCCGTTTCTCTCCTCTTCCTTTCCATGTATGTCTATGTATCCTCTTCTTTCCCATGTCCGTCTGTCTCTCCTCTCATTTCCCATCTCTCTGTCTCTCCTCTCCCATCCCATGTCTGTCTGTCTCTCCTCTCCCATGTCTGTCTGTCTCTCCTCTCCCATGTCAGTCTGTCTCTCCTCTCCCATGTCTGTCTGTCTCTCCTGCCATCCCATATCTGTCAGTCTCTCCTCTGCCATTCCATATCTGTCTGTCTCTCCTCTGCCATCCGATGTCTGTATGTCTCTCCTGTGCCTTCACATGTCTGTCTGTATCTTCTCCCTTCCCATGTCTCTCTCTATTCTCTACCTCCTATGACTGTCTCTTTGTCTCTCTAAACATTTATGTGTCTCTCCTCTTCCCAATAGCTGTCTCTTTTCCTCCTCTCCCCCACCCGTCTGTGTTCTCTCCTCTCTCCCCCACCCGTCAGTGTTCTCTCTTCTCCCCCATATGTGTTCTCTCCTCTCTCCCCTCCCATAAGTGTTCTTTCCTCTCTCTTCCCCCCATCAGTGTTCTCTCCTCTCTCCCCCGTGTTCTCTCCTCCCCCCCCCCCCCCCCCCCAGTGGTATATCTTGGTTTTGTGCTGCCCTAGGCAGACAATATTTGGGCACCCCCCCTACCCACGATGCATACCCACGACATGGCCCATAACCCACGTTGCACACCAAGGACATGCCCCATCACCCCATTTACATGCCTCCATCACCCCATTACATACACATTGCCAATATTATTTGCCATTAATATTCCCCAGCCAATTTGCCCAATAATATGCCAGTATTATTTGCCATTAATATGCCCCTGCCAATTTGCCCAATAATATGCCAGTATTGTTTGCCATTAATAAGCTACAGCCAATTTGCCCAATAATATGCCAGTGTTATTTGCCATTTAATATGCCCCTGCTAATTTTCCCAATAATATGCCAGTGCTATTTGCCATTTAATATGCCCCAGCCAATTTGCCCAATAATATGCCAGTGTTATTTGCCATTTAATATTCCCCTGCCAATTTGCCCATTAATATGCCAGTGTTATTTGCCATTTAATATGCCCCAGCCAATTTTCCCAATAATATGCCAATATTATTTGTCATTTAATATGCCCCAGCCAATTTGCCCAATAATATGCCAGTGTTATTTGCCATTTAATTAGCCCCAGCCAATTTGCCCAATAAAATGCCAGTGTTATTTGCCATTTAATTAGCCCCAGCCAATTTGCCCAAATCCCCCCAGCACTTACCTTTCCCTGGTGGCTAGTGGCAGGCAGCATGGTCTCCTCCACGCTGCCTGTTCGGCTCCCAGGCGGTTGTGCCGACAGGTCACGTGACCTAGTGTGCGTATGACGTCAGTGCGCCGGTCACGTGACTGTCGGCACTTCCGTGTCACACTGCACGGGAAGCCGAACAGGCAGCACGGAGATTTCTCTGTGCTGCCTGTTCGGCTCCCCGTGCAGCCTGGCAGGCAGAGCGATGGTGAAGGGGGATCTTCTGATCTCCTCTCACCTCCGTCTCTGCCTGCAAGCGTGTTTTTTTTTTTTTTTTAAAGCGGCAGGTTTTTTTTCCCGCTTCTCGGGATCCGCCACTGATCTGTACTGAAATAAACCCACCTCAGTTGGGGATAAATCCACAATTCGGATATTCAGTATGGCAGATTTTGCCCTGAATTTGACTATTTTTACCTAATTCAGGCCCAAATTTTGGCTATAATTGTTTAGGGGAAATTTTGCCTGGATAATTTATAAAATTAATATAAAAGTTAGGGAATTACCATGTATACACATGTATTTACATTAACATATATAATTTAACACACCACCATAACAACTTTTGTGGTATAACAATACCAACAATGTCATGCCATTGTTGTTCACCGTCAACAGTTGTATGCCTATATGTACCCTTCTTCCATCATGCCACGTGTATCACTGTACCGTTTCATGTCCACAGTGTCTACGGTAACATTGATTATCAATGCACCATTGTACACTGTTGAAATAAACGAGAACCTTTACATATATGAGTGAGCTAGGCAGTGGCATGAATAGAAACCACCATGCCATGGTGGTGAGATTGAACATGTAGCACACCACCATATAATAGAACTAATGCAGTACATCCCCTCTATAGATGGACCAACTTTGTCCACATCTCACTTGTAAGTACAGTGGTTGCAGTGGTCGCAGTGGTTACCACCTTTTATATAATTATACAATATAAATGATCTTATACAGGTATCACGCTGTGACTACAACAAATATTTTTGAACTTTAAGTTATCGCACCTTCAACACAAATAAATGTCGAAATGATCTTTTGAATCTAGTCAATCAAAAATAAAGACACTTCTCTTTTTTTAAGACAAGAACTCAGTGTCTCATTTGTGTGTAGAAAATATATATATGGTAGCGCCAAAATACATGTGATGGGAGTAGGAGTGCCAATATACATAGGAGGCAGGGAGTGCCAACATACACAGGGGAGCCAACATACATGATAGGGGGAGGAGTGCCAACATACATGGGTTGGGGCATAGAGACCACAGACATGGAAGGGGGAGGAGTGCCAACATACATGGGATGGGGCATAGAGACAACAGACATGGTAGGGAGAGAAGGACAGACATGGGAGAAAGGGAGAGACCAAAGACATGGGTGGTGATGAAAGAGACATGGGAAGACATGGGGACAGAAGAGACAGACAAGAGGAGATAGACTAACATGGGAAGGGAAAGAAGACAGAGTGACATAGGAATGAAAACGAGAGACAGGCATGGTAAGTGAGAGAAACATACAATGGGGGATAGGAGACAGACATACATGCGAAGGAGAGAAGTGCGAGTCCTGTCAGTGCAAATCTGGATGCTGAAATTGAGTCCTGTGAGTGCAAATCTAGGTGCTGGAGCTGAGTCCTGTGAGTGAAAGTCTGGGTGCTGGGGCTGAGTCCTGTAAGTGCAAATCTGACAGCTGGGACTGAGTTCTGTGAGTGAAAATCTGGGTGCTGGTGGTGAGTCCTGAGTGCAAATCTGGGTGCTGGTGGTGAGTCCTGAGTACAAATCTAGGTGCTGAGGCAGAGTCCTGTGAGTGCAAATCTGAGTGCTGAGGCAGAGTCCTGTAAGTGGACATCTGGGTTTTGGGAGTAAGTGCTGGGTGCATTGTGGGTGCAGAGAAATGAATTAAAAACAAGATTTTCTTTTTTTTATTGCATATGTTAAAAGCTGAATTATCATAATGTTATTTCTTTGGCCCATGAAAATGTGCAAAATGCACAATGTGGCCCTTGTACTGAAGAGTTTGGAGACCCCTGCTCTAAACGTAAAAAAAAAAAAATATCAAATCTCTTATAGCATTATAGCTAGTATTAAAACTTTGAAAGGGAAAATCACGACAAAGCAAAAAGAGATAGCCCAAGAATTTGAGGAGTTCCATTCGGATTTATACAACCACTCTCCCAAGCATTTATCAAACATATCTTATGTCCACAAAACACAAAATGATCTACATAAATGTGATCTCAGACAACTTTCTGAGAAAGCTAATGTTATTGAATCGAATATTACCATGGAAGAGATAAATTACATGATTAAGAATACAAAGAATAACAAAGCTCCCGGGCCAAACGGGTTCACTTATTTCTACTATAAAAGTTGTAAAAAGGATATGATGCCCCACCTCGTAGTTTTATTTAATAAATTAAGGATGGCAGTTGTCTGACAATAAACATGCAATCAGCTAACATCTCTTTAAATCAAAAGGAGGGGAAACCAAAAACTTCTACCGCCAGCTACTGTCACGGTTATTCTAGGTTTGTGTCTGTTTCCTCCTCAGCCTCTAGTGGCCGCTATTATAGTGTGCCCATTCTCATCCTGTTGTTAGCCTCCTCATTATCCTCAGCCCATCCCTATTTAAACCTGCAGCTTATGGCAGTCAGTGCCTTTGCATTGCTTTGGTTGCTGCCTGTGATAGTGCCTTTTGCCTTTTGCTTGCATTCCTGAGTTCTTTTGTTTGATATTTTGTTGCCAAATCCTGCTAAGTTCTGACCACGTCTGTTTGCTGCCTTTCCTGACCTGTTTGCCTGCCTTCATTACATTTTGTTTGCTTCCGGCCTCAATCCCTGCCTGTTGATGATTCTCCTGCCTGATCCCTTGGTACCCTCACCTTGATCCTTCATCTCCGGTCCTGTCTCCTGTTGGTTCAGTATCCTTGTATTGACAGAGTGCAAAAGTCCTGGGGGAAAGAAGCCTGCGGCTCAACCATAGGGTGGATTTCCTTCAGGCAGAATATTCTGTTCTTTTACCTGGGTCCGTTGCAATAACCTATACTTATTTCTGCACAACGGTTCCAACTTCATACCAGATCCTTACAGTTATTACAGGCCCATGTCCTGCTCTGAGAGCTGCCAGTCCAGTCTCTGCATCCTGTTCTCAGTTGCCTGTCCTGTTTCAGCTGCCAGTCTCCACTACCAGTCCTGTCAGAGAATTCCATCCTGTTCATAGTTATGAATCGTGGAGTGCAGACAGACCCCACACCCTGCCCTACAACGAGGCTCCCGCCCTGGTCTGTTATCCCAGGTTGTGACAGCTACAGACCCATTTCTTTACTCAATGGTGTTTTAAAAATATTTACAACAACTCTGGCAAATAGGCTCAATAAAGTATTGGATAAATTGATTTCCCTGACCAAATGGAGTTTATTCCAAGATGCCAGGTGTGGGATCATACAAAAAGATGTGGCGATTTAATATAGCATGTCTCTGTTCCTCTCATTGGATGCAAATAAGGGGTTTGATCAAGTCAAATTGGCCTACATTCATTAAACTCTTTTAAAAGACATTTTTCAGTTATTTTTTTAAACTATGTATCTGCTATTTATCACAAACTGAGGTCTCACACCTTTATCCTGGGCTCCTCTACAGTAGGATTCAATATCAGCAATGAGCTGCCCGCTCTCCCCCTTCTCTTTGTTCGGTCACTTTGTGCTGTATCACTAAGCATAAAAAATATATATAAAGGAGTCCATCTACTTTAACAGACAAAAACACAATAACATACAATAATTAGTGACAGCCCAACACACAATACCACATTTTCCCAAGACTAACCTTAATCCTATTCCAACCAGAAGACCCATTATAACCCATCACAGCTTACCTCATGCATCCAAGAAGAATGCAAGGTAGGAAGAGACTGACTGTCATGCTACTACAACTTGACCCCCTATCACAGACCATAAGAAGGAACAATAATATAACAGGGTTAGTTATCCAACTGTCGGAATACAAAGTGGTGACATGCCGATGATGTCCTATTGAGCCTTACAAACCCATTGATTTCCTTTTTAATTAACTAGATCAGTTCTCTTAAAACAAATTCTGAAAAGTCACATGGTCTTCCTATTGTTAACATTCTGAATTAAATTATAGGTTTTGTTAGTTCTCTTGTTTCCCTTCAAGCGTTTTGTCATTTTTAAGAACAGTCAGGCTTTCTCCATTATTTCTACAAAAATCTGATACCACAAAGTGTACCAAAAAAGCAACATTGTATACTGCTATTGGTTGGCTAAAATAATACATTCAATAAGTATAGATTTTTAACATGAAACATTTCAAGACCTGTTTAAACTATACTCTGTTTTGTCAGAAGAGTAAGGGTGATTTTTTTTTGCCCCATTATGTAACTGGGAGGCCTCTCAGGATTATAGCACAAACATTAGAATGATATAAGACATCCAGTAACGTCTCCAGGACATATTTGAATACCAGAAAGTACAATTCCTGTTTAAACTCTTTGTAAAGCCTTTTCAATATCATAAATAATAGCAAAGACCTGGCATTGGTTGAAACGTTATTGACTCTTATCACTTGGAGGGTGAAATACAAGAGTCTGAGTACATTATTTCCATAATTGGAGGCGGGAGCTTTGTGACAACAAGTCCTATTCAGATTAAGTGAGTGCTTCACCACATATTTTGTATTTATATGAATTTGTTGGGTTTTTTTTTGGTTCCTGAAAATCCCTTAAATCCTATCTTCTACCATTTGCCTAATAATCAAAAATATTAACTAATCTTCTAGGCCGACCGATTGTGTCGAAGGTGGGTTCTCTGGATGAGAATCTGTCCACATGGGGGGATTCTCATTTACAGAAACTGGTTGTCAACCTCCCAGGACCTAAAAGACACAAAGCATTTGCTCCAGATTGTAAGCGATCAGAAGTGGCATTCAAGCTATTCATGGGTAACAGTGGATGTCATTTCACTGTACTCCTGTACTTCATAAAATAGGTCTTTTGGCTTTGAAGGATATGTTAAAGATGGTTTCTGGATTCTCTCCTGAATTGACTGACTTCCTGGTGTAGTCCACAGAAATGGTTTTTTTCTTTCTTAATTTTTTTAAGTTTGAGGACACTTAATGGAAACAAAGTTTGCCCCCTCCGATGCCAACCTATTTTTAGGCTGGTGGTAGGCCTCCCACATTTTTGGAGATACTAATGTCTTCAGCTTGCAGATAAAGTTGTACTATCGTTATATTGATGGTTAGAGTTGTATCTGGAGTTGAGATGAAAATATGTAAAACGGTTTGTGGACTTTTTAAATGGTAATGATTTCAACTTGAAATATACTTTTGGACACAAAATCGAGATTAATTATTTGGACCTTACCCTGACGGGAAACGCGATAAGGGAGAGAATCGAGACAGACACATTTAAAAAGCCAAATTCTGGCAATGCTCTGTTACATGCATCATCATGCCATCCAAAACATTTGAATAAGGGCATTTCCAGAGGACATTTCATTCGACTTGTTCCACTGATGAAACTTATCGAGTGCAAGCTAAGGCCTTAATTACCAGATTTGTAGAGAGAGGCTACTCTATGAGAGAAATATAAAAAATGAAGAAGTCAGCAGATAAGATCAAACGGGACTCCCTGCTTAATACAGCAAAAGAGGGAAAATTCAAAGTCCCATGCAAATCATACGAATGATAAACATCAGTTGTTTTTCCCTACTACATATATCCATGAATATCCTCAAATTTGGGGTACAATTAGGAAAAATCCTCCGGCATTGAATCAAACATGACTTCACTAAGTCTCCAATTGGGAGACACGTTCACATGCATAATGAAGGAGCAAATGCTTTTCAGTGTCAGGGTATTGAGGAAGTTTCTAAGCCAAGTAGAGACCGCGCCTTCTGGCACAGAGGGAGGTGTACTGGATTTTTGATTTAATTACTAGAAAACTGACAGGACTTAATTTAGAGTGGGATGTGGGGTACCATTTTGAGTAGGTATCGGTCTTAATTGTGACAAACCACCTCTTTTACGTATAGGATTTTGCCACCGATCTTGCAATAAACCACAGCCTTCTAGGGTATACAAAGTCCAGGACACATTCAGTTCGGTTTTCCTTTTTTTATTCAATAGGAAAACAGCTGCTCTTACTTGAGCTCTTACTAGACAGAAATCACTATCTGTAATTGGGTGGCTTTCCCACTTACCAATTTTCCCAAAAAACAAAAACAGCTTTGCAATAAACACAAGTATTGTTCTCTTTCCTTCAGCTCTCCTAGCTGGCATTTATTTTCTTCTCTTTGCAGCAGGCTGATCTCTTCTTTTAAAGGCCTGTCTGCTAATTGACCAGCTACAGGTGAGTGCCAATTAGGAAACTCTTTAGTTAAATCCAAATCCTGGTCTGTTACACAGCAACTAGTGCTGTTGGAGCATTGGCACACCCTGCTCTCCAAATACTCTGCTCCAGGGACCCATACCGTGGTTTGCAGAGCATCAGCAATGTATATTGCAAACTTTAACATCCCTCCCTGGGGCATTTAACTGAAAATCCTCAGGTTGCTGTTTAGCAAATCAGGCCTGATGTATCTTCCATCAACCACTATTCCACTTTTTCGCTCACATAATCTATAATATCTATTCCTGATTAACTTTTCTAGCGTTTTTATTTGGAAGTATGTAGAAATTATGTTTGATATACAGTGGCGAATATGCAAGAAGGTTAGGATTTTGAGCAAAAAAAACTAATTGAAACATGGATGGCCTGATTTATTGTGGTTTAATATTCATATAATTTAATTTAATTAAGTTATTGGATTTAATTAAATTGGTTTATTTGGGTATTGTTGGAATTTAATTTTCTTTTTGGAGGAATACAATTGCCCGTGATAATTTATTTATAGAAAATAATGTTATTTTGTTAAGTTTTAAGTTTAAATACCATCAGTTGTTTAATGTAACTAAAAAAAACTATGAGGGTTACTGTAGAACTAGTGTTCTTTCGTTTATACATATAAAATATTAATATAAAAAAAATTTGATGTTACTGTATCAACATTTATATTGCACTGTGTAAATTCTAGAATTGTCCTGTTTTTTTTTTACACAAATACTGGTCATAACAAATTATTTTTAATATAAGATTGATTATACTGGGAGAGTTGTGTATCATTTCTCCTCCCTTCTCCGTGAGGTATTTAACTGAGAGGGAGACATAGTTACCTATGTTTGTTATAATTAAGTCCAGTGAATGGACGAAACGCGTGAGGCTGACCTCTGAGTGGAAGATGGTGAACGCTTCCTACATAGAATGTCTTGCTGAACTGCAACTCAATAATAAAGGATCTGAACTTGTTTATGACAAGTCTGAGTCCAGTCTTCAGTTTCCTTTTTGCAAACCATACATTACTTATATGAATTTGATGTCGTATCATTTCATAGCAGATCCTTTCGAAAAACTTTTTATTATGAAATTCCTTCCTTCCACATGTTTCTTGATGGTATTGTTCATGCACCCTGTGTACATTCGTATTAACAAAACACTATTAAATAGATGTATTTTTGGAAGTCATTGTATTATCTGCATTGTGATTTAGAACAAAGTTGTCTCTTTATGTCTTGAACCACTCCATGTGCATGCATAGGGATTTTGTATAAATAAATAAATATGTGTTCCAGACATAGGCTAGGCAGGATACTCCAGGGTAAAACCCAGATTGTGTGCTATAATACACAGAACATCTCAATCTTAACCTGATTTCCAGCTCAGTGAACAAAGTCTTATATATGTTGAATATTTTATTGTTTTGTAAAAGGACCCAAATGAGATTTCATTTCAACAGTTAATATTCAGATCTTTACGCTATTTAAAACGCTGAGGTCCGAGATGACAAGACGTCGGTTGTTCCCAGAATAATGAGAAATGTGCTTCCCAATTGGAAAAAAAAAAATAATTGAGGAGAAAAACATAACTTTGTGGCCATTTTAATTAGGTTTCATTTTATTTAACATGGATAATGCAATCCACTGCTTTCTATTTTTAGAACTTTTACATGTAGACATTCAGAAAAAAAAAAATATTTAATTAAATGATCTGCATGCTCTGGCAACGTAGTAAATGAGATTATGAAGCAGTAAGCCAAAATGAATAAATATCTTATGTAATGTCTGCGCAGACCTATTCTGGGGGCATAAACAGCATTGACCAAAGTACACAACTCACATTTTCCTATAAACTATTCTCTTGTAAATAACACATTTAATTATGAATGTGGGATCAGGAGATAGTGTGTTGCTTTTAAAAGCAGATGTACTTTGCAGATACATGGCTGAATTCAAAAGGATGATCCCGCAGTAGAATGCCAAATGCAATTAACAGTGATTTGGAAAATGCCAAACTGTGCACTTTATATCATCCTTTACTTTTCTGAAGCCCGCCTCCACCCCAAAAGCTAAAGCTTAGTTGAAAATTATCAGGTACAAAGAGAATGTTCTGAAGGTTTTTTTAAGTGATCCAAAGCTCATTCCATTTTTAAAAAAAATGTGATTTAAAGGGGGAAATAGAGAACCCATTTCCTTTTCCAAGGTACCTGCCAAGAACATGCCTGAAGAAGATGAGTGGATGTATTCACATTGAACACAATTCACTATTTCTTTGGCAGTCCCATCTGTAAATAGATAATAAACTAAATACAGATTCTTAGAAATAATTTTAGTGTACTATGTGCTGTGGAAAAATAGTGGTTAGGGTTCTGGTGGATCACATATTGCACTTACCTGACCAACCACCCCACCCATCCCAATTTCTAAAAACTTTTTCAAAAACACAAATAAAATAAGCTATAAGTTATAGATTAAAAAAATGTAAAAAGCACTTTCAGTATCTGCTACAATTCTGCCGAGTTCTAAGGGCAAGTTGGACCTCACAGTGCACCTGTTTAAACAGAAAATCAGACTGGTAGTTCCCAGTCCTCACCAGGGACACTGTGAGGATGTCAGGACAATGTCTATAGAACATTAAATTGTCCTTCATAAAGTCCAGTAAATGCCCACTATGAGCAATATTATGTGCCTAACACTGGCTGGTGGTGGTATTTTCTAGGATGCAGACTATCATCAGAATTCAAATAATTCTGATCTACATAACAATTGTCAGTCACCTAAAACCAATTTTGGAACCAATCATGACTTTGCAACCAATCGTGACCTTTCTGTTACCTCTTCAAATAACATCTAACTCTAAACACTGCTGTTTTCTTCCACTGATTACACTGTGGTTCCATCTTGACATTTCAAACATAGTACACATTTTGAAGATTATCTGCCATGCAATTGGCAAGGAGTGGCGCTTACCCGAACCCTAAATTGGACCCAAACACTAAATTTAACCCCAACTCTAACCCTTATGCTATCCCTTAATATATTTAAATTTTAATTTAATTTTAATCCTATCCCTTATGCTAAAAATTATTTAATTTTAACTCTAACAGCTAATCTAGCCCTAATCCTTGTTTTAAGCTAATTAAATCTTTAATTTTTTTACATTACAATGTTGCTGACTGCTTCTAGGGGCAGTCAGCAACATATTCAGAGAGACAAAAGTGAATTTTTTTTCACTTCTAAAGCTCTTGACCACAAGAGGGCATAGCCATATTGCCGGAGAATGCTGCTCCGTCAATATGGCACCCCCGATTGCTCCGTGGGGAGATCATGGGTGCCCCAGACACCAAATTTCAGTGCTGGCTATTGCCTCGATGTTGAGGAAATAGACCAGCACTGTTTGAGTGTTTTTCGACGCACCGTTAGAGTGGTTTTCACCGCAGGACGTGTCAGGAACGTCCATTGTCGTGAAGGTGTTAAGGGTTTGAAGGTCAACAGGGAAGGCCAATTTTATATATGTTCGCCATTTAATTTGAAGCCAATGCCAGGAGTTGAGAACAGTTGTCATGTGACATGATCGAGTTTGGTTAGTCAATAATCTGGCTGATGCATTTCTTCTGCAGAAGAGAATAAACAAGAGCTGTAAAATAATTACTATGAATGAGCGTGATCTCAGTGATTGTGAGACTATATCCCCCAATTTAAGTAACGCTATCTAAAAATGTATAGCATCCAATGTGTCTTTCTTCTACAAGCACTGTCAGTCTGTTTCTTATCTAACAAGGACAATTTGAATATTTGGGGTAATGTATAAAACTTCACACACTGTAAAGTGTTGGGAAGTGAAAAAAAGGCACAACCGCCATTAGTTATGTATAACGGAGACTGCGCCTTTTTTTATAAATCCGAACACAGCATGGGAGAAGATCATCCACAAAACAGTTTCTTTATACATAGTACTGAGCATCGGCGAAACCTGGAATTGTGGAACCACTATAGCAGAGAATACTCCCTTCATCTGTCAAGAGCCTGTTATATATATAGGCGCACAGGCAGATAGCACCAGTATTTGGCGCTTTCTGATTGTGCACCATGTTTATACCTCATAACATTGTGTTTATTAGATTCAGGTATAATTACCATTTTAAAAAATTAGTGTAGTGCCAATTATATGAGGATGGGGGGTATGATTTTGTTTCATTAGGTGAATGTGTAGCCAGATGTAATGCAGTAAATGGCCAAGTTACAGGTGTTCCTATTATTCGGGCTCTACTGTACATTTGATTCACATTTAAGCCTTAAAAAAAGAACCCTTCATACATTCTACCATTTGCTTATGTACGAACAAGATACACTGGCTGTGGATTCCATGAAAGATGATACAAAGTGCACTTACCTATCAGTGGTAACTAGATCTCATGGAGATTCATTATTATTGCATTAATAAGTGTTGTGTTTGTTGGTGTTTTTTCTATTTACTAGTATGCTTCAATTTTAATGTCATGTAAGCTACAGATTTAATACTGTAGCTCATGTAGTATCCTTTTTAATCAAAAATATATTGTTTATTGTTGTAGCTCTGACTATAATATAATACTATGGAAGACGTGTATTTTTAATTTATACAAGACGTGTATTTCATATATAACATCTTTATATATCAGACAATCATTATTATGGTATGGAACAAGTCACCAGTTAATCAATCTAAAGTACTAAATCCATATAATTTTTGGATACAGTCATAAGTACTTCAGGGAACATAACTTGCAGATGTAAAAAAAAAAGTCTTACAGAGTTAATGAAATGTTAATGTTCAGACTTAAAATATTAGAGCAATAAAATATGAGTAGGTCAAAATTCTCAGTGGAGTAATAATAAAAAGTAAGTTAAAAAAAAATAATACATGAAACAGACTGTTAGGATAGTGACGATAAGAAAATGTAAGGTGGACTAAGTACATAGGATATAAAATTACAAAAGTTATATCATCCCAAATATCTCCGTTGATGTGAAGTTACCATCTGGCAAACTTGTCAGTCAGTTATCAAGTGAAATATACAAAAACGTGTTGCGCATTCAGTAAGTTATCAGTTAAAGGGCAAAAAAGAGAAAACACGCTTCTGGTTGGCTATATATCTATCCCAAACAAATAATAAACCAAAAAGTAAAATGCTGTAACGTTACTAGATTATTTAGCTAAAATTAGGGGGTTGGAAAGTTTGAAGAGGTGGGAAAGTCACCACAGGACCCACAAATCAGCTTGGAAAAAATAAGCAACATAGAATGTACAATGAGACAAATGATGCCCGGGTGTCAAACGCAGTAGACAATATCGTGATTTAAATCTGAATAGTGTGGGTTTGATCCTCTAATGAAAAAATGTAATTAAAAACAGGTACCGGCTTCATCGTCACAGAAGAGACCAAAATGTCATAAAAAGTACATATCGTTTGTAGAGGGCTCCTTATCCTAATAAATGAAGCTGTGTTAGAATCCTATATTCACAAAACTTTCCTTCAATAGCAGTGTAAAAGGACAGGGTACCCAATGTGAGGGTTTTAATAGAGTAGGGTAAAGTACTAGATTAAAGCAGGTAGGTAGATTCTGGAAATGTGGACACCATATAAAGAAAAATTAAATGATTAAAGTACCATTTATTTACCAGAGGATACCTCTCTAATTCTAGTCCCAGACATTGGCTAGGGCTAACAAGCAGCTGGCGGTGAAAAGCTCTGTAGTTTCCTAGACTAACAATCTAGCTGGCAATAGCCCTGAAGAATAGCAGCAGGGATAAATAAAATAAAAGTAGTGAGATAGAACAGAGGATGGTGAAGCCTGAAATGCCCGACATGTTGTGAGTGCTAAAGATAATTTATCACACAGACTTGGCATAAATAAATCTAAAAATTGACAGAAACGATTAATTTAAAAGTAAAATACATATGTGATGGAACCCGTCACATGGCCCGCCTCCTCCCTATAAATGATGGGCGTTGGAATTGAAAAGGGGTTCTGTTTTGGGGGAGGTGGGCACAGTGGGTAAGTTTGCACTTTGCATTGATTAGAGTGTGTCACAGGGGAGTCAGGGACAATGATGAATAGTTTACTCCCTCATCCATTATTCTGCATTAATTGAATGTACTGGTAAACTAATTATATTGTGTTTGTAGGTGTCTAACATGTGTGCTGTGTAATTATGTTTACTCATTGTATGTTAATTCCTATTTGGTTTGCAGCCTGGAAGTACATAAGCTTGTAGTTTATATAATATCAGCAGTAGACAGTTTCGCACAGTATATGTTGCCTTTAAAGGAACAGTAACATATTTATTTATTTTTTTAAATGTACTTTTCAAGAAGCCAAAGTGATTTGTAAAAGAGCCACCATTGTTAAGATACCTGCTGCTTTTCCACCACTATGTTTGCAGACTGTTGCAGTGATAAACCTACTCAAAAAGAGAGTGTATATGATAGAAACATGTAACTATATGAAAGGAATCAATGTGGTATAGGAGGAGAGTATATTTAAAAGAAGAAGAATACCACAACACCAGCCTCCAATTGTACAAAGATGCATCCATAAAACCTTATACAAGATATTTTATGTATTAAATGGAGACCTTAAATCTGTTTCTTAAAAGGAACCAAGAGTTTGGGCCAGGACAGCGTTGTCTTAGCATTCCAGAAGACAATTATCTAATGGATGCATGGTATAATTCATCAAAGTAATTGTGGAAGGCAGTTATTTCAGATGGGTGATACAATTGCAGGAACATATTGTTATGCCAAAATCCAATAAAATCATTTGGATCAGGACTCTTACTTCTGGCTCATCTCACTTGTTTTTTGAAAACATTATTAGAGTGAGATGGGAAGGTGGAATAAGGTAAGATATAAATAAAGGAGCAAAGACAAATGTGCAAATAACTTTTAATAAATAGTGAGAAGTAATGTATAAACATGGCATAACATGGCAAAATCAGCAGTAATGTATAAACATGGTAAAACATTTCAAAATCATCAGTAATTTATAAACTTGGCATATCATGGCAAAATCAGCAGTAATGTATAAATGTGGCATAACATGGGCACATCAGCTGTAATGTATAAACTTGGCATATCATGGCAAAATCAGAAGTAATGTATAAACATGGCATAACATGGCAAATCAGCAGTACTGTATAAACATGACATAACATGACAAAATCAGCAGTAATATATAAACATGGCATTACATGGCAAAATCAGAAGTAATGTTTAACCTTGCAAAACATGGCAAAATCATCAGGAATGTATACACATGGTATAACATGTTGAAATCAGCAGTAATGTATAAACATGGAATAATATGGCAAAATCATCAACAATTCATAAACTTGCCATATCATGGCAAAATCAGAAGTAATGTTTAACCTTGCATATCATGGCAAAATCAGCAGTAATTTAAATGTTGGATATTCATTTAGGAGAAGAAAGAAAATCCCTAAACATTTTTTAGTAAATAATATTAAATAATATTTAATAAAGCCTATGATTGAAAAATGCATTTATTGTTTATATTAGCTTTTGTATACCAATCTGCCCCTCTGACTTTCCATTTTTCCCTCATATTTGCCAATATGCCCCACAGACTTGACAATGCATCCCCAAACTTGCCAATCTGCACCTCAGACTTGTTAAAGCACTCCCAGACCTGCAAATGTATTCGCACATTGCACACCTAGGTCATACTCCATCTCTCACATTGCACACCCACAACTTACCTCAGTACATGTCCCATCACCCACATTGCACACCTAGGACTTACCCCATTATATGCCTCATTACCCACATTGCACCCCAGTACATGCCTCACCAGCCACATTGAACACCAGGACTTACCCTGGTTGGCATCCACATCTCCCTGGGGTCTAGTGACAGGCAGAATGGAGTCTGTGTGCTGCCCAGGCACACAGACAAGTGTCCATACTGCTTCTCTTGTACTGCCCAGTGCTCTGGTCGCCGAAGGTCATGTGATCGCCAGTAGATCATGTGAGATGCAGCATGGATTCTTGTCTGTGCGCCAGGCATTGCACAGACTCCATGTTGCCTGCCTGCCAACAGGGAGCTGGTGATGGGAGGTCTTCTGATCTGCCCAGCCAGCTCCTCTGCAGCAAGCTGGGTGTTTTTTTCATTGGCCAGATTATGGCATGGGCCTTAAGCTTCAGTCCACGAGGCCCCTATTTTGCCAAGGCCCCTGGGCTGCAGCCCTTAAAGCTCATGCCTTAATCCAGCTCTAAAGTAGATAGATGTTAGATCTATATCACTACAATTTATTAGGTACAGTGGAACTGTTCTACTTGATTTTCTGTAATAAGGCATATACTGGTATGTTTTATAATGTATGTATAATAATGATATTCTCTCATTTTAACTGTGGCCTGTGCATGTTACATTGCCCAAAATCCTTGGGTTATCACTATTACCCAGCTTAGTAGTACTCATTTTAATCAACCTTGTATGGCTGATTTGACCTTGATGGGAGTAAATTGCATGTTAGTAGAATTAAACCCAAAATTGAAGCAAACTGTAAGAAATACGAGGAAAAAACACAGCACCTGGTTTTATACACTCTAACCAATACAAAGCAGATTGTTTACTTCCAAAAAAACCTTTTAGTTTACACTTTTAAAAAATAAACCACAAATATTTCTGTAATAAACCGGATTGTGACACAAAACTATAAATCACTATAAAAATAGTCACCATAATTAAAAAAATGTATATGCCATACAAAAAGAAGAGAAGATCTTACAAGGCAAGTTGTTTAAACCTTACCTCCTATATTAGGAGCAGTGACCATTGCTATTTACCGCAAAATTACTTGCGACCAAGCGGCAGAACCCACAATTTGGTATTGCCACCACATTTTGTATTTTTGTTTTCATTTTTGAATAAATAAGTAAATAAAGATTCGAATTTACACATACAACTTTAATCAGAATATATATTTTGATTTCCTTTCCTACCCCTAAATATCTCCAAGAATACACAAGTGTTACTTCCGGACAAATTGCAGATAACCTGTCTCTGTTGACCCAGCTAACCTGTCTCTGTTAAAATAGTACTGTACTATAGTACTGTGTATCAATAGAGCTATTCAATTAACCTTATATAAACCAACATTTCACAGGCAGGCACTTCATTGGAAATCACTGATGCACATTGTACAAAGGAAACCCTTCATAACGTCAAGGGGATGCAAAGAGTTTAATTACAGAATCCAACACATTTCTATAAAGCAGTTTCTAAAGTGTAGCTAGTAGTAATATTAATAATGATACTCAGAAGCACCTCATATTTAAAGACAGGAAATTGATTTAGAAAAGATCATGAGACATCTGCATTTCTATAAAACACACATCTGCATCGTAGCATTGTTTCTATTCCCGTAGTTTTTTTTTTTTTTTTACAACACTGGAAAATGTCCTTAAAAATGTATACATCCTTCCAAGATAACATTCTTTATTTATGCACTGTACTGTAATGTACAGTGAATTATCAAAATGAGAATATACCCAGAAAAAAAAGCACTTGGAAATGTAGCCCAATGTCCACAATGCAAGTTAATTTAAAACACACCGAACATTGCTGATTTGCATTTTGCCAAGTTACATATACAACCAGATTTTGAAGGCAAGGTAACAAACCCATTATATGCGTGCGTATTTCACAATAGGTGCCTAAGGCCTTAAAGGGTTGCATTAAAGGAAGAGGAAGAAAGAACAGATGTTTCTTCTTAGGACACAAAATAAGTAATTTGTATATTTAGTATGCTTGACAGGTCAAGCTGTTCTGATTTAGTCAAATGTGATGCTAATGAAAATAGTTGGGTTTACTAATTTTCTCCATCAGCGAAGGGGTCAACTGAAATCCATCTGAAGCTCCTGAATAGGGCATTCCACGTGACTCAGAACACATTTGTGCTGAGCAAGTGCTGAGCTAAAATTTATATTTTAATCTGCAATGTATTGCTTTAGCCCCCATTTCAGCACAAGGAGAAGATTATGGTGAAAGAGCTTCATATGTTTAGTTAAGGGATATTGTGTGATTAAAAGGCTATTATTGTACAGCAAAGAATGATATAATTCATTCACTCACAAAATCCTACAAATATTAAGGGTGTGGAGTTAATGTGTTCTTTAGAAATTAGACTGGAAGAGCAAAGATTCCATCGAGAGCAAAGGAAGGGATGGTTTATGGTAAGGACAGTAAAGTTATGGAACTCACTGCCAAGAGAGGTAGTGCTATCAAATACAATAGATGCGTTAAAAATGGCCTGGATGTTTTTTTTTTTTTTAAGAAAAGCAGGACATACAGGGCTATTAATAATAGAATATGCATTAATAATAGAGCTTCTTGATCCAAGGAGAAATCGGATTTCCTTTGGAGTCAAGAAGGAATTTTTCTCCCTAAGTGCAAAGTTCGATATAGCTTCCTTAGGGGGGTTTTGCCTTCTTTTGGATCAAAAGCAGGAATGGTAGGTAGAAGGGTTGAACTTGATGGACGTATGTCTTTTTTCAACCTAAACTTCTATGTTACTGTGTTAACCGTTTCAGGAAAACGATTGTAATGTCATTGGAGATATGTTGTTGTGGAAACTGTTGAGGGCACACCATTATTATTATTATCCATGTGCCCCATGGAACAACATAAAAGGTAGAAGTTTTCTTAAACTTGTAAAATAATATGACAAAGTCCAATGAGCCAGACAAAGACACTATTTATCAGTCGAGTATTATTTTACATAAGTAGAGAGCAGTTAAAGATCCATTATCCAAAACAATTTTGGAAAAATGTTAAGTTGCAAATTCCACATACATGTGTCAGGATGCAAGTGCACAACAGTATTAATGCCCAGCCCCGTTAAAGGAACACTAAACTGTTTTTAACTCTTGCTTCCTTGAGCCCATGCAAAAATGACGGTCTCTCTCTTTGCACTAGCAGAGAGGGCCAGTCACCAACCATATAGCTGCCTGCTTTCTATTGGAGCATGGCAGCAGTTGGACCATGGCTAAACTGACATGTAGTGTCAAAAATACATGTCAGTTTATCCTCACGCTAGGAACAACTATTTCCACTTGTGCTTCTAAATTAAGCACAATGAAGAACAAGTGAAATAAAATGATTAGTGTTCCTTTAAGCTGCGATATAGCCTTTCCATACATTCTTAAACTGCCCCACACCCACAGAGGGTAATACCACCAACAGCACAGGTGATGCACCAACAGCAAGTTTCAAATGAACCTTCACAGAAAAAGGTTTTTGTTCTATAAGGTTTTTGCATTGATACAAATATAATTTTTACGTTTTAATATATCTTATTGGTAAAAATTATCAGTTATCCAAAACTACACTTTAACCAAAATACTTCCACTGGAAGGGTATTCCATATAGCCACTACCCTCTCAGTAAAGTAATACTTTCTGATGTTACTTTAAAATCTTTTACTCTCTAATTTAAGACTATGGCTTCTTGTTGTGGTAGTTTTTCTTCTTTTAAATATACTATCCTCCTTTACTGTGTCTTGAGCCTGAATGCCAAATCTTCTGATGAAATCCAATGCACAGATCTCATCAAATTATATAGAGAGTAAGCTTATATATATATATATACACTGAGCAAAATTATAAACACAACACTTTTGGTTTTGCCCCCATTTTTCATGAGCTGAACTCAAAGATCTAAGACTTTTTCCATGTACACAAAAGGCCTATATCTCTCAACAACACAACAATGGACCTCAGGATCTCGTCACGGTATCTCTGTGCATTCAAAATGCCATCAATAAAATGCACCTGTGTTCGTTGTCCATAACATACGCCTGCCCATACCATAATCCCACCGCCACCATTGGCCACTTGATTCACAATGTCTGTCCTGTACAGTGAAAGCCGCGATCAGTCCGAGAAAATGAGCATGCAGATGAGCTTCCCTGAGATGGTTTATGACAGTTTGTGTGAAATTCTTTGGTTATGAAAACCGACTGTTGCAGCAGCTGTCCGGGTGTCTGGTCTTAAATGATCTTGGAGGTGAAGATGCTGGATGTGGAGGTCCTGGGCTGGTGTGGTTACACATTGTCTGCGGTTGTGAGGCCGGTTGGACTGCCAAATTCTCTGAAACGCCTCTGGAGATGGCTTATGGTAGAGAAATGATCATTCAATTCATGGGCAACAGGCCTGGTGGACATTCCTGCAGTCAGCATTGCACACTTCCTCAAAACTTGCAACATCTGTGGCATTGTGCTGTGTGATAAAACTGCACATTTTAGAGTGGCCGTTTATTGTGGCCAGCCTAAGGCACACCTTTACAATAATCATGCTGTCTAATCAGCATCTTGATATGCCACACCTGTGAGGTGGATGGATTATCTCGGCAAAGGAGAAGTGCTCACTAGCACAGATTTAGACAGATTTGTGAACAATATTTGATAGAAATAGGCCTTTTGTGTACATAGAAAAAGTCTTAGTTCTTTGAATTCAGCTCATGAAAAATGGGGGCAAAAACAAAAATGTATAATTCTGTTCATAATAAACTTTCAAATAAGCTATTTGTAAGGTCCTCAACACACATGAAAGCTTTGTAATGTGTATATTGTTCTAACTAGAGGTATCACTTGCCACTATCATTTCTTTATATGAATATAATGAAGTCCATGTTTAGATCTAGTTTTTCTAATTTTCTTTCTGACTATTTTCCAAACTCTAAATTAGATTCATCACAGGATGTGCTGTACAAATTACACTCTTTTGTTTTGTACTAAAAAAAAACATACTGGGGTGAACATGCATTTGTCATAGTCCAAATGTTTTATGTCTTGCGCTATTTCTGTTTTCTTGATGTGTTCCGGCTTAGTATTGCTTAGCGTTTAAGTGTGTAGTATAGATTAGTCTACCAAAATCATGGGTTGGATCTCATAATCTAACTTGACATTTCACTGAATCTTACACTTGTAATTCACACTGTAAAGCTGTGCGTAAAACAGATTGAAAACTCCTGTCTGTACTCATATGCCAAAGAAATCTATTTCTTGAATGATTTGTTAAGACAATTTAAAATATGACTTCTAATAAGTTTCTTGCAACAGCAAACGTAGCACAGAAAGATCACCTCTGGTTACGAAGCATGTAGACTTTGAATGACTGGATAAAGCCATGAACAAACATGTTGCCTTAGCTGGATATTACAAGAGGAAAAAGAAACGAGCAAATCACAGTTATAAAAGAAACCAAACAGATAAACTCCGTTTGCATGAAATATTTTAGAATACACACAACCTCGCAGAAAAAAAGAAATAACTTTCTCTATAATATGATCTTGGTGCTGATAAAAGGAACCACACATGTTATTGCTTCAGATAGCCAGTCTTAGTTTAACTATTAACTATTTGCTACCAATATTCATTTTCTGTGCTTGCTTAGCCAAAAAAAGGAAGAGAAAATAAACAGCAACAATGCAATACGGACACGCAAGAAGAATAGATTGCAAGTGGATCTACAATGCAATAAGGCCAATATATTTGGCTCCAGCAACCTGTGATGTGTAAAGGGGTTTAAAAAAAATAGAGGCTGGCTGAGCATTATAACAAAACTAGTCCACAACAGCAGACATGCCAAAGATTAACATTCGCACCCATAGTTGTGTGCTGCATTTTCCATGATGGTCAACCAGCATTATTCTGGCTGAGCACCATAGGAAATGTAGTTAACTTTTAGCTTCACAGGTCCTTCATCAGTCCAGCTGTTCTGGACATTTTTTTTCTACTTTTCTATGAGCATATGACTGCCTGAGCATCATGGGAAGTGTAGTTCACAACTACATCTGGAGTGAAAAACTTCCGAACCCTTGCCCCTAAAGCATTAATTTAGCATTATGCATCCCTCTGGTTCAGTCATTAGCGTGTGTATTAATGTACAGTGAGGTCAACACTAGGCAAGTATTAGATTATTTATAACTTCAAAAAGTTATTTTGCAGAACCTTCTGCTAGGCTTTCATGTGAGGCAACATTTGATAGAAATATGGAAAATGGCCTGAACTTTAAATGACAAACAGATGAGAAGGTCCCATGAAAGTCAAACCCTTTTGAAGCCCATGTGTTTTCACATAGAATATAAATGAGATTTTTAATTGAGATTGACTCGAGCTCATGGTAACATTTTGGGTGATCTCAATTAGTAGGGTTACAAGAAACAGTAAAGAATGGAATCTGGTCATGGCTGGCAGTAATGTGAGCCTGCTCTAATAGTTATCAGGATTTTCCAGGTTAACCCTTTGATTGAAACACGGTAGGCACTAGGTATGTGACTACAGCCATGCTAGCACCAGATTTCAATAGGTCACCGCTCCACTTCTCCAACTAGGTCCTAGAACTGACCTTTATAAACATGTCTTAGTAATGATGACTTGTTATATAGCCTTCATTTTAGTTAGCAATCACTTGATTTAGTTTCAATGCAAGAAACATATAGATAATTGTTTGTGTCTTTTTTATTATACTTCTACTATATCTTATCTCCATTTGTTTGGCTATAATTATTGAAATATAAAAACATTAAACGCCAGTCCTTTGAATCCAAAGTTATACTATCTTAAGTTAATTTCAATTTGAAGTTTAATTTAACATATCAATATATATTAAATTGCACTGTTTCCAATTTTGGACATTTTACATTTCAGCATATAATATTTATCTCACAAATAGCTAAATGAATGAACTGTAAATAATCTGCAAAGCTGTAAATACAAGTGATAACAAATCAAAAGGACACACGTCATATATGTCATTTTTGAATCGACACAGAGAAAATGAGAAAAGCGTGCAGATTCCAGCCTCTCAGTACTAGAAGATCATATTTATTATTAAATATTACAGATGTAAAATAAAGGATTTGTCTAATTGAAAGGGTACTCTATCACCTAAACATTGTTTACACTGCAAATGCAGCAAATAACATTGCAAGTCTGAGGGGCAAATTGGCAAGCCTGAGGATGCATTGATAAGTCTCAGGGGGATATTGGTAAGTCGGAGGATGCAGATTGTCAACTTTGAGGGACAGAATGGCTAGTATAAAAGGCAGAATGGCAAGTGTGGGGGCAGAATGCTTTTAATGGGCTTTTGTATGTGGCATAATTGATGGGCTCATGTATGTGGCATATTTTTTGGAACCTGTATGTGGCGTTTTAATGGGACCTGCACGTGGCTGGCATATTTATATTTCATTTGAATGTGATACCACATGTTTAGCCTACAATTTTTTGGAGTACTATGCTTGCATGCAGTATATGTTTTTGGCTCAACAAAATGTAATAGGACTGCATAAACTAAACATTATTTTTACTGGGAATGCAGAGAATAAAAAATAATTCCAAATGATAATAAAAAAGTAAAATTTTTACTTTTTTATAACTAGGTGCTGGGGAAGGGGTCTGCTGATACAGCTCTTCGCCAACAGCACTAGAGTCCCTTGGTACACCTCTGTTTGCAGGTGCTGGTTCTGTGTCATCATGTTGGATTCTCTACAATCAACCTGACCATGGACAGCTCCTGAGATGATATCTGAATACCTGCAATATGAAAGCAGGCCTTGATGAGTTATATGTGTCATGATGCAGACATGTGGCTTTGTCAGACAAATTATATTCATTTGACTAAAGGTGTGATGGATTGGAATATATCATGTGGCCCATGATGTATGAGTGAGAGTGATGTTACCTACCTTTTCTTGACAACACATATTGATCTTTCTTGCATTCCAACTGTGTTAACACTAGGAGTGATCCTACTCCAGCAGGTAAATATTATTTCCTGGCTTGTGTTTCTGGCTATGGCCCTAATTTCCTGATGGTAACATTCAGACAAGTCCTTAATGAATGATTTATTTTCACCTAAAGTAAAGTTTTTGCCCGTTTGCATTTTCTAATTGAACACATTTTGATATCAACACAAACTGACCAGCTAGAGCTATATAAGAATTACATATTCAATTGGAATGTGTCTATCTGTGTGTAGTTTTCAACCTTCAAAAGGTATAATTTTGTTGCAAATATATGCATTTCTGTTTCTCCTTCTTTTTCCATTCGGATTCTCTTCCACATTCCAGGACTATTTTTTTCTTGTCCAAAATTTCCTATAGGATATAATGTGGATTTACAGGCTACCACTTTGGTTCTGTGCGTTTCAAGTTGCATTCGGATTGCATACCATGGAGAAGCTCAGGTTGGGGGATCGACATCAGTGTTATCATGACACAACACATGGGCTTTTTTACTGTGGGTAGGGACCATGCAAAAACCCTTGAGGATTTGTCCAAAATCCTATTGTTCCTCTTTCCTCCTCTAGTATCCCTATTTCTAGGAGCTCAGAATTTTGATATGTATGAGTGTATCACAGCGCTGCAAAGCAATACAACACATCAAATAGTTCTTGTAAATAAATATTTTTATTCTAACTTCCTTTCATAAATGGCTCTCAATGGGCCTTACAGACCCACAACTTCAGCCACTCTCACTGAGAACAAACGTGTACCTGGCCATTTGAAATGTTGGTAGATATGATTTCATGCCACAGGGTGATGTCATAAAGAAGAGGCAAAACAGACACATTTAAAACACATGGTTCTATTAATCTATGCATTTGCTTGTAATTCTGGCAACAGGATGTGTATTCTTATTTCATGCACTATATTCACAGTGCAAGCAATGTGCAAGCAATGTCTAGGTGACAGAGTCCTTTTAAGAAGCAAGGCACGCTTAGATGTCAGGTCTGTAACGTTTCTAGAAGTTAAAAGGTCTGACATCAAAGCTGTGTTAACAACAGATCTAAAGAGCAGTGCTCTGATCACAAAATGTACTCTCACTGCTAGTGGGGCTTTAAATAAGCTTTTTATTGTTATCTTTTAACCTCATGTAGCCTATGAACTAAGTGTAGACAATGCAAAATATGGATCATTTTCTACTGTTAAAATTTATATTGTTGAATTTTAAATATAGAGCTGTTTCCTTGTCATTGTTTTTACTATGAATGCAGAGAATAAAAAAATGCATACATTAAGAATAAAAGTGTTTCAAGTGTGCCTGTACTTTTGAAAGTAATTGCATATCAAGATAAAAGGTGATGTTATAAACAGAAGACTCCAAAGACATTTAAAACATATTTTTCACTTAACTTATGCATTTGGTTGTATTTCTGCTAATGCAAATTATAGCTCATCCATGAACATTCTTTAGTCCATTAATGTCTCATGTACGCCCGCTCCCTCTAGATTGTAAGCTTGTGAGCAGGGCTTTCTACTTCATGTACCAGTCTTTACATTCACATAATAAACAATATTTAGCTGATAGTGTAGGATAGATTCTAGACAACCACAGAAGAATCCACCACAGAATTTTATTTTTTTTAAAGTACACACAAATGACTAAACCAAAATTACAAATGTCCCCCTTCATTGTGTTTTAACACACCCTTCATACTAAGCAACGTTTTAATGTTCCTAAATTCCTATAAATTCCTGTGATTAGTTTATCTAATTAGTTGTGTTCCTGTAAGAACTGTTAAATGCAAAGATAAATATATATATATATATATATATATATGTAATCCAAGTGCACATATACACACACACATATATTTGGTCCATCCTCATACAGGCAAAGTTTCAGTATAAAACATTGCATGACATCCATTACGGAATCAGTGATCTACACTATAATTTGCCCATGTGGCTTATCTTACATTGGGAAAACTGACTTGACCTTGAGAGATACAGATGGATACAGATCTGCCATACATATAGCCAACAACGATCCGAAGAGTGACAAACCAGTGGCAAAACTTTTTACTTAAACCAACATCAATTGGCACTGTTACGTTTCATGGCCATTGATCATGTACCCCCTTGGCCTAGAGGAGAAGAACGCTCCAGCAAATGTGAGACTTTTGGGATCAGGACTCTAGTATCTATACTATCTCCCCTAGGGGGTTAAATAAACTAATTTTATTTTCATATTTTTTTCCACCTCGTTGAATAATCTTACTTGGGCCTTAAAGGTCTAACATGTTTAATATGTTTATAATATATGCATATAATCTTGTTTTCATCTGTTCTTTCTACTATGCTGTATATTTATTTGTCAAATATATTCTTGTGCTTATGATGTATTTTGGGTCCTGTCCTATATAGCATATATGCTTATGATGTGTTCTGGGTCCTGTCCTATATAGCATATATGCTTATGGTGCATTCTGGGTCCTGTCCTATATAGCATATATGCTTATAATGTATTCTGGGTCCTGTCCTATATAGCATATATGCTTATAATGTATTCTGGGTCCTGTCCTATGTAGCATATATGCTTATGGTGCATTCTGGGTTCTGTCCTATATAGCATATATGCTTATGGTGCATTCTGGGTCTTGTCCTATATAGCATATATGCTTATGGTGCATTCTGGGTCCTGTCCTATATAGCATATATGCTCATGATGTGTTCTGAGTCCTGTCCTATATAGCATATATGCTTATGGTGCATTCTGGGTCCTGTCCTATATAGCATATATGCTCATGATGTGTTCTGAGTCCTGTCCTATATAGCATATATGCTTATGGTGCATTCTGGGTCCTGTCCTATTTAGCATATATGCTTATGGTGCATTCTGGGTCCTGTCCTATATAGCATATATGCTTATAATATATTCTGTGTCCTGTCCTATATGGCTCTGACTGAACTCGCTGCCTACATCTATTTTTAATCTATCTCTTCTCTACACATTGTGCACAGTTCTGTCTTTTTATACAACATGCTGTTAGTACTTGAGGTGGTTCTCGGTGCGCATCCTGTTGGTGAGTGTTTTTTCATCTATATTGTAATTTGATTTTAGCATCATACTGTGTTACACTATATATAATTGTCCATCCCCTTTTTACCCCTATATGTCCAGCGAGACGTCCAGCTTTATTTTGCACTTTGGACAAGAGTGTCTGTTTGCTGCCTCTATATAAGGCACATATTTAGTGTTGTAAACGTGACAATTAAATTTTACCCGAGAGTGGAGCTTTTTCTGTGTGGACTTTTTTAGATAAATAAGCTATTTATAATTTTATACAACTTAATTATATATAACTTTTTTGCTTTAAATTTCCAATATACATTTTCCATTCGCTGTCTGGTATATATAAGTACAGCACAGCATATTAAGTCGTTATATAATTAAATGTATTGTGCCAAGGAAGTAAGAAAATCACAGAACGTAAAACATTATCCATGAAAATGTTTTGTTTTTCTTTGCTTCTTAATTCTGTAGTACTGACTGAGTTAAAAGATCCTGTTGAGCTCACTTTGTCTTTTTAGGATTGTCTATTAATTTGGGTGGAAAAAATATTCTTCATATTATGCTGGTGAAGAAAATAAATAAATACATCACACAAGGGAAGAGAAGCCAATAAAATTAAGAAATCAGGAACTGTAACAAATTTGGTCCACAACTCATACAACTCTTACATCATATTACTTTAGGGGACGAAATTGCGAGCTTAATTGTTTCCATGCTTCCTAAGTTCACTGTTCTGCCCAAATTAGAGAAATGTCGATGTTAACCATTGAAAGGATAGTCTGCTTTGCTCAATCACTATATGATTCGAACGCTATAAATGTATTCCTAATCAGCAGAAATAAATTAATGATTGAAGTAATGAAACTCCTTTAATTGTCGAGTAAATTAAAATTGTAACAAAAGATAAAATGGGCAGAGCTAAAAAAAATATGTGATAATAATTTGAAAATTCAGTTCATATATAGAAAAAAAACAACAACTCAGTGTTAAAAGAAAGTAGAAATATTTTTAATATATTCATAGAAAAAAATAAACATTAGATATGTATATATAAACAGAAAATGAAGATTTTGTATGGTGTATATATATATATATTTTAATGTCACAGATAAGGAAGGAGAAAACAATGTATATATATATATATACACATACACAGGCAAAATAACAATCACCTGTAAAACAGTTATTACTGCACGCAATAGAAAAAAAGAAATGAAGTGGCCGGGACTTTCTTCGATATTGCAGCCCAAACAGCAACGCATTTTTTCAAGCAGGCTCAATAGGCAAGTATCGAAATAAAAATTTATTCCAATTTGATAATTTTTATGTGCTGCAAACACCATTATGCTCAGTCATGCAGCTATATTAAAGGTGTTATAAATATGACAGTTGAGGACTTGTCAGGTGACTTATTCTATGGGGCAATTTTCATGTATGGGTTGTGTTCTCTGGCTTCTTTACAATACATTGTCTGCCTACAAAGCTGGTGTTTGAGCGATAAGCTTATAAAGAATATTAGCTGAGACCAATGTTAAGTCTAGGGGGAGGCAATCGCATGAAGAGAAGGCAGTAACCATAGTTGTACACGGTTTTTGGGTGGCAGGGCAATTCCTTTAGAAACCAAAATAATTGTTAGGGTTTGTTGGACTCTTTCATGTGTGCTAGGACAAATCTGTGAAATACGGTATGACTATATTTAATTTCAGGATAAAGTGGCCCTAGAATGCTTTTATGTTTACTACGTTATGTAAACGTACATATTGTTATGCGCTATGCATGCTACCTGCATGTTACCTGCAAGGCGGCATGCGTAACAACATCCAAAAAGACGTTTGAAGCGTTCCATAGGTAGTGCCTACCCATTTCTCATCAGGACTGATTCATAGTTCCTATGCATCCCTTATGTCACATCCCTGTAACACGCATATCCAAATTAACGGGGAGACAGCCAAAGACGTGAGCCCTAGTGAGAATGCCATTTGTGAAATGAAGAGGGGTCTGTTAGAGGGGAGGTGTTTATATTATTACAAAAACAGGGAGAAGGGCAAAAAAATTGAGGGGGTTGAAATGTAAAGGAAGTCGGAGTCAGGCAAAAGTCTAGTATGTAATGAAACATGGAAACATAGAATGTGTCGGCAGATAAGAACAATTCGGTCCATCTAGTCTGCTCAATTTTCAAAATACTTTTATTAGTTCCCAGTTCCCTATCTTATATCTAGGATAGCCTTGTGCCTACCCCATGTATGCTTAAAATCCTTGACTGGTAATGATAAATGTAATTTGCCTAATTATATGGTAACCTGCTTGTATGTGTGTAATGTTAGATGGAAAATGTTAAATATGTAAAATGTAAATCCATGAGATAAAGAAAAATGTTAAATAAACATTAAAAGGGCAAGAAATCATTGTTTTAAAAAAAAAAACTACAGATTGGTGTTGTTTCCCTGATGGTCTCTAGTATTCACAATGACAGATCCATGCTTTCCTGACACAGGAATTAGATCCTAACACAAATAGTCCCTCCCATCCAACTGCCTATCTTACCTCATCTCCCATTGATGCTTCTTTCGCTTTATCCCCTACGTGACACATGGTGTTTGCGTCCCAGACGACGCAAGCGCCAAAACGTCACGATTTGTTCCTGGCCACCAATCGGTAGCCAGGAAAACTATGGCAGAGACCGGATCAGGATCTTAATAGACCCTGTGGTTCCATGTAAAAAGATTGTGAGACCTCCGGATGTCACGTGTGACTTCACGGAGGTGTGCCCGAACCCGGAAGTTTGGGCACAGTGCGATTTAGTGAAATGTAGCCGGTGGTTGAGCACCGGCTGCATTATACCTGTCAGACTGAGGCCACTCAAAGTGGCCTCATCTGACAGGTGGGATCTGGCTGCAAGTCCCTGCAGCGTGGGTTCCAAGCACAGCTCATCGCGGGGAGCTGTTTAACGCTAGACGTAATATGCCATCTTAGCGTCTTTTAGGCACTGTAAAATCAGGACGGAATAGTACATCCTAGCGGCGGGAAGTGGTTAAAAGAACTCTCCCAACCTAAACAATCATGTGAATGTAAATACTGAGAATAAAATATGACAAATTATCTATAGATCATACTAGCATCATTTCAAACAAGTGCATCTAATGAGAAATATATGTTTTAAATGTCTGTTGTGTCTCCTCCTTATGACATCACCTTGCATGCAAATAACACACGTCCCATTGAAAATTTGTTCATTTGCATATAAAGCCACAGGTCACATTATCGCGAGTTACGTCATAAGTAGAAGACACCACAGACATGTTTGAAGCATATTTCTTTCTGATTTGATGCATTTACTGTAATTCTGCTAACACTTTTTTATCATTTTGTATTTCTTATCTTTACAGTATAAGCATTGTTTAGGATGACAGAGTGCCTTTATAATCTAACTTGTCACACATGGCTTGTTCATTGCACATCATTTTCCACTCAAAGCATTAGTCTAAGTTTTGCTCACTCAAACTATATTTTAAGATGTTTTCTGGAAAACAATCAAATGCATGTGTTAAATTATTTTCTCCCTTAACATATAGGATCTTGTGTGATAAATTTCTCCAGTTTGTAATGATATTTGCAACCCCGTGTACAGAAAGGAAAAGGTATTAGTAGCAGACATTAAAAGCTATATTTACTACTTTGGTGACATTTGAAGGATATTCAGAATATTCATGTAATGACATTTTTCTCATAATTATGGCAATCCATTCTTTTTAAAGACTTGCAGGAAATGACCAGACTACAAATGTTTTTTTAACCTTTATATTTCTGTATTTTTAGTGCTTGGCGTTGTCTACTGTACTTCTAATTTGTCATAATGATAGTTGCTTTGGTATAACCATTTTAACACACTGCTACAAACATAATAAAGTTTTGATATTACGTATTTATTCAAAGTTAAGGTTTAAATCATGTTTTGTTTGGGAATTAAATACAGGTTATTTTGTTACATACATTGTTATTTTAATAGAGATATGCACACAAGTAAAACAGATACACATGCATGCACACAGACACACACGCATGCATGCAGCAAAAAGTTTAGCTATCATGTTACAAAAACATACATATATAGATACAGCAGTACAGCCAATCACAGAGCAAGGAGGTATCACCTCTCTTATAGGCTTGAAGAAGACATCCGGGAAATCTGCTTCATGGTCTCTTACTTTTTTTTAAATGGGAGGGCACAACAGTCAGCTGTTGTGGGCCCTCGGTCACTGACCTTTTTGTCCTGCTTTTAAAATGGAACCAAACAGACAATGTGTAAACAGTAAGAGTCTTACTGGGCAGGTTTTATATTCTAGCTACTGAAATAAATAACTGAATACTGACAAAAAAAGGTCTAGTGAGATACCGACTGAAAGCTTCTTAAAAATGTTTTAGCTCACTCACAGAATAAAATCCTTCCTAGACCAACTAAAAGGCCTTTATTCTAAATATATACTATGACCACTTGGTAATTTCTAATAAAATGAAAAAAAAATTGTTAGAGTTCAATATGCAATTTGATGCATATTATAAGAAAGAATGTTTAACTTTATACCTTTGTAAATATTCCAGATGACACCGGTGTTTTAAAGTATTAAAATACATTACAGATTTCTCAAGATTATTTTTTTGAGGAACTTTTTTGTTATTGTCTATATAAATTTATACCAAAATTTCCTTTTCACTCACAATGCAATTATATGCTATGAAGTTTAACAAACATTCTTAAGGATAAACAATCTCAGTGAGCCAGGACCTCGAATTGATGAGTAACAGTCCTATAAGTGTAGGAGTTAGAAGACCACTTTTATTTTTGTCTTTTTGCTATTCGTTTAATACTTACAGTGAAAGGGTTGTGAAATAATTGGCTATCTACATTGTTTTTGAGACGGAAAAAGAAACAAAACTCTCTCTCTCAAAAAAATAAAGTTAGCCAAAATAACTTTGTATAGACTTCTTGTTTGATGAATGTCTCTAATATCTGATCCTATGCTTTGCAGAGCTCTAATTAAGCCTTTTTACAGACCCGTTGGCACTGTCAATGCTGATTTCTTGTCTGGTTTGACTTATTTGAACCTTTGACTGGACATCTTCTGATCAGCAGACAGAAACATGGATAATTCTCACTTCTTAAATCTGTTGGCTTTTCATCCTGACCTGAAACTATCACACAGATGTCTGTGTTTTCTTTCTCCAACGGCTAACCAGCTCCCGTATAAGTTGGGAGCGTCTGTAAATTTTTAATGGTGTGAAAATCTAGGGGATTAATATGTTGCGTCATCATGTGGAAGGATTTTCCACACTAATGAAGCGGCACTCAACCCACCAACCTCTGCCTGTGTTCAAACAGGAGCCTTTTAAAACAGGGGCAATCTAACCTATTTCATCCTTTATTAGCTTTAACCCTACATGACGTCCTGCAATGTGCTCCTCTCTCTTTTCTAGTATTCTGAGTCCTTCTGTATTATTTATACCTTATAGTTGCATGTAAGTTTAGACTATCCATGTATATTAACGTAGCACTAAAGTTGTTTTTTAAACTTTTGCTTCACCAAAAGGAACAAAAGTTAACCAAGCACCTGACTTATTTTTAGAGATGAACGTAGATTTACTCTGAGCTTGCCCATGAGGTCTGTAGGATCTTGTGGTCTCTCTCTAGTCGTGCTGAAGAAATCACCACCAACAGGGAGCACCTAGATGCGATGCTAGTGGCATTTACAAACTAGCAGTGAGAGACTGTCAGCATCAATCTTAGCTACCATGCTTCCCTGGGAAGGTAGAGAACTTCTCAAGGTTAGCAATTATTGCTTGGTTTTTGTTGTTCCCTTGCAGCTTACATGTTACTTTCAGTGACTAAACCCTCTAAAGTGCCTAAAATCCAGCTGTGTTTTAATCACTTGTTTCAATTATCAAAACAGCAAACATTAGAAAAAAGGGCTGAATGTGGAGCACCAACAGATTCCCTATTTTTGAGTTCTATGGAAAAGAAAATTCTCTGAAGCAGTGTCTTTGCTCTACACACATGGCTCTTTCTGTAGACTGGATTATCCCCTCATTAATGAAGACCAACATGAGAATTTGTAATGAGCCAGGAGGTAAATTCTAAGAGGTCACTTGGTCCAACCACATCAGCAATCAATTTGGACATTCTGAAAAGCACATAAATTTAGTTGTGTGTCAACAGCAGCACTTGGCATCAGATGGGTAAAACTTTGCACAGCCCAGTATTAAACCTTTTGCTGTAGGCCACGTTTCCTAAAAACATTACAGCAAGTGTAATATGTGACTTATACAATTTGACGGTTAAGATGGGAACTTCGAGACTCCTGTCTCTTAAATATGTAAAATGTGGCAGACCAAAGTATTGCATTTTACCTCACTTTATTTCAAAATAATGCCACAATCACTCCCCAGCACATGTATGGTTAACACTGGTAATTAATCCTATGAGAAGCCAATTTCCCTGTCTATAAGAGGACTAGAAGCCCATGTGATCCTCAAGGTTCTACGCACCTACTATGGACATTTTGCACCTGAAATTCTTAATTATTTTTTTAAATACGCTACAGAAATATGGATTTGTTGAAAATTAAAAACTGTATTTCACAAAGGGTAAAATGACCTCCCACCTTTCCACTTGGTCTCAAGTTGTTAAAATTACTTCTCTGTTTGGCTGGCTTCACCATTATAATACTCAATAAAATGGATCGACTCTAATCCTCAAGAGAAATAAAAGTTCTGTAACTTGTCTGCACCCAAAAAAAAAGAAAGAAAAAAAAGATCATGCCAGCTTACTAAGACAAATATAATATTCAATGCCCCTGTTATTTTAGGTTTCAGTTTTGCCATTTAGTAAGCTGAAGAACATAAATTAAAGACCCAGGACTAAGGGAGTGAAACTTATCAAGGAATTCCACAAGGGAGGAAAAGGTGCAGGGGTAACGTTTTTCCGGTATAAAGTATGTTAAAAACTGCCAGTTTCTAAGATTTGTTTTATAATGAATGTGTGGCTCTGTGCTTTGTGTTGCTACAGTGGCTATACATCATCTAATAAAAATATGTTTCATTTTCCATTAATAATAATTCCAAGGCCAATGTGTCATAGCTTAACCACTAGACTACGAGAGGGGCTCTTGGAAATAAAATAGTTAATTGACAAAGTCAGCTTGCTTTTACTAAAAATATACAGGGATAAAAAATAAAGTTAAAGTTCCAGACAAAAAAAACAACAAATCTATAGTGTAACATTCCAGAGGAGGCCTTGAAGAACCTTTCATTCTAAAAGAAGACAAAACAGGAATGGAATACATGCTGAAACTGTTTGTCAGCAGCACAGTTGTAGTAAATCCCATACTTCCGTTTTAAATACATCTTTAATTTCCAGCCATTATGTTGGATATTGTAATAATCAGCTGTTTTCATGAGATCAGCATTTAATAAGCTAATGTTTGTGGGTAGCACTAGGATTGGTTTTCCAGCCCTTGCTCTGGTAATTGATTACAGCTATACTTCCACTCCATAAAGATACCGTTTTTCCTTCTAACATGTTTTACTATAGCATTTCCTAAATTTGATACCTGCCCCCCCCCCCTCCTTCCTTTTGCCTTCACTTCTCACCTCTATTGGTCTAACTTAAATTCACTGAGGCATTTACGATAGCAGAAAACAGAATTATTCCTTGTCTGTAAAGCTAGAAACCAGGTCTAGTTCTGTGTGGTTTATGACTGTAATTAGATACAGGCAAATGTACAGTGAAAATATACGTCATGTACGAATTCAGCAAAACAATAACGAAATGGGTAACTCAAACTTTATTAAATGTTTCCTATTATAAGTTGATTTTTGCTATGTAAACGGAACCCTAAAGGCTAGATTTAACATCTAAATATCATCTTTGCTGGTGAAATGTCTTAGACAATCCACAGCACATCAACATTGTGAAATAGTCCTGATAAAAACTAGAAGAACTCCAAAAAAAATGGTAGCCTATTATTATGAAAGCATTGCTGTCTAGATCTTGTGCTAACATTGTAAAGGTGGATCTCAGTTCATTATCTTGAGATCTATAGGGAAAAATAAATGTGATAAAAAAAGTCAAAGGGGTGACATGGGAGGGAATTCTCAATTATTGAATGTGCCATTCATGCATAAATTTAATATTGTTAAAAAAAAATACAGATTTGGATTGCATTGACCATTATAATTTTCTACAAACAATCATTCTTTATCGAACGCCAAACTTCTCAGTAAAACCCCTATACTTTCTCAAGATGAGAACCAATTGATTGAGACCAGAATCTCAACATTGGTAGAAACTTCTGTACCCTAATTATTGTAAGGAATATTTCAAAATCCAAAGATCCAGACCCTGGTTAGTTGTATCTCACAGATGGACTATAATGGTTTGGTACATAGCCAAAGAGGACAATTCTTGGAAATGTTCTTCTCATTGTACATATCAGAACTTTTCAGATTCGTGTGAATCACCCTTTTACAGGTAGATTCGCCATGATACAGAAAGATGGCTAGCATCCAGAACATCCCAAGGAACATACTGTATAATCCTATAGTGGAATATTGTACTTGTCTTCTAAAAGGTATTATATTAAACAACTAGCATGAAAGATACATTGATCCCTTACAAGGTATCTCACCCAGACAATCCAGGTGATCTGTCATTACGAAATGGAAGTAATGCTGATTGCTAATTACTGGGTTTTTGCTATTTGGTTAAGTTCACAGTAGGATTATGTTATTGAAGGAAGTTTACTATTCTGTGAACCAAATAACCATAATCCCCCCGTAATCTTAAAACTCACAGACTGCTACAGTTCTTTAGCATTACGGTACTCGACTCCCTAATACGGTTTGTGGTTTGCCACATCTGAATACAATTTTTTAGCTTGATGATGATCTAAGCAGAACAATTTCTTGGCAGGAGTAACCTGATAAGGCACCAGCTATGGTTGGCTGCATGACAGGTCTGACATTCCATCCCGCTGCGTATAGCTTCAGCACATCTGTAAAGACAAAAGCCTTACCCTCCTTTGTTTCTACAAACTGAAGAAGAAGGCAGCCAAGTTTGCTGCTGTGGGCAGAATGAGAATCTGTCAACAATATGCAGAGGTTTGTATAAAGTCTGCCTTACATGACTTGCTCTAGATTCATAAAGGAAAACATATTGCTGATCGTAGTTCTCCCCAGCAAAGCTGTAATGAGGTAAAAATTGTTTTAAAAAAAAAGTTCAAACAATTTGGCCTACATTTGACCCCAAGACTCATTTTGAAGAGCAGTTATTTAACTTGTGCCGTTGCATTTGTTAATCGAAAGTTGTTGTTTTTTTTTTGTTTTTTTTTAAAGAAACTGGCTGTGCCCAGCGTTTCAACTGAAACAGGCTGAGTTTTCAAACAAATGTACATCATGTGACAGGAATTATTCAATGTCATTTTCTATAAACATTACGGCAAACGTACATACTTGTTCCATGTTTGATTTATTTTGGCCGATACAACTGGCTGTAGCATGCAGAATAAAAAAAATAACGGTACATGGTCTGTTCACTACATAGCAAACTGTGGAAAATGTACTTTTGTCAGTACACCCTGCTGTTTAGTGAACAGACCATGTACCTTTCATTTTTAGTATTAGTTTTTTGGAGTTACAAAAATTAGTCAAAACAGCAGAGTAGGTGAAATAGGAATTTGTCCAACTCCACTATTTTTGCATGATTTTTGCAACTTGGATGGCAATTCATCCTTAAATCAGTTTATAGTGAATAGTCATCATATTTAAAAAGAGAGGGAGAGGGGCTTGTCCACTAAAAGGTGAGCTGTAGGGGAATACAGAACATTTCATCTCTCTCACTTAACCATGCATTGCACATGGTACAACGTTGGGTGCTAGACATGCGCAGCATGATTAAAGTTTTAAAAATGCAAAAAGCAGTGCCAACTGGGATTATTTCTTTTTTTGCAAGAACTCAACAGGTTTGGCCCTGCACGATGCATAGATAAGTCGGGGAGATGCAAAGTTCATGTGACTTCGACTCACCTGCGAACCATCTTTTAGTGAATAGACCTCATAGTCGTCTCTTAAAATTGGTGCAGAAGAAAGGGGATATAAAGGAATTCAACAATGAGTAAATTATCCTTTTTTCCCACCAAATTGCTGGCAACCACCTGTGTAATGAAATGGATAAATTGAGCTAATACATAAATCATTAACAGATAAATCATCATTTGTGATGTAATGGTTGGAAGGAACACCTCAATTAAATAGATTAGATGGCAGATTTTCTTTAGCTATCCTTTACAATTATCTGGTGTTTTGAAATTAACCTCTCAAGGACCAATGGGAATGTATAACATCACAATCTATTCCATAAGGAACCTAGTGTACTGTATTTTAGGAACATGTTCCTTTAATGGTATAAACTACTACTGATATTTAAAGAATTGAAAACATGTTTTCAAGAAATTACAAATTGTGCGTTATCCTCCCATTTATGTTCGCTCTAAACCATAGGTAAAGTGATGGTCTTTCCATGTTTTATTATTGATAGTGAACAATTTATACAGCAGATATCCAAAATATAGTGATAATTCATAGATGGTAGTAATAAAAAAGTAATTCATTATAATATGTACTATAGCTCAGTGGGGTAATTCACAACTGTATTTCACTGGCATGGATGGCAGGTTTAATTCTTGGCAGGATCAACTCATACCTGCATCCTTATAAAAAGGTAAGTAAAATAAGTACAAGACTAAGAGTAACATCCCCTGGATATTGGTCAGTGGTGTTATCCTCAGGACATACCTGAAGCCAAGCTAACCCCTCAAACTACCTTTCCTGATTAAATACTTCAAATTTTTAATTTATATAAGAGTCAGAGAAAGAGAACAAGTTTGATGGTTTCATAGAGACCAATAATGTATTTCATTATTAATGTGAATGTTTCAGTGTTAAGTTAATTAGATATAAAGTTTATACAGTTAACAAAACACAAAAGTCTATTACTCAAAAACAAACTATTACTTGCCGAGAGAACATATATAATAGTTATTGCAATATATGCTATGTAAAATTGCCATACATATCTTCTATTATTTGTATATGTGGGGATAAAGTCCACAACGTTTATATAAATGTATGAGATAATTATGAAACCACGCAATTATAGTAACAGTTTTGAGAAGACAAATTAAAATCCTAATAGATGTTATTACCTCTATTTTAGATGTAAAAGCGAATTTAGGCCATATTCTTGATTCATACATCATAGTTGGCAGGCTTTCATCACACAGGTCCAAAAAGTATCTCTACTTAATAGTCTAGACAATCAATCATTTTCTCTTTTATCTATTTCTACATGTGCACAAACTATAATCTTAAATTTTATTTTATTGATGTCATGGTCTTTTTAAAATTGCTGTGATAAAGACTACAGGATCCCTATTTCTTAATAGCTCTCATATGTTCCAAAGATTTTTCTTTAAAGTTCCAAATGTTCATTCCAACAGTGCTTTTACAGAGCATGTTCTCTGACAAAACTAGCAAGTTACATTTAAAAAGAAGTTGGGTCATTTATTTCTATTGAGCATTGTGTAATTTGATCAGTTACTCAATTGTTTAATGCAGCTTGGAGTTTAACGATGACTATTGATATAAAGAATGTTATAAGTTTTGTAAGAAAGTGTTATTTGTGGACCATGAATTTTGTGCACTTTATCATTTTGTATATTTTATTTTTTAACTTGATATATAATCCCTTTGTGTGTTCTGTTTGTAGCAGTATGTTACAATGTTAAGCTTATTATTTTCAAAAATTTATCAATGTATATTAGCACTCTGCGGTAAATAATATATAAAATAACACATATGTTACGGTAACAATGAAATATATAATAATAAGCAAGCACAAATGGATGAGAATACTACTTTTTTCTATGGAAAGACTGCAGTATCCTTAAATAAACAAACAAATATGATTAAATAAATAACTATTCAGGGCCTTGTGGCCCATGACTTGACACAACAACAAAAAATAAAATCCAAAACATTCCTATAAACACAATCATTACAACCACACATCATATGACTTAAAAGACTGCTCTGACCTTCCTTTTTAATGCAAAGTAAATTAAAATTATTATTTAAAAAGTGTGTATTCATTACAGTTTTAAAAATTTATTTTAACTATGTTTAATTTTGCTCACCAACATCAGGTCTGTGGTTTTTATTTTTTATCCTACTTACCTCCCCCATGGATGGAGTCTGGAAAGAAAGCCTTTAAAAAAGATTTTAATCATTGTGGCAAAAACCTATTTAAAAAGGGAAGTATCTTTATGGCCCTATTGGTTTTTCTTATCTTTTTAAAAGTACTAATGCTATTATATTGGAGTCTGTATACATGTTGCAGTTGTCATTTGCTATTCAATCCCACTGTCATGCCTTATCACCTCTGTGCATAACAAACCATCCTCAAGGTCAATGTTATAACAATGTTATGGCACATAACCATCAGAAGGTTGTTGTTTTTAGTTGCATTTAATACACAGATTTTCTTTTAATGTTTTGAGTGGTTAGAGGGTATATAAAGAGTTGTCTTTGATCTTAAAGGGGTAAAAAGAACAAAGACTTATTTTATTTGTTTATTTTAGGAGGTTTGGAAGGAAGGGTGGGCATTGGGAGAAATCCATCTACCCCCTTCCACAGCAGAATTTCCCATGTATAACACATTTGTGAATGCAAAATGAAGAACTTCAATTGAGTAATCGCATTCCTACCCATATTGTACTCACACCACTGCTAGCTGAGGTCTTGTACAGTGTGATGTCAGTATTCTGGTATTCCTCTGGTTATCCAATACATTATATAACCTGTATTAATTATATAGATTGTGCATTTAAAGCTGTTACCAAGTTGTCAGAAAAAGGAAAGAAAATAAATCCCATGTATTATTTTGATTGTAATGATCCTTTGTATCTTAGCAAAGGAAAAATCAACTGTAACAAAATCATAACTATACCTGCATTGTTTGCATACATATAATGCTCAAAACACTATACAAAGTACACATATCTGTAGTTGTTTTTTCCACCCATTGTACAGCTGAAGTTGCCAGGTCAGCCAGCTTCTAGCTGGACACAAATAACTTTTACATGCCCCCCTGCAGAATGTAGAATGCAAGTTTGTCCAGGGTGAACCAATTAATCATGGAGTTGATCCCTTAGGAACTACCTTGATTAATTAATTGAGTTCGCTAGGTATGAATTAAACATTCTGCTGGCCATATTATACAGCTGCATGCTTGAATGCAGACAGAATAGTTAAGATACAATCTCTTCAGGTTAATAGCAATAAAACATTAGCAATTCAAGTGTGCTTGAGAGGGATGGCTGCTTTTTTGCTTGGAGTGACCTTTAAAAAAAAAAAACAGCAACCAGGGCCATGTTTAATGTTAATGGAACCCAGGGCAAGCATCTATTTGGGGGCACCCTTCCTACTATGCGTTCCACATCATCATACACATGTGAGACTGTTTTTAGACTCCAGCCCACTAGTTTGTCACTAAATATTTGACTGATAGCAGAAATGGTTTAGGGATTATAGTGCATTGTTGATATCGAATTAGTATTCTCCCTAATTCAATGTGTTATTGAAACCGTAATGTATCATAATCTTACCTACTCCAAGATGATGTCCAAACTTACCAGGTAACACAAGTGTCACTATTGCCACCTTCTGCATTGACCTCTGCCACCTGAATCCCCTCACTTGCTCAAAACCCCTAACCCAAATGTGCATGAGAAAACTATCCCTACTAATTTGCACTACAAACTAAGTGATTACTTACATGTGTTAATCTACCCCTCAGACAAGTATGTCCACACTGCACCATATTTCACACTAGTGCTAATCAAATATTACCAGAACTCCATGTTTGATTTGTTTCTAATAGCACAATCCCACCCTTTGATTACTAGAAAGGGGGTGCCCCATATGGCATCAGTGGTGTTTGTGGCACTTGGTTTTGTGCTGCCCTAGGCAGACAAAATTCGGGCAACCCCCCACCCACGTTCCACACCTACAACATGCCCCATCACACACATTGCACACCCACAACATTCCCCATCACCCCATTAGATGCCCCATCACCCACATTGCACACACATTAAATGCCCAATCACCCCAATCCATGCCCCCATCACCCACATTGCATACACACTAAATGCCCCATCACCCCCATTACATACCACCATCACCCTCATTATATACCCCCACCATGTCCATTAAATGCCCCCATCACCCCGATTAATTGGAAGGAGCTAAAGCTTGCTGAACGGTGGAGGAGGCACCCGCCCCCGCCCTTCCCCAAAGTGCCACCCTCTGGCCATTTTGCCTTGTGTAAGATACACTACTGTATGGCATAGAAGAGGATTAATCATCTTACCTTGCTCCACTGGGTAGCAGCAGAGTAGATGCTCCCGCAAAAGCAGAAGAGGCAAGGCAGGGGAGGGAACAAACAGAAGTCAGCAAATCCAAGGTAAATGGATGAAAGTATGTAAAGAAAACACAAATAGGCACATTTACAAATTAACTTTAATTAAAACTAACATAAAAACATTAACATATACTCTCTTCTTTACATTAACTCCATATTTAATCTTTGTCATGGAAAAACATCTTGAGATTGCAAGAATATTGGTTGATCTAATCTGAAACACCCAGTCAAGGGATGCCATCACCCAAACATTGTTTATGCTATAAATCTATAGATTTAGAAAAAAGAATATCAAGAATTGTCTCTCCATTGCTGCATAAATAAATGTCAATGGGATGTAATTGATGCAATCATACTTTTCTTTTAAATTTTTTGTTAAATCTTTCTGGGATCTTATAAACAGAAAAACATATTCATCACTTAAAGAGTAAAAAAAAAAAAAACACTTTTCAAATAAATACATGCAAATATGTATAGCTATGACTGCTGATTTAGCATTTGTCTTAGGTACTTTCTTTTAGTTTATTAAATGTCTTATCCAAAAATATTCATATTACTATTGATTCCAGGTGCAAAATGTCTTCTAGCTCATCATTAAAATTCAAGCATCAAGTAACACTTGCAGTAAATCTTCTTAATGCTCCAAATAACTCTACCATTAGTCTCTCAATATTTTCAACAGCTCAGAAGTTAAGGCTAACATATTCCATGTAATCTATTCATAATCTCTGTCAACAATATAATCACAATATCAGACATAAACTAACTGTAATGGAACGGATCTGAAGTATATCTACATTTCCTGCTATGGCAAAAAAAAAACTAGAATGGTACAATTAATAACACTTAATCTTTGCATTTAAGGAGTATATTGCTATGATGATAAAATGGTTTGTTTAACCCTTTAAGTAAAAATATTTTTTCCACATGCTCAACTGTCAGCGTTACAGTACTATTGTGCAAGTACAGACCTCCTGGATATCAGCACTGCAGGATTGTAGTTAGTAGAGACAAGCACTACTAACATTTTGTGAAACCCCCCCCCCCCCCCCCCGCCCTGATTTGCGCCTCTTCCGTTTCATTTTATTTAGTGTGCATTTTTCCAGTTGTCCTAATAAATTGCAATTGTATTTTTGAGTTTTGCGAATAATTTGTGAAAAATAATTTTTATTTGCGTGTGAAAATTACACCAGCTTTTAGCAAGTGCTATCAAAAGAGTTGGAAAAAATATTCGCAAACTTGCCTGGTTTTATTCGCAATTTGCTCCGATTTACTATTTGAGTGTTAAATGTTTAGTACATAAAATATGTTATATGCATTTTTTTTAGTACATGCCCCTCTTAAAGAGGCAGAAGTCATGTACCGCAAGGTACCCCATTCAAGCGTAAAATGGAATGAGAGTATTAATTCAGTGGAATACAGAGCACTGTAATAGGACTGTGTGAGCTGCACATTTTAAATCCTTACTTTTAGACTTTTCTGAACTTTAATTTTAGTACAGAGTGTCCTAATCACCTTCCCATACAAATATTTATATTATTTTTTTGTGTGAAGATAAAGTCACAAGATAGTGTAATATACTGTAGGATAGTCATACATAACCCAAACCCAAAGGGACACTGAATGTTGCAGTCCCTCAGATTGGTTAGGTGCATGCGGTACATTAGGTGCATGCGCAGTCCAATTAACAGTGCGAATCAGTGTATGTGCAGAGGTTAGTCAGCACCAAGGGCACTGCTTGGATTGCTTATTGCCATTTATCTGCCAATGCAGGCACACAGTTGGACAGCATGCCACACAGATGTTTCAGGATAAGAACTATCCCTTTTTCAATGTGAATAATCAAGCACATAGATGCACATGGAAATAAACAAAGTTTTAAGTCATTCTGTATGCAGTTTTAGCCTGCCTTGTGGTACATATGATATGCACAAACTTCCCAGAATTGGCACAAATTACCCTAAATCATGAGGATCCTATCTATTTGGCTCATCAAAGCTGTGTAAAGTTTCATATAACATATACAATAATCTAGTACGTATTACAAAGTTCTAATGAGTTCTGGCCTTTCTCATTCTTGAGAAACCTGTCCTGTATTTGTTGATTTTGAGTTTTGCATGAGATAACTCTGCAAGTGTAAACAGTAGCATGTGTAACCACAGACATAACTCCTGCATGTAACCTAAAAAATATTTTTTTTACTAGGTTAATGGGTAATGTAGTAGACTCCTCAGAAGATGTCCCTTTTGTCTATGTTTCTATTTTAAGAAAATAAAGGGGGATTATTGTAAAAGAAACAACAACAAAAATACCCATTTATTTTATGTGTACAATATATAAATTCTTGTGTCCTATTTTATTATATAGCTTCTATGTGCAGACACGGTTGTGTTACTATAGAAGGGGAGCAATGTAATTGTTTGCACATATTTATGGTATACAGATCATGTGCTTTATTGATCTGCAGCAATATCAGGATTCATCCAGCATTAGACATGGATTGGTCTTCCTTCTTAATGAGATCCGAGGCATTTTGAAAAACGTTTGATGACCTACAACATGACGTTTCCATCAATATGTCAATACATCACTATCTTCTCAAATGCTGAGGTTACAAGATCGGGACAATTTATAGTTCAGCTTTTAATTCAGAAAGATTATGGCATTTTGGATTGCTTTAAGAAACAGAAGACAAACTATAATTGGTATCTCTTGCAACCTTTCCTAGATTGCTCTTTATTTTCATTGGAAAGTTTGCTACAAATAATTTGACATGGCAAAGCTGTTAGTGCTTTTACCTTTATGGCTATATCTTGTGATCATAGGGTGCTAATCAGGGCGTCGGGTGCAAAGCATCTTAATGTCGCTTCAAGAATAAGGTTGTGAGATAGTTGGGGGCTGGAGACCATTTGTTTGGAAAGCACAAACACAAGGAAAGATCAAAGCAAAGACAAGGATGCTGCCAAATTACCAAGCAGCTCTCTGAGCTCCTCCTCCAGGAGGTGTGTTCAGGGTTACAGCTGCTATCCTCCAATCACAGCAGCCGGGTCTCTGAGGTGGACACTGCAATCACTTTTGATCAGTGCTCTGTAGGCCCATCAGTCAAAAGCCCTTTAATCAAACATAAGTGAGTTTAAGTCTAATTAAAAGTTGCACATAGTCCCCCTTTAGAAGTGCCTTTAAGATTTGGTACAGATGTGTTTACAGCTTTCTTTGCAACACCTTAACCAATCAGCATAACCAAATAACAACATGCATGCTGCTGCTCCGGTTATTGGATCATATGGGTTCTATTGGTTCTCTTCCGGCAAAATCATTGGCCATGACTGAACACTACCTCCTATGTGTTTGGTACTCCAAACTCTGTCTCCTATGTGTGTGGTACTCCAAACACTATCTAAAATTTGTGTGGTACTCCAAACACTATCTCCTAGGTGTGTGGTACTTCAAACACTATCTCCTAGGTGTGTGGTACTCCAAACACTATCTCTTATGTGTGTGGTACTCCAAACACTATCTCTTATGTGTGTGGTACTCAAAACACTATCATCTCCTAGGTGTCTGGTACTCCAAACAATATAATCTCCTATGTGTCTGGTACTCCAAACACTAACATCTCCTATGTTTGTGGTACTCCAAACACTATCTCCTAGGTGTGTGGTACTCCAAACATTATCATCTCCTATGTGTGTGGTACTCCAAACACTAACATCTCCTATGTGTGTGGTACTCCAAACACTATCATCTCCTATGTGTGTGGTACTTCAAATACTATCTCATATGTGTGTGGTACTCCAACACTATCCTCTCCTGTGTCTGTGGTATTCCAAACACTATCATCTCATATGTGTGTGGTACTCCAAACACTATCATCTCTTATGTGTGTGGTCCTCCAAACACTATCATCTCCTATGTGTGTGGTACTCCAAACAATATCATCTCCTCTGTGTGTGGTACTCCAAACACTATCTCCTATGTGTGTGGTGCTCCAAATACTATCTCATTTATGTGTGGTACTCTAAACACTATCTTCTATGTGTGTGGTACTCCAAACACTATCTCCTATGTGTGTGGTACTCCAAACACTATCTCCTATGTGTGTGGTGCTCCAAATACTATCTCATTTATGTGTGGTACTCTAAACACTATCCTCTCCTGTGTCTGTGGTATTCCAAACATTATCTCCTATGTGTGCAGTACTCTAAACACATTATCTCCTATGTGTGCGGTACTCTAAACACTATCTCCTATGTGGGTGTGGTACATCAAATGTTGTCTCCTGTGTGTGTGTGTGGTACTCCAAATTCTGTCGTCTATGTGTGTGTGGTACTCCAAATACTATCTCCTATATGTGTGTGGTACTACAAACACTCTCTCCTATGTGTGTGTGGTACTCCAAATACTATCTCCTATACTTGAACAATAATCAAAATATTTACAATCCACTTACTGTCGATCTGGTAAGTTATTAAATCCATCAGTCTGTCTACATAGGTACAAGAGGTTTATTTATCATGTTGCTTACTAATAATTTTAAATATGAATACATTAATTTTGGAAACAGGAAATTCTCATCAGCATTTAGAAATTTGAAATCTTTTATTTTTTTGAGTTAAAGTCTGCAGTGCAAAAAGGTGAAAGGGCAAAAATCTAACCCATATAAGAATCAAATCAGCCTGGCAGAAACTGGCAAATATGAAATAGGATATAGCTACAATGTGTTTTTCAGATGAATGTGTTCCTTTTAAAAATGTTATGCTGCTATTCAAGCCTGTAAAGTTAATGTATTTTTCTACATTTCTTATGAACTTTACTGTTAGGTCACAAAGGCATGTTGGTATATTATATGTTTTTATCAACTGTAAAATTACATTTTATTATTTCTAGAAAAAAGTCAAAGCTTATGTGAAAGCAAATTATATATATATTCATAGAAGAACATATGATGGTCAACTGAGCTGGAACCCATCTCAACTAGGATCTTGAGCTCACTTCCCCACTGTAGACATAATTTTCCACTTTCCCCATGAATAAAGACAGCACAGATTTAAAAAAAAAAAAAAAAAAAAAACAATAAACTGTCAAGTTCCCTTTTGTGTAAGAGAATAGAAACTCTACATTTATGCTTTGTCCTAGCCAGTGACATGTGAATTTAGCTTCATTGGCATTGTAGTGTTGATATACAACATTGATACCAATCCCACAGAGTCGAAATGTAAGGTGTTAGGATATCATAGTAACATAGTAACATAGAAATTAAGGATGAAAATAGACACAAGTCCATCAAGATCAACCCTTCTACCTACCATTCCAGCTTTTGATCCCAAAGAAGGCAAAAACCTATAAGGAAGCTTTTTCGAATTTCGGAGGGGGGTGGGGGATTCCTTCTTGACTCCGAAGGGCAATCATATTTCTCCTTGGATCAATAAGCTCTATTATTAATGCTCATTCTTTTATTAATAGCCCTGTATGTTCTGCTTTTCTAAAAAAAAAAAAAAAACATCCAGACCATTTTTAAATGCATCTATTGTGGTTGATAGCACTACCTCTCTTGGCAGCGAGTTCCATAATTTTACTGTCCTTACCGTAAAGAATCCCTTCCTTTGCTATCGATTAAATCTTTGCTCTTCCAATCTAAGGGGGTGACCTCTTGTTCTTTGTACATTCCTGTCAATGAACAGGTTACTGGAGAGCTCTTTATATTGGCTCTGCACATACTTATATAATATCCCCTCTGAGACGCTGTCACGAACACGGGCTATTGGCCCGGCTGAGACAGTGGAAAGAGTGTGGGAGTGAAAGGGTTAATGACACCAGATCCCTGGTTACCTGTTGCTAGTCCCAGCAACCACTAAATTAACCCCTGCAATACCTCCTACACTATTGCCCTAGTACACAATTTGCTGCCACCACCAAGACTTTATATCCGGGCGTCTTCGGTTACCCCAAACACAGTACAATATAGTATCACAACCTTACTCTAATGATCAGACACATATATAATTAACCCTCTGGTAACGTGTTCTACCTGAGCTATCCTCAGAAGTGTGAGTTCATATTAGAGAACAAAGACAAGAGCTGATTAAGTAAACATTTAATCCGAAAAAAGGCTTCACAGTGCTTGTACAAAAATACAGAAATACAAAGTACAAGTGCAAAACAGTCCATAAAATAAAATAGGAGAAAACACAAGAAATCCTTACATATAATTACCGATATATATAATCCTTGTGGGAGATTCAGATGGTAAAGTTCTCCATACAGTTGTTAAAAAAATAAAATCTCCCTTTGTACAATCAAACATTCTGATTATATAGATCCCTGGTGATTTTCTAAGAGACCAGCCCCCCTGGGTGGATCAGAGGGGCTTGGCCTGACAGTTTATGGCCCACTCCATCATACCTGTCCAGGGCCCTAGTGTGGATAGTTACCTACAAACACAATAAGCTTACCAATACATGTCATGTACTGTATAACACCATAATTTAGTAAGGATCACATTCCTTATATTTTTAGGAGTATTTAGACACCAAACATGGATGTTTTAACTGTTTGGAAAGTACTCATTCTTGGTTCTCGTGACAGTAACACATTCCGCTGACCATGTTTGGTACCAAATTAAAGAATACCACCTTGACAATCTGAATATATATATATACTGGACCCTCACACAATATATACACGTGTTCCCCATATTTCATATTTTCTGGTTGTCCTCTGATTCACCCAATGTCAGAGTACATGCTCCACTACATTTTACGACCCCAGCTCACGAAGTCCAGCTCTGGTGATGGCTATCAGCTAGTTACACTTTATGGCTTAGGCCTGGTGGTGGATCAAAGCCTACAATACACTCTATTATAACAAACATAACACATTATATCAATGCCAACTCATGCTTTGGCATGACACCTCCCCCTTAAGATGGTGGACAGAGGGATTCAGCCACAGGCTGATAAATCTGTCAACCATTAACCCTCTACTTCCCCCTGACGAGACAGACCATCTGCATTCCCATGCAGACTGCCTTTTTTGTGTTGAACAGTGAAATTATACTGTTGGAGGATAAGACTCCAACGAAGGAGCTTACCATTGTTACCTGACACTCTGTCCAGCCAATGCAGCGGGTTGTGATCAGTTATAACAGTAAAGTCTCGGCCATACAGATATGGCTGTAATTTCTGCAAAGCCCATACCACAGCTAGACACTCCTTCTCTATAACTGCATAGGCCACTTCCCTTTGTAACAGCTTCCTACTAAGGTAGAGTATTGGATGTTCTTCTCCTTTGGAGTTAACCTGGCTAAGCACTGCTCCCAGTCCAAAATTAGAAGCGTCTGTCTGTACCACAAACCTTCTACTAAAATCAGGGGCTTGGAGGACTGGAAAGCTAGACAAGGCTGTCTTTAGGGCAGTGAAAGCTTTTTCACAGTCCTCAGTCCACGTAATCTGCTTGGATACTTTCTTCTTAGTCAAGTCTGTGAGGGGTTTGGCTGTCTCACTGTAGTCTTGGACAAATCTGCGATAATACCCTGCTGTCCCCAAAAATGACATGACTTGTTTCTTGGTCTTCGGGACTGGCCAGGCCATAATGGACTCCACCTTACTGGGTTCAGGACGGATAGTTCTCCCGCCTACTCTGTGTCCCAGATACTGTACCTCTGTCATGCCTATCTGACACTTTTCTGGTTTGATGGTGAGCCCTGCCCCTCTTATTTGCTCCACCACATTGCCCAAATGAACCAGGTGCTCCTCCCAAGTCTTGCTGAATACGGCAATGTCATCTAGGTATGCCACGGCATATTCCTCATGGCTCTCCAGCAACTGATTAACCAGTCGCTGAAATGTGGCCGGGGCATTTTTCATCCCAAAAGGCATCACGCTGAACTCATACAACCCAAAAGGAGTGATAAATGCTGACCGCTCCTGGGCTACTGGGGTCAAAGGGATTTGCCAGTACCCTCGGCTCAAATCCATGATAGTTAGATACTGGGCACCTGCTAGCTGATCAAGCAGTTCATCTATCCTAGGCATGGGGTAAGCATCAAATGTGGTCACTGCATTTAACCTTCTGTAATCTACACAAAACCTGGTGGATTTATCTTTCTTGGGAACCAGTACTACAGGGGAAGCCCAGGGGCTCTTTGATTTCCTAATTACCCCCAGCCCTAACATGTCTTCAATCTCCTTCTGGATGTGGGCCCTTACCTCTGGGGATACCCGGTAGGCTACCTGTCTTAGTGGTGGGTGGTCCCCAGTATCTACATGGTGGGTGGCTATTGTGGTGCGTCCAGGCTTCCCGGTAAATGTGTCACTAAAGTGGCCTAGCACCTGATGTAGCTGCCTGTTCTGTTCAGCGGAGAGCTGTGGATTGATCTCTGTATCTTGCAGGGATCCCTGGCCTTTAGCTTCCTGTACTAGGTCCAGCAAAGGATCATTACCTAGTTCTTCCTCTGAGGTACTACATACACTGAGTATCAAATTCTCTGGATCATAATATTCCTTTAACATGTTAATATGGTACTGCCTCTGCCTCTCACCTTTCTCATCAAGGGCTACTACATAGGTGGTGGGCTCTAAACGCTGCAAAATGGTGAAGGGACCATCCCAGGCAGCCTGCAATTTATTCTGCCTAATGGGGTTCAGGACCATTACCTTTTGTCCAACTTCATAGACTCGGTCCCTAGCATTGCGATCATACCAATATTTCTGTCTAGACTGTGCAGCAGTGAGATTATCATGTACTAGCCCTGTTAATGTCTGCATCCTGTCCCTAAACTTCAGAACATATTCCACTACAGAAGTCTCTGGGGTATGTAGCTTCCCTTCCCATTCTTCCCTAACTAAATCTAGGGGCCCCCTCACTTTGCGACCATCCAGCAATTCAAAGGGTGAGAAACCTGTGGACTCCTGTGGTACCTCCCTGTAAGCAAATAGCAAATGGGGTAAATACTTCTCCCAGTCCCGGCCCTGTGATGCTACAAATGTTTTGAGCATCTGCTTCAAGGTCCCATTGAACCTCTCGCAGAGACCATTGGTTTGGGGATGGTATGGGCTTGCTATCAAATGCTGTACATTCACCTTCTTACAGAGACTTTGCATCAGATTAGACATAAACTGTGTACCTTGATCAGTGAGCATTTCTTTAGGGAAACCCACCCTGCAAAATATATTTATCAGAGCGTCCGCTACCTTGTCTGCCCTGACAGAGGATAAGGCGATGGCTTCCGGGTATCTAGTTGCATAGTCCACAACTGGAAGAATAAATTGTTTCCCTGTGCTGCTGGGTATAGCTAATGGCCCCACAAGATCTACTGCCACTCGTTCAAAAGGTACAGTTATGATGGGCAAAGGTACTAAGGGAACACGGGTAACATCCCCAGATTTACCCACTCTTTGACAGACATTACAGGACCGGCAATAATTTGCAACTGCAGTACCCATACCAGGCCAATAAAAATTGTGAGCCAATCTAGATTTTGTTTTAGCAACCCCTAGATGTCCTGCCAAGGGGGTTTCATGGGCTATCCTCAGCAGCTCATTCCTGAATTGCCTAGGAACAACTATTTGCCTTTCTCCCTCTGTGTGTCCCTGCTTGTCATTGGGCAGGGACTCCCAGTATAAGATATTGTTATCCCAATATACCCGGTGCCTATCTGTGTCAGCACCTGGCTGTTCAGCGCTGTCTCTCAGCCCTTCCAGAGAGGGGTCACTGCGGAGAGCTTCCAGGAAGTTCCAATTGCCCTCCCCCCAACTTGCTGCACCAGGGAGTACATCTCCCTCGGGGATGAGATCTACCTGTTTCTCTGCCTGTGGGTCAGACAGCTCAACCCTCCTCTCACTATCCTCCTCATTTGCTACAGCTGCAGCCTTGGCACACTGCTGGCGGGTTACAACTGCTACCAGTGGTAAACATCCCTTGTTTTCATCCTCCCCCTTACTCTCAGACATCACAGTCTCATTGGATTTTGACACCGGCAGACCACCACTTACTCCCATTCCCTCCTCCTTATTTGTTATCAGGGGCACACCAAAACCTCTCCCTAGTGCATCTCTACTATGTTCTGACATTTTAATTTCATTGTAAGCCTGTTTTACAACACCCCCCATTTCACCTTTGCAAGGCATCAGTGCTTCAGTTATAGGTAAACATTTATCAATCCCCTGCTCTCCCTCCCAGTGATCACATTCCCCAATGTCCCCAAAAGTTTCACACAGTACCTCAGTTGGAGCAGGACTGTCGGTCAGCCCTTCCAGCTCGCAAACAGTGTCCTCTGGAGCGTAGTGACAGAGCATCCGGCCCAAATCATTCCCCAACAGAACATTAACAGGGATATCCTCAGAAACCCCCACCTCCCGCAAACCTTTTCCTGCACCCCAATCAAGGTACACACGTGCCAGGGGCACAGCAGGGCGCACACCTCCAATTCCTTTGATGGACATAGTTCTCCCAGGGATTATGTCCTCAATATTAACTACTTCAGGGTGCACCAAGGTGAATGAAGCTCCAGAATCTCTCAGTCCCAGGGTCACCCGGTCACCCACAGTCACACTCTGCAGGTTATCCTCTTGTTTTTCCACAGACCCATCCACAAGCAAAACTGATGGTGCCCCTCCCAGGGTGCTCCCACCTCCACGAGCAGGTAGGGGTGCACTCCTAGTAGGGCAAGTTATGCTCAGATGCCCAATCTGGTTGCATCTAAAACAACGGCGGGCCTGTGACTCACTCGACATAGCCCCTGCTACATTGGCAGCCAGTGGTGTTCTCACTGCAGATCTGGTGGTCGGTACTGAACCCCCGGTCCAGGTTGATGTGCCAGTCGGCACAGCTCCACGCCTGGATGCGGGTGCATGGATGTCAGCATAGTCGTCTGCAAGTTCGGCAGCATCCTTAGCATTTTTCGGCTTTCGTTCTAAAATCCACTCTCGTATATTAGGACTCCGTGTCTGTAAGAACTGCTCCAGGACCATTAAGTCATTAACAGCTTCATAGGTAGTAGCTTGTACTCCAGTAACCCATTGCTTGTACGTGGTTTCCAATTGGGAAACATATAGAATGCAGCTGGATGACACACTCTGCTGCATGCTCCTAAACTTTTTCCTGTAAGCCTCAGGAGTAAGGTTAAAAGTTTTTTGCAAGGCCGATTTGATTGCCTCATAATCATTATCAGTCTCTGGGGGAAGGGACACAAACACATCCAAGGATTTTCCTTTCAGTTGTGGAGTTAAATATCTCCCCCACTGGTCTGAAGGTAGTTGGTGCTGCCTGCATACCTTTTCAAAACTTTGTAGGAATACATCCAAATCAGTCCCCTCTTCCAGGGAGGGAAAATCATCCATTGCTGCTCACTGAGGACTGAACAATGGACTGCAGCTTGGCCATTTCCAGCTCATGTCTCCTTTGCGCCTCTCTTTCTGCAGATTCTCTTTCTCTTTCTGCCATCCTTTCTGCAGATTCTCTTTCTCTTTCTGCCAACCTTTCTGCAGATTCTCTTTCTGCCAACCTTTCTGCAGATTCTCTTTCTGCAGCTTCTCTAGCTGCCAATCTTTCTTGTGCAGCCGTCTGCTGTTGGATCATCACTTGCAGGGCCTCCTGAGGATTTGAAGCCATCAGTTGTCGGAATAAATCCGTTGAGCAAATGTCCATAACACTTTGAGGGGTACAACCACTAGGCATTCCAGTAAGTAGAGCTCCTGCGGAAGTAGGGAGCTCAGTAACCCTTTCAGTGTTAGTCTCTGGCGGGAAAACATGGCTGTCAGCCTCCACAAGGTCAGCAATAAGTTGTTCCTTGTTTTTGCCAAAAGTTGGTAAATCCCTTGCTTGGCACATCAATTCCAGGGCCTCTTTGGGTTGTTTGCGATAGGCCTCCATATCACAAATGGGATAGAGAAAGAAAAACAAGAGATGGGAAGGGGAGAACTGTTTTGCACTTTGTATGTCTTTAAAATCAGCACTGAGCTCGGTCTTTGGAAATTACACAAAAAATATATGCAATTTCTTTTAGTGCTAAGACCTTTACAGGTAAAATCCAGCAAGCACTAAAAATCTCTAAATATATCCCGACGCTGCCACCAGTTTGTCACGAACACGGGCTATTGGCCCGGCTGAGACAGTGGAAAGAGTGTGGGAGTGAAAGGGTTAATGACACCAGATCCCTGGTTACCTGTTGCTAGTCCCAGCAACCACTAAATTAACCCCTGCAATACCTCCTACACTATTGCCCTAGTACACAATTTGCACATACCCCAGAGACTTCTGTAGTGGAATATGTTCTGAAGTTTAGGGACAGGATGCAGACATTAACAGGGCTAGTACATGATAATCCCACCGCTGCCACCAGTTTGTCACGAACACGGGCTATTGGCCCGGCTGAGACAGTGGAAAGAGTGTGGGAGTGAAAGGGTTAATGACACCAGATCCCTGGTTACCTGTTGCTAGTCCCAGCAACCACTAAATTAACCCCTGCAATACCTCCTACACTATTGCCCTAGTACACAATTTGCTGCCACCACCAAGACTTTATATCCGGGCGTCTTCGGTTACCCCAAACACAGTACAATATAGTATCACAACCTTACTCTAATGATCAGACACATATATAATTAACCCTCTGGTAACGTGTTCTACCTGAGCTATCCTCAGAAGTGTGAGTTCATATTAGAGAACAAAGACAAGAGCTGATTAAGTAAACATTTAATCCGAAAAAAGGCTTCACAGTGCTTGTACAAAAATACAGAAATACAAAGTACAAGTGCAAAACAGTCCATAAAATAAAATAGGAGAAAACACAAGAAATCCTTACATATAATTACCGATATATATAATCCTTGTGGGAGATTCAGATGGTAAAGTTCTCCATACAGTTGTTAAAAAAAGAAAATCTCCCTTTGTACAATCAAACATTCTGATTATATAGATCCCTGGTGATTTTCTAAGAGACCAGCCCCCCTGGGTGGATCAGAGGGGCTTGGCCTGACAGTTTATGGCCCACTCCATCATACCTGTCCAGGGCACTAGTGTGGATAGTTACCTACAAACACAATAAGCTTACCAATACATGTCATGTACTGTATAACACCATAATTTAGTAAGGATCACATTCCTTATATTTTTAGGAGTATTTAGACACCAAACATGGATGTTTTAACTGTTTGGAAAGTACTCATTCTTGGTTCTCGTGACAGTAACACATTCCGCTGACCATGTTTGGTACCAAATTAAAGAATACCACCTTGACAATCTGAATATATATATATACTGGACCCTCACACAATATATACACGTGTTCCCCATATTTCATATTTTCTGGTTGTCCTCTGATTCACCCAATGTCAGAGTACATGCTCCACTACATTTTACGACCCCAGCTCACGAAGTCCAGCTCTGGTGAAGGCTATCAGCTAGTTACACTTTATGGCTTAGGCCTGGTGGTGGATCAAAGCCTACAATACACTCTATTATAACAAACATAACACATTATATCAATGCCAACTCATGCTTTGGCATGACAGACGCCTTTTTTCTTTCTTTTTTTTTTTAAATTCTTTATTTTTGAAAAATAGATTTTTTATGGTTTACATTGTTAAGTATGAGTAATAGCGTAAATCAAGTCATTTGTAACAAGAATGCAATATAAAAGAGAGGATATGGTAACAATGAAGTACAGTACAATCTGTTTCATTGAATTATTGTAAGTGATACTCAGGCTCTTAGGCTTTAAATTATTTTGAGTTGAGTGAGTGGGATTTTGAGTATTGATTTGGTGAATTAATGATCAGGAGTGACTGGTGAGGTACTCCTCTTTTGTGTTGTTCATGGAGAGAAAGAAAAGGAGGGAAGAGAAAAAAAAGAGAGGAGAGAGAAAGAGAAAGAAAAAAAAGGGGAGGGGGGACTAGATGGGGTAGAGGGAAGTAGTAGTGATTTAGAGGGGGAGGAGGTGTTGGAGAGCATTTTTAAGGGGGAGGGGCAGGATTGCAGTGTCGGGTTAAGGGATAAGTTTACGGGAAAGTTGTGTTCCAGGGGAGCCAGACTTTATGAAATCTGGATGGAGTGTCATATACGTAGGCTGTTAGAAGGTCCATGTTTTTAACTTCCATGATTATGATTTTAACTGTTGTAAGGGTTGGCATGTTGGGTTGGTTCCATAACTGCGCTATTGCTCTGCGTGCTGCTAGAGTGATTTTGGCATTTTCGTATTTAGTGCAGATGTCGGTAGGTTTAGAAAGAAGAAAGAGCTCAGGTTCTAGTGGTATTGGTTTGGAAATGATGTGGATAATGAGATTGCAGATTTGTTTCCAGAAAACTTGTAGATATGGGCAAGTCCACCAACAGTGATAAAAAGTGCCTATGGTTCCACATGCCTTCCAACAAAGAGGAGAAGAAGAGGTAAACATTTTGGCCAAGGTGGAGGGTGGACGGTACCACCTCATCAGAGTCTTGTAAGCTTGTTCTTTATGTGTGGTGCAGATGGATATTTTGGAGGTGACTTCCCAGATTTCATTCCATTCCTCTGAGTCTAATGGGTGACCAAGATCTCATTCCCAGGCAGCAATATAGGGTGGGGAGAAATTGGAGATTGATAAGATAATTTCTTGATATAATTGTGAAATCAGACCTTTTTGTCTGGGGTTATCCATATAGTGTTTTTCGTACCAGGTAGGAGTGGTCTTGGCCACTTTGTTTGATGTGTCTTTGAGTTGTAGATATCTGAAGAAATCTGACGAACATAGAGGTATGGTCTTTTTTAGATCTTCGTATGATTTTATTGTGTCTTTATGATATAGGTCGTTGATTCTAGAAATATCAACTTGATCAAATTTTTTGAATAAGAAAGGATCCATCCCTGCAGGAAAGTTTCTGTTTCTGTAGATAGGGCAGAGAGGAGAATGGTCTGTGGTTAGTCTATGTTTGATTGCGTGTTTATTCCATATTCTGAGAGAGTTGATTATCGTCGGGCATTGTGTCTTCAGAAGTGGTCTATGAGCCTTAGGTAGCCAGATATATTGGCTTAGGACATCGGGTCTGAAAAGGTCGTTTTCAATATCAGTCCATCTGACAGCTGAGACAGGAGAATGCCAGGCTGAAATTTGTGTAAGTTGAGCAGCGATGTAATATTTTGAGATGTCGGGGAGGCCTAGACCTCCAGAGGTTTTGGGTTTGTATAGGGTGGACATGTTCAATCTGGCCTTTTTCCCTTGCCAAATAAATTGGTTAATTGATTTTTTTAATATTTTAAAGTCTCTGGATACAAGTGGAATTGGAAACGATTGGAAAAGGTATAGTAACCGAGGTAAAATATTCATTTTGACTGTTGTTAAACGTCCGCTCCATGATATTAGAAGTGGGTTCCATTTGTCCAGGTCAAATTTTAATTGGTTCAAAAGAGGAATGTAGTTGAGGTGATATAACTGCGTGTGGTCTGAGGAGAGTTGTAGACCCAGATATGTCAATGGTTGGTCAGATAGTTGCAGAGAGAAGGTTGATTGTATAATTTGGGAAGTTGAGGTAGGTAAATGAATTGGAAGTCCTCTGGATTTTTCTGGGTTAACCTTGAAGCCTGAAACTTTAGCAAAGTCTTGTAGTTCAGTGAAAAGGTGGGGTAGAGAGCTAAGTGGGTTAGTGAGTGAAAGTATGATGTCATCTGCGTAGGCAGCTATTTTGTATTGATTGTTGGCCAGTGTAAAGCCGCTGATGTTTATGTTTTGGCGTATGGATTGTAGCAGAGGTTCTAGCGAAATTGCGAAAAGGAGGGGTGAAAGGGGACAGCCCTGTCTAGTTCCATTAAAGTTATATATTCTTAGGGGGGTAGCTCCAGGGATGCAGATCTTAGAGGATGGTTTATGGTAAATGGCCGCCAAGCAATTTTAAAAATTGTGTGGGAAGTTCATTTTTTCGATACCCAGTCTTAAGAATGCCCAATTTACTCGGTCAAACGCCTTCTCTGCGTCTAAGGATAGAAACAGAGAAGACTTGGTAGCCATCCACAGAACGTCTATGCATCTTCTGGTGTTATCTAATGCTTGTCTGTTGTGGATGAAGCCTACCTGATATGGGTGTATTATCGTGGGCAGAATTAAGTTTAGGCGGTTGGCTATAATTTTAGTGAAGATTTTGTAATTGATAATTAATAGAGCTATGGGCCTGTAGTTTGTTGTATATTCTTTTGGTTTGCCTGGCTTGTGAATAAGTGTAATGTTGGCTTCCTGCATGTCTTCTGTTAGGTAGCATCCATCAAGTAGGCTGTTGTATACAGGGAGGAGTTGTGGGATGAGGATGTCTTTAAGAATTTTATAGTAGGGTGCTGTGAAGCCGTCTGGGCCAGGGGCCTTGTTAGATTTCAGGGATTTGATTGCTGAGGCTATTTGTAATTGTGTTATCGGGTTGTCCAGTAACTCTATGTCCATGGGTGAGAGGGAAGGTAGTGGAATCTGGTCTAGATATTGAGTGATCACTTGGATATGTCCTTTGTGGAGGAGGGTTGCTTCAGGAGAGTGGTTGTATAGACTAGAAAAGTATTTATTTAGTTTGGTTTTTCTTTCTTTATTTGTATATCCCTTTTTTTATTTGTGCATTTTTTTATTGTCCTATTTTTGTTATTTGTAGTTCATTTTTATTTTTTATTTTTATTTTTTATTTTTTTATTTTTCTTGTGTTTGCCCTGTGCATTTGTCTGTCTATTGTGTCCATATATTCTGTTTGTGGAATGTTTGGAGTATGCTTTTATTTATGGTTTTATTTTTTATTGTTGGCATTTTTACTACTAAGTCTGTATGCATTTTTTGTTTGGTATGTTTTTTTTTTCTATTTTTGTCCCTGGACTGGAGCTGTTACCGGTCAGTGACAATGTTGTGTATACATGCAATGTTCACATATGCCTTATATGTAGATGTGATGCCTGAAACTCCCTGCTGGCATGAGGTTTCCCTCTCCAGTAGGCAGCAGGGCGTCCCTTTCGATTTGCTCTCCTGCCAAAGTATTATACATATCCAGCATGGAGACGGACGGGTCTCGTCTCCATGACTACCGTGGGTGTTGGAGGCATGTAGCGTCGCGTCTCCATGGCTGCACTCCTCCGCTAGTCACTGTGCGAGACTGGGGACAGCTCACATTAGGTTTATCACGCTCATTTCCGGGTGTGACGCGGGTGAACAGCTGCTGCTGGTAGGTAATCAGCTCAGCTTGTATATATGTGTGGTTAGTGTGTTTTATTTTATGTGCTTGACAAAGGGCAGCAGTTCTGCTCGAAAAGTTGCAGTTTCTACAATAAAGAGTTTTGTGGAGTATTGAACTTTAAAGTCCCGTGAGTGCGTTCATCAGGATTGGATTTTTGCATATGAGACAGATCAGCACCCGGGCATCAGAGTTGATTAAACTGCAGAAGCGGAGTGCTTATACACGTTGGGTAAGTATATATATGTATATATATATATATATATATATATATATATATATATATATATTTAGATAAATATATATATATGTATATGTATATTTGTGTGTGTGTGTGCATAGGTATATATAATATAAAATAATATAAAAGTGTAAAATTTGAGACATTTAGCACCAATCTGTACACTATTCTCCTGTGATACATATCAATAAATAGAGCATCTTGGAAATCATGGTGGTATTTATAAGGCTGTATTGTTTAAGAAGTAGGAGCACTGCAGCTTAATATTGGAGATTGTTATGGTAGCAGATTTGCACCCTGCACTTGAACGTGTGTAGCCCAGGTCTGAATAACATCAAAGCCTGACAGATATAGACAGATACATAGGCCTTTGTGAACTCCAAGTCAGAGGGTTAAATTCCAGCTCAGGTCAAGACATACTAAAAGTCATTATCAGCCAACAGCTGCTAGAGAACTAAGCTTAGCTAGTTGATGGTCCAGTTCTCACTTGGCATGTGTCCACATCATAAATGCATTCCAAGTACAAAGGAACTTTATTGGTAACTTTAAAAAGAAAAATACAGGCATTGTCGAAATTGGATACAAAAGTGACTACAAATGCAGAATATTTACATCATTTCATTATTCAATCCATGTTGTCAACACAGTTAAACTAAACTACACTGGGTATTAACTGATGGCAACCTCAAATGACAACATGTGTTTACATCACAGATGTTCACAATCAAGAGCACACAAAGCAGTTTTAAAAGGTTTGTGTGCTTGTGCTTTTGTATATTACAAAAACCGCAAGCCATACTGCAATCACCTTTTTTTAAGCAACTCACACAAGATAATGGAACAAGCTGGTACCAAAACAGTCACAGCATTCCGTACTTTTCACCCAAGATAATGGAACAAGCTGGTATCAAAACAGTCACAGCATTCCATACTTTTCACCCAAGATAATATAACAAGCTTATCCCAAAACAGTCACAGCATTCCATACTTTTCACCCAAGATAATATAACAAGCTCGTCCCAATACAGTCACAGCATTCCATACTTTTGACCTAAGATAATATAACAAGCTGGTACCAAAAAAGTCACAGCATTCCATACTTTTCTCCCAAGATAATGTAACAAGCTGGTACCAAAAAAGTCACAGCATTCCATACTTTTCACCCAAGATAATGTAACAAGCTGGTACCAAAAAAGTCACAGCATTCCATACTTTTCACCCAAGATAATGTAACAAGCTGGTACCAAAAAAGTTACAGCATTCCATACTTTTCACCCAATATAATGTAAAAAGGTGGTACCGAAAAAGTCACAGCACTCCATACTTTTCACCCAAGATAATGTAACAAGCTGGTACCAGAAAAGTCACAGCATTCCATACTTTTCACCCAAGATAATGTAACAAGCCGGTACCAGAAAAGTCACAGCATTCCATACTTTTCCCAACATTCCACAGATATACTCAATAACGTAATTTTATTTTTTTTGGTTGCGCAAAAGAATAGGTGGACGTGTCACTTTCTGACTGTATCAAGCAAATAGTTGAAGTTTCTATAGCGTATCATTTACGCTTAATTCAGGAGCAGTGAGCCAAGCTTACAGAAATACTTTCTGTCACTCTAGGGTAATTTAAATATTTGTATTCTGTGTGATCTTTCAACACCCAGCCATGCCAGTTGGGCAGAGTTTAAAGGGAAATTAGAAAATCAGTCTTTTGGCTCAGATGCTTTGGTTCAGTTTCCAGTCATGCAGCGTGTTTGCTGGAGAGCCTGAAGGTTGCCAGTGTCACGTTACACCTGCTGGTATGTTACATTCAGTTTTAAGGAAAATCACAGCTTGGCACATTGCTGCATACCATAGCAGCTGCAATCTGCACTGTGTTCTGCAGAGTGGCATTGGATTGCATTTCATTGAATGAATGAGACAAAGTGTAAATGGGACACAGGGAGTGGAATAGACAGATGCAGACTGTGAAAAAAGCAGTTTGGTTTTTCTTTTCTTTTTTCATTAAACCTGTATATTCTTAAATTAGAATTCTTGCATTCTCTCTTTCAGAGTATTAAAGGCACTAAACATTGTTTCAGCTGCAGAAGAAGAAAAAATTATGACAAATGATCGATACATAGTGTTAGCAGAATTGCATGCAAATGCGTAAATTAAGAGCAAAAATGTGTTTTAAATGTGTCTCTAGTTTATGACATCATCTTCTGGTTTGATAAGCAAATGGGCTAGTTTCAATTGGAATTGTGCAATTTGCACAAGCCACACACTGTTGTCATAAACAGGTGGTGACACACATAATTAAATCCTATTTATTTACAATCCTTTTTTTTCCGGTAGCCTGCCGATAATGCCTGCCACCAGGCACATGTATGTTTTGTATTTTAATGGGCTCTTTGACTGGAATTACTAGTGTACAGCAATGCAGGGAGGAAGTCTATGGGGTGACGCCATGACACCAACTATTTTCCATTCTCCAAATACAAAACAGATTTCAATTATAACTGCCACACACATATTTTTAGACATTTGTGGATGAATCAGCTTGTCTTATATCTTGCAGAAACAAATATAATGACACATTTTAAAATTGTCTCCTTAATTTACTAGACATAGGCCTAACTCTTAAAGAGAACACCGTTCTATAAAATAATAGTGCATAAATACATGGTACTGGTGAAACATTTGACCACACTTGCTTGAAAAAAGCCTGAGCAACAGCAGTCTATAAAGAAAATCATTTTAACTCTGCTCATTTCCTATATTCACATGGCTAGCATAGCACTAGTCTTTTACATATATGTTTTGTTTTGTTAATGTTTATTACAATTAAATAATTCTAAAAATGCATGTATTTATTAAAAATGTAATAATTTGCATTCTAAACATACATATGTTGTGTTATAAAGAGTATATAACTAAACCAGCTCCGTAGAGCTGACATACTAAGTGCTCCCTGGTAACTATAGAGTACCAACTGTTTTTAATTTTCCAAATATAAGACTTAACATTAAAAGTGTTTAAAAAAACCAAAAACAAAGTATCCCAGATGATAATTATAATTGTGATGTGCACATGTATATATATTGCAAAGGAGCCTATATACAACACACATCTGCAGGTCTTTTTCATTAATCCTTTGGTGTCATGCATGTGACGCCATTGTCTCTGCCTAAACAACAGTGTCAAATCCAAAAGGCTTTAACACGGACAGCATACGAGCATTGTGATTCATTATCATAGCGGCTGTATGCCCGGAAAAGGTTTCTGAGCCTTTTGAGCAGAGTCAATTACAGCCGCATCTCACAGAGCGAGGATGCATATATATGTTCTCACAGTCTTCAAGGACCATTCTAGTTAATATATACATTCTTTAGGCAAAACGGGTTAAATGTACAAGCTAGGGTTTCCAGATCAGACAGGCTTTTGAAGACACATGGCTTTGGAACTGGCTTGTTTAATCAACTGATGAGTTATTTTGAATTTAAAGATTACATCAAATGTAGGCATTTTAAATAGAAATGCTTTTATGAAAGAATACAGTGGGCAGACATATTGGATCAGATGGGTCAGCTCTTCCTTCATCTGACCCACGATTCTAAACAAAATCCGCCCCCTGATAGAGGTAAACAAGCAGAAAGGACTCAGTATTTATATTTTTTATTAAATCATTTCTATTATAAATGTCCACAATGTCTGCAATCTTTCATTAAACATAATACATTTTTGGTGACAGTTGTCCTTTAATAATAGGATTTAGCAGCTTTTTAATTCTTTATAATAGAATTTGCTACTTCTAGTCTGAGACATACCTTCCTTCCCATATTACTGGAAACAATATGTAAACACAGAACATACTAGTAAGTTCCTATGGTATACACTTTATTGTTTCAATAAAGAGTTACAACAAAGTAAAATTCTAAAGACAGGACAGATTCTATGCACATCACATTAGCACTGGCTGCTTGGGATAAAGGGTATTGGAAACAAAGGGATAGCATAGTAAATGTCATTGCTTTCAGTCTGTACAGTAAGCAAAGCACTTGCAATGCTCAATTTCTGTGGCAGATTACTGTATCCTCAAATAATACCATTGTTCTTGCTGCCTCTTTTGAAGCTTCTATGAGTGTGGTTTATAGAACTGATAAAAGTATAAAAGGTTAAAATATCAGTTATGTCTGTTTTCCAGCAAATGAAGATCACTAGGAAGTAGAATGTATTATCTCCTGTACTGTGCGACTGTCCAGTAATTGGGCCAAATAGAGTTTTCATCTGCCTGACCCATATCACTGTTCCATATATTGTGTTATATATGTATTAGATTAGTACAGATTTCATTTGTTACAAAGCAAGTTCTGATAATCTGCTAAATTGTATAATGAAAAAAATGAATCTACACTAAGAGGAGATAGACCAATTTAAATACACAAATCAACACAATGAACCAAGAGAGTATATTTAAAATAAGAAAAACTACCACAACAAGAATACAAAGTCTTAAATTAGAGGGCAAAGGCTTAAAAGAAATATTGCAAAGTATTACTTTACTGAGCGGGTAGTGGATGCATTGAATAGTCTTTCAGCAAAATTGGTAGCAAAAGAATTTAAGCATGCATGGGATAGGCATGAGACTATCTTAGATTTAAGATAAGGCTAGGGACTAATGAAAGTTATTTGAAAATTGGGCAGACTAGATGGGCCAAAGGGATATCATCATTGAATAAATTCTGTAATGTCAGAATGAAAATGTAACTATGTTAAAGACACAACAGGAGTATATCATCACAATAGCAGGTTAGTTGAAGAAATTACCGGAAACAATATGGCTAAAGAAAGAATCTATCTACTTGGCCTTAAACGTTGACTATCAAATTTTCAGTTAGTGTTAATAGGGCATCATTTCAACTTTACTTGATCATTGTTAGTGGAGGTAATGTACACGTAGCTGATACTTTAACCTTCCATTGATTTTTTGCCCTCCCTGACAGTACTGGGTTATAAGGTTCAAGACATATAAGCTGGCCCAGGAGACTGAAAACCAATGTATATAATTTTTAAACATTAGTAGGTTGTTAAATTGGGTTTATAGTAACATCGTCAGAATTAAGGTGGTAAAGGTTTTTAATATGAGTGGTCATAACTGATAACATTAAAATCATGTAAAAACATCCAACATTTATTTTGTCATCATTATGTGGCACAATTAATAAACTGTCACATTTATTTTATTTGGCATTTTGATATGATAAAAGTGTATCACGTGTTAATAGATAAAAATGAAAGGCTTCAATAAAAGAATACAAATAAAGTACCTTATTAAGCCATTTTTGCTCTATAGTTCGATCGGGGCAAAACATAATTGGTCTCTTGGTCAAATTGGTCATATCTTACTTCATCTAATCTGATTCAAGATGATAGAAGATATAATCCTAGATTCTAAAAAACATGCCAGCCCACTGATGGAGCTATGCTCAGTAAGGTATTTGTATTCTTTCATTAAAGCATTTCTTTTTAAAATGCCTACACTTCATACAATCTTTCAATTAAACATAACTTAATTTTGATGTCTTCAGTTGTCCTTTAAAAGGATTTCTATTTACAGTCTATGTGCAGTTCGTGCATGTGAATACTGCTGTATGTAGACTGGATGGCATAGTATACTCCCATTTTATATGCTACTATATGCATATTCTTTCCATTCGTTCATATTAAATATCAAAAGTCTCTCATTAGGTTTCACTGAATAAATTTAAACATATGAAACCAGTTTACCAAAGTTCCTATTGCGCAACAATTTTTAATTAAAATGTCAAATACAATGATGTGTGCTTGCTCCCAGTAATGGGAATCTATTCCCCTTTCAACTGCTCATTATAATTAACTTTCTTCTTTACATCCATTCTATTTTTATTGTTGTTTTCATCCAATTTAGATTTTTGGTTACATTTGCACAGTTATTTTTTTAATATACTGTGTGGCACGTTGAATAATGTATATGCTTATATTGATACTGAAGAATCATTATACCTAAAAGGGTCTTCAACCTTACCAGAAATAATCATATTTTTACCTGTGAAATCCTCAGCATGTGCTGTAACATTTAGGGAATTTGTTTGTTTTAAAAATTACACATTATGACGGGGGAAATATAAGTCATGAAAAAAAAGTCATATTTTCATGTTACTTCATATTAATATTATAAAATCTTAAACTGTATGGATGCATAGCGGTGTGTCAGAGAGAGGAATTAAAATAGTTTAAGAAAATTTGCAAACATTTTCTGGCCAAGTCACCTGTCAACTACAATCATTTAGAGTTTCATAAAACTGTCAAATTAGCAGAGACATTCTAAAGCCTGCATAAGAAACAGATAATTCAATGAAGAGCACAGCGTTTATCAAATCCTTCCGCTGCATAATTGTATTTAATTTCATGCAAAATTATCATCCAGTTTTCATTCAATGAGATTTGCACTGATTCAAAATGTAAGCAAGTTGTAGTCTTCCTTACTTTCCATCAAAATATTTGATGTCACGAGTGGGGTCCAGGTAGCATGGGACCCTGAGCGCCCAAGCACAGGAGCATCGGTGCAGATGGGGAGACATAGGGCTTGGATGCTGGGTAACGCATTCCCCTTGTGGCTTGTGGCCCCAGGTTAATGCAACCACATACCAAGAGCCTATGGACCAGCTACTGTATACATAAAACCAAAGGCAGAAACTTAAAAGACCCTGCAGATTTTATGGAGAAGGCACAAAACACAACTATTACAGGATAGCAGGATGTAGCAGGATAAAACACTTTGACAGGGCTGGAATACTATGACAGGGCTGAAACACTATGACAGGGCTGAAACACTATGACCTGGCATCACTCTAACAGGGCAGCCCATTTAAGGTTCTGTATGACAGGGCAGCCCATTAAAGGGACTCTATTACAGGGCATCCCATTTAGGAAACTCTATGACAGGGCATCCCATTTAAGTGACTCTATGATAGGGCATCCCATTTAAGTGACTCATGTCATCCCTTTAACAGGGCTCAGGTAACCTTTTTTACAGGGCTCAGGTCAGGGCAGTTGTAAGTCTATTGCTAGCTTAGCCAGGTGCCAGACAATAGTTAGACTTGGGCAGCTACAAGTCTGTGGCTAGGCTTAGGCAGGTTCTAAACAAAAGCTAGACTTAGGCTGGTGCAACTGGGCAGTTACCACTCTGGGCAGCAGGCGTGTATGCTCCGTGTGTGCTAGGTGTGTGCCACACACCTACCACAAAGCCACGTTGTATATTTCCGTGGTTTGTGTGCTCTAAAACAGACAGCAAATAAACCCCGGAAATATACGAAACACATCTGAGGGGCTGACAGCAGCAGTGAATTCTGCATCAGAGTTGCCAATTAGACCAGCATGAAAAGTATACAAATTTTGTGAGTGACTCTGATGGAGAATTTGCTGCTGTTGTCGGCCCCTTGGATGTATTTCGTGCAGGTGTGCTGCCAGTCCGGTGCACACCTGTCACTCAGGGGCAGAATATGCCCCTGCTGGGCAGGTACCACTCTGGGGCCAAACTAGGAAGTGAAACACACAAGGATACAAAGACACAAGGAACAGACAGGAAACGGCATAAATCATAAGAAAAAACAAATGTATACAGAAATGCCTGGATGAGCCTGCATACTGGTGGACTTGTGACAGCTGATTATCAGGATAGATGTAGTCAGTAGCAGCTAAGTTTCCAAATGCTGAGAATGTAGGCATTCTATTTTTATTTATTTATTTTTTTCCAATGTGGATTCATTTATTTATTTTTTTTACGAAAAATATCAGGTTTACAATGTTTAATCTAATTTATTCAGGCATGAGAAATTGCCAAGGCACTGTTTATTTACTGATTAGACTTCAGATAGCACAGAATAAACTCCAAACATAAAGACTATAGGATCCACTCAACAAAAACAGGACCGCAGGGAACCAAGATTGGACCTCCATACCCCAGGCCAATGCAGCCGAAAAATTCTCCAGTAGTGTTTTGTCTAAAAAAATGATTGGAAGGAACAGAGATTAAATCTAAAATTAGCTCCTTCAAATTTCAATTCCAGATCAATGATAGTTATTTATGTATATATATATATATATATATATATATTTGTGTGTGTATAAATATATATATTATATTAAGAGAACATTAGGTAACATGAAAAGCCTTTTATCCATTATAAAATCCCTTTAATCTTTAAACTTAGCACAATGTATTGGCATTCAATGGGTTAAATATGTCAAGTCGATATTTTATTGTTCTTTTTTTCTACACTTTTTTTCTTCTTTGCTTTCTTTCATTTAACGTACTTTTTTTTAGCAGTAGGGTACTTGGCTTTTTCACCCAACACATATGGTGCAAACATCAATCTTATTTTTTATGGACTCCCCGCTGTGCACTGAAGCTTATATAAATAACACCTGCAAGAGATCTCTGGTCCACTAGAAACATATAGCTTGATGACAACCATACAACTCCTTTTTGTTTAACACTGTCATTATTCTCAGTAGCGTTAGCAATATTAACGTGTGCTGTATTGTACAACAAACTCTAAGACTTTGTCCCTACTTTTTTTTGCTCGGATCTGACATGTAAAAAATGTGTAACATGGCTAAGTTAGATACAAGTGTTTAGTTTCATGTAATTTGTATCATATGCCTGATCTTTATTTCTAGAGTGAAATTAAACATTGGATCAAAGGCAACTGCTAAATGAATTAATTACTTGTTTTGCTTACAGATGTGTGGGGGGGGGACACTTCAGCAATGTCCAGGCTAATTGTCCTGTGGTTTTAACCCTTGTAATAGATGGTAATGTGATTTTCATTCATCAGGGCTAATTATTTTCTGCCAATCAGATGAACATTTATTTTTATCCAGACAATCCCTGAAGCTTACAGACCTTGCTTGTTTTAGAAACCGCATACTACAAGCATAAATATTGCTGGTGACTTCAGAGCACACAGCGTCAGGTGAGCAGAGCAGACAGTAGCTCATGTGTTATTGTAATGGGACAATTGGAGTGCAGACTGTTGATCCAAGCTATTCAGGGTGTTTGAGGACATACTCTGTAGGCCAAAAAACATGCTAAGGTGAAAGCAGTGCAAACCATTTGGTAGTACCAAAGAAACACATTGTAAAAGATATCTGCAGCTCTCACATTGAACTAGGATACTAGAACCTGAAATAAAAAGCCTATAAGGATGAAAAAATAAGGTGAAACACAGCCAAACATGAATTGCATGAATTGTATAAGATCTGAAGTCCTCTTTAGATATAGTATCCCAATCCTCAACGCATTTCACCAGGGCCCGCATGGCTTCCTCAGGAGAGATATGGTCTCTTTTACTTATGTGGATAATTAAATGCATTCCTTTGTGTTTGGATATGTTTAGCCATTATTTTGATAGTGTATGTGCATTCATATAAGATCTCTTGTATGTAGTATAGTGTCTTTGGTGAGTCTTCTTTGATTTTTTAGATTTGAATATTAAGAAGAATATTTTATAAAGATCTGGCTATGGGTTTTCGTATAACATCTAGTTTGAAATATAAGTGATTATATAAGGATACTTAACACCCTCTATAAGTCTGACCTATTACACTATTATTGTTTGTGTTTTTGTTTTCCTATATATTTTGTGCATCTCCATTTTGACTGCTTGTGTGTTACATTGTTATGTCACCATTTATATTGTAATTCCTTGTTTAGTGCAACATACACCGACTGGTGGTTTCTTGCTCTTTTCTTTGTAATCATAGCCTTCTCTGCTTACATTAATTTCCTGGATGAATGCCGACTTCCCTTATTATTCACGCCTATTCAAGAGATACATTTTCAAACCTTTTCACTTTTTGACTGGGTTCTTCCATGAGTTTTCACTGACTTCAAATATGTCTGATTTCAGGAGCTCAACTTAAGCCATATCTATTTAGGGAGCTGCCCAACTTAAGCAACTTGGGAAGCTAAGTATTAAACTCCCAAAAGGTGCAAGGCTACACCTTGACAACTTTCTTCCTGAGATGGGCTTGGACAGCCTTTACTAAAGGTATTAAGGATTTTTTAGAATTTTTATTCTGAGGATTATTTATATCCAAGTTTCTACGTCGATAGCCTACTTAAACTTCTTGTCCATATTTTATTTTTCTAATGTACTTTTAAACTAGCAGATACTATTAAACTATTCTAAGTTTTCACGGATTGATTAATGAGACTTGTAGCCATCTCAGGTGTAAGGCCTTCACTAAAGTGTTAATTCAGCCATGAGTCTGGCAGAACTAACTACTTCAGTCAGAAAAGGTCACACTGTAGCATGATTTATATTCCAAAACACAGTGACTGTAATCCAAATAACCAAGCTACTGTAGACCTAGAGAAGAAATTAAAAAATAACGGTTTAGTGCCAACTACCAACCCATTAAGCTATAATTGGACTAGCTTTCAGTTGACATAAAAACAACGAGACATTTGAAAAGCAGTAAATCATATTGACCTTTCTGTGATATATAGGGATATAATTAAACTGATTTTACCTCCACACTGATCTGCATAATGCAATGCTATGTAACACAAGAGTGTTAGCATGTGGCATTCACATTTCTGCAATGTTAATGTGACCCCGACTTCTATCCGGGATGCCTTGCTCACACGATCGTTAGTTCACATCAAAGAGGCAGTTGACAACCTTGTGCAATACTTTAAAAAAGGCTAAAAAGATCAATTACAAGAATGATTAGCATGCAAACTGCACCATCGTATCGAACCCCGGTCCTACTCTGTGAATTTAAAGGCTGCCAAAAAAGTTTCTAAACAAATCAGTGGCGTTTGCTGAAGTTTATATCATAATCAACCTTTGAAAATAATCATTCTTTTAATACAATTGAAAACAGATTTTTGCGTGTTATTTTAAACTCATATTTTTCCCTTGCAGAAAAGAGAAAATAAAACATAAAAAGTACAAATTAAAATAGCTTCAGTACAAAAGGTGAGAAAATATACTCAGCAATCTGCACACATTAAAGTGATACTGTTACACTTCTGTTGCTGATTTTAATTTTATGCTGTGTTTAATGTTTATCCCATCAAAAAAAAAACTCTGAATGTATGCTTATTCTGATTAGTGAGCAAAATTAAGAGGCCGCATCATTTTTAAGTAATTTGTTTTATATTGTATTTGGATTTCCGGGAAACATACACTGACAAATCTCTCCTTTTCAAGTACTTCTTGGAAGTATGCAATGAACTAAGTTGAGGATTTCTAGGGAGCTTGTGTCAAAGTTTGTTGTGTTTTCCAAAAATGTGTCTTTTGTGAGGAATTATTTGGGGAGTTTACCTGAGATGAGTCCTCATTGAGGTCAGGGAGTTTGTTTGGTTGTTGAGCTATGAAGAGCAGGGACAGACAAAGTGCCTGTACAAGGATATAAGTGTCCTTGGCAAGGTCCGTGAAAGTCCATACAACATCCTTAAAGCCCATCAAAAAGTCCAGTAAATTCTGATTCCTGTTTTCTTTCACCATCTGTACTGGCAAGGAGACATGCCCGGAGAAAAATCAAGGTTGTAAAATAAGAGACATTTTTTTTGATCATGGGCTCATGAGATTATCAGATTTGCTTCACAAAGTGAGTGTGTGGAGAAGGGGTGGGCTGATTTTTGTTGTATTGTTGGGTTCCAGAGTATATTTCCTGCTGCTGGAACAAGGGTGAATTTCCAGGTGAACTCATCTGGGAATATTATTGGGGATGTGTGATTTGACTGCTTTGGCCAATTGTATTTATTTTTAAATTAAGTGTTATCTCATACTGCAAAAACTGCATTTTATAATAATCTTTAACCAGGAACAAAAGATACAAACAGACACTATAATATAAAAATTATAATAAGAAGATACTAGCCTATTTTATACTATATAAAAATATCTTTTTTATAATTAAGGCCACATGTCTGTACTGAGTAATAAAAAAAATCTAGCAGAAAAGTAGGAAAGGGATGCATTGTTTTATCTATATTTATTTAGAAAGTGTTTTACCAGGAAGAATACATTGAGATTTCTTTAGTTTTCAATTATCTCCCGGGGACCAAGTCCAGAACAGTACTACACAATGTTTCACTTTTAACGACAGATTTTTTTTAAAAAAAAAGCATACATACATACATTTATTTATAGAAGAAAGTTGGGGGGAGAACATACAGGGTAAATAATTAATGATAAAAACTAAGAAAATGAGAAAGCAACAACAATCGTGTATGGCATATATAGGAGTTTGTACAATAATACCAGGTACATTCTGTTTTTAGCATTTGGGAGGCACTTCTTTTCACGGATTTTAGATTCGAGGATGATTTGGCTGAATCTGGGAGACTATCCCAAATATGAGGAGCTCTGAAAGAGAAAACACCTCAAGCCTGCTTCCTTTTTGAATTGAGTGACAGCTAGAAAGGGCTGATGCTGGATCTGAGATTGTAGTTTGTGTGTGTAGCAAGAGGTGAGCAGGCTACTCAGGTAGATGTATGCATGTATATATATATATATATATACATATATATATATATATACTGATGTGCCTATTCTGTACAGAAGATTATTTCTGCTTAATTATCGTGGAGTTACAGTTCATTTAATAAACAATATTCACCTGTAAATAGGTAGACATCAAGTGTGAATGGCTCATTGATTTCTGAAGAAGGCAGTGGCTTTAAATAGGAGTGGAATGTAAATTCAAGTAAAGTGAGGTTGTTGTCACTATTTAAATGTTTTTTTAATTTTTTACAGTAACCTTTACAGACATACTTTCCTGACACAAGTGGAAATTATATCACAATATTCTGTTGACACATCTAGAAAGGGATATTGTAGCATGAGTTCTTACAACAACAACCAAAAAATGGCATACCTTGACTTTTAGGTCCCTGGACTATGTTTTGTCCTACACTCTTCCTCCTCCGGAGTCAAATTACTGCTTAAAATTCTACCTGTAACTAGATATATGTAGATGTAGAGATATGTTGTGGTTTAAGTTAACTAGATGAAATTAATTTTATTTTCATTTGTAGTCTCTGCAATGAAATATTTGTAAAAAGTGTGAAATGTTAGGGTGGTTAATGAAGTCACTAAATGGCACATTTCTTATTCCTCCCATTATATAAAGTTGTCTTTATTTTCTACTCATGATTTTGACTGGTTTAAAGTCCCTTGTATGAAAGCTATCATTTGTCTTATCATCTGAAACTCTGGTTCGCACATCAGTTTATAAAAAAATATATATGACAAATTACGAATGTAATGCCCATTGCATTCGTTGAAACATAATAACACAGCTGACTTTGGGAAGAATGGAAACCACACACAAGTAATCTGGCATGTACACATTGCATCTGTGTCTACTCAAGAAAACAAGTGGACAGAATCATTCAACACCTTCACGCTCATCAAAGCAGGCCAGACAACATTCACAACATCTCTTATTTATTATAAGTAAAGATTTTCCAGCTCCACAACATGTAGATGCTCTTCATTTAGTATGTGACTAAAGAAGTTGAGACAAACAGTTTCTCGAAAATTCTCAACAACATTTCTTTGTGTCTGGTGCTACCTCTAGTAGCGCCAAGAAATTTGTTACGATTACGTTGTTCTAAAACATGTTGGAAATGATAACATACCAGAGACTGACTGTTTATTAAAGGTTGATGAACATGTAACACTTACTTTCATGACACAATAAACATGCGTAATGAACTGGCCCTTGGATTACAAATTTCGAACCCGCAAATAAAGGACTATCTCTCAGGAACCTAACTTGAGCTCAGCATTTTCTCTGTGAAATCCAACCTATCCCAGCTCTAAAGCATAGTAAAAAGTACCGACAGTTTACTACTAAAAAATGACTTCTCACACAGGGCTATTTATGAAAGCACCTTTATCACCTGTATCTAACACAATGACATTTTTGTGAATAGCCCTCTTATACTATAACAGAAACAGTAAAACAAAGAAAATGTGTCTGCGCACCACACTACTTTTACCAATCACGGGGTGAAGGTGGGATTTCAATCTCACACTTATGGTCCTACTACAATGTCAGCCTTACTGGCCAAAGCAGTCCAGTAACAGCTCACCAATAATATTGCCAGATGAGTTCACCTAGAAACAGCTTCATGCATTGTTCCAGCAGCAGCAGACATACTCTGGAACCCAACAATAAAACTAAAATCAGTCTCCTGTCTCCTCGCCAGCTCTTTGTAAACACATTATTAACCTGGGAACTATTCTGTGACAAATACAAAGCCCCATAGAGAAATGCCGCTCTATGCAAGTGCCTCATTTTGTCCAAACTCACTTTAAAAACATCTCACCACTGGATAAAACAATAATCAAACATTTATGTTCATCCAACCTTAATAACAAGGGAACTATCACTAAAATGTATTCCCATTTACTATGATTAATGTTCCCTCAACAGCCTCACCACAGATCTAGGAGTCTGACCTTGACACTGTTGACCCTGGGGAGTGGAAAGAAATCACAGACAATATATAGAGTTTGACACCCTGAATTTTGATGAAGGAAACAGTTACAAATTCCTGTGCACATGGTAACTAAGGGAAACAATCACATATACCCAATTGTTCCTCTTCTTTGCTAACGGGGCTGTGCCATGAATGGGTCATACCTAAACCTATGGTGGACCTGTCCCTCTGTAGTCACACTTTGGATAATGGGTTTCCAACAACTAATTAAAGTATATAGAGATGGATTTGACACCTGTACTGCACTGCTAGACAGGAATTACCAATATATCACATAGCAGAGCTTTATATATTTTTAGATATTATACATAATAAAATATATAATTAAGATTTTAAGACATTGTACATATACTATATAAACCATTACAAAAAAGCGGTATAGTGTAAAAAGATAAATAAATAGGGAAGCAGTAATTCTCTTCATTTTCAGTATAAATGTCATGTGTCATAGGTCAATAAAGAGAATTCATAACATGGTAAGTAACCATGTGGTAAAATAAATTGAAAATACTGACTATATAGGAATGATTAATGACACAAACCATTGAACTGTAGTGACAACGTTCCATGAGCCACTATTTGAAATTCTTCAGATTTCATTTATTTTTATTTTTTTTCATAGGAAATCAATTGATCTTCTCACTAGGGATTCATGTACAACGTTAGATTAGTGGAGACCTCTCATTAGGTAGTCATTTAAGAATAGATTTCCTAGCATCAGACAATCAAATAGCCTGTCGTGGAATTACTACTTGGACAATAATACATGGATCCAATGGTTATTAACTTATTTGTAATTTGCCAAACATAAAAAAAACATAAGTCTTTTGTCAGTGTTACTATAATTAGGGATGTGCAGTTTAATATTATTATCTAGAAACACATGATGTTTCAAAGATTGAAATTAAATTTCAGCAACAAAAAACTTAAACATTACTCTAAAATGTTTGTATCTTTGGTTTCTGGTTAAAGTCGATTATACAATGCAGTTTTTGCAACCACTGTTGAATACAATGACAATTTAAAAATATATACAAATGTCATGAATGTATTAGGCTGAAATATACGTTCTGTTTTGTTAAGTCGGAACATTTTTCTTGAGTGACCGAAATAGTCCTGGCCGAAGGGAGTAACACCAAGTTGTCTCTTACTCCAGTGAGTTGTTGTATTGCATAAGAGAGTCCTTAAGCAAAAGAGTACACAGGCTCAGAAGATTAACATGGCATCTAGAGATTTTTTTTTTCTCACTGAAAGCTTTTCAACCCCTTTTTGATGCATGGTGCTTGCGTCCCAGAAGACGCAAGGACCAAAATGCCATTTTTTATTGTTCCTGGCACCAATCACAAGGTGATCGGTAGCAAATGTCAAAAAATCACGAGACCTCCCGATGTTACTTGTTATGCCACACGATTTAGTAATATTTACATTTTTCCTATCAAATGTACACTTTTCTAGTCAGTCTGAGACGACTCAAAGTGGCCTCATATGACAGGTGGGATCCAGTTGCAAGTCCCTGCAGCGGGATCCAAGCACAGCTTATCACGGGGAGCCACTAACTGAGGTATGTTCTATGCCGTCCTAGAGTCTTTTGGGACCATAGAATGTAGAAGGGGTTTAAAATGTGCAAGCTGTTTTTTAATTTGCTATAAATAGTAAATCTCAGAGTGGAGGTTAGATGCTTAGGTTAATTAGTTGTAGGGGGGGGGGGGGATCTGTTTTATTTCTTCTTCTTTTTTTACTTACTGACAACGTTTTGTCATGAAGTTTAGAGTTAAGTGTTTGCAAAGAATTGAAAGTAGGAAATAATGGGCCATTACTGAGGGACATTTCACTGAATGACCTATGAGAGATTTAATAACCTGTAGTCACATTCTAGCACAGCCTAACAAAAGGGTTCATTAGCTCTGTGACTGAAGTGGTTGATTTTAATAATAGAAATGTAAAATATAATTGATTCTGTTTAGAAAGACAGATGTTGGTCCATATATTCCAAAGAGCAGTGGTATGAGGGATCTGTTTCTTTTAATAAGGGAGAAGGACAATTCAACCTCATTAAAAGTGTCATTTGAATGTGCACCATTCAAAACACCGCCATTGTGTATGTGTGTGCGTACATCAATTGTGCATCACAGCTAATAGTGGGGGAGGAGATAATCATCTCCTAACCTACTGGAGGTGTCATGGACACAGCAGCTCTGTGACATGGCTGCCTGGAAGTCTCCGAGAGACTTCCCAATCAAAAGGGAATCGCCTTTGAGCAGTGCTCCATAGGAGCATCATTCAGCAGTGTTGCCATCTGTGTGATTAAAAGAGGTTTAGTCCCTCGTAAACTACTGTTTAAAAAAAATAAAATAAGGTGGAGCAAATATTATAGGTTTTAAATCGTTAGTCATTTGTGTTGTGTTTTCTAAGTGAAAAAAAAATCTTAATTGTGCATTTCACGTTTCCGCCTTGGCCCTATATAAATAAATGTTAATGTAATGTACTGTAGTTGAGAAATGTTCCTCTTCCAAATACTTAACGTGCTCAGCATGTAACCTTTGCCTGACAGTAGAAGAATTAAAACTGAGCACTTTTGGAATGTAAAGGTCTCCCATTGACCTGTAACACGTCTCTAACTGCACTTTGGCATTTGAGGTTTAAAGCTTGGTACTTGCTGAGATATTTTCTAAAACTGACTGTTTTCCAGCATTTGCACCTGCTCAAAAAAGAAATCTTCTGTAACTCAATGTTTAAAAAAAAAAAAAAAAAATAGCTGATAGAAGCTGTATTATGTAAACAACAAGGAATGCCGTAAAAAGGTAGTTGACAAGTCCAATCTAGACATCTCAAGAGCTACACTCAAAAAGCTTCTTTTAAAAAAGGCTAGAGATAATAGTCTCATTCTGGGGTCATGATATTCATGCATGGAATGTACTAAAGGAAAATGTTCTTTCAACCAAAGTGCAGAAAGACATGTTTAAACGACAGAGTTACAAAATACCTTCACATTATCAATTCATTATTCAGAATTATTACAATTAGGATCTACTCTTTGTTTTTTGTTTTCTGCATATGTTTCATAATACCAGTGCCATGAAAATACAGAAATCTACAATTGTAATATATATGATTTCATTGTATTCCTCATTGTAAAACTATTTTTTATAAATAAACAAGAAAAATTTTTTTTACTTAAAAATGAATGATAAGATACTTTTCATTACTGTTTAATTAATATGGCAAATTGACCAAAAATATAACAAACATTAAGGTTTCTACAAACTTAAATTTTCCCATGGTGATGATTTTATTAAAGAAATGCAGTGTACACCCAGACTAAACATGAATACTTATATCTTTTGCACCCATGACATGCCAAAGTGTGTCCCTCGATCGCTAATCCAGTTATATATGCATATACAACCTCTACCAAATGGGAAAAACAACACTAAAATAAAATTATTGAGCATGTTCAAATTTTCAACATAAACTATTTTTAATTTTATGAGTGAGAGGTGTTGTGTTGGGCAAAATTTGCTTTGGGGCGGGTATGTGGATTTTATTGCAACAAATAAAAACCTATATCTGCGTTTAGACCAGGAGCAGCACATGGAGAGCATTCCACAAATGGAATGCTGAGTGTAAGCAAGCATTTCACATACAAGGATCACACGGAGTCCGTGGCTGCTGCATATACGGAAGGCATGGTTGCATATGCAGGGCCAGCCCACGACATTGTGCTGCCTGGGGAGAAAAACTAAATGCTAGCCCCCCCGCCACCCAAAAAAAAGAGCCCACATTCATGATAACTCAAACTAAAATTAAACTTATCAGGAAGTGATGATTTAAGAGCACCTTTCCATATCAAAAATGATATGAAATACTGTACTGGATCGAGTACAGGCTGGCCATGATTAAAATGTGTACCCTAAATGTTTGAGAATTTAAACTTAATGTATAATATTTTAACTAGTCATGTTATAGGTCAGTGGTCACATATTATTTTTTGGGAAATTGCACAGCCTATTTTCATAATAATGTTTGTTTTACCATTTCTTTCTTTTCAACTAGTGGGTTATCTCGTAGAAAAAAATATTTTATTTTTATTCGCCCACAAAAGCACTTTTTAAATACATAATAAAATATTTTTTTCAAAGTGTTCACCCATTTGGTAAAAAGAAAGTAAGTATTATGATAATACCCTGTGCAGTTCCCTAAAACATAATGTGACCAGTGACCTACAGCAGAATCCACATAGATATAGGCAGTGACAGAGGAGTTAACCCCTGGATAGCTTGACATCTGTAAGCAGTGTCAGAGGAGTTAACCCCTTGGGTGGCTAGACAGATATAAGCAGTGTCAGAGGATTTAACCCCTTGGGTGGCTCGACAGATATAGGCAGTGTCAGAGGAGTTAGGCCCTGGATTGCTTCACATATATAGGCAGTGTTAGAGGCATTAACCTCTTGGGTGGCTAGACAGATTTAGCCAGGGTCAGAGGAGTTAACCCCTTGGGTGGTTAGACAGATATAGGCAGTGTCAGAGGAGTTAATCCCTTGGCTAGCTAGATAGATATAGGCATATAACTTACACACACACACTCACTCACTCAGCCACACAAACACACTATCGTACTTACACTCACATACACACTCTCACTCACACTGACATACACACACTCAGTCTCACTGACATACACACACTCTCTGACACATATACTCTAAATTTTTACCTTACCTGGGCTTGTGCAGGCATCTTTTGCTTTGAGCTCCTGTGTGAAGTAGGCCAATCAGGAGAGTTGAGAGGTCTCATCTGATTGGCTGAGACCTCCTATCAGAGCTCCTCCCAGACACAGAAAAAAAAAGAAAAAGGCTGCATGGAGGAGCAAGGTGCAGCTTCTGCCAGGGTGCCGCGTGGGGCAGCTGCCCCAGTCTGCCCCATTAAAGGGCCTGCCCTGAGCATCTGATTTGTTTGCATAGGATGTTAATGGCAGCCTCCATTTATTACCTTTTGGGCAACACAATAGCTGCCCTGTAGTTGTAATAATTACATTTTCTTTCTGTTAAATATCTTGTAATTAACTATTTGGAATTATTTGGATTACTGGACTAATTTCATAAAACAGAACATGGACATTTTAAAGAAAGTCTATATTTAAAGAAACATATAACTGGCTCTGTATCACTTTCATGAATTTATATCCAACTAAAAACGCAGATTAAAATTCCATCACTGACACAGACATTCATCAGTGTAACAGTTCCATCTTCATCTGTGTCTGTCATTGTGTTTGTTTACCATATAAATGGAAAAATCCTTTTTATTAGATCACTATTACCTTGATATATCTCACTTATTAGTTTCCTCGTGCTCCAAGTAACTTATTCTGTTATGAAAATAAGTTGTAAGAAGAAGAAACCAGGTCAGTTGTAAAGTTCATTTAATTGCCAAATGCTAATACTCTTTCTCCCTCACTATTTGCCTAGCAGCTACATATCATTACTGGTACTGCAAGCAGTGAAACTACCGTAGGGTGATGAGAGATATTTATGAAGAACAAAAACTGAATTCATAACAATCTGACACTAAACATTTTTTTTCAGGCTATGCATACAATATTCTACCATGACCTTATGCAAACATTTGACTTATATGAATTCTTAGCAGCCAGACATTCCTACAACCATTAATCATGTTTGGCATAATATAACAGCAGGCCTTACCAATATATATATATATATATAGCAACATATAGCATCCTGTGAAGATTCAACATTACAGAAAATACATTAAAAGCCTTATGTAACAAAGTCTCTCAACTTTTGAACCAAGCTATAAAAATGGACTTGGAATGTGAATTCCAAAATGTTTCATAATTATGCTCTTGAGTTTGCTTATGATAAAATATAACTCCTCAGTGATATTATTGCCCAAATATTTCCAATAAATGTTCAAATGCAGCAGTTTTGAAGCACAGCTGTTAAAAATTGCCCTTTGTGAATTCCAAAAATGTTTCATAATCATGCTATTGAATTTACCTCTGGTACCTTATAACTACTTAATGTATTTTTGCCCAAATGCATGTTAATGTTGGGCAAGTTTGGCAAATTTCCTTCTCTGGCCAACACAATATTGACTTAGTCCTCTGCAGGCAAATGAGGAAAATGTTGTAGCAAAAGCATGGCAGATATTTAAAAAAAATGGTAGTAATGCTACTTACTACACAGGCATTCAAAACAGGGCCATTTTGGGGCACTGGTGTGCTCCAGGCAGAACTTTCAAGACTAGACCCCACTGCTCTCAGTTTCACCCATATTTACAAAATTATCAAAGCTTTAAAAAAAAAAAAAAAGTAACTTTTAATAGAACTAAACACAAACTATTATCAATCCTCATATTCCATCTTATGTAGCAGGCTTATCTAAACCATAGCACCCAAGATCAAGAGAATTGGATATTGAGAGCCATCATTAAGAATTGTTATTTTCCTCTGTTTCTCCACACCATTCATGAAGTCATCTTGGTACTTTTTACTTTGGTCTGTATCAAAAACCAGCTGCATGGGCTTAACTTATTTATTCTAATTGTGGATACGTGCTTTTTCCTCAGAATATCCATTTCCCTCCATTTTACTTCCTAAGCATTATAGTATTTGCTGGAAATCATGCATGATAACACATTGTGTTAAAAAGATATCACATTACATTATGCTCCTATTTAACTGTTATTTTAACATCTGCTAGCAGTTGGTGTTTGGAAGAAAATGAACAGAATATGTGCCGTAATAGCTATTGCTGCTCACATGTATAGCTAGTGGTATGGGACATATTTTGTTTACATGGGAAAGAGCTGAACAAGTATATCTAAAAGATTCTTTGAGAATATTTTATTTCATAAAATATGCAGCTAGTGCATACCTGCCAACATCTGGGACAAGGTGCTGGTGTAAAGCGGGGGTGGAGCCACAAGAATTCAGGATCACATGACATTGCATGACCCTGCAAGATTGAGCTTGCGCCTACTCAGTACAGGGTGTATGGAACTCACTGGGGCATGTTTAAACTAAGTATTTCTCACATACACAGTTGAAAACGCAATGCTGCTTGGGCATAGTGCCCACAGTTATGCTGGGTTAGACCCAAATTTGACAGAACAGGCCCCATAGATTGGCACCATCCCATCAAACCTGGGACTGTTGGCAAAAAAAATCCTGAATGCAATGTAAATGATGCCGCTGGTATTGTATTAGCAGTGTTGTTGAAAAAAATGTCTCTCATATAAAAGTATGGTTGTAATCCAGATGGCATTTTACCAGTTAGCTGGTAAAAAAAAAAGATTGGCTTGAGGCCAATGTTAAGTCTATGAAGCATGGGCGGTATTTTTTTGGGGGGAAGAAAATGTGACAACCCAATATGAAAGGTTAAGTCGAACTAACGTATACAAAAGTAAAAATGTTTGTATGCATTGATACATTCGTGTTGGGAATAATACTTTAGCAGTAGTCTTTTCACATGTAGAACTGAGGAACATTATGGAGTCAAATATCAATGTTTTGTCATTAATGATTTCTCCCTATATAGTTAATTTCAGCAAACTAATTTGCACTTTACAAATGTATAAACATTTATTTATTATTTTTAGCCATTTTTGTACCAAGATAAACCCAATTTCTCTGTAGTACAGTTACAAGACAACAATCCCAACTTAATGCCTTATACCCTTATAGAAATGGTTCTCATCTGTAAATATTAAGCCCTCGATTCCTCAGAAAAGTGAGAAAATCATTAGTAATCGATTCTGAACTCTTATTAACTTTGCACAATGGAAATTCATTGATTAATGATAATCATTGATGACAAAGTGTCAGAAATATTTGTTTGAATCACAGTTAGAAACACCAATTGCAGACCATATACTGGCAAATGTGGACTGTTAATAGACCAAAATCCTGCAATTAAATAGCAATAAAGGATTGTCCATAAATCATAATTACAATATTACACTGGAACAAGTATATATATATATATATATATATATATATATATATATATATATATATATATATATATATATATATATATATATATATGATCATAATATCAAATAATAAGATAGACTATCCACTGGTCTAAGGGCTTTGGCTAGAAAAGGTTTGACAGCCATTTATATACAAGTATTAATAAAAAAAAACATCTTTTTATATCTGATAGTGTTCTATTACAGCACTAATTTCGAAGGCCAAAGTAGCTCAGCTGGAAAAAGTCTCCCATTCAGTTGCACACAGGTTGAAATTACAATTTTCCCTGCAATTCCATCTTTATTGAGTGTATACTTCTATGTTTAAGCTTAAGAGGGGCTGTTAATTTTGTTTTAAGTGAGATTTTGGTCCTGTGAGTAGTTTGTAATGTTTGGATCTGTGTGATTAATAATAGCATAGTTTCCTTTAAGTGCAGGTATATGGGGAATGGTATTTTAGGTTACCGGTATATGCTTACATGTACAGTATTCACTCAATTAATTAATTTTTGCTTTCGGTAGTTTATCTATTTTTGGAGCTCTTTGGAGCGGTTTCCTCATTTGATCCAGTGCTAGAATCTTTAATAATTTACCCAAAAAACTATACTAGTACCATTTAATAATTCAAAGTTTTGGGTTTCAATTCGCAGTTTAATCCATTTCTCAGACATTGCTACGTTTTATGGGATTTTATTATTTATTCATCATCTGCTCATCATTTGGAATACACCCTTTCATAGTCATACTGACTCCCTCACAGTCACAAAAACATAGAAAATTACTCAAAGAAGCATTCCTACTCCCAATAAGAAGCCCCCCCCCCCCCCCCCCCAGTAATTACACGGCTTTCCTCCATTTATCACTTTCCAGACATAAATATTGATGAATATTGGCTACCAGTAGTTGCTGAGGCAGTACAGAGCAGCAAGTGTATACAGAAGTATTGAAACTCATTCTTCTTATTATAATCTAAAGCTAACAGGTTTAACTGCATATAACGAGATACATTACTTCCATTGTATTAAATCATATGTCATTTAAAACAAGCATGAATGGGCATCTTTTAATTAATGCATGACAATCCCTATTGCAATTCGAACCCCTTTCCAAACATTACTTGGTATTTTGTTTGTGATACATCTCAAACTAAGAGCATATTAGAGCTCTAGCCTCCATTGAGTGCTGAAAGTAGCACAGGGACATGTGGGTGATATATTCCCTATAACATATCAATCTTCTGGGACATATGGAGGTCTATTCACTAGGTGAGTTGAGATAAGATTACATTTTCATCTCACTGACTCCACTATGCTTTGTGCAGGGACAACCCTGAAGATATCCTACAGCTAGAAGTTGGCCCTACAAAGGTGAGTGTTTTAAATATTTATCAATGAATTATTCATGCATATTTCTTCTACCAGGAACCACAAGTGAGGTTTGGCCCTACACACCTTGTTTGTGGTATGAAAAGCTCATCTCACCTGCAACTCACATTACGATTTGATACAATGTGATCACTGAAAAATATCCACATAAAAACCAAATGGTTAGCAAACCACATCCAACTATAATTAAATCCGAATAGTGACATAGTAGCACCTAACAAGTAAAAATCCATGCACAGCCAAAACAACAACAAAAAACATTCTAAATTTAAATGTAAAGAATGCAAAATAAATGATGTCATTGGTGCTTTAAAAAAAAAGATTAAGCAACATACAGAGGCATTATTAAGCAATAATACAAACATTCTCTGTGATGCTGGTATGTAACATAAACTCGATAATACCATAATGCAGATCCTGACAGTTCATTAGCATTGCACAAGTGGTAACTGTAGCTTTCTAGCATGAATGCAATTGTGTCTCGGTTGAAGGTTGTTAAAAGAGGGGTTGTTAACAAGGGTGTTGAATATAATGTAACATTTGTAAGATACTAAATACTGTGCTAAATATTTATGCTGAGCAAAACTGAGTTGCCTTAGGTTGACTCCTTTAAATACTCTGGAGTGTGAAATGATCCCCTCTTGACATTCAGATTGAACATTGATAAAATGGCTTGTATTACCTATGTCAAACATGTTACTTTATACATAAATAAATCATGACTTAATCACAGCCAGGAAACACATTGCTGAACATTAGCTATGGCCAATCACTTGCCAGGATGACATTTTCTATGGCATTGCTTCTTAGAATCAAATCACAAACAAAGCTATTGAATTACTCTCCAGAGTGTAAACTCTTTGTTTATTAGTTAATACCTTGCTATCCATTTGAAATTCTATATATCTGTCAGGAATATAAATAGGGAGAAAAACAAGAAGAGAACAACCACACAACCATGCACACACATGAAATTTATAAATACATACACAAAGAACACAACCACACACAACAAAACAAATGTTAGATGTGTTTATACATGAAAGAGTGATTTCTTTTTCCCTCCAACCATGCTTCACATAATGAGGTAGATTCAATGGTCTCCATTGTGCTTAAAACTTGGGGTTAGTGGTGAATTAACTGATAATTCAGTGCCCATTTCTAACGCCATTAACTGGTGAGGTAATATTACCACACCCATTAAAAAAATTACCACACCCAATACAGTCAGCGGAGAGCAGACAGAGAATAATCTCCAGCTGGTATTTCAAAAGACAGTATGATATTTCTTCCTTTCAGAGGGTCCTTTGGGATTTTCACTGCCCACCCTCATCACACTCAAACTGAGCTTTTTTTTGTTTTACAGTTATTGGGCTCATTTTCGATGGTCCCCTCCTACCTTAATTTAATTTATTTATTAATTTATTGTGCCATGGGCATTTGTCCAGATCCTGGCACATAGAGGAATGGGGGTGGCTATTCATTTTATAGTACTAGCCCCAAGCCTGGGGAGGCCAATTAGTTTATCTATATTTGGGCATGGGCCAGCCCTTGGGGGGCCATACTTATCTTATTTTAGTGATTGTGGACATTGCACCAGCCTGTTGCCACTAAGGGACAATTATTTTATTTCATGGGGAGGGGGGGCTTTGATTTCAATTTACTGCGGACGACAAGCATAAATTTAATGGGGAAATAGGGAATCATTTTATTTTTTTCTTTAATGCACTGGATATGTGCGGTCCCCATTGCAGTTGAATCGCATATTATTCCGGAATAACATTCAGTATTCAAACTATAAATGAACTGCTTTTCAGTGGTAAATATGTAATTTGCATACTAGGCCACATGTGATGTCATAAACTGGAGACTCCACAGAAACATTTAAAACACATTTTTTTCTCAGAATTTAGCCATTTGCTTGCAATTTTGCTAATACAATGTATAGATCATTTTCTGATTTTAAATGTAAACTGAATGTTTATTGTATCTTTTTCTTACATTTTTGGGTATTCCTGATTGAACTGAGTTCTCCAATCAAGGTTTAAAGAGATTTGTGCCTATTTGTCAATCATATAGTATAAATATTTTTGGACACCACTCACATAAGTGTGTTTTTTTCACCTACATCTTTTCACTGATTATCACTGTTATTTTCAGTCTTACAAGTGTTTTTCAATAATACAGTTGAGCTCCTGTTTTTTCCGTTACACTCCTTTGATATAGTTGGAAAAAGAGGTTACTTTTCCACCACCAGTGAGCAGCATAATTATATTATTATATAATTAATGTTTAGTAGCGCCTATTCACTATTTTCTTCACTATGAAGGTCAAAATACTTAACTTATTTTCTGAAGAGATCTACTATTTCAGAGACACAATACATGCTCCTTAGCAATCCTTTACACTTTGGACACTACTCGCTTAGTTACAGGGAGTTGAGGTGAGAGGAACATTTCCTCACCAACCTAACTATGCCTAGTATAGTGACAAACCTGGTAAGTACTTCCTGCAGGAAGAGCAGAATTGCTCAACTATTCATTATTGGAATATTCAGCTATGCATTATTCCTGACCAGAGTTCTTCTAGCAGTGGTCATCTCATCTTAACCCAGTGCAAGTCACATTTAGTTAATAGACCTTAAAGTGTACAGGATAGCCAAGGAGCATGATTTGTGTCAAACTATGTAAAGATCTATAAACTAAGCATTTTTACCATCATTATCAAAATGAAGGCAGAACAAAACCCCTACATTTCCTGTGATAAAATGGATAATTATTTTATGATATTCATACATATCATATTAAGCTTTTGAATTACTAGTTTGCATGTTAATTAATCCACCATTAAAGCAGTATATCTGCACTGCTGCCAATGTATATCACATGTATTTTTTATTTGTGACACATTTATTAGAATACACAACTTTACAGTATTTTAAAAGTTATGTTTACTGCAATCTGGGTTTTTTTTTTGTCTGTATTTCATTAAACTGACCATCCTGGCACTTGCTACAGGTGTGCAAAATGTTTTAACTATTTCTTGAAATAAAACCCTTGCTCTAAGTCTAAACCATCGTAAAATATCAATTTAGCTCATTACAAGGAGATCAGTCAGCAGCATCTTTGTAACGGAGTAGCTAAGCAGCTTTACCGGTAATTAGTGTTTTACAGAGTTAATAACTTTGGGTTAAAAGAACATAATTGGAATTAAAATGTAATTAATTAACCTAAGGACATAAAAGGGGTTTTAAGGAGTTTTACAGCTCTGCTGACCACAGGGGCCAGGTGTTTGTTATATTCTGCCAGTAAACGGTTTATTGCATGCAGTGAATCACACACCAAAATAAACACAATTTCATTGAAACATTCCAATGCCAGGCAGAATCTGTGCCAAACATGCCATTAAACCAAAGTGACAGAAAAAAACAGGTCTCCAATATGGCAGAAAAAGAGTGTGAGTAATTAGTAGTAGCATATGTTTGGGTAAGTTTAGTATTCACTTAAATCCAACTTATAGTCATTTGTAGTGTTATAGAAGCTGATGGTGCATGATTGAACTCTATTTACAAAGTTGACTGAAGAAAGCTTCAGGCATTATTCTGGCTGTGCTTGTGTTTTTAGCAACTTTATCTATCTTTTATACCGATGTAGATCAGTATCAAGGGGGGGGTGACCTGACGGTAACAGTAATTTTGGCCGTGCCTCATCAGAATTATAGCAAACACCAGGTGAAGATGTAAGCTGTGAACATCAGGTCCCATGATGCCCAGTCAGCCAAAAATCTCCTACAATATATTTTAACAAAAAATTATCCAAGGTGCATGCCATCTTGGGATTACTCAAGTGGTTGGGGATTCGTTTCTATGTCTTGCTAACTATAAACTGATGGGAGGCATGGTGCACTACCATTAATATCTTCATGCTGAGATGAACTTCACAGATTCACCATCTATGGCCAGCTAATTATATACTAATGAGAGCTATACTATACCACCCTGGCTAACTATAAACTGATGAAAGTTACTAAATCTGGGGGCTATACAGTCTCACCCTTATTGTTTGTCCAGTAAATTACGGACACAGTCTATTAATTAATCATTAATTTTCTTGTAATTTACTGTATTTCCTCGTTCTAAGATGCACTTTTTTAGCAGCTGTGGGAAATGGGTGCATTTTAGAATAAATGGCGTCTTACATTTGGCGGCTAGATTCGCCACCAAATGTAAGACACAAATTTCGTTGGTGTTTCGCATTTTGGCAGGTGAAATTCGTGTTTTGTCTGACGTAAGGAGGGAGGAGTTTCAGTGCTTGATGACGTACAATGCTGTTGTGCTGGAGATTTGGCTTACAAGGTTGTGCAGCAAGGTAAGTATAACTGTTTTAGGTATTTCCTCGATTCTAAGACTTTCAATTTTAACACAACTGAAAACGGGGTTACTCTTAGAATCAGTGGAGTATTACCTTTTTCTGAAAAATAACAGCTGAAAATATATTGAGAGGGGTGCAATTTTCTGTTTTTGCCTCAGGTGAAGAAAAAAATGGCTAGCTACAGCTCTATACCAATTAACTGTGAAGAAATATTTTGTCCAATTTGAGCAGATGATTCTGGGTACTTTTGGTGTTTTAATATGCATTGCAATTCATGAATGCATGACAAAATAATCTTCAGTTAGTTGTTTTTAATGTTACTGCATTCCAGTAATGTACTCAGAAGGAAGATCTAGTTAGACCTATCTCTGCACATGGAGACTCTCTTTTTCCTGATCTTTTTAAAATATAGTTATTTTGTAACTAGTATGTCAGCTTCTAAATAAGGCCCCTTGTGTCCCCGTTGGTTAACTCCCTTCTTTGTTACACCCCTTTCCTGGATGGGACCCTTTCAGATAAGGTTATCCCTTTTGTGAAGGTGTAAGAGCATACCTCCCAACAATGCCTCTCTCAACAACAGGGGGTGGTAAGGGGCATGGATTGGGAGAGGGTGTGTGAGAACTACCGTGTATGTGCAGTAGCATTGCAACTCAATCAAACAGCAGCACTGAGCAGGCCGTATCCTGAACATTGAGCGATAACAATCAGGGAAACAGAAAGGCAGGTGGAGGCAAAAGGTTATTAAATATAGCAAGGGGAGAAGTGGTGAATGTATTTTAGAGGGTGAGAAAGAAGAATAAAATACTCTGGAGGTGAATGAAACAGGGACTATGGAAAAACCTGCACTGGGAAGAGGCAGAACCCTTTCACTGCATATATAGCGATAATCTTAGTGTCCACAGAGACATACTTCTGGGTCACACAAAGGATCCTGGCGCCAAGGACTTTCAGGTGAACTCTTCTCTCGCACATTTTCATTAACAGAAATGTACAAAGAACAAGAGGTCACCCCCTGAGAGTGGAAGAGCAAAGATTTCATAGACAGCAAAGGAAGGGATTATTTAGAGTAAGGACAATAAAGTTATGGAACTCACTGCCAAGAGAGGTAGTGCTATCAACCACAATAGATGCATTTAAAAATGGTCTGGATGTTGTGTTTTTTTTGAAAAACAGAACATACAGTGCTATTAATAATAGAATGAGCATGAATAATAGAGCTTATTGATCCAAGGAGAAATCTGATTGCCCTTTGGAGTCAAGAAGGAATCCCCCCCCCCCCCCCCCCCCCTAGGAAGCAAAATTCGAAATAGCTTCCTTAGGGGTTTTTGCCTTCTTTTAGATCAAAAGCTGGAATGATAGGTAGAAGGGTTGAACTTGATGGACTTGTGTCTTTTTTCAATGTTACTATGTTACTAAGTCACCCATAAAGGATATGTATTTCAAAACAGCAACAAATATAAAAAGATAAATTAAATGTTCATATCAGAACGTGTAATACAATCATATAATATAATAGCATCTGCTTAACATAACTGATAGTCAAGAGTGTACATGTCATGTGATCCTAACCAGAATCCCTATTGTCTCTAGGGGCAAGTTAAAACAAATTTATTAAATGAAATTTCACCAGTGTCCAGCAGAGACAGACCTACAGACACTAATGGTCTGCATCAGAATGGACAACAAGGTCATCGGCATAACACTATCACCCTAAAAAGATAACTCTGTTACAAATATTAAAAGGATGTAGAGCAGAACACTTTATGTATATGTAATATTATATTATATATATGTATATAATAAAAAAGAAAACCATATACAAAAGTCGAGTGGATTTTTAAAACAACTTCATAAAAAATGTAAGGGTACAGGCCCATTCCAATTCCTTGCTCTCTATATTTTTTATATTTTTACCCCCTGTCCCCAGTGCTTATTAACTTTACAGATGACACTGACTTTAAGCCCAACAGGGCAATCCTCTTATGGTGGAAAAATATCACAGTATCTGATGCAAAGATCGAATATATACTTCATTGCCTATCTGGTGTAGCTACAGACAAGTGACCCTAGTATATATACTTCATTGACTATCTGGTAAAGCTACAGACAAGTGACCCTAGTATATAAACATCATTGCCTATCTGGTAAAGCTACAGACATGTGACCCAAGTATATATACTTCATTGCCTATCTGGTGTAGCTACAGACAAGTGACCCTAGTATATATACTTCATTGCCTATCTGGTGTAGCTACAGACAAGTGACCCTAGTATATATACTTCTTTGCCTATCTGGTGTAGCTACAAACAAGTGACCCTAGTATATATACTTCATTGCCTATCTGGTGTAGCTACAGACAAGTGACCCTAGTATATATACTTCATTGCCTATCTGGTGTAGCTACAGACAAGTGACCCTAGTATATATACTTCATTGCCTATCTGGTGTAGCTACAGACAAGTGACCCTAGTATATATACTTCATTGCCTATCTGGTAAAGCTACAGACAAGTGACCCTAGTATATATACTTCATTGCCTATCTGGTGTAGCTACAGACAAGTGACCCTAGTATATATACTTCATTGCCTATCTGGTAAAGCTACAGACAAGTGACCCTAGTATATATACTTCATTGCCTATCTGGTGTAGCTACAGACAAGTGACCCAAGTATATATACTTCATTGCCTATCTGGTAAAGCTACAGACAAGTGACCCTAGTATATATACTTCATTGCCTATCTGGTGTAGCTACAGACAAGTGACCCAAGTATATATACTTCATTGCCTATCTGGTAAAGCTACAGACAAGTGACCCTAGTATATATACTTCATTGCCTATCTGGTGTAGCTACAGACAAGTGACCCAAGTATATATACTTCATTGCCTATCTGGTAAAGCTACAGACAAGTGACCCTAGTATATATACTTCATTGCCTATCTGGTTAAGCTACAGACAAGTGACCCTAGTATATATACTTCATTGCCTATCTGGTAAAGCTACAGACAAGTGACCCAAGTATATATACTTCATTGCCAATCTGGTAAAGCTACAGACAAGTGACCCTAGTATATATACTTCATTGCCTATCTGGTTAAGCTACAGACAAGTGACCCTAGTATATATACTTCATTGCCTATCTGGTAAAGCTACAGACAAGTGACCCTAGTATATATACTTCATTGCCTATCTGGTGTAGCTACAGACAAGTGACCCTAGTATATATACTTCATTGCCTATCTGGTAAAGCTACAGACAAGTGACCCTAGTATATATACTTCATTGCCTATCTGGTGTAGCTACAGACAAGTGACCCAAGTATATATACTTCATTGCCTATCTGGTAAAGCTACAGACAAGTGACCCTAGTATATATACTTCATTGCCTATCTGGTGTAGCTACAGACAAGTGACCCAAGTATATATACTTCATTGCCTATCTGGTAAAGCTACAGACAAGTGACCCTAGTATATATACTTCATTGCCTATCTGGTGTAGCTACAGACAAGTGACCCAAGTATATATACTTCATTGCCTATCTGGTTAAGCTACAGACAAGTGACCCTAGTATATATACTTCATTGCCTATCTGGTAAAGCTACAGACAAGTGACCCTAGTATATATACTTCATTGCCTATCTGGTGTAGCTACAGACAAGTGACCCTAGTATATATACTTCATTGCCTATCTGGTAAAGCTACAGACAAGTGACCCTAGTATATATACTTCATTGCCTATCTGGTTAAGCAACAGACAAGTGACCCTAGTATATATACTTCATTGCCTATCTGGTAAAGCTACAGACAAGTGACCCTAGTATATATACTTCATTGCCTATCTGGTGTAGCTACAGACAAGTGACCCTAGTATATATACTTCATTGCCTATCTGGTAAAGCTACAGACAAGTGACCCTAGTATATATACTTCATTGCCTATCTGGTGTAGCTACAGACAAGTGACCCTAGTATATATACTTCATTGCCTATCTGGTAAAGCTACAGACAAGTGACCCTAGTATATATACTTCATTGCCTATCTGGTGTAGCTACAGACAAGTGACCCAAGTATATATACTTCATTGCCTATCTGGTAAAGCTACAGACAAGTGACCCTAGTATATATACTTCATTGCCTATCTGGTGTAGCTACAGACAAGTGACCCAAGTATATATACTTCATTGCCTATCTGGTAAAGCTACAGACAAGTGACCCTAGTATATATACTTCATTGCCTATCTGGTGTAGCTACAGACAAGTGACCCAAGTATATATACTTCATTGCCTATCTGGTAAAGCTACAGACAAGTGACCCTAGTATATATACTTCATTGCCTATCTGGTTAAGCTACAGACAAGTGACCCTAGTATATATACTTCATTGCCTATCTGGTAAAGCTACAGACAAGTGACCCAAGTATATATACTTCATTGCCTATCTGGTAAAGCTACAGACAAGTGACCCTAGTATATATACTTCATTGCCTATCTGGTTAAGCTACAGACAAGTGACCCTAGTATATATACTTCATTGCCTATCTGGTAAAGCTACAGACAAGTGACCCTAGTATATATACTTCATTGCCTATCTGGTGTAGCTACAGACAAGTGACCCTAGTATATATACTTCATTGCCTATCTGGTAAAGCTACAGACAAGTGACCCTAGTATATATACTTCATTGCCTATCTGGTGTAGCTACAGACAAGTGACCCAAGTATATATACTTCATTGCCTATCTGGTAAAGCTACAGACAAGTGACCCTAGTATATATACTTCATTGCCTATCTGGTGTAGCTACAGACAAGTGACCCAAGTATATATACTTCATTGCCTATCTGGTAAAGCTACAGACAAGTGACCCTAGTATATATACTTCATTGCCTATCTGGTGTAGCTACAGACAAGTGACCCAAGTATATATACTTCATTGCCTATCTGGTTAAGCTACAGACAAGTGACCCTAGTATATATACTTCATTGCCTATCTGGTAAAGCTACAGACAAGTGACCCTAGTATATATACTTCATTGCCTATCTGGTGTAGCTACAGACAAGTGACCCTAGTATATATACTTCATTGCCTATCTGGTTAAGCTACAGACAAGTGACCCTAGTATATATACTTCATTGCCTATCTGGTAAAGCTACAGACAAGTGACCCTAGTATATATACTTCATTGCCTATCTGGTGTAGCTACAGACAAGTGACCCTAGTATATATACTTCATTGCCTATCTGGTAAAGCTACAGACAAGTGACCCTAGTATATATACTTCATTGCCTATCTGGTGTAGCTACAGACAAGTGACCCTAGTATATATACTTCATTGCCTATCTGGTTAAGCTACAGACAAGTGACCCTAGTATATATACTTCATTGCCTATCTGGTGTAGCTACAGACAAGTGACCCTAGTATATATACTTCATTGCCTATCTGGTGTAGCTACAGACAAGTGACCCTAGTATATATACTTCATTGCCTATCTGGTTAAGCTACAGACAAGTGACCTTAGTATATATACTTCATTGCCTATCTGGTGTAGCTACAGACATGTGACCCTAGTATATATACTTCATTGCCTATCTGGTAAAGCTACAGACAAGTGACCCTAGTATATATACTTCATTGCCTATCTGGTAAAGCTACAGACAAGTGACCCTAGTATATATACTTCATTGCCTATCTGGTGTAGCTACAGACAAGTGACCCTAGTAAATATACTTCATTGCCTATCTGGTTAAGCTACAGACAAGTGACCCTAGTATATATACTTCATTGCCTATCTGGTGTAGCTACAGACAAGTGACCCTAGTATATATACTTCATTGCCTATCTGGTGTAGCTACAGACAAGTGACCCTAGTATATATACTTCATTGCCTATCTGGTAAAGCTACAGACAAGTGACCCTAGTATATATACTTCATTGCCTATCTGGTTAAGCTACAGACAAGTGACCCTAGTATATATACTTCATTGCCTATCTGGTGTAGCTACAGACAAGTGACCCTAGTATATATACTTCATTGCCTATCTGGTGTAGCTACAGACAAGTGACCCAAGTATATATACTTCATTGCCTATCTGGTGTAGCTACAGACAAGTGACCCTAGTATATATACTTCATTGCCTATCTGGTGTAGCTACAGACAAGTGACCCTAGTATATATACTTCATTGCCTATCTGGTGTAGCTACAGACAAGTGACCCAAGTATATATACTTCATTGCCTATCTGGTGTAGCTACAGACAAGTGACCCTAGTATATATACTTCATTGCCTATCTGGTGTAGCTACAGACAAGTGACCCTAGTATATATACTTCATTGCCTATCTGGTGTAGCTACAGACAAGTGACCCTAGTATATATACTTCATTGCCTATCTGGTAAAGCTACAGACAAGTGACCCTAGTATATATACTTCATTGCCTATCTGGTAAAGCTACAGACAAGTGACCCTAGTATATATACTTCATTGCCTATCTGGTAAAGCTACAGACAAGTGACCCTAGTATATATACTTCATTGCCTATCTGGTGTAGCTACAGACAAGTGACCCTAGTATATATACTTCATTGCCTATCTGGTAAAGCTACAGACAAGTGACCCTAGTATATATACTTCATTGCCTATCTGGTAAAGCTACAGACAAGTGACCCTAGTATATATACTTCATTGCCTATCTGGTAAAGCTACAGACAAGTGACCCTAGTATATATACTTCATTGCCTATCTGGTGTAGCTACAGACAAGTGACCCTAGTATATATACTTCATTGCCTATCTGGTAAAGCTACAGACAAGTGACCCTAGTATATATACTTCATTGCCTATCTGGTTAAGCTACAGACAAGTGACCCTAGTATATATACTTCATTGCCTATCTGGTGTAGCTACAGACAAGTGACCCTAGTATATATACTTCATTGCCTATCTGGTGTAGCTACAGACAAGTGACCCTAGTATATATACTTCATTGCCTATCTGGTAAAGCTACAGACAAGTGACCCTAGTATATATACTTCATTGCCTATCTGGTAAAGCTACAGACAAGTGACCCTAGTATATATACTTCATTGCCTATCTGGTAAAGCTACAGACAAGTGACCCTAGTATATATACTTCATTGCCTATCTGGTGTAGCTACAGACAAGTGACCCTAGTATATATACTTCATTGCCTATCTGGTAAAGCTACAGACAAGTGACCCTAGTATATATACTTCATTGCCTATCTGGTAAAGCTACAGACAAGTGACCCTAGTATATATACTTCATTGCCTATCTGGTAAAGCTACAGACAAGTGACCCTAGTATATATACTTCATTGCCTATCTGGTGTAGCTACAGACAAGTGACCCTAGTATATATACTTCATTGCCTATCTGGTAAAGCTACAGACAAGTGACCCTAGTATATATACTTCATTGCCTATCTGGTTAAGCTACAGACAAGTGACCCTAGTATATATACTTCATTGCCTATCTGGTGTAGCTACAGACAAGTGACCCTAGTATATATACTTCATTGCCTATCTGGTAAAGCTACAGACAAGTGACCCTAGTATATATACTTCATTGCCTATCTGGTAAAGCTACAGACAAGTGACCCTAGTATATATACTTCATTGCCTATCTGGTAAAGCTACAGACAAGTGACCCTAGTATATATACTTCATTGCCTATCTGGTGTAGCTACAGACAAGTGACCCTAGTATATATACTTCATTGCCTATCTGGTAAAGCTACAGACAAGTGACCCTAGTATATATACTTCATTGCCTATCTGGTAAAGCTACAGACAAGTGACCCTAGTATATATACTTCATTGCCTATCTGGTAAAGCTACAGACAAGTGACCCTAGTATATATACTTCATTGCCTATCTGGTGTAGCTACAGACAAGTGACCCTAGTATATATACTTCATTGCCTATCTGGTAAAGCTACAGACAAGTGACCCTAGTATATATACTTCATTGCCTATCTGGTTAAGATACAGACAAGTGACCCTAGTATATATACTTCATTGCCTATCTGGTGTAGCTACAGACAAGTGACCCTAGTATATATACTTCATTGCCTATCTGGTAAAGCTACAGACAAGTGACCCTAGTATATATACTTCATTGCCTATCTGGTGTAGCTACAGACAAGTGACCCTAGTATATATACTTCATTGCCTATCTGGTGTAGCTACAGACAAGTGACCCTAGTATATATACTTCATTGCCTATCTGGTGTAGCTACAGACAAGTGACCCTAGTATATATACTTCATTGCCTATCTGGTAAAGCTACAGACAAGTGACCCTAGTATATATACTTCATTGCCTATCTGGTAAAGCTACAGACAAGTGACCCTAGTATATATACTTCATTGCCTATCTGGTGTAGCTACAGACAAGTGACCCTAGTATATATACTTCATTGCCTATCTGGTAAAGCTACAGACAAGTGACCCTAGTATATATACTTCATTGCCTATCTGGTTAAGATACAGACAAGTGACCCTAGTATATATACTTCATTGCCTATCTGGTGTAGCTACAGACAAGTGACCCTAGTATATATACTTCATTGCCTATCTGGTAAAGCTACAGACAAGTGACCCTAGTATATATACTTCATTGCCTATCTGGTGTAGCTACAGACAAGTGACCCTAGTATATATACTTCATTGCCTATCTGGTGTAGCTACAGACAAGTGACCCTAGTATATATACTTCATTGCCTATCTGGTGTAGCTACAGACAAGTGACCCTAGTATATATACTTCTTTGCCTATCTGGTAAAGCTACAGACAAGTGACCCTAGTATATATACTTCATTGCCTATCTGGTGTAGCTACAGACAAGTGACCCTAGTATATATACTTCATTGCCTATCTGGTAAAGCTACAGACAAGTGACCCAAGTATATATACTTCATTGCCTATCTGGTTAAGCTACAGACAAGTGACCCTAGTGGAGTTTCACTTAAGAAGCTATGGGTACTTTATATGGGTGAAATTACTTTTTCATTACCATATGTGATAGTATGGTGGATGGAGTAGAAGAGAGACATATTTCTTTCGTCATTACCAACTAAAGACTTAATGAATCAATCCTATTTATCATAAATTTGTAATTTAGGTTGTTTTTCATTTTGATAAGAATATAAATGAAAAAGAAAATTTTACAAAAAAGCATAGAAAAACATAGCCTAACAGTAAATTCAACAGGAAACCCCATCCACTATAAAATACAGTAAAGATATGCGGGCACTAAAGGCAGCTTATGAGTTTGCACAGTTGCTGCGAAATGCGTTGAGCTTCAAGTTTTTTTTGTCTACCATTAGGCTACCATTTGCTGCTTTTTACTTGTTAAAGGACTCCAATAAATTATGAATATATTATTTGGATGGCCTCGCCTTGTTTTCCTTGCATTTTGACATACAATAAAGTTAGTACAACATTATTGAACATACCAAATACTATATCTGGGTAATTTATTGGGTTAGAAAAAGTTATTCATACTTGGAAAGGAAGACAAAGGTCATGATGGAAGGAGAAGGTTCTGCCCTTCAGCCTTTTTTTTTTACATTTATTTGTGTATGACCTGGAAGAAGGCTCTGATAGCAATTTCTCAGTTTTTTTGCAGATGGTACAGAATTATGCTAGGTAATTATGTCAGAATGGGATGTTATTTCTCTGCAAATGCATTTAGTGGGAGATTCCAATTCTGCACATCTTTTTTGTGAAGTTCTCTTCTGCTAAAGGGAGCTAAGCTCTTGGAAACCAAAACTAACATGGGTTGATTAAATCCCATTGCAATACACTTCTCTGTTGGACTTCTCGGTCATTATCGGTCAAGCCCGCTGAGTAGAGGCATAGCGCCAATGAACAAAGGCAGCAGCCAGTCCAATCCTCTCTAATCTCTGTGGATTCTCTGGATCTTCCAGAGAATCACAGGTGACACCTGAAGGGTGGGAAGGCATGGATCCAGCAATTACTACATTGTAGACGTAATATGCTATCGTCATATGAACCCCATTCAAAATATGTTCTTTATTGTTCCGAAAGCAACTTGTTTATCAGAAAACAGCACAGAGGATAATGTGTTCTGGCTTAATACAGAATATCCTGCTGTTTTATTACTAGTGTTTTCATTTTAATAATATTGTCAATACCGTGCCATTTACTAAAATTATTTCATATGCTACTACCCAGGGGGAAATAAACTAGTCAAAGTAATCATTTCAAGATGAGAATCAGTGCAAACAAAGGCACATGAAGCACAGTCTACCTGTTATTGTAAGTCTGTGTAACTCTTATTTGTGGCCAGGTTTTTAAGAATAACAGTATGTATCTATTTCTATGTTTATCTGCTAGACAGCATAAAAACAGGCTAATCCCTGCTATAAGGATGTCTCTCTTGTAAAAAATAAAAAAAATGTGTTAAAAATTACTAATTTTTAGGTGATTGTTTTGTGTAAAAGCTTTTTCTTGGTCTGATGTTGTTTTTATAAAACATTTTACATTATTATAATTAACTATATCATTTTTATCACATGTATCTGACACAAAAGATTCTACCTGGATCCTTGGAGAAATTAAAAAAAATTTTGATACATTATTTGTAAATCATATCAGCAATTTGCTAAATGTTTTAATTATTCACTTCTGTGCAAATTACCCTGGTAATAATGTAAGGTTGTGTAGTCCTGCTTTATTTTATTAGAATGTTATTTGTCTGATATATTCCCAAAGGTTCTATGTACCTGTTGGTCTGCATCACAGGCCATGAAGTGGACCAGTTATCATTTATTTCTGCTTAATTATCTATTATTCATGTTATATCAAAATAAAATTAAAAGCAATAGAACTGACAGAATAAGAACAAACACAAAATAAGAAAAGATAAGATAAAGTTGGGCAAAGTGAATATTGCACCTAATTCCATTAGTTACATATCAAGGCACCCCTAATTTTGACATTTAATGCCAACAGTAGCAGGAACATAACACCATCATTCAGCATCATTCAATTTATATTTATATAAAAGGTAAGGAAGGAGAGGTGAATAAACAGGGGGGAGGGGAGACAGAGGAGTCATTACCAGGAAAGCGGGTGTTAGTGTAAGGGGAGAATGTATCACCCAGTCACCTCTCTATCTGTTATAAATCAATTAAACATTCAGGGCTCTCTGAATACATGGAACCTGGCAGCCATTTGGTAGCGTGAAGTAGGCCCTTACCATGACTAGTTAGTGGTCATGTCTTCGATTGTACATGCCGTCTCCACAGAGGCTATCTGTTCCCACAGTGGGTGGGCAGGACTGTTTTATGTATTTGGGAATAAGGATTTAGCAGGGGAATCATTCATGAGTGATTGTATTTGCCTCTGGGGTGGTGGGTGTGGTGAATGAGTATGGTCATGGGGTTGGAATCTCCTACTTTTCTTATTATCTGAAAAAGTGAGTCCCAGATAAATTGGATATGAATCCAAGGGCTCACTTTTATTTTCATTAAGATCCAAGTTTGGGGGGTCATCTTATAATCAGGGTCCCACTGTAATCAAGCAAATATGGTATTAAGAGGTCTTTGTCCATCAGGGAGAGTTCCCTTTCCTAAAAGACAAGTTATGTCACGTGTCACAAATCAATTACTGCAATGTTAGAACTAAAAGCAGAAAGTAACTGACTCTGACACTAGTGACTGAGTTGGTTACAGTATTAACCACTGCACAAAGATCCCCCAAATGAGCTCCCAAACCAATGCTGCGGAATAAAAATGGCACTTACTGCGAAATGGACAATAGTGTTGTTTATATCCATTAAATATTTATATTTTCTGTCATTGCAAGTGATGCAGTTTATCTACACCATATGGGATTTGGCTCATAGACGTTGCTCCATATTCCCTTCTAGATTTGAACGGAAGAACATGACAAACTTTTTTTTATCAGCCCCTGTACTGACTACCCGAACCAGATTCACAGAGGTTGATGCCTCCAACAATACTATGGGAGTAATCTTCTCTCAAAGACATAACCTGGCTCAAAAGAATCATCTTGTTTCATGCCTCTCCAAAAAAATCAATCAAGCTGAAATCAATTATCATATTGGTAAAAAAAAAAAATTTCTTAGCTATTAAAAATCACGTTTGAAGAGTGGAGAAGGCATCTACTTGAATGAGCAAAATCCCAAATCCCAAATTTACCAATCGCAAAAATCTGGAAAATTTAGGAACTGCTAAATGCAGCACTCCTTGTCAAACTCGTTGATCCTCATTGTTTCACGTAGCCTATATCACTACTGACAAAAATATGAAGCTGGATATTTTTTCTGGATTACATGATTAAATGTTTGTCAAAAAAAGTCCTTGAACCAGTCATTCCTTCTCATTTCATCTCCTTCACCACCCTTAAATGATAAGAGTCATTTGACATTCCCAATATAAGGATTTACACACAAAAACGGAATCTTCGTTATTTCAAGACTGAAGCACTTTCCCGTAAACATAGAAACATAGAATGTGTCGGCAGATAAGAACCATTCGGTCCATCTAGTCTGCCCAATTTTTTTGAGTACTTTTATTAGTCCCCCGTTCCCGGTCTTATAGCTGGGATAGCCTTGTGTCTATCCCACGCATGCTTAAAATCCTTGACTGTGTTTACCTCTACCACTTCTGCTGGAAGGCTATTCCATACATCCACTACCCTCTCAGTAAAGTAATACTTCCTGATATTACTTTTAAATCGTTGCCCCTCTAATTTAAGACTATGTCCTCTAGTTGTGGTAGTTTTTCTTCTTTTAAATATACTCTCTTCCTTTACTGTGTTGATTCACTTTATGTATTTACATTTTTCTATCATATCCCCCCTGTTACTTCTTTCCTCCAAGCTATACATGTTAAGATGCTTTAACCTTTCCTGGTAGGTTTTATCCTTCAACCCATGAACCAGTTTAGTAGCCCTTCTCTGAACTCTTTCCAAACATCCTTGTTCATGATTCTCTTCTTACTGGACATCCTGGATTTCATAGCACCTACACATTATTCCAGGTACATTTTTCGTGTCCAATTTGTAAAAATTCCATAATAGAATACATTCAGTCTTGTTCTACATGTACACAAAAGTTCAAATACATTACCTTTTCACTTTCTTCAACCTTGACCAATCCCCAGTAGACTTTGGGATTCATTACAAATACGGTAGATTTCATGGCCAAACTTCCCCCTTACTATGGATGTATTACCATCATGGTAGTTATTGAACGGTTGACAAAACAAGCTTATTTTATTCCTTTCAGGAAACATCATCCAGTCAAATATCTGACATATTCATCAGAGATAATTTGTCTTCATGGGACTCCTTCACACGTTACTTCTGACAGTGGTATCTATCCAGTTCTCGTCTAATCGATGCTATACATAGGTGCCATTTCCAAAATGTCTAATAGCAATAATTTGATACAATTAAGTTTACACTTGTTTCAGCGTGTGCAGAGGTTGCACAAGTCACTGTGTTTTACACCATTTTGCCAACCATAAACTACTTAAAGAGTTCATTAATGATGAAACATACATACACTTCGGTTCATACGTGTACATTGTTATGCTTTGTCCATGTGATCTAATATACACATCATTAGTGGTAACACATTAGCGGCAAGACATCCCCTCAGATGTAAAAGTTACATAAACTGCCAAACAGCCACGTTACTGGATTCCTTCTTACCACATTAGTCTCACTAAATGACATGGTCCATACTAGCCTCTTACTTGCATTCTGTAATTTGCTGTAAATTCAAAACTTCAAAACCAGCCATAGGCTGGTTCATACAGTAGAAATGTGAGCTTTGTGTGTAACTTTAGATTCTTTTTTTTTATTTATGATTATATATTGACACATTTGGCTTTGACAACTGCGTAACCATCATTTTATTGAATCTCATTAAATTGGACCTTGCTTGTTTTTCATGTGAACTCTTCCATACCTGAATGTATGTTATAAAACGATGTAATAAGGAAAATAGGCAGAACAAATTAGACCTTTGAAGTCTAAAGAAACACAGCATTTTGTGATTTCACCATGAAAAATAGAATATTCAAAAGGAATGATAACATTTTGAAATGGCACTCTGACACTGAAAACGAGCATGGAACCTAAGGCGGAATAAAGAGTAAACCGGCAAGCTTCTACTCTTGAAGAAGGGATTTTATTTTCTAGTCCATATGTCATTGATTAAGAACATACTGAGAGATTTACAAAGTTTAAAAAAGGTAGTTTGGTGAAAATGCTTGAAAATGTAGCGTACAATGAGGTAAACAAATTATCCAGAAAATAGTCAAGTGATAAACTATAAAGAATAAAATGAAAGGTGAGGAGAGCCCTGCCCAAACACAGGCTAAAGGTTTTTCATATCATGAGTCTTTTTTCCATATATATATATATCAATAATCACCAAGGTGCAATGTACAGATCTGCCATAATTTGCCTAGCACTACCACGAGATGGGAAAAGTCTTAATTTGATAGAATGTAATAAATAATTAAAAATTACGATACCTGTTTTTCCTATAGTGAAATCTCTTCATTTCACAGTAAAGGCAGCGCTTTGTTGGTGAGATAGACAGGAACTATAGATGTGTCCATCTCTGGAGTGGAATTTCTGCTACATAGAACAACAAGGTGCTGAAATGTTCAAAGAGACATTCATCAGTCTCTTGAAAATAGTGAAGAAGAACAAGTGATGGAAAATCAGAAATAAATGTGACTGGAAATTATTACTGAGCAGAGTGTGCCCACAATGTTAGTAAATGGATTCTGAGTGCTGCTGGTTGAACTAGACTGTCGAGTAGTAGGCATAACGTGTATTTCATTTAGTAGCCTCATAATATGCTTAAATAAAACAATCAAATATATCAACATCAATATTAGTTTCCTATTTTAGTATAAATTCATATTGTGCATATATAATATTGGTGGGGTCACATTTGGGTTTTGGTGCTTCATTGACTTTAATTTATCACTGGTTGTTAATATAATCTAATAAACATATATACATATATAATGTAAAACAGAAGGATTTTACCAAGCACTTTCACAATATCTCTTTAAACCTTTGCTCTGGATATATAGACGCAACTTAGAATCAATATTTCGGTCCTATAAAGTAGAACCTTTATAAAGGTAAGATATACAGTATAATGTATAGTTATAAAATCACCACTCGTGAAAGTTCATCAATAGCTATACAGGGAATAATTGTATTTTGTTGCAGAGATTTTTCACCGATGTATCACATCTTAGTATATACCTGTCAAGAGGTGTTTGCAGTGAAAGCTTTCTACATAAAAACACAACCGTTAAGATCTCTAATAATTACTGATAATGTGCTGATAATTATGTAGAATTAAATGGTGAAACTATGAAAAAGGTGATATTTTTAATGGGAACAGAGTGAGATTCAAACCCAACCAAGATCAAAGGGAAAATGGCATAATGTAAAACACATAAACTAGCCAAACCATCTTATGTATTTGTTAAAAATAATAGAAAGCTACATGAATTTTAATTAAAATAAACACCAGACTAACATGCACTGGTTTTAAATTCACTTTTGTTATTTTAAAGGGTTTATATACAGCAGTCAGCAATAACATTTTGACCACAGATAGGTGGCAAGCCAGACGGAGGCAGTGTGATGCTTAAGGCAATGTTCTACAGGGAATCCTTGGGTACTGCCATTCATGTGGATGTTACTATGACAACCTACCTATTAATTGTTGCAGACCATGTACACCTTTTCATGGAAAATGTATTCCCTGATTGCACTGGCCTATTTAAGCAGGATAATGCAAACTGCCAAAAAGCAAAAATGATTCAACAATGGTTTGAGGAACACAAGGAGTACAAGGTGTTGAATTGGTCTCCAAATTCCCCAGATCTCAATCCAATCGAGCATCTGTGGGATGTGCTGGACAAACTAGTCTGATTCATGGAGGCCCCACCAGGGCCGGACTGGGAACAAACCAGCCCTGGAAAAAATTTGTATACCAGCCCCATCGCATAACATTTTTAAACCAGCCCATAGCATAATATAATTTTTTTTTGTTCATAGAAGGGAAAATCATTCATTTTAAAAAGCACATCTGAACAGTGTATTATTTATAGATAAGACTGATATATAAGCCTGCCTAGGGCAATATATATACCTCCAGTATGTACACAGAGTTATATGAATTGCCCTGTGCAGAGGTATATATCAGGGCAGTGTGTGAGACATATCCTGTCCTTTCTGTGGCGTGTCACTCTCGCTCTCTGTCCTTTCTGTGGCGTTTCTCTCTCTCTGTCCTTTCTGTGGCGTTTCTCTCTCTCTCTCTGTCCTTTCTGTGGCGTCTCTCTCTCTCTCTCTGTCCTTTCTGTGGCATCTCTCTCTCTCTCTCTGTCCTTTCTGTGGCGTCTCTCTCTCTCTCTCTGTCCTTTCTGTGGTGTCTCTCTCTCTCTCTGTGTCCTTTCTGTGGCGTCTCTCTCTCTCTGTCCTTTCTGTGCCGTCTCTCTCTCTGTGTCCTTTCTGTGCCGTCTCTCTCTCTGTCCTTTCTGTGCCGTCTCTCTCTCTGTGTCCTTTCTGTGCCGTCTTTCTCTCTGTGTCCTTTCTGTGCCGTCTCTCTCTCTGTCTGTCCTTTCTGTGGTGTCTGTCTTTCCCCCTTCCCCCTTAGTGTCTTTCACCCCCTCCCCCCTGTAGGGTCTTTCACCCCTTTCCCCCTGTAGTCTTTCACCCCCTTACCCCTGTAGTCTTTCACTCCCTTCCCCCTGTAGTGTCTTTCACACCCTCCCCTCCCCCTGTAGTGTCTTTCACACCCTCCCCTCCCCCTGTAGTGTCTTTCACACCCTCCCCTCCCCCTGTAGTGTCTTTCACCCCCTCCCCTATCCCTGTAGTGTATTTCACCCCCTCCCCTTCTCCCTGTAGTGTCTTTTACACCCTCCCCTCCACCTGTAGTGTCTTTCACCCCCTCCCCTTCCCCCTGTAGTGTCTTTCACCCCCTCCCCTATCCCTGTAGTGTATTTCACCCCCTCCCCTTCTCCCTGTAGTGTCTTTTACACCCTCCCCTCCACCTGTAGTGTATTTCACCCCCTCCCCTTCCCCCTGTAGTGTCTTTCACCCCCTCCCCTTTATGTCACACTCACCTTGCTTTCTCTGCTCCCCATCCCGCCGCCGGAACTGCTGCTGCAACATCCGGCGGCAGCAGGCGGACTTCTTAAAGCGGCTGGGGCCACCGAATTGCTTAAAGTGGCCCACCGGCCGCCACTTTAAGCAATTCGGCGGCCGTCGCCGCTTTAAGAAATTCGCCTGCTGCCGCCGGTTGTTGCTGCAGCCGAACTCTTAAAGTGGCGGCCGCCGCTGGTTCACTTTAAGTGGCCAAGGCGGCCCCGGGGCAGGCGGCCCACCGGGATTTTTCCCGGTATCCCGGTGGGCCAGTCCGGCCCTGGGCCCCACCTCGCAACTTACAGTACATAAAGGATCTGCTGCTAACGTTTTGGTACCAGATACCACAGCACACCTTCAAAGGTCTGGTGTTATCCATGTCTCGAGCTGTGAAGGCTGTTTCGGCATCAAAAGGAGATAATATTAGCCAGGTGTTCATAATGTTATGGCTGATCGGTTTATGTGCTAAGTAAGATGGTAAAGGCTAACCTTTGGACCTACAGATTGATGGCAAAAGCATGATGGGAAAGGTAGTTCTCAACATTTGGAATGCCAAAATATAATATAGATTTTTTATAAAAAATCTTTTTCATGCTGCACTGTGACAGCACAAAACTTGTGGATGGAGTAATTTAGAAATAGCAATAAATGTGTTTTATTGTATAAAAGGAGAATATTAATTTTGATTTAAGATTTAAAAGTAAAATTAAAAACGGATCATAAAACAGGTATTAAAAATCATCAAACATCTTTAGGGATTAATAATGTCCATGCTGCACAGCTCTAATTTAAAAAAATTGCACAATGAGTCATATACAATATTTTTGTTAATTATAGTACACATTTAACCATTTCAGTCAGGAGATAATAGATACATTCAAATGCATAAAGGAAAAAAATAATCTCAATAGAGATGAAATGTATTTATCATATTAGAAAAATGGGAGTGATCTACTTACAGCTACAACTTTAACTAAAGGGTAGTAGGTGCCTTGAGTAGGCTTGCAGTGGAAATTGATAGGGCAAACACAGTGAAGAAATATAGCATGGATGTGATAAAGGCTATGCTAAGAAACAAATAAAGAAAATAAGTGTGAGCTTTTATGATGGATAGCGTGCACTAGTTAATTGGTTCTTATGTGCTATCACAAATGTTCAAAAAGGACAGTGTCGGTCACACTTCTGGCACTCAGACAGTTAAATTCTACATTGTGATATTTGCTGTCATTATTAACCATTTAAAACTAAAACTATAAAAGAATGTCATTATTCATTATTAGTACAGAGGGGGTTAATCGGGTAAGGTATAAAAGGGTTGCACCCTTCTCATTGTGAATATTCATTTAGGCCGATGTCCAGTAAAAGGATGTGCTAGTGCTGTTTTCTATGCTTGTACTAATAAAGCTACCTTGCTAATGTGGATGAACTTTTGTGTGACCTCAGGAGACCTCATGAGGGTATCCATGTGGTGATGCGGACACCCCTCTGCATCCTCAAGGTGGTGGGTTCTCCCATGCCGGCTCTCGTTGTGTCATTGGGGAGTCGGCATGCATCTCTGCCACTCATTGGGCTTAGAGCAGCATTGGTTGGAGGCTACAGCTCCTAACACTATCCCCACGCATAAAGGGACGGAGCCACACTGGCTAATGATGAAGCAGGGCTACCTTATTCTGACCCCAGCATCCCTTTAAATGACCGCTGGGCCGATCTGCTGGTGCTTAGTTGTTCTGGTGCCCCTAGTGCAGTGTATTTGTTCCTGTATGCTATTATTATCCCTTTTGTGTTACTGCTTCAGTTTGACCATAGATTACTTTTTCTTTTATGCCCCTTGCTACCTGTCTTCCAACCCCTGCTTGTTAACCATTTACAAACCTTAGCTTCCTGCCTACTGTCCTCTGCCTGTTGATTCTGTATGTGCTTGCTACCAGCCTACATACCTAACCTTCTGTTCTTTGCTTTGATCTTGGACCATATCTATCAAGGACCGTGTGCACATGCTGCTACCCACGAGTCTGCCTGCCTTATCAGTCTCTGTAGTTAGTGGTGTTCTGAAAGTGAGCCTCCCTATCTACCAGCTCCTGTCCTAAAGATCCCTTACACAAACATGGCCGCCGGAGCCACGTGCATGCCCGGAATTTTCTCCTGATCCTTCCTTACCTTGCTGATCTTTCTCATCCTTAGCTTGGCTCATTTACTGGATTTGTCTCTTAACTGCCCACCCTGGGAGCTATAGTATTTAAAGGTATAATACTGCCTATCGCAGCAAGGATGATGTCTTGAGGCCATTATCCTCCTTTCTCAGGGTAACAGGTAGCCCTGCAGCAACCCCTAACAGCAAACAATATGAAAGCTCTAACTTGTATTAAATGGAAAGAGGAAAAAACTGTATTCACAGGAGAATCCACCGGGCTTCAACTGAGACCAGAGCAAAATAATCCAGCTCTGAAGGGGTGTTGTCCAGGTAGTGCTTCCAAACAGGTGCCTCCCAAATATGCCGACCCAGCACAGCAGAAATAGGAAGATGAATGAAAAGGAAATGGGAATGGCACTCTGAATGAGTGTGAAAAACGAATTTAATGGCAGAAAAAATAATATAAAGTAAATACAGCAAGGTAGTGGGAAAAAGACGTGATGCGTTTCGCGTGACAAGCACACTTAATCATAAGTGATTTCAATATGTAGTCAATGCAAGACTTATGATTAAGCGTGCTAGTCACGCGAAACGCGTCAAGTCTTTTTCCCACTACCTTGCTGTATTTACTTTATATTATTTTTTCTGCCATTAAATTAGTTTTTCACATTCATTCAGAGTGCCATTCCCATTTCCTTTTCATTCATCTTCCTAACTTGTATTACCCTGAACATGTAGCCTTCATAGACTGTATGAGGCAGTACAAGAGATCCAAATGAATTCTCATCCAAGACAGTAACACTTTACCTTTAAGGTATTGCTTAAACATACATAAATGTATTGGTTAATTTCCTATTAAATTAAATATGACTATCCTGGATAGCCCTGGGATAAGGAATGAGTTATACTAGGGTTCTACAATTCATTGAGAGAGCTCGCTTTCAGAATAACTTAAAATATAAGATAAAGGTATTAAAATATATTGATTTATAGCCTGTTATTTAGCGAAACTGAAGCAATAACCAGACAGCAGCTTTCTAGGACTTAGTTACACAGCCTCGTATTATAGCACCTTTAAGTGAGATAGATACCAAGAAGAGATAATGGTGCTTTTTTTTTGTTGTTGTCCAAAAGAATGTCAAATATTTCAACATAAGCGCATGACACAACCAACAGAAGCCCTCCCCTATGAAAGCCAATAAACTAGCCCAGTGATGGAATTCTGAGTGTGTTTGGTTTGTAATCCTGGGATTTAGACGGTTTGGATATATGAGATTGGCTAAAGGAAACTGAACAACAAATGAGAAGAGCATTTTGAGTTATGATGTATGGCCTTGAGGCTAGGAACAGAAGTTTGACACAAGATTAGACATGATTCTTTAAAACCTCCTCAAGTTTTTTCTTTCTCTCTCTTGTTGTTTAATGCAACGTTTTACTCAGCGGTAGTCAAAATACCAAATCTGTGTGATGAAGAAAACCTCGCCACACTATTCATTCCCATCTTTGTACAGATTGTGAGCAAATGTAATTTACACAGGCGTTTTTTTTACTTTAAATTGCATGGAAGAACACAATGCTATCACGTATTTACGCTTTATTGTGGCAACAGATTTATGGCCTTTGCCTTCACAACAGGCAAAGAATACCAATTATTTCTGGAAGGTAATGAGTAGCTAATGTCAAATTACTTGCAGCAATGTTTGTTTGACTCCCAGCCAGTAAACTTTACCTGAACTAGAACCCTGCCCATTAACTATTTAGTGCAACCTATTTGACAGGTTTTTTTCTAATAAAATACGTAGGCCTCTATCCCGTAAACAGTTGGGTTGTGTTGTGAGCAAATCAGTAAAGGAAGTACTTATTTCATACACCATCACAGGCTTTGTTACACTCATAGTATTACATTACATTATTGTATTTTTACATATATTATCTAATATACATCATAGGTGACAAGGAGGGAACTCTACTGCTAAATGTGTGCTAAAGTCAACCAAGAAATTAAATAACATAATAAACCTACAAAGCAAAATAACTTATTATACCTCATAAATTCCCCTATTAAATCTATGAAGTAACTAGTTACAGATGATGTTTCAAAATTATCACATTAATCAGTAGAGCCTAAATAGCAGTCTAGAAGTTGTGATAATTTTTTTAATGGTTCTGTTATTTTAAGACATACTACTAACATTTTTGCTGCCTGCCTAATATAACTTCCAAAAGCAATCCCTTCAGAACAAGAATAAGCAGGGTAGGGAGATCATGCAGTGGTGATAAAATTCAGTTTTAAGTCTCTAGCCTTGTTTTCAGTTTTGACTGTTAGGGGGGCATGTACTAAACAAGTGCAGTGGGGAAAAAAAGTAGGTAAAACATGCATAAAGAGCAATTTGCAACTGTTTGTAACATTTTGCGCTTTTTTCTCTGATTTGTACATCTTCCTTTTATTTTTATCTAGCGTGCATTTTTCCGGTTGCGCTAATAAATTGTGATTATATTTGTGCATGCTAAAGAGCTTCACAAATATTTTGTGAAAAATAATTCTTATTTGCATGTGAAAATTACACTGGCTTTTAGCAAGTGATATCCAAAGAGGTAGAACAAAATATTTGCAAAATTGCCTTTTTTTTTATTCTCATTTATGCCCATTTTTCTACGCAATTTGCTCGTATGTACTATTTGAGTGCTAAATGTTTAGTACATTGCAATAGGAACAAAGTGCAAAAATAGTTTTGCACGTAAAATATATTTTTTTAGTACATGCCTCTCTTGCTTAGAAATAGTTGGAAATCAACAGTTTGTGGCGTTATCATACTTAAGCTTTATGTAAAAAGAGTAAAATTGCATTTATCCATTATTTGGGATTTCCCAAACCCAATCCACAAATACAAATGGGAATCACGTATACTATTCGATGGGTTCCATAATATAAAAGAGAGCTCCATTAGTCTTAGCACGATCAAGCACACGATAATTTCCAAAACGAGCAAAAAGTACAATGCATGCTTCAGTCTCACAAACAAAAATCCCAAGTGAGGTTAGCATTGACTACATATTGAAATGTAATATGGCATGAAGGCTCATTAGTGTAATACAATGTGCTATTCTCTCTCTCACTCCCCGTCTTTACTTTATATAAGATCAAGGATTATGTTAAAAGGTAAATTCCACACAGTAATCCTAAAATAAACATTCTTCCTTTGCTTTTTCCCCACGAATACATATTCAACAATTAACCTCTTATATTTTAACTTTGTTTAAATGTTGCCTCTTTTAGAGACACGTAAGAAACTAAACCATTATTATATAAACATTGAAGTATCAATGCTTAACAGACCTTGCCTAATACAATGATTCTTATTTCACATAAAATAAAAGAAGTGAAAAAAGAAGTGAAAAATACAATACACATGTTAAAGTTTTAAGAAATATATTATACTGATATTACATTATATAGCATTTGAATAATATAACTGTTATCTTCATCTAAAATAACTTAAAAATAACCTAAAAAAAACACCTCAGTTAAGGCACTAAGAGAACAAGGTTATGCACAGTAGAGTGACCACATTCTGGTACGGATTTTGAATCCTTGGTGTGTATAGGGTTAATAGTATGAGAAATGTCACTGGTGGTTGGGATGCTATTGGGATGGGTTAGTGGGGGGGGGGCATATGGGGTTATTTGAATTGTCTCACGTTGAACGTCGTGCAATATTTACAAAAACTGCAGATTGTTGTCTACAGTTCACTAATTACAACCCTGACAAATGAATATTTTTATTAGCAGCCATAGTGGTCCCACTACTACAGGATGAGAAGGCAGCACAGGTGGCAGGATAAAGGCGTTAATGAGTAAAAAGTCCTGCACACAAAAGTCTAGAAGGTTTAAAAAAGACACAGTCACCATTTCTTATGTATATCAGTTTGTGTGGCAAATGGATTTGGTGTGGATTCTCTGCCACGTTTTAGACACTGATTGTTTTTATACTTGTACTAACTCCCAATACCTGTTAGGTATTTGTGTTCCACATTGGCACTTAAAGAACTATTTCTGCAATCACCTGTTTATACATAACCTTTAATATTTAGCAAAATGCTGCACCCCTTGACGTGGTTTTTACAAGAACGGTTTTACCCCAGGCAACTGCTTATGGTTACAGGCCTATGGCACACTATAACATTGTACAATAATGCATTTTTGTGTATTGCACCATTTTATTTCCTTTTTCCTTTCTCATTCTGGTGTGAGCAATACTAAGCTTTAAGTATTATATCTTGCTGAATTGGACACATTGATTTTGACACTTGCTATTTACAGTCGGCAAGGAAATCTGTAAAACCAGAATCATATCTATTTTACAAAGTATAAGCTGCCACCTACCAAGACGTCATGGGCTTTAAAATACTCTCAACAGAAATCTGAGTGTTATTTGCTTTCAAAGAAACCAGAGTTTAACCAGGAAACAGCCGTTTAAACTCCATTACCGCTGGTGCCTTACCTCACAGAAAGCAAACAGTGAAGTAGAAAGCAGGGAGAATAAAAAGGATTCCAAAATGTTTGTTTGAAATGGTAAATATTGATTTGCACTCTTTGAGAGGAGATATTTCAAATATATGCCCGTGCTGTGAATAATTTTGCAGGCTTGGTGGTTTGAGTATTACAGGGAAAGAAAAGCAAACACGTACTTATACGCCTAAGATGTTAAAATAGCACAACAAATGATAGCTTGATGTGAGAACAAGAGAAACAAGCCAAAAGCAAACATAGAAATGTACTAAAAGTCTCTCAAGCATCAAATGTCTAACCCTTAGCTGTCATCACAACGTACAGATGATCCCACACTATATTTGTATCTGATGCATAGTTTTTGTGACATTCAGAGTTTTAATTATGTGATAATTCCAGTTTATAATGTTAGTGGTCAGTACTCATGTTACTAGAATCTCTAAAAAATGACTTTCTTAAAGATGTTGAGGTGTCGCACTGATATATGGTAAAAAAAAAAAAAAATACAGAAATAGCAGCAGTAGATATAAATATACATATATATATTAATACATAATGACAAGTCGGGCATAGGGTTGCCACCATTTCTTCTAAACAATACTGACCAAGATATTGCCTCCATTGACTCAAGCCAAGTTTTTACTGACCTGTCGGTAGCTGTGTGGTAACTTTGATCAGGCAAGCAGGAGGTGGTTTGAAAACTGCATTGTAATCTATGAAGCCACGTTTTGGGCAATATGACAAGGACTCATGGAATAAATATTGCATAGCAACTGGCACATTATAATAATATTAATAATGAACATCTTTCAAAATAGTTTTGACTTGGTAAACCTATCTCAGATTCTACTGAATAAAAAGATATCCCCTGACGAAGTCCCAGTTTGTGGGCGTGAAATTCGTTGGTCTTTCCACCAGGTGGCACACTCTTTAGCCCACCGGCTGTGGCGTTTCATAATAAACAAAAATGTTTGGAGTCATCTGCATTCTGGCCATGGTGGACCTCCTTTCTATCTTCGTGGTAGTACCTAAACAGTAGGCCGATGTGTCATGTCTTCTACTACTATTTTATTGTTTGAGGGAAACACAAATGTAGAAAGGTAATTTACATTGCATGGAAACATGGACAGAAAAACTAGAGTCACTAATATATAAATGTTTATTTAACATTAAAATAACAAAATGTATCATATAATGATCAATTAACTTGAATGGGGCATCTGAGTTTTTTGATGTTGAGGGCACACAGAGACATGGCTGTTATAGAGATAAAATGAGTAATCACATTATGAAAACAAGTCCAGATTAATAGAATATATAAATAGAGCAGACTTTAAAAACAGCTTGTAACTAAATTAATGGATGCTGCCAACTTTTAAAAGGAACAGAAAAGAGAAATATCCCCTGTTTCATTGATTCTTTTAATTTTGCGTTTTGCATTCTAATTAAACACAAGAATGGAAGGCTATCACAAGTTAACCTGGTGTTTTTCTCACTCCACCAAATATCCTGAGCTTTTATGTGTGTTTGCCCATTGGATACAGTACACTACATGGGAACAGTGGTGTTTGAAAGATACAGCTGCATGAGATTACATATTTCTATTAACCTCAGTACTGTAAGCACTTACGCCTAGTTTTCTAAGTTTGGATCTATAACATGTATGATATTAAACATGAATTAAATGTTCAATTATCGAAGTTTCTATAATAATTATATGAAAGGCATGGATATATTTAGAGACAAGACCCGATGATCAACATTTCACTTATTTAAAGAGGGACTAAACCCTGAGGGATTTTTTAATATGTCAGAAGGACACGTAAAACGTCTATGTGAATGATGCTTTAATTCTGCATTGAAAGTTATTTAGGCTCTCTCCATCATCGGTGCGTGTCTGCAGTCAGTTGTACATTACACATCCACTAGGGTGGAAGTAGATGAGCATCTTCTCCAGTAAGTTTGTGTTACACTTACAAAAAAAATGATCACTTCTGAATGGTGGTGCCAGGAGTCTCATTCAAAATATATTTGAATCAGTGGCTTTCTGTTGGAAAGGTCCTTTTGATGATTTACTTTCAACCTTATGTTTAGAAGATTTTTGTAAAAAAATGTTTAAGGGTCCAGAATGAAAGCAAGGAAGGATTGGTTATTGAGTGCCTTAGTGTAGGAAAAGTATAGTAATCGTTTTGTGCATGGTAACATGATACTTTCAAAGCTCATGTATAAACCTGTTACTGCAAAATAATAATGTTTTAATTTTTAATTAAGCATATTCTTATCATTTTAAATTAAATTAATTTTAAATATCTGTAACACCTGTAATTGAGTCTTATTTTTCCCTACTTCATGTTACTGTGGAACAAACAAATACTCCACTTGCAATATATATCTGATGTTCTGGCATACGTATATTAATATGTGATTTGTTCCCAGTAATATTAAGCAAATTATCAGTTTGCATGGAAACTTTGTGAGAGCTATCTTAACAGACACTGACAGGAATATATATTTTTTTACTTCCACTCCAATAGATAAAAATTACCCAAATAATATCTGACAAGTATCAATGTTAACAAAACCATCTAGTCTCTTAGTAATCACTTTGGTGATCTATTTACCTCCGTGGAAACACTGTACATAATGTCTTTATTTCGAACAAAAAGTGTCTGTTGCTGATTCTTATACTATTAATTATTTCAGTCTCTCTGGCACTGAATGGTTGATTGAAATTACACCAAAATTAACAGCACATTAAGGGTGTTATAAAAATATGACAAACAAAGAAATGTTCCCATTTTACAGGGGGAAAAAATTGTTTTTTCATTTACAGAGTTGTTAGAAAAAAAAAATGTAATCCCATAAAATCTTAAAAAGCTACCCACAAAAAGAAACCTATCAAGCTCTTCATTCCTTAGTGTCATTTTAAATATAGTGTATACATCATATTTGGTTTCACGTCTTAAGTTACATTTAACCTGTCATGGCAATCAGACACTGTAGGAATTTAGTTACAATCAGATAATCTCTCCCCGAAGGCCAAAACAAGAATTACCTCAGAGTAACCAAACTAGTCCTGCGATTGACAAAAAGCTTATAAAAGAAAGGGGCGGAAGAGTTAAACATTGAGCATGAATAAAAGAAAAGAATTGAAAATACAGCTTTACATATCCCCATAAAATTTCAGTCACAAGTTTCTCTTTACAGATTGTGTCAAAATCCACAATAGATAGTTACCCCTCTTGATTATTAATCTAGGTAATGAAAGATTGTGTAAGTGATCTGTAAATTACAACAATCGAACATTACTTCAAATGCAAAATGCAACAATGCAAACAAGTTTCTTTGCCATGTCTCACTGTAAAGTAGATAACATTCACTTGTTAAATTAGACTTTGTATTAAAAAAAATAGAAATTAAACATTCTAATTATATTAATTGACAGAGAAGTATGGTAACTTTTTTTAAAAAAAAGTTTCTTTTACACTAGATTTCATTCTACCTGTCACAAAGCTAATTATGGAAGAGGCTATTTTGTCCATGTAACTTGTGCCCTTTCTGTATTTTTTAGTCACAAAAAAAAGAACAGCTTCATTTAAATGGATTATATTCTAAATACAAGAGACAAATATAATATTATATATAATAATATAAACATAGACATGTTAACACAAATATGTACTAAACAAATAAATGATAATAAAATATTCTTAGCCATTTTTTCATGCTTCTGCAAATACTGCACTATGTAGGATCTTTTAGCGAAGGATCTATGTATAGACCAGCTGGTTGTTGGTAAGCTTGTTCAGGGGTAGAGAATATCTGCTACTCCAGCTGCTCCAGATTAACGCATGTGCAAAAGAAAAAAATTAGACTGTGTTCTCCACGGAGCAGTAACTTGTGTTTTTGATAAAAAAATGCACTGAAAGCAATGAGTTGCTTTCCTATATCTGTATCTAAAAGCAGCAGAAAAAGCACAAGTACTAAAACATAAAAAATAAAAACAAACTAACACAAAGTGCTTTCATTTGTATTATCTGGTAGAAAAGATCTCTATTACATTTACAAAGAAACGTACTGCAAATTATGCTAAACTATAAAAAATATATAAAATGAATAAAAATAAAATAAAAATAAGAAGCAATCTTGCGCAGATACAAAAAAAATACATATATCAATCATAACTCCATAAATATCAGGAAACAGTGTAAATCAGTCATGAAACTCCCCAAATTGTAGGAGGCATAGTGTTCTCTTTAAACATAATTTACAAGTGAATGGAAGGAGTTTGGACTTGCACTTAAATACGTATCAGCGTAATACATGATATTCCCAACATGGTGACTCCTGGATGTTTTCCCACGCTTAATCTGCAGAACTGCTTACAGGTTAACTGTCTAGAGTGTATCATAATAAATGTAATGCCAAATTGGTACAAAAGTTATATTTTAAATAGCAATTATTGCAAAACTTGGATTCCACTAAATCTAGTAAAGTAAGTTCCAGTTACAAATACACAATGTCATACTCTTGCTTCAGAACAATAACCTTGTTTTCATCATGGTCTACTACATATTTAAGGTTCCTTTAATGTATTTCTTGCAATGTTACTAAACATTGTCATTAATTATCTAAAAAAAACAACACATTAAATATTCAGTTTCAAATTTTATTTATCATCATGTCCAATAAACGATAATGATTTGTTTACTAAACCATTTGTTTTTAGACCTTAATAATGACCTGGGGGTACTCTTGTGCCAGTCAAGGATCCTGTTTGAGCAAAATCATTAGTGAAATTCACAATATTTTAAGGAGCTTTAACTTTGCACAATTGCCCCAAGTTGAGTTACTGTTGACTTCTACTGGGACTTCGCTCAAGAAGGGAAAACAAATCAGAGATGACCAAGAGGTCCATGATGAACTGCTGTACATGAGAAAATTCAACAGAGCAAGTCACCCCTCAGGCTTGAAAAAAAATGTTTTATAAATAATTCTTTAAAATAATTCTTGTAGTATAATTTTCAATGTTTTTCTGAATCTTTCTTTAAAATAGTTCTTGTCTTTTTAGCTCATAATTACTTCCTCCCTATTTAAAGTCAAGTGAATAAGCCCTCTAAGGTTAGTAGACCATTGTTTTGAACTGGTTCTAGTATTATCTTTATCAGGATATCATTGTCATATCATAGTTACAGGAAAAAGAAAACAGCAGATATCCACAATAGTGCAAAAGTGGTGAAACACACCTGATGAGTTTTGTGCGGAAAACCACACTCAATCGTATGATAGTAGCATTATTGTGTATCTGTGCTGTGATTCTGCGTTTTACAACACTAGAGAGTGAACAATAATGATAAAACCTATCACATAATGAATACAAATTAGTAATACTGATATTTAAAGACTAGTGTTTGAAGTGTGATCTGATTAAGCTAGGTGCAGTATTTGAACATTCTAGAATGTTAGATTTGTTCTTATGGAAGCTAGTGTTCACAATTACATTTTCCTTGGTGGCTACTATATCTCTATGATGATAAGTCACTTCTGACCCAACAGACTTCTGAGTATCCTTTACCTCAGGGTTAGGAAGCCTGTGGCCCTGCATACAGGTGTTTACCTGCAACACAGTAAAGGAAGAGAGTATATTTAAAAGAAGAAAAACTACCACAACTAGAGGACATAGTCTTAAATTAGAGGGGCAACGATTTAAAAGTAATATCAGGAAGTATTTACTGAGAGGGTTGTGGATGTATGGAATAGCCTTCCAGCAGAAGTGGTAGAGGTAAACACAGTCAAGGATTTTAAGCATGCGTGGGATAGACACAAGGCTATCCTAGCTATAAGACCGGGAACGGGGGACTAAAAAAAAAAAAAAATTGGGCAGACTAGATGGACCGAATGGTTCTTATCTGGCGACACATTCTATGTTTCTATGTTTCTATGTTGTTTTAAAGTGTAAGCTTGCTTTTTTAATGAATCCCCACAGGTATTTATTTATTTTTATTTATTATTTATTTTAAGATGTAGTCCTTTGTGTAATGTATACAATTTAATAAAGAGTGTAAAAATGGAAAGAAAAAAAAAAGTTTTTTTTTATTATTATTATTTTTTTCTAAGACACAGTATATTTCTCTCCTCTCTCTCTCTGACACAAGATAAAAATGTATCAGGGAGAGAGAGGGAAGATTTTCACAATCAGTGTTACAGCACTGATTGTCATTTAATGTATGTTTTGCATTATTACATATGATCAATGTGATTGATTTTCAGAGTGATCACATAAATACATGCAAAAAATAATGGTTTATCCTGGTCTGCCTAACTGTTAAGGCAAAACAGCCCGTTTTCTGGGTGTTTCAGACGTGCCTCTATCAGAGGAAGTCTGAAACACCCCTCACCCTATTTGCATAGGGTGAGGGGCATGATTGACAGGTCAGTGACTATTGTCACTTTTATGACCTCACAAGGGCGGTCCCGGTGGCCATTTTTTTCCTTTTGGCTTTGCTTGATGCCTCCACTCGTGAAGGATCCAACAAAGCCGAAACTAGCACGAATTACAGCAAAAACACTGCGATTGCGCTATTTTTTACCGCAGCCTGTCCATGTGCATTGCACTGGGCGCCCGTACATGTACGGCCATTGTCCTCAGTGAGTTAAAAAAAACTTTAAAAGTTTATAGTTTAACCATAACGTAGATTTTTGTTGGCCTTTATAAATAAATATCAAGATTAATTAGTAATAGGACTATACATTTCCGGATGAGATATAGTCAACAAAAATTGCTGCTTACTTGTTTGCAGGCTGCATTAAAACTATATTAAAACTTATTTTGTGTGCTCTTTTTTTATAGTTTATTTGAAGAACAGACCTTGGAAATTAAAACACTTCATTAAGATGTAAGTATTTTTAATATTTATATGCTCACCACTTATTTCTCACGATTGTTTTTGCAACAGCACACGTATGTTGCTGCATGTTATAGAGATCATGATTGGTTTTAAAGCACCACTTTAAAAAAAAAATTATTGAAGGTTTACAGAATGAGCTACATATAGAGTTACTATGGGTTTTGGTTTTTTTTTTTTCAAAAAAAATACTGGCCATGTTATTGTCTTCATAGACTTAACATTGGATTCAAGCTGAATATTTACTAGCCTGGTGGTAAAACACTGTCTGGTTGGTAACCCTAGATGAATGGCATAACCAATAAGGGTAGTATGAGCACTGTATCATATTTTGTTTGTTCTTGCAGTGAAGTGAATGATGAGGCACAAGGCCCTTTAACTTCTATTTTTTTATTTATGATGAATACGAGAAAAACAGAATCGGGTACTAACCTAAAGAATGATACCACATCGACCCTCTAATTCATTAATAACCTGTCAATTACTTTTTCGCACTATAATATCTGCAACTATACACCATCACAGTCCTGAGGACATTAATTAACCTATCTATTACACAAGGACTTCTATGTGCTCTTCAGCAGCTTCCACTATCAAAAACTAAATTGACTCGTTACATATGTTTACTTTCTAACCCACTATATAGATTTCAGATGCCACCATCGTTAATGTAACACAATAGCAGTCCTGTCTTTAGGGAAAGGGTGTTAATTAAGTGTATACAAACCCAGTAGCGTTATAATGAATTGGTACTCAACATTTTAGTTCAGTTGTTACAGGATCCCAATACTTCAGTCTAGTTGCATTCTTTTTATTTGACCCTGCACGCTAATATTCAAAGCACAATAATTACCAGCTCAGCCTTACTTGTTTCAGTTCCTTCAACAAGTTTAACTATTGCAGGTTTGTAGATGTGTGCAATGAGTATAGGATAGTCGGACACTACCCCCCAGTGTTCAAACCAACATATTTCACTGCTTTTTCTGTATATGCTGCTTTGAATATGTCTGAGAACATAGTTATACCAGCAGAGATAAGTGTTCCATTATAATGGAAAATACATAGAAATGAACAAATGTTTTTATTCAATATTAAAGACCATAACTGTATTTATAGTGGAAAATGTATAGTGAAAAAGTGTTAGCAAAAAAGTAAGTAAGTGCATTATACTAGGTAAAAAAAAAAAAAAAAATGCTGTTTCCAGTTTATGACATCACCTTGATGCTTTTGATGTAAATAAATGAAAAGTTATTTGCTTATTGCTTACAAAGTGTTTTCAAAAAGAGCCAAAATGTAAAACACATTTTCTGTGTTATGCGTTGACTTCTGCTATAAAGTTATTCCTTGCACAGAACATGTTCCCACTGCTCCAGGGTGGCATGCTTTACACCAATCGATCTGATGCTTGAGACTGTACTTGGTGATGTGAACCTTGCATGCAGCTGCTTGACCATGGAAAGCCATTCCATGGAGCTCCCACCGCACAGTTTTTGTGCTAATACTAATGCCAGTGGAAGTTTCAAACTCTTAAGCCATGTAATAAGCAGAGCATGGCAACCTTTCCACACCAAACATCTCAGCACTCGGTAACCCAGCTCTGTGACTTTATGTGGTCTTCTACTTGTGGATGAGTTGTTCCTAAACAGTTCCACTTTCCAGTAATACCACTTACAGTTGACCATGGAATATCTATAAGGGATAAAATTTCACAAACTGAATTATTGCAAAGGTGGCATCCTATGACAGTACCACACTTGAATTACATGACCTTTTGAAACAACCCATTTTTTTTCACACATTTTTGTAAATGCAGGCTGCAGGGCTAGGTGTTTCATTTTATACACCTGTTTCAATGGGTCTGATTGTAACACCTGAATTCAATAATTGTGTCCCAATACTTTTGTCCCTATAATATGTGCGTATATATTTATTTATATATATATATATATATATATATATATATATATATATATATATATATATATATATATATGTTACACACAAATCTCAAAGTCTCTTGTTGATTTCATGAATTCCGCATGTGTATTTCTGCTCAATTCCTGAATTGTTCATCAAATTTACTAAATAAGCAGAAAGATCAGTTGTAGATTTATATGTTAATTAGGTAATTCAATATCTTTACAAGTCAGGAAAAGATAACCACTCTCTTCATCTTTAAATTCTCTCTCTCTTCTTTCCAGGCTGTGTTTGTGAGCAGACCAGTGTTACCTTATCAGGGTGAACAAAATATAACTGTGGGTGAAATCTGATGTTTCTTACTTAGTTATAAGCTGTGGTTGTTGTTGTTGTTCTAAGTAGTTAGATTGTGTTATCATTTGTATGTTGCTGTTGCTTTGTCTCTGAATAAATGTTTGTCTTAGTTGATGTACCAGAGTTGATAAGTGTATGCATACATAATTTATACCGTTTGGTTATACACCACAGGCTATAGCTCAGTGAACGCAAAGCCAATCAGAGTGGGGGCTCACCCTGATCATCTCATCAGGGTCTCTATGGGTTGAATGTCTCTCTCCGCTAATACAGAGCGAGACCTTCTTTTTTTTTCTGTCGATCCCATTAGAAAAGGAGTGTCTCTCTCTGCACTAGCACTGCAAACAGTGTCTCTCTTTGCACTAGTGTAAAGTAGTTTAGGTATCCTTTAATTTACTCACAAATCTTACGAGATCCTACAGTTAAATTGTTTCAAAAATACAACAAGCAAGGTATCCAAATGGTAACGCTATTTTTAATGTGTGCATATATATATTACATAGGAGCTATACTGAGTATGCATCTGCAGGATTTTTCAACAGCATAAATTCTCAGATTTCTTAGTTCTTTTTTTACTAGGAGTGACCTTTTCATATATATATATTTACTGCAATTTTTTCCATGGCAAAATCAACAAATGTATGTGATCAGTAAGTCCTGTCCAAATATCACTGACCTTGTTAATTGTTTTCCTGTAGACTTAGGTTAGTTTTTTAAAAGAAAATCCCCTTTCTGTAGAAAATATGTCACTACTTGTGTGAATGATTAATCTCTTTGAATCACAGATCTGATTGCATATTTGGCATCTCCACCTATATTCCTGATTGCAGTTTATTTTCAGTTTCACATCACATTTCTCTGGCCTTCCCACGCCACTGCCTGAAAACAGTTTGAACATATAAGCTCATGTCAGATGTTGGATTAATATAAGGCTACATGAAAATCAAAATGCTTTATTCTAATGAGTTGGCAGGTGGTCCATGATTATGATGAATATCATAGTCTAGTTGACACATTTTCAAATGTTAATGTTCTCTAGAGGAATAAACTGCGGTCTAATGATTGAAGTAATGGCTTAGAAGGTGAGAATTCAGCTTATTATGGTTTCAAACCTTGGCACTCGCACTACGTAGGTGCGAGGTTATGCACTCTCCAGATAGAAATAATTATGATCAGATAATGAAGAGAGGTTTAAGGATACAAGATTATGAAGAGGATCTGAATCAGGAAAGAGAGAGACTACTTCATCAATGTGAAACAATGGTTAATCAAACACTTAATGTAGCAGTTGCACAGTCTAAGAGTATATAATGTCATATTAAGTTTCTTCATGACCGGCTAAGGAACTTCAACTCAACATTCTTGCTCCACCCGGCTGCTACTTGTTGATGACAATAGAAGATAAACAAGAGGAACTGGTACAGTCAAAATGATGTGGTGTACAAGATACAAAAAGAAGAACAGTGAGGATTTTCTAGAAAGAAGGTTTAGAATTGTGTGATATCTTTTGGAATAAATGTGAATAAAAAGGAATACATGAATCAGCCATCTGTATTATGCATTTCTGTCCATTAAAAGGCAGAAAGGTGCTTAGTAAAATATTGCTTCAACAAATCTCCTTCATGATTTTTTAGATACCTGAATTGTTGCTAACACACAAAATGTGGGTCCGTTCCATGTGCATTTCACTTCCAAAGAGAGCTTAAACCATAAACCTTAAAAATAAAAAATGTTCCCTTATTATAGAGTTCACTTAACACTTACTTTAAGGAGCAGCAATATCCAGTTTACAGTATATCTTATATAAAGATACGCGCTGTCCAAATAAATGTTTACTATCACCACACTTCTGAAAGTTCATTATCTTCTGACATCTAAAAGTGTAGAGAAAGAACCAGCCATTGTCCAACTTACCTGCAGAAATTCCTACTGATTTAATTCAAGACTACAGGAATATACAGTACTCTCTCTTTGACAAATGAAACACAAGATCATTCCGACTTTAAAATAAAATACTGGTCATCTTAGGTTGTTTTATTACTCTTGGTTGTACAAATTTAAGTGTGTAAAAAAAGTAATTTTTTTTTTATAATGTAGTATATCTTGTGTATCCTGTATGTGTAGTATTTTAGCACCTTTTGCAACTAAAGTTTTATTATTGTCTTTCAAAATATATTTTGTTGGGATTTTTCTTTCAAAAAAGAGGGATTTTTTGGTAATGAAAGTAAGAAAAAAAAATATGCACATAAAATAACTATTCACAAAATACTGCCACTGACTAAATGCATTTAATTGCAGGTTATTAATCTAAACACAAAATAATAAACTTTATCAATAAAAATGACTTGCTATTGTTTTTATTTTTTTTAGAGTAACGTTATATAACCTGTGTGTAATTTATAGTGCAAAGCAGTTCATTAAGTGTTGCCAATATATTTTAATTAATCTGGGCCACTCAACTGTGCTTTTAAAGTCTGTTTATTGGTATCCATGAGATGAAAGGTATATTGTTCCAAAGATAATTTACTGGACAACTCTGCTAAGAATCAAAATTCCTTAAATCAATAAATCTACAGATCTGAGGAGCTGGGTTCTTGTGACAGATTACTCTGGTGCATTTGAGATTTACTCAGTACTCTGCAGCTCCATGCAGTTTAAAGTAAAATATCAGTAACAATCAATGTTTAACACATTTCTTTATAAAGCTCCCATTTGTGAGTTAAAAGTACATATATCAAGTTCTAAAAATTAAGCAATGAGTTTGGCATTATTATTTATTATTATATTTTATAATTATTATTATTTTTTGTGGATTTTTTGTTTGCTTGGTTTCTTTTAAAGATAAATTCTTTTGTTTTCTAATGGAATATTTCTTTATCATATATAATATTCTGCATATATATACAAAATGTTATGTAGTTATGGTATACAACATTTTCAATAAAAAATAATAGAACATTTAAAATTGTAGGCAGGAAAAAAAAATATAAAGATATATAGATGGCAATGTTGTAGTAACAGAAGAGTAGGAAAGAGTAATGAATCTAAAGAATACCTGAGTGGTACATAAGGTTTAACCTATTGATAGACAATATATCTTCTTGTCATGTATAAATGTTACACACACACCAATCTATATAAGGGAATGTTATCAACTATTACAGGTAAAATAATATTTTTTATTCTTGAACCCCTTTGTGCCTTTTTTTGACATTTGTTTTTTGTTCTGTGATGTTTCTGCAGTGTTTGTATGTAGCTATAATTTAGTTTATAATAATTTTTTTTCAGAATAAGAAGGGCTTTCTTAAGATATCATTATTTTGATCATATCATATTATTTATTATTTATAAAAGGTAGAAATTTGGATTTTACTCATCTATAAAAGCTAATAAAAAAAACCCTGCAAAATAGATTCAAATATTTGTCCTGCTATTTCCAAACCTTTTTGGTTTTCCGAATTACCGATAGTGACCTTGCAACACTGATATTTGTTCTGAATCACAGAATCACCACCACATGTACAGATTTTTTATACGCAGATAACCCAGGGTATGTAAACAAATAAGGTCTATCAGGACTCACTCTTTAAACGATCCCGGGTTTATGACTCCACCCGGTCCCATATAATAACGCAGGGAAAAATGATGAATCACACAGTGGGTTGTTTATTTTCACCAAAGTGGCAACATTTCAACCCTACCAGGTTTTCATGGGTTCACAAAGACCAAATAGGGTTGAAACATTGCCACATTGGTGAAAATAATCACCCACTTGATTGAGTGCTGTGTGATTTATTGTTATATTTTGACACTTTTCATGCAGTAATTTCACCAATCTTTGCCAAAGATTTGTTTTTTTTCCCACACACGTTAAAGTTCAAGTACAAATTTACAGGGGTCGTTTTATGCTATTGCCAAACAACAATTCAATATATGTTCAGTAACTTTTCCCTGAGTATAGGGAGTATAAGAAGCAAAGAGGGGTTGCTCTGTCTCTCCTTCCCTCCTTGCTTCTCGTTTTTTTATTCAGGATATCATTCTTATACTCTGTGATACTGTTCCTGGTGGTCCACTTTGGCGATCATACCCTGAGTCTGGTCACTATATGCTCATAAGATTGTGAGTTTGTTTCTTTATGGGGGAAATATCCACATAACTGTACAAAACATACTATACTATTTTGTCCTATTTGTGTTTTGTTTGTGCTTGTATGTATATCTGGCTACAAGTCTGATACATCTGCAGACAAAGCTAAATGCATTTTCAAAGCTGAATTCATTGTCATAAATCCCCTACTATAGACTTTATTTCCTATGATACTAAGGTAGGGTTGTGTACAATCCTACCTTAGCATCATAGGAAATGTAGTCTATAGTAGGCAACACAGATCATTGCCATCTAGCTGTTGTTGGCTGCTCGTTACTGCTGGGGGCCTGTGCAAACCTATACATATCCGATTGCCTTCACAGCAATCCGATGTGTATCTGGGGGTTCTCTGCGGACATGGCTGGAGTGCCTCTGTCCCAAGGCAGTCAGTCATCTCTCATTAAGCCCAATCATGGCCTGCCACCAGGTTTACTGCGATCAATCTGCATGAGGTGCCAAGCACCTACCCGTGATGTGTCTGGCACGTCAATTGCAACAAAGGGGTTTAATAATTTTATTCTATGTATATCTAATTTGAGGATGACTCTGTCTTGAAAATGGCATGGTTTTCATAATGCGTTTTTAAGTTAAATATGAGTAAATGGCATTTAATAATGAGGGTATCTGATGGCGGCTGCTGGTGCTGGTGCCAGTATATCTTCATACTAACCGACTGTTCATTTGTACACTAAAAACAAGACTAAAAAAAGTTTAGTCACACTTTAAGATCTATACAGTTTAATAGCAATGACACAGAATTCAGTAAGAGTGATTGAGAGAAATGGCTGCTTAAGGTACAAGTAATAAAGTAGTGGGAAAAAAGATTGTTGGAATAGTGGTCTCTGCATTTTTAATGCCACAAGGTCAAGTTTCTGGTCCTGAAACATTTTCTATGACCACTTTACTTTAGTATCATACATGCTCTTTAAGGTAAAAGTGTAACATATAAACATTGTATGTCTCCTACTTTTTGTGGAAATAAATGAGTCATAACACATAATATCTTACCATGACATGGCCTTAAATTATTTCTTTGTTCACCCTTACAATGCATTCGTCATATTTTTACTGGATAATGTGGGGTTGTCACACTTCAAACACGCTGTAACTCATAGGAATGTACTAATGTAAAGATTCATAAAAGAGGAAAGGCATAATATTCCGATTTCTAAGACACAAGCAAATATTGGTTTCAATGCATATGCCCTTAAATGCAGACAATGCCAGAGACTGAGATTTCTTGGAAACATTCATTGTATCGGCCAAAGACCAATGTCTACACTTGAAATGTTTTCCAAAGCTGTATTATATTTGAACCTGAATCCTGATGGTGTTTATGGACATTTCCCATACCTTGCTTTGATGGTGATTTAGGGGGCATGGCATTGGGAGGGGTGTATCAACCTAGACTCAGCTACTCTACTGTAGAGCCTAGACTCCACATTCCAGAAGCCCATTTAAAGGCAACCACACTTGTGCACAATTATTTTTCTTCCAGTGCCACAGCTTAGCCCCAAAAAGTCAGAGTTGGAAAAATGATTTAACTATTTTCCAAATACAATGAGTTTATCATTTGCAGCAGGGTTGTCAATTCAGAACAATTCGCCCGTATAATCTTGATAATGTAATATTCCGATTTCCCTGTTTCTCAAAATGATTTAAGATTATTTCAAGCATGGTAAAATATCTTGTAAGTACAAATAACTACCAGTTCGGCTGGAAGAATGGTCTTTCTTTTTTTTCCACCTGCAATAGCACTGCTGCTTTGTGTGAGAAGCCGATGATTGAAATGTTGTTCAGTTTACTTTCTTGCGTGGAATCAAGTAGTCTTATTTCACTCCTTGCACTGTATTGACAGTTATATGGTTCTTAAACTTTTGCCTAGTTGGCTATTGTTTGCCTACCTGAGCTGCTTGGCAACACGGAGCTTAAATATTATCATGTTGCTGGGCTGATCTCTCTGATTGTACTGGAAATAGAAGCAGATGTCTCGTGTAAAACCAGATTATCCACTTACACATGTGTGAACGTTTTCTTTTTTTTTTAACCAGAGCTGTATTAGTGCGGCCTCAAAAGTCACAACCACAGGGAACAAAATGTTGACAGTTGCTTATCAGTGTTTGTCACCTATTCTCTGTGTACTATTCACTAAAAGTGAAATGCAGATGAGTTGAAATGTTCTATGGACATCCAAGGACCCTGCCATGGACACTGGTGTCCCTTGTACAGACACTTTGCCTATACCTGAGCATGACTAGTGGAGTTTACTTGTACAGGCATGCAGACTTGTGGTTGTTGACATGAGAAGTCAGAGTGCATGTACAAATACAACATCTTTCCTCTCTAGTTCCCCTCCACATTAACAGTCAGCTAAATTTTAGTGAATAGTCCCTACATGATCAAACAGTGTGACCGGGATGGGTGCCCACATAATGAAGGAGGGTCACTGCAAAACATGAGGTGCAATGGATTAGCAGTTTTGCATTACCAACACTTGGGGTGGATTTTGTAGTGGAAGATAAAATAACTTTAAGAGGCTTCAACACTCCTAGAACTGACCATCACACCGTGTTCAGTGTAGCATTAAATCCCATTTGCATAGTACAGCGATTTAGCGAACAGTAATACCTGACCTTCAAATAAGGAATAAGGAATCCCCTCTGTGATATCAGAATTAAACTACACTTTCAAGCAGTTTCACTTGACCTATACCCTGGAAGAATGTCTTAAAGTATTCCTTATGATTAATGGAAGAGTGGGCCAATTATGCCTACAAGAGGTATATTATATATGCAATCGCTGTAAGAGATGGCCTTCTACTTTGATCATCAATTATTATAGTGAAAGCACAAGTCATGCTACATATCCTATGACAAATGCGCTTTCATTAACTTTGCAGAATCATTTTTACCGATCCCTGGGACATTAGCAGAGTCATCAGTTGTAAAAATGGTCCAAATATTTCACAAAATAAATACCTCTCAATTTGCTAATGAGAAGTTTGGTGTCAATTAGATATAATAGGATAAAAGCCTTTGATTGGGTACCTAAGGCCATATGAATTTTGAATGGCATTTCTGACTGCCTGCTGAGCTTTTCTCTCTTATTAAGGCTGTGGATGACAAGTAGAGTGGTCTAGTACATTTCACATAGTCTGTTTCCATGTCATACAATCTTCCAGGTATTTTTATCCTATCCCCCTGATAATTTCGTAGGACCAACAAATCAAGCTGGGAGGTTTTGCAAACATGAAAATGTCAACAGTTTCACAGGAGGTAATCTTCGCACCTCTGCTCCTCGTATTTGAAAGCAGCATAACAAGACTTTAGATTCCACAGCTTTTTGGCAGTTAATTTTCCCAATTATTGTATTTGGAAGGGATATGTCAGGTTCTCGCTTTGTAGCAGGTCTTTCCAATTAGCATTAGGCCTTGTGAAGAGATATTCATTCTATTAAAATGGTTAATACGCTTTTGTGGGCTGACGGTCTACAAAATTACAATTATATTGCTAATCATAAAATAAATTCACAGGTTGAACAACAGAAACTATTATTATACATATCAAGCAAATATGATACTTATAAAAATACATAGATTAATTACATATTTCTTTATTAACAAATACCACTGAAAATATGTTTTAAAAATATTTTCAATCTATTAAATCATTACAATAATTTATTTATTACAATGATTTATACTCACTGGCAAAAGAAAAACCTTGTCATTATCCTTTTTGTTTAAAGTCACAGCCATTTGGGCATACACAGATAACTTATGGAGACAAAAAAGGGGGAGGGAGCACAGACTCACTGAGAACGGCCAGCACTACAATAGCCTGTCCTATTGGAAGGTGCCTACTCGGGAGGGCATCACCATTTTTTGCTTTCTTACACCATTACAGAGGAAACCACTCCATTAATATATCAGATTAATCCTATCCAGAGGAGCAGTCCAGACCCGAAATGCATGGCTAATCTTCTCTGCTTGAGGAACATAGCAAACCACAGACAATGTTTCGGCCTACATTGGTACTATTGTACTTATTTAAAATTTAGAGATTAAAATAATTTAAAACTAGCAAAATGGGCTGCTTATTGAACAAGCTAGCTATATTTGTACATTGTGCCCTGCATAATTGTGAGTGAATTCATTTTAATATATTGAAGACTGTACGTCGTCTGACACATGATGTCTATAACCACATAAAATAGCTATGTTTTCATGATAAAAGGCAGGAAAAACAAGTAGTTGTTGTTGTTCCTTAACCCTTTAAATAAGATAGTTGCCAGTTAAAAATATGTCTGGATATGCTCAGTTAATGATAAGTCTTATTCCTTTTATAGTTCATCTTAAAATTCCAAGTGCATCAAAACATCTGGCTCGAGATATGTTGTCTGCTTTCCCCCCATTGCAGATCGCTGCTTAAGAAATACACTAATAGCAAAGTCAAATGTAGGAAGGAAGTGCAGAGAAATGACTTGGTATGTAGATATAATGTAAATATAATGCTAATTAACCTAAAATAATTCAGATTATTATTCAGGTTTGAGAATGTGATAAATAAACATTTATTATTTGCATTTTCAGATGCAGAGACACTAAATACGTATTTTTATCCTCCCTCTCATTCTGTCAGCTCACAGCACAAATAAAAGAAAAACAAATAGATCTGTATATAAGGCAATAAAATGTGCATAGAACTCTCAAAGTATAAAACATACCAGTATAGATTTTTAACACCTCCAGTTCCAGAGGAGACTAAAATCACTAGGTATGCCCTGAAACACAACATCTACTTAATGCCATTTTAAGGCTTCTGTTAAATCACCTATCAGAAACTCCTGTTAGTTCCTTATCACTTTCTAGGATTTGTCAATACATAAGATATCTTGTATAACTGTACATTAAATCTGAGCAGCTGATAAAGGTAGTTAAAACTTGACTTAATTCAAGTGAAATCCAGGTATATTATGTCTAAATCAGCCACACAACACTACTGACTGTAAGATCAGCTAGCACTTATGTTAATGTAAGCCCTTGAGTTGAACTTTGACTCAGAACTAATGGCATGCTTCTCCTTCTCTCTAAGGTTTCAAGGAACCTGACTACCAACTTGGTAAAGGAGTTAGGTGCCAACGGTTCCTGCCAAATTCAGCTGTCTTCAGTGCATCTTCTGGATGAGTTGATCTTAAGTTACTTTCATGAATACCTAATATTTGGAATTGTGGGTTATTTGATGAAAGTTGTCCATGTGGGCCAACTTGTATTAGTCAATAGGGCCAAGGTGCAAAAAAAGAATATATTTTAAACCCTTGGTGACTTTACTTTTTGGCTATGTCATACCCTTGGTAACACCGGCTCTTTTAACACTCCTGCGGTTTTTGTGTTTAGCTACAATTTTCCTCTTTATTATTTAATGTACGCACACAAACTATGTATTGTTTTTTTTCCGGGATAAGAACGTCTTTCTTTAGATATCAGTATTTTGATCATATTATTTACTCTACATTGTAAGTTTGCGAGCAGAGCTCTCTACCTCATGTACCAGGTTCTAGTTTTGTCTAACTTAGTATGTAGTTTCCTTCTATACTCTGTACCTAGCGCTAAATTGTTGGCGCTATATAAATAAATGTTAATGTAATGTAATACAATCCTAGTTCTTTATTTGGTCATTGTTTATACATATTAAAACCTTGTTGAAGTATTTGAACGTCTACTTTGCAATTACTGAGCGCACCTACCACCTTTTCTGTGTGTTTTTTTTCTACTTTGCAATTGTAGCTTTTGTGTTGAACATTTCACCATATCTATGTATATACTGTATGTACCTTCTGGTGTGTTTGTATCAATGGCCTCCTCAGATTCATCGGTAATTGCCAGAGTATTGAGGTTGGATGGGTGTTGGTGTGTCACACCTGTTGGTCCTGCCTTTTTTCATCTTATTCGGAGGTTCGGTCGGAGTTGGTGAGACAGGGAGCACAGCGCAGGGATCACCACTGCGGGCGAAGGGCCACTAAACAGTAAAAATTAGCAACAACTGTATCCGAGGAGTAGGCAAGAGAATGGTCAAGTTCGTTTCAGAGGTCAGGGCAGGCAGAGAGTGGTCGCAGTCGATAGTCCAAGCCAGGGTCAAAATTAGAAGAGAAGTCAACAACAAACAGGTGAGGTCCAAAAACAGGTCAATAGCCGGGAAATCAATCAGAAGGAGGATTAAGGAACGGTAGTTGGGATAGGAAAACTTCAGAGGGAACAATACCATGTACTGCAGCTTGAAAATGAGCAAGCACTGAATGAACAGTGCTTGCCTGTTTTATAGCCTGCCTGGTCCCTAACCCATCCCACCACTCCCCAGGTAAACACCTCTCTCACCTGGGAAGCCTAGGAAGGGAGGTAGGACAGACCCCTACCTCCTAAACACTCCTCCTTGCTCTGCCCAATGAGGGCGCGCTAGCCGAGCATAGGACACTCCCTCCTGTCTGTAATCTAGCACTCGCGCCCGCAAATCGCATGGCGCGAGTTACCACAGACCAGGGATGCGGCCTACCTCGCACTCGTGCTGCCCTCCGGCTGGGCGCCTGGAGCTTGAAAGCGGCAGAGCCAGGTAAGGGATCCTGGGGAAGAGGTAGCGGTGGGTCCAGGACCCGACAACTGGTCTCTTCACATCTGAGTACCTGCAATAGGACAGCAGAACATGATGAGTTACATATGTCATCCTGTAGATGTGTGGCTTTCTCAGACAAGTTGTGTTCATGACGTGACATCCAGGTGTTTTCAATTTGCATATGGGAATGTATCATGTGGCCCATGATGTATGTGTATTGTGATGTTTCTTACCTTTTCTTAACAACTGCTATTGATCACTTGATCATGCTTGGTTATCCCATTCCAGGGGGAATTTCTCATCTTTTCTTCACAGTTAGCCGATGGTAACCATTGGACATTACCATAATTGCTGTGGAATCGGCTATGATTTCTGAACTGCGAACATATTCTGCCACCAATGTGATCCAAATCCATCTGCAATGTGGAGGCAGCTCACCATAGACGCACACTGGGACGACATTTAAGTCTTACTTAGAGAGAAAATATTTTGTTTTTTATAAAATGTAAACTAAATCTGGGGGGCTGTGAGGTGCTTGGTGGACATGGGCAAGCTGCCCATACTGTAATTAGTCTATTCTTGCTCCACAATTGCAGTCCCAAGGCACAGAACCATGTAATTTTTATTCTGCTCCATTCCATTAAAAAATGTACAGGCAAAAAAGACGAAAAAGTGATGTGCACTCCACTCCAGTGAGCGATCCAATAAAGTGCTTTATTTAAACAATGAACATGAGACCAAAAAGGAGGTACATGTACAGCAAAACGAACAAACAGAAAACCGCACCTTACGCGTTTCGCGTATTACAACGCTTAACCACCTATGATTAAGCGTTGTAATACGCAAAACGCGTAAGGTGCGGTTTTCTGTTTGTTCGTTTTGCTGTACATGTACCTCCTTTTTGGTCTCATGTTCATTGTTTAAATAAAGCACTTTATTGGATCGCTCACTGGAGTGGAGTGCACATCACTTTTTCGTCTTTTTTGCCTGTACATTACACGCCTGGTCAGCGGGATGGAGCACCCACGTGGAGAGCATAGGTGAGCGGAGCTGATCATCATTTTTTGTCTTTTTGATACATTAAAAAACGTAGCTTTACTGCTCCTTTAAGATGGTGCCTTTCCTATATAAATAACTACAGGCATGGTTGGTGATGAATTTCCATGTCCATGAAGAATTATAAATTCAATCATCCTGCTCTTTTATCTATTCTGCACCTTTCTCTCTTATTCTCTAATTGCCTACTGATATCCTTATAAGCCACTTTAACTACAATGTTAATATATTTGTGTGCAAAATATTCTACATTGCAATTATTGTTTACTGGAAAAGTCACCATCCCCTAACACATATGGCTTTATGCAAAATCAGATGAAATTGTCATCCAAACACTCCCACTATCACTAGGTGTGTTCAGTCAAATCAAATCATTTGGAAGAGTTATTTTGGAGGTGAGAGAAACTCAAATATTATCTGTCAATATTCAAGTTCAAACATTACCTGTCAACATTCAGAAGCACTAAAGCTGACTGAGAAGCACGGGATACACAGTCAGCATTAGAGCTCACTGAGCATCATGGGAGACGTAGTTCCCAAACATCTGCAGTGCCAAGGTTAGCCATCGCTAATCTTGACACCCAGGAGCTGCCACACATATAACCCTTATATAACATGTCTTTCAGAATCCTTAAAGAGGCAATTCCAACTGCAGTGTCTGAAAAAAATTGTTTCAAATAAGTATTTCATCATGCAAAGTTAAGAAAAGGAAACAAATCTGTCTGTAAACAAGTTGGCTTGAGACAAATGTTATAGAGCTGCTTAACTTGTTTCATTGTGCTTGTGATATAGAAAATCTAATGTTGAAGCACAAGAGAAAAATAACTATTGGCCCCAGTATGAGAATAAACTGGCATGTTCTTTTTAATGTACATTTACTCAATGTACATTGAGGCTCTCGCGGACAGATTCTCACTGCTAGTGCCATGAGTCACCTTATTTTCACTCGCCACCAACAGAGGGGACCTTAACAAAATCTGCGGAAAAAGGGTCAGGGAAAGGTAGGGCAATTCAAATAGTGACAGGTTGGGTACAATACAGGTTGAGAATTGCTAGTTCTGCAAAATCTCAGATCATTTCGATTAACAGATTTTTGGTTAAGGGATAATCAACTTATTTTGTTGCTCCTACCCTCTCACTCTTACTTTCTAAATCACTACTTTTTTCTCCCTACTAATCAAAATAGATTTTACCATAACTCTGTCCATTTTCACTGAACTCAGTGGTGCATTTAGGTTTTGTGCTGCCGTATGCATGACAAAACTCACAGACCACCTAATCTTGATTACACCCACCCCTTCCTGATTATACAGCACCTTTTTAGGACCCCAAACAGCTTCACAGAACCATATTTTTCCCCAAACACTGTCCCAATGTCATCTTTGCCTCCCGCAACAGCTTCCCAGTGCCAAGATACACTATTGTCTAAACTATTCCATGCATACAGTTGTGTATCTAATGGATAACTGTACTGGTCTGCAGCTGCACATTAAAAGTAAAAAAAATTCGGTAGCCAGAGAGGAGGAGCCATGATGTAGTGACACACCTCATTTTGCGGGCTATTTTGGAGGCTGACAAGGGACAGCCATGTGTCTGAACCGGTTTATATATATAAAAAAAAGTGTGCTGTTTCGTTCTCAAGGATAGAGTGGCCAGAGTGGATAGGGTAGGCGGACCAAATAGCCAGGAGCTTGATACCAACCATGTCATTTTCCTGCTGAAAAACATTTAGAGCATTATGGTTGATCCTGACTCATATATGAAGAGAACTATAAGTTCTTAAATAATTTGAACTATGCATAGCTACAGCGCACAGGTGAATACCTGATATCTAAGGCTAGACCCCCTTATTTTTACTGCAGTTTTGTGAAGCCAAAGAGGAGGTCTAATAGAACTGTTTGAAAGATCACAACACAAATTTTCAGAGAACTACTTGGATCTTTGTCTTTAAATGTAACTGGAAAGAATTAAAACAGAATTGGAACAGATACAAATTGACATGGGCAGTATAACAGTGGATATGCAAAATTATATTTTTTAGTATTGGGGAAAGGATTAAGATTACAGAAGATAAAGTGGAGAATATCCTAAAATGTACACTCAACAGGATAAAAATTCACTTGAAAGGAAGATAGATTTGCTGGATCAAAAATTCAGTGTGAGGCTCATCTAGGCTGATTATTCCGTCCTTGCTGTGTTTGACTATTGTTATGTTTTATGCTTGCTTTTGCTCCATGATTCTTTTTTGCACTGAGCCATTCCTGGTTTTCTTTTGCCTTATTTTTCTGCTCCTATATAAATGTGTGCTACCCGTTTGTTCAGTTTGTTTAGTTCTCACTCTATCCTGTTACAGGTATGACTTGGTTTCTGTGTTTCCTGTTTTAATATAGTTTTAGTTTTATTTTGGCAAGTTTTAGTGATACAAACTTGCCATATTGTAGGGTACCTTGATGTGGTTGGCAAGCTTATCATCTCATGGCCATTTGGTGTAACTAAACCCTCAACATTTACTATCTTATTGTCCTAGGCTAGGCCTGTGATTCAATATAGAATTAAGTTAGTTGGTTATTTTTAGAGAGTGGAGGAGGCTGAGGAAAAGGAAGGGGATGGCTCGAAGAGGAAATTAATTTTTTTTTAGGAAGGTAGACATGTTAAATTTATGTTGGTAACAGGTACAAACTTGGGGCTAGTTTACTGGGTATATAAAGATAATGCCACCAAAAAACAGGTGGCTGATTATATCTCCCAGACTGAACAAATATTAGATGATTAAATGATATAAGTGATATATTTACTTTCTTATTAGGTCTAAGAAGTGTTTCTCACTACAGCAGATTTTTGCTAGTTTCTATTAAGAGTATACCAGGTATTTACAGATGGGTACCAAGAATTAACATTAACCAATATGGGGGATGGTAATTAAGTAACTAGACTAGTAGAACAAACAATTTAAACAAAAGATGTATTCGTGCTAATAGGGTTAAGAAGGTTACATCACTTTGGTGCCTTTTTGTTTGTTTCAGATTAGAGTACTCAAGGTTTTTACATAGCACAATAGACAAAGAATGAGAGAAAAAGGGGGGGAAAGTTTCTATGTGTGTATATGTAGGTGAAAGGTAATGCATTTATGAATAATCTGGAGTCCAATGAGTACTCTGAATTAACATTACTAAATAGAGGATATGATTCCAGTCAACACAGAAAGAAAACAAAGATTAGAATAATAGATAATATACATTTTATTTGTGCAAGTAATTAAGTATGTGAGATAGTAAATTTGTTTTTTTATTTTACAAATAGGGTAGAACTCCTTTTGTATATTGATTTAATATTATTCAAAAGTGGGATGGTTTTTTAAGTTACCTAGACAGCAAAACGACTAGAAAGTTAAACAAAATATACCTTAGGGGTAACAGGTTTAAGAAGAGTTTTTTTCCTATCCTTTCAAGTCAGATTATTTGCGGGATTTTTATATAGCACTGTAAAAGAGTTTACAAGAGTTGTAACAGAGTTTATTTTCTCCTCACTGCTTCATCTCTAGTTCATGGTAGTTAAGTAGGCTGTCCATCATCAATGCCAACTAAGAGTCCCAATAGGGTTACACAGTAAAAGCCTTTTGTCTGCGGCTCCACAGAGTGAAGGGACCTCTGGAGGGCTGGAGGGAGGGGGTAATTGTTGTTTTAATATATAAAATTTATATTTGGATGGTGTATAAGAATTTTCACTAAGTTGGCAAATGTTGGGGAATGGGAAATAAATTGTTGCAATCATCAAATATTAAGTTAATCTCAATTAATGCTCAGGGGATAAATTCACCACAGAAGAGATTTATGTTGCTGGATTTTCTAAGAAGTGAGGCTATACAGATATGTGCCCTCCAGGAGACGCATTGGAACACTGCAGATGTACACAGAATTAAATCTAAAGCTTTTCTGACGACAATAAGCACATCACAATCGTTAAGAAAGAAAAGAATAATGCAACAAGGGTAAAACAAGGAACATTATGAATTATAGGCAATTTTCATTGCTTGCTTGATCCCACTAGTGAAAAATAGTCCCTCAGAAATGATAAATCAAGAAATGTGTATAGTATGATAAGAAGATTTAGGAAGCTCATTAAACAAACTGTTCTATGGGATTTGTGGTGAATATTCCACCCTAAGGACAGAGATTTTACATGGTTTTCAAAAATGTATACAGCCTGCTCTAGAATAGACCTGATGTTGGGGATCTGGCCGAGATGATCAACAAGATACATATTATTAACCAAACTTGGCCTGACCGTGATATCGTTTTATTGGAGATCAAAGATGAACATTACAAATATAGAATTTATTGGAGACTAAATCACTGGCTATTGGGAGCAAAAACTTAATCAGGATTGAATTAAATCAAGAATGACTTTTTAAAAAAAAAAAAAAAAAAGTAAATAGAAATAACTAAGTGTAAGCACCAGTAACTTGGTGTGCCTTCAAATGTGTGATGTAATGCCTCTCAATCCAGCTGGGAGTGACAGTAAAAAATAAAAGAGGTCTGAGTTTGGGCGAGTTATATGTGTCCTTGGATGATTGTACTGGTAGGAATAAGATCAGCCCAATATGGAAAATAACTTCTAAGATATGAGAGATAGAGCAGGCCATGTATGAAATACTGATAATCAGAGCTAATAGAGCTATACAATCATTAAAGCAAAATTGGTATCACAAAGGAAATAGGGCAGAAAATGTAAACTACATTGAAAAGAGACAAAGCCAGAAAATGCATCTCCAAGGCTAAAAATGGGTAAAAGGTTTTGAAACCTGATGGGATAAGAGAGGTATTAAAAAAATTCTGTGAGAAATGATATTATACAGGACAAGCCATCTCAAAAAGATATTGCAGAGAAGAATCAAGTCGTGAATGCTCTAGTCACTTAGGTAGAACTTGTCTTATGCCATGATCAATAAAAACATTTAAAAAAACACGGTTCCAGACAGGTTTAACCCCTTTGCGACAATGGACGTGTTAGGCATGTCCAGCCAGCAACTCTGTTGCCGTCAATGGATGTGCCTGACACGTCCTGTGGTGGAACGAGTGGTTTTCGCAATCAATGATCAGGAAAACTGCTCTGGCGGTGCTGCTCTATTGCCTCGATGTCGAGGCAATAGGCAGCACCGCAATCTCAGTTCTGGGGCACCAAGGATCGCTCCACAGAGCGATCGTGGGTGCCATATTGCAGGAGCAGCATGCTCCTGGATTATGGCTGTGCCCTCTTGTGGGTAGAGCTTCGGGAGTGAGCAGTCAGCAACGTTGCAATAAAAAAAAGACTTAATTAGCTAAAATCTAGAATTAGGGTTAGAATAGTTGTTAGGGTTACAATTAAATTAGGGTTAACATAAGGGATACGGTTACAATTAAATTTAAATTAAAATATATTAAAGGTTAGATTTGGGGTTAAATTTAGGGTTCGGGTTAAATTTAGGGTACGGGTTGGGGTCAAAATGTCATTGTCAAAAAAACAAAAAAACTAATTTTGGTTTTTGCCCTATAATTCGCACAAAACTGCATAAAAACATAGAAACAAGCTTTCTGAACTTGGGACAAAATTTTGAAACTATTTAGGTCTTTTTTAATGATTGTATTTGTGAATTATTTTTTAGGTCAAAGTTAGAAAAAGTGTTTTTTTTATTTTATGATCATATTTTATGATTTTGTTTCTAGTAAATTATAAGATATGATGAACATAATAGTATCAAATGAAAGCCCTTCTTATGGTGATAAAAACGGTCTTGTCACTAAGGGGTTAATACTATTTTTTTTTTATAAAATGTTAAAACAAAATTTCAAGAAAGCATTTAATGCAATGAGTAAAGAGGAACAAATTTCAAAAGTGTATCTTGCCAATCCATAAATAAAGTAAAGATTCTGAGAAAGTTCTTAATTATCACCCTAGACCTCTCTTGAACATGGATATAAAATGTAATCACCCATCCTGGCAGAAAGACAAAAAAACAGTCATCCCATCATTAATGAATTTGGACCAAGATGGAAGAACATTCATGAACAACATCAGGAGGTTGATAGACATGCTTGACTTGGTGCAGAGAAATGGGACCCCATTTTTGGCACTGTCATTACATGCCGAAAAGGCATTTGACAGGATCAGTTGGTGTATTCTTTTTTCTGTACACAAATGTAATAAAAATAAAACAATGGTGTTAGCAAAAAATATTTCTAATGACAGAAAAATTGTAATTTGCAAAAAGTTTGGTTTTGCCTGCCAGGGAATTGCCAGAATTCTCTTGGTGGGGAATAATAAATATTTTTAAAACATACATTCTACCCAGGTGGCCCTATATTAAGAAAATAATCCTGTTAACTGTTCAAGAAAGTTGGTTAAATTTCCAAAGAGCATTTATTCATTTTATTTAGTGTAAACCTTGTATTGCGTTCAAATATATTTCACTGAAAACAGTACAAGGGGGTTAGGAGTTCCTGATATAGAAGAATACTTCAGATAATGTATGTTAAATCATGCTCTGTATACCCCCAAATAAACATACACAGATAAAACATAAAAAGTAGTACATAAAAGGTAACAAATAAAAAAAAATCAACTCAACACTATAAGACAGGTGTTGTGAACAGGGCGTGGGGGCCCTGATGCGTTCCACTCTCAGGCTTCCTCAGAGGGTCCCTGATCATTATGTGCTAGCTACTATTACTTGATTAAGTTAAATAAAGTTGGATTTGTATTTATAGGGATAGAAATGAGCAATGGATATTGGATTGCATATGACCATTAATGATAGTACAGCTAGAAATGTCCTCTTTATTGTGTTAAAGGCACTTCTCACTGGTTGAGAAGGATTTGTGAGAGGTTAAGTCTGAAAATGAAATGCTTCCTGTAAAGGACAGCGTCCTGTAAAGGTGTTCAGGCTGGGTGGTACTGGTTGCACTTTAGTAGTGTGCCTTGCCCAAAAAAGCAATTAAAATTAAAGATCAATTATTGCAAATGCTCCCTCTTTATATATGTTTGGATAATGAATCTGAATCTAAAAAGATGGAAGAAGAGTTTTGTATATAGGGGATGTTTGCAACATGCAGGGCATGAAACTCTTTGAGGCTATCAGAATATTTCAGTAGGACTGAATCAGAGTCTATTAAAAAATCTTGAGTCAATAATACTAATATAAGATCAAAAGAACCTAATGGCCCATTTAATGCAACTAACTAAACATTTACCATACTTCCCTCCCACTAAAAATATTTGACAATTACCAAAACCTTACAGGATTGGATCAAGTCTTTTAACAAAGCAGTTCATTTCTTAAATGAGGCGAATTATACTGAAGACAAATGTCCTTAACCAATGGTAGTTAGTACAAACTCGACTTGCAAACATGTATCCTGATAGGGTATAAAAAAGGAAGGAATTTATTTCTCAGCACCCAGATTGCACACCCAGGACATGACCCAACACCAAGTTTGCACACAGAGGACATGCCCCAGCCCCAGATTGCACACTCATGGCATGCCCCTCATAAAAAAAAAAAAAAACCTTGATTGGCCCTGCACAATGCATAGTTATTTTTTTTAAGATTTAACAGTGCATTCAACTGGTCCAACTCCTCAGGTTATTTATAATGTATAGCTAAGATAGTGAAATGCACCTCACTAGTGAAAAGCTCCTACTGGGTCTTTTCACAAAAAGGTAAGTTGAGGTGCGATGAAAATGTTGTATCAGCAGCTTAACAATGCAGTGCACAGAGTTAAACAGCTGGAACAGTCCCTAAAAAAACATTAGAATTGGCCCTGCTGAATGCATTATTAAAATTAATAAAATGTAAGATTTAACCATGAACTACCCATGTCCAATGGAGCTCTCTTAGCATAGGAAGTGAAGTAAGTGAAAATAAATCTTCACATCACTGGCAACTAAAAAAAAAGTAATAATATGTTTTATATATTTAATGCAATTTGCCATAAAACCAAAAGATCACTGTCAGAGTCCATTAGATTCAAAAGTATGTAAATACTCTAACTTGCACCAATTGTGGAATATGATGACTTTGGTTTAACAGTGAATGATCTTGATATGTGTTCACAGTTTTTAAAGCCAAAGGCATTATGGTTTTTCCTCAGAGGCATGTAACTTTAATGGGATACGTTCGGTGGCATTTAAAATTCTCTGGATCTCAGCCAGCCTTGCTTCATGTGAGAAGGTTTCACCAGAACAGATACATTAAAGGTTCTTAGCTGATGTTAAAAAATGCAAACGAAAAGGAGATAAAAATCAAAGCCACTTAAAGCCCTTTGCATGTGTCACTAAGCTCTGACTTTCAGCAAAAGCCAATGAATATCGGTTTAAATAAGACGACTACGCTCCGAAAAACGAGCAGTAAAATTGTCCAAACTTCTATAAATACGTATTTTACTTGTTTTATTGTTGAGGGATGACACGAAAAAGCAAAACTTGTTTTGTTATGTAATGGCCAGATCTCATATTATTCTTTTTTTTCCCCATTATAAGAGATAAGGAAAGACAACCAGCAGATTTTTTTTTTTTCAGATAAAAGAGATTGCTTATAAAATGCAGTTCAAACACTCATGTTTTACAAGCAACATTACACTACAATAACCCAAGCCTTGTTAAGATTTAAGAAGCAGCTTTTGTATCTATGATTACGTGAGATAATGCTGTTTATATGCCACAAAATCACTCCCATTTCACTCAAGGCATGCACTAGTTTTGTTTACTTTTTCCTACTGTTTGGCAGCCTTAAACACATGCATATTTTTAGTGTAGTCTTGCTGCCACCATGTGGAATTAGGCAACAAGAGAATGAATGAAAGGTAACCTGGCATCCTATGTTATGGGGTTTTCTTGCTTCAACATTAACAGAGATTCAGAGTGAGTTTAGAGAGTCGTCCTAAATAGAGCTAGTAAAAAAAGTAAACTTATATTAAAACATCAGCCTGCAGATGGTTATTACTGTATAAATGTTTTGGTGTTTTTTTTTAAATGATTCACGTATTTTATGTTTATTATTTTAAGGAGTAGGTATATTATTATCATCACTATTTCTTGTATTATTTATAAAATGACAAACATGTACAATGCTTAATAAATTCATTAAACATATCACTTGAGTGAAACTGAGATAGGTTGCATTGTGGGTAGGCAGCAATATTGTTCATGGTGGGCATTGACTGGAATTTGAGATGGATAATTTAATCATCTTCTATGGACTTTCACAGAACATGTAATGGACATTTTGGCTATCCCTGCTTCAAAGGTCCCTGTACACACACCTGTAGTATCTTAGAAGAGATGGATTAACAGGTGGACCTCTGGGGCAGCGCAGTCACATATACCCCTATTGAATATATTACTACCTAATACATTATTGTATACCTAATATTTTTATATGACTTATAAGTCACAGGATTTTATAATTTTCTTTTTAAGTTGAGCAAATACATATTATGATGTGCATTCATGATCTAAATGGGGCTGCTAGAACAGGTATATTTACCAGTCTTTGTATGTAATAATATATTTTATCCTTCACATAAAAATAAATTTAGTACAAATGTTATTTATCTTAGTAATGTTCAAAGTTAATCAAGTCAATAAGTTCAGTAAGAAAAAAGCAAATAAAAATGTGCTTCAAATGTCATTCTGATCCACAAATGGTATTGTTGGTAAGCAATAGAAGCTAATAACTTAATCCACAATGGTACATTAAAACATCAGTAGCATCCTACTGCATTAAAGAGCAATGAAGGCTGCTATTTTTCTGTTTTAGAAATATTTAATGTCATATATATATATATATATATATATATATATATATATATATATATATACACACTTATATTCTCTCCTGCATTTATCAAGTTGCAAGAAAATGACAAAGGTATGATATAGTGTCTACATAAGTATCTCAGGGAATAGTAATTATGAACCTCTTAATTTAATGACATGATTAGTCACTGTTGGTTACAGGTTACTAATATTATGTGCCGAACAGATAATAGAGGCGGTGGAGGAAGAAAGTGTGAATGCAGTCACACATCTACATATGACTAATTCATATTTACACGTACACACAGTCGGGCAGGGATGAGACACAAAATGAAGTGGCAGGGAGCCATGTAATAATAGCCGATGGGCCTTGTTTATTATTTTAAGAGCAGTCCCTTGTTTAAAATGCAAAGGTGCCAGCCAAATAATTAAACTGAAATGCCCTTGCATTCCTTGTGTTCTCACCAAAACGATGAACTTTTAATAACCTTTTGAGAGCCCTTGTCGGCAGAAAGGAAGCACTGAGGAAGTTATGAGGGGATTTTAATGGTGCAACTGAAGAATACTTAGGAATATGGGTCAGGTACCATGGACCATATTATGTTTAAAGGGACACCACGCTAAACATTGTCTATACCGTGAATAAAGATATTATAAAAATAGCAAAAATGATCTATACTATACTTGTATTAGCAGAATTACACTTAAATTAATAAATTGAGAGAGAAAAAGTGTCATTTCTGTCTCCTGTTTATGATGCGACCATGCAGCCTGATATGCAAATTATATATTTCCCTTTGAAAGTATTTCATTTGGGGGGTTTACAATCGAGTGATTATTGCATATGTCTAATCAGCGGTTGTAAAAAGAAAAGATAGGAGACTCAGCACACCGTTTAAGGGAGTTTAATCCACCAAAAAAATAACGTTTCAGCCCAGCACTGAGCTTTTTTCAAGTCTTGAGACTTGAAAAAAGCTCAGTGCTGGGCTGAAACTTTGTTATTTTTGGCTGGATTAAACTCCCTTAAACGGTGTGCTGAGTCTCCTATCTTTTCTTTTTGCTTTATGGGCGTGAATGACGCTCCCTCGTGGCACCCGATACTTGTAAGTGTGCAGACCCATTCATACTTTTCACTATTTGCATTAATCAGTGGTTGTGTTATCCATTTTGACTTGTATAGCACACCAAGCATTTCTTTGTAGAAGTACTGACATAGGAGAACATGAGGAACCACCACAGTTTAGTACCCAGGCTTTTTGATATATCAAGTCCATGTGGGTTTTTAATTTCAGAAAACATTGATATTTAGTCAAGAGAGGTAACATGGTAAAGCCACTTAAATGGGGATCATTTATTAGTGTATGTTCTCTTCCCTAACCTGTACAAATACAATGTTCTCCAAAAATTATTATTATTTTGTCAATAATGTGCAACCCACTCTGAAGCAATATACCATTGTTCATCAGGTGGTGGACTCCCTTTAAAGGGGGATATACATGCCCTAGCCTTACATTGAACATAATAAGTTGAGCAATGTATTTATTTTAAATTATATACCACTCTGTTACATAACAGTTTTTACTTGTGTTGTGTGTTTACTTTTTGTGTGTGTTATTTGTGAATTCTAAGCTCCACTTGTGATCACAGTTAAGTAAATGTACAGCCCAATCAGTTGACGTACTATGTCTCCCCCTTCCCTGAATTTGGTGCTCACCTACTGGACTTGCTGTCTTTGTTGGCATATACATTAACAGGTTAAATAATCTAAGCACAGATGACTTGCATAAAGGAGCACAATGCTAATAATGTCTACTTATTAAACCCCATTTTTTTCCATCAGGGCTCAGTTGTCTTATCCTGATGTATTTTGTTTATCTCTTGTGAAGTGTGTTTAGCTTGACAGTGTACATACTTTAGCTTCCAAAGATCTTACTACAGCCTCAAAATATGTAAAGAAGGTAAAACACCCAGTGGGATGGCAATAATTAGCAACATTTAGACTTATTATACATATTACAACTATATGTGAAATATGCTTTATAGCATGCAATGCCACCCTAGATTTTTTTAGAAAAAGAATACCAGTTTTGCAACTTCTCCCACAGTTATAATTGTTACAATTCCATCTGCACAAGGGATATCAAATATATCAAATATATCATACTATATTATTACTGTTCTATTTATTTTATATATGTATATATATATATATATATATATATATATATATATATATATATATATATAAAATGTATTTATATATTTATTTTTTAGCATCTGTATTATAACACCATGGCATTTCATATGCAAATTGTCTGAAATGACCTGTTCTTTAACTGAAACATTCAGCCAAACAGGATTTTTAAATGGCAGTGAATCCAACTAACAAGTTAAAACGTCCAAGTGTCGAATTTCCTTACGCTAATGTAATGTGTACGGATCTGACAACTGTTTATTGTAAAATGTAAATAGACAAAACTAAGACAGAGCTCTTATAATAATAAATCGCTTTGTGACACTTATGCTCTGAGAGGACTTGCGGTCAGCGCTACGCCCATAGCATGTAACCAATGCAGTGCAAGATAAGAGGTATAGATCTTGTTCCTCCACAATTGCAGATGAGATTGCAGTAAACGTAGAAATAGATTATTACTTACCAAATATAGACAGACAGCAGAGTGCAGACATCCCAAGGACAGAGCTAAGCCTTGCGCATTTCGCGCCTTAATGAGGCGCTTAATCATAACTGGTTACTGTAGACTTTTAACCCTTTGAGTGCCTGATTTGATCTCAAATGCTTTGTGTTCCAGTGGGCAGTTCACCCGTGCTTCTTTCAAAGAACTAAGGAGAAGATGACAAGCTTTGGACAAATATTAGGTTTCATTTCACAGCCAAATGGGATTTGTTTATTTCAAAGGTATACAGTTAACCAAGTAATAGGAACTGGATTTGTAAGCATTTTTGCTAATTGCATAAAGCTTAGTAATTAACTTTAATAATATTACTTAAAATGTTAATCTGCAGGCATACGCACCTATCAAAATGCCTCATTTGCATTTTGAAATTAGCAGTGGAAGCTGATGTCAATATGAGCATATTGAGTATAGCTACATACCAAACTAAAAATGGACCCTGTCTAATTATATAAATGCACATTATTATTACTTATTTATAGAGAGTCTTAATAAAAGTCCGCAGCTGTAAAAAGGTCAAACAAAATAGCAGGAAACATAACAAGATTAACCTCTCACAAGGTGCGTAGAGCCCTCCTAAATGAACTTACAACTATTACTGGACAATGAGTTACACAAAGTGTGAAAATTAGGATTGAAAATATATGGTATCTACATCAATACTGTCAGGTCCAAGGACAGTCACTCACCTTGCACAGGGGACCCTCACGACCAGATCCATCCTCTGTCCCTGTCTGCATTAGTGCGACAGCGAGGTAGGCAGAATCCCTGGCCTCGATTTGTCAACCACCCGCTTGCGGTGACTGCAATTACTTCCAAGAGGTTTAGGGGTGCGGTGTTTACTCGCGAGAGGTGCTGTGCGATTAGTGGAGGCTAAGGGGGAAGGGGATAGAGGGTGGAGAGCCTCTACTCCTTCTATCTACAACATGGTTCAGGGGTGGTCCCCAGGTGTAAAGGGGAAAGATCCTTGATCAGTAGCCCTATAAAAACCCTACACTCACCTTGTGCTTGCTTGTTGAGCTGTGGTGTCTGCTCTCAGTCCCACTCCTTTGTGATTCCTTGTGAATTGAATTATACCTATTACTGCCTTCCTGTGTACCGACCTTGGCTTTTTCCCCTGGACTACTCGAATTGCTGTTACCCCTACTCAGACTTGTTTACCTGCTATTTGACCCTTAGCAGCCTGCCTCGACCTTTTGGACTGGAACTGACTATTTTGCCTAACCCTATTGCTGTGACACTTTTGGAGCTCCCTCTTTGCCATTCATACTCCCTACCCACCACCCTGCTCTACGCTCCTTATCCTTGAACCTTACAAATACCGGTACATCTATTGTGAGCAAAGTATGGAGAGCACCTGTGGCTTGAATTCACCATTGCTATAGAATGTATATGTTTTTTTAAAAGAAGCAGGTCGTGTGATTTTGAATAATTGTAGCTTGTTGCAATTTACTTCACATAAAAAAAAAACTAATTTCAGGCTTTTGCTAGTGGGTTTACCAGAGATTGACTTATGGAAAAAAGTAAGAATATTTACATTAGATGCCTTAAGTGTTACTTTTTAGAACTCATTTGCAACAATTAAACCAACTGGTATTTTTATGAAATAAAAAAAATCAGCATCACGACAATTTTAAAGGACAGCTGTCAGCCGAAAGTTAAGTTATGTTTAATTGAAAGACAGTAGATATTTTAAAAATAAATGTTAAAAAATAGAAATAAAGTAGCTTATTTGGCCCTCTTTGACATTCCATGCCATCCTAGCATATTTTTTTTACTCAAAATATAGGAAGGCATAGAACATCCTAGCGTCGGGAAGCGGTTAAAATTGAAAAGAACCAAAATAACACAACTGGATTAAATGGTACTTATACTTGTCAGAAATATGACAGATCTGACTTCATTTTCGCTAAAGTGAATTTCTTATCACTTTCAGTCTGCCTGTGGGCTGAACAGAATCCATTGTTTTGTTTTTTATTTCTTTTGTAAAACTCAACTAAGAGGCAAAGTTCGAAAAGTGGTCCGAGCCGCAGACAAATCCCCCTGGCTTCAGTTGTAACAACTCCACTTTTAGAACTTATATTTTAGAATATAATTACTTCAGTTTGCTGTTTCCTGAGCTAAAATAGAATTTAATAGAATTTAATAAACAAAAGGTAACTAAAAAGGTAATGACGTGTTTTGCAGATAACAACAGAATGTCCTGAACTTTATAATACCCTGATTCTTTTTTTATCATTCGCTTGTGTCACTGTTTCAACTATTGTGAACTAATGCTTGAGGGAATGCTTTAATTTAATTAAACTGTTACTGCATGAATGTGGTAATTTGTTTAGGTCTATTTACCTATTGGGTTATAAATAATAGTTTTACAACCAAGAGATGTGTGATGATACATTGGGTCAATGGGTCTGCCAGAACACCTCTCTGATTTATTCACATCAATTTAAAACCTCAAGGATGAGAGTTATAGCATGAGATGTTGCTCTTTTTTTTTTTTGCCAGAATGAAAGAAATAGAAAGAAGCAACTTGTAAGTGCATGATTATGTTATGAACACTATCTATATTGTAAAAAACTTTTTTTACAATTAAACTGTGTTAAATTTAACACCTTCATGACGGTCCTGGGCAGTCATGGGGGAAAACTCGTCATGCAGATCCGATCGCGGTATGCACGCTGGCATATCGCAATCCTAATAAATATGATATGGCTCAGTGTTTTGATACTGAGATACTTCAACCATGTCGGTTGAATCATCCGGGGGGTGAGGGTGATTCAACGATTCATGACAGATATCGGTGTTACAATGTCACGAACGCTAATTTTGGAAAAAATGGTTTTGAAACAGCTATATGCTACTTGTATTTATTACACTATTACATTAAAAAAAGCAAAAGAAACATATAAACATTGGGTATTTCTAAACTCAAGACCAATGTTAGATTCTATTTAGCAGGTTTTTTCATTTGCTTTTGTAGCTTAGTAAAAGATTTTACAAATTAAAGTCAGGAAAAGTGTTTGTTTTATACATTTTTCACCATATTTTTCCATGTTTTTTTATAATAAATGATATGAACAAAATAATGTCATCAAAAGAAAGCCCTTCTTGTCCTGAAAAAAAAAACCCAATACATAATTTGTGTTGGTACAGCAAATGACAAAGAATTAAATTACAGCTAAACACAAACACCTCAGAAGTGTACAAACAGCCACAGTCATTAACGCATAACAGTCCAAAAACAGACCGGTCATGAAGGGGTTAAATAGATGAAGATACATTTTCCATGGTACTGTAACTTTTTATGTGTACAGTTTAGTATTGTAAAATACCAACAAGAATTTTATGTAAAATCATTTAACCTCTGCTGACTGGACAGGGTGAGTGTCCAAACTAATAATTAGTTATTCCGTATGAATAACCTTTCTGGAATTGAGTCAGGAGTTTGACAGAGATGAGTTCCCCACTGAAAAAAAAGTTGGTTTAACTTAAAGGACAATTAAACTTTTTATTTTTTTATTTTTTTTAAGAAAGCACTGGCTTTGACATCCGTACATTGTGATTGGCTGTTACAGCAACCGAATGTGACAGAGGGGGGCCTTTGCAGACATTGATGGAGTGCCTGGATCCAATAGCGGTATACCAACAAGCATACCGCAATCGAAACTGCAGGACATGCAAGGCACACACAGTTTGCCATGGCATGCCTGGCACATCCAATATCATCAAGGGGTTAAATATATTTTTAATTATGAGAAGACAGCAGGGGACTTCCTTGGAAAGGGGGTACTTTATTTTATTGCATGTCCAATATACCTTCCTAAGCAGGAATTTCTCTTTACAGCAGCATTCCACATTGCCCTAAGGAGGGAGAGCATGCTGTTGTATGCAGCTATACTGATTAAAGAATGTAGCACAGTCATATATTATCCTGGGCTGTAGCAGGAAAATTCTAAACAGCTTATCTCTTACATTATTTAAACAAAAGGCAGTAGCATTTGAAATGTTAGTGGAAAATGTGAATATAGAAACATAATGATGCACACTTAGAGTTACTGGCGGGCTAGTAAAAGTTTGACTTGAGGCCAAATTCGATGGAGATACTAGTATTTTTGTCTGTTTTTTAAAGAAAAGGTCAATCCAGCTAGTGGTCATCCTTGGGTCTATGGAGACAAAAAAACATTTTTGAAGAAAGTTTTGCAACCCTGTTCACATTTGGATTTGAATTTGACTAAAATTCTATTGGTGGAAATAGTAATTAGTAATAAAAAAAAAAAAACGATTTGCTGTATAAAAAGTGTTAGATGTATAAATATGGAATGAAAATGAATACGTTTCATGAAGATAAGAGATGGCAACAATGATTTCAACAACAACTGGATGGAGAAAAGGAAATTCTGTTTAATTGCATGATTGCATCAAACATAGACATATTAAATAGAAATGCTTTAATGAAAGGAATTACAATAAAGTACTTCTTTGCACCATAAAGCTCTATTACTGACATGTTTACCATCTTAGATCAGATCTTTCTTTGTCTGACCTAAGATGAAGGGAGATCTGAACAAAAATGTCTGCCCCATCATAATAAGAAACATTTACGCCTGATGCAATCTTTCAATTAAACATACCGGTAAGTTAAGATTTCACTATCAGAGTCACTGTGATTAAAAATGAATCCAATCTTTTAATACGATATAGTAATAAAATATTTTGATAACATTGTGTTTTTGGCTATTTAGCAGCAAATCATGTGAGCTCATTCTGCTTCCCTTTTCTTTACTATCAGTGCTTACTTTAATTACAGACTCGGATCCCAGCTTCCCTTCCTCTGTCAGTAAACGAATGTAATGATAATGCAGCAGAGTTAAACCAAGGTTCGGTAATTGAAGAATACAGATACCAGAAAGGTCTATCTGCAGTGCTGGACTAATTGAGCATTAGTGCTAAAAAAAAAAAAAAGTGTGTGTCTCCTTCCTCTGGTTTTAAACATTTTTGGTGTTTCACTTTTTACAATATTGTACCATTGGAGTTTTTTCAGTGCAGCTGGACTAGCAGAGGATCCTATCCTCTTTGCATTTTGGTAACTTTTTACTTAGTAGTAAAACAGTGGTTGGGACTGAGCTGCCGTCCACAAACACACATTTGTTACGCTTTATTTATATTGGAAGATATTTTGACAAAGTTTAATTGTCAGATGGCTACTCAGAAGTGTAATAGGTTTTATAAATAAGAAGCACTTCAGCTGCAAAGCGACTAAACAGTCAAGATGAGTATCTTGTTTCCATGGTGATTGAGCTATATATTCGAATTTTGCCCTAAGTTTATTTTAAAACTCCAGAATCCTCCGTGCATTTTCATAGCATTTTTTTAGGACAGATTTTAACATATTCTCTATGCATGTTAACACATATCATGTCCCCACAACCTTGTCCAATTATGTCTTTTCACATTAATCAACTTCATCATTTGGTGACTGATGCTATGCACCTCTCCTCCCCCAATATCTGTTCTCTCCCCCCTCCTCCCCCAATTTCTGTTCTCTCTCAGCTTCCACCCCATCTCTGTTTTCTCTCCTCCCCAATTTCTGTTCTCTCCCCTTCCACCACCCCTGTTTTCTCCCCTCCCCTGTTCTCCCCCCTATTTCTGTTCTCTCCTCCCCCAGTTTCTGTTCTCTCCCCCCCTCCCCATCCCTGTTCTGCTCTGTTTCACAGGGTTAGGGGCGGACCTCACACCCAGGGAGGTCTGCCCCTCGCAGGATCTTCCACTGTGGCCGTGTAGAGGGCTGGTGAGGGGAGATATTCTGATCTCCCCAGCCAGTGCTAACGGCAAACTTCATTTTTTTTTTTAACCTGTCGCTCTCCCCGCTGGCAATCCCAGCTGTGGCGTTCCATGTCAGAAGTCGGGCAGCATCAGAGGATATTTAGGCACACCAAGCAGCACACAGACATCCTCTAGACATGAGGGAAGTCTGTGGATGCCTTGTCAGTCCTGGGTCGTGCTTGTCTTAGGATGCAAAGGAAAGTCTTGTGGCAAATTGGAAAATATGTGGGGCAGATTAGCAAGTCTGAGAGGCAGACTGACAAATCTAAAAATGCATTAGCAAGTCTGGGGATATATTGGAAAGTCTGACTGGCACGTTTTGGGATGCATTGGTAAGTGTAAGGGGCAGATTGGAAAGTCTAGCGGTGCACTCGCAAATAAAAGGAAATAAAAACAAGAACTGTATTATTCAATCATAATTTTTATTAAATATAAAACAAATTGTTTACATGTGAATTAATATTTACTAGGAAAACTTTTATTCTTATAGGGTATCTTATATTTAGGCTTCTTTTTTTCATCAATTAACACCTTCGCGACAAAGGACGTGCCAGGCACGTCCTGGGAGAAACTCCCTTAACGACAAAGGACGTGCCTGGCACGTCCTGCGGTGAATCAATCGCGAAAACCGCTTTAACGGTGCTGGTCTATTGCCTCGATGTCGAGGCAACAGCCAGCACCGAAATTTCTGTTTTGGGGCACCCACGATCGCCCCACGGAGCGATCGTGGGGAGCCATATTGACGGAGCATGCTGCTCCGTCAATATGGCTAAGCCCTCTGCCGGTCTGAGCTTCGGAAGTGAAAGTAACTTCACTTCCGTCACTCTGAATATGCTACTTGACTGCCCCTAGTGGTAGTTAAGTAGCATTGCAATGGAAAATATTTAAAATACATATTTAATTAATTAAAAACAGGTTATATAGATAGATTAGCCTATAGGGTTAAAATTAAATAATTTTTAGCATAAGGGATAGGGTTAAAATTAAATTAAAAAATATTAAGGGATATAATAAGGATTAGAGTTGGGGTTAAATTTAGTGTTAGGGTTAAATTTTGGGTTCGGGTTGGGGTCAAAAGGTCAATATAGGAAAAAAACAAAAAACACTATTTTTGTTTTTTGCCCCATAACTTGCAAAAAAATACTGAAAAATATGGAAACATGCATATTTTTGAACTCGGGACAACATTTAGAAACTATTTAGATTGGGTCTTTTTTAATGATTTTATTTGTGTAAATTATATTTTAGGTCAAAATTAGAAAAAGTGGGGTTTTTAAAATTTTTAATCATATTTTATGATTTTTTTTTGTAGTAAATTTTAAGATATGATGAACATAATGGTATATAATGAAAGCCCTTCTTATGATGATAAAAACAACATATAATTTGTGTGGGTACTATATGTGAGAAAGAAAAAAATGACAGCTAAACTCAAACACTCTAGAAATGTCAAAACAGCCATTGTCACCAAGGGAAAGTCAAGGTGAAAATGTCTTGTCACTAAGGGGTTAATATCTACAGTTTGGGGATTCATCTTTTATTTGAGCAAATACAGAATTCATTTTACAATGTGCATTTTTCAGCACTATGTATATGCATGTTGAACAATATGCACTGTTATTCAAATATAATATAAATACCTATTTACCTTTAGCTGTGCAGTTTCTTGAAAAAAATAAAAAATGCTAGCCATGTAATTTCCTCTATATAGACTTAACTGGTCTGAAGCCTAATTTGTACCGGCCTGCAGGTTAAATATCGGCTGGGTGCCAACCCTGTCATCGATGCAAAGTTAAAGGAACTCTCCCAACCTAAACATTGCTTATACTTTGAATGTAGACAATAGACAATGATGTAAAATGTACCATTCATCATGTAAGCAGAATTGCAAGCAAATGCATAGGTGAGGAGAAAAGTATGTTTTAAACGCGTCCATGGTGTCTCTTACTTATGACATCGGATTTTGGCTTGATATGTAAATTACACAATTCCCACTGAAAACTAGTTTATTTGCATATCAACCAGTCTCTTGACTGACAGCAGTATCACTTGAGTGACATCACAGTAAAGCTACAAAGAGCGCTCCTAGGGTATCGTTCAGCAATCAACATGGAACCTAATGGGAAGCGCTATTGTACTTTATAAATAATCCTATAAATAGTCCCATCCAATAGAAACATATGTGCTTAGTAAAAAATAAATAAAACAGATTTGTAAATAAATAAAAATACTAGCACCAGTAATAAACACAAACTGCTGATTGGCATGAAACCATATTGCACACACTCTATATTCAAAAAGAATGTGATGGGTTTACCTTATTTCCTTTGGAACGATTGTATTTTCATTGAACACAAGGTACTCGGAAGTTCACTTGCTGTTTATGGAAATCCATTCCACTAAGAGGAAGCTCTGAATCCCAAGAACGATTGATTTAATCTGCTGTATTACAAAGAGCACACATGAAGTTTACCAGCTAAAAGCACATCAAACAAAAAAGCCAAGCCAAGCACTGACAGGTTAATCTTCAAAAACAGCAAGTCGTGTGCAATCCCATATGTGTTTAGCTATTAGCACTCGCATTGGATCTTTGATATCTTCTGGGCCAGACAAAATACTATAATCCTGGTAATGAATTATTTAACTCTTTGTTGTCGAGGAAGAAGTGATTACAATCTTCGATCTATTGGTTCTAAGTGTTTTTGTGTTTTGCAAAATCTTTAAGTGAATAAGCACATTAAAATATAAAAACGTATATATATATTTATATATATATATCTATTAAAGTATAACATATTGCAGGTAACACAACACCTCCTAAAACATACGTTAAACTATATAGGCTTAATTGCAATACTGTATAGATTGCATACATGGCATAGTGGATGAGACAAACAAATACAATATTTATTGGCAAACTCTTACAATATCAAGTGGTGATTATGTTTCAACTCACAGCATGAGCATGGTTTATCAGGACTTTGTGGTCATGTCTCCGAGAGGACATCCGGGTTTGTCAACCTCTAACCTCTGTATTCGTCTGAAGTCAGCAATGACTAATTTCACCAAGTCCAATTGGCTTCTTCAGGGTGCCAAGCACAGTTTATTGGCCACTTTATGATCGCGAGCATCTGACATCACCAATGACGTGTTTTGCTGATTCCAGTCAGCTTCTTCAGGATGCCTGGAATAATAAACCATGCTTATGTTGTGAGTTGAAATATACTTACCATTTGACATTGAAAGAGTTTGGCAATACATGTACTATATTGTTTGATGAAAATTCTGCTTTGAATCTCTCTCACGGTATTCAGTGGAGTACCACAGGGGTCTGTTTTGGGCCATCTTCTTTTTAAGATTTTTATTAATGATATCCCAAGTTATGTTGAGAGCCATGTCTCAGTGTTTGCTTATGACACAAAATTAGGTAAAGTAATATAATCTAAGCATGATGTTTCTTCATTGCAAGTAGATTTAGACAAGTGTGGGAGTGGGCAAGAAAGTGGCAAATGAGTTTCAGTGGACAAATGTAAAGCTATGCATTATGGGAAAATAATAACAATACAGTGTATACTTTAAAAAGCATCTCCCTGGGAAAAACTAATACAATTTAGACAACAGACTTAAAGAAACTCTTAACGTTATATTTAACTTGTGCTTCTAACATGTGAACATGTGAAAGGTTAGTTGTAACTAGTGTGAGGATAAACTGGCATGTACTTTTTATAGTACATGCCAGTTTATCCTCTGACAGCTGCCATGCTTCCATAGGAACTAACTTGGTCACCCCTGCTGATCCCATGCAAAAATGACGGTCTCTCTCTGCACTAGCAATATAAAAATAGCATCTTAAAGGGGATATGATAATATTATATAAATATGTGCAGGGCCAATATAGAGAGCTCTCCAGTGACTTGTTCATTAACAGAAATGTACAAAGAACAAGAGGTCAACTGCAAGAGCAAAGGAAGTGATACTTTACGGTAAGGACAATAAAGTAATGTAACTCACTGCCAAGAGAGGTAGTGCTATCAAATACAATAGATTAATGTAAAAAGGGTCTGGATATTTTTTTTGTTAATTGTTTGAAAAACAAGACATACAGGGATATTAATAACAGAATAAATATTAATATGATAAATGTTCTTCATCTAAGAAGAAATATGATTGCCTTTCAAGGTTGAACCTGATGGACTCGGGTCTTTTTTCAACCTAAATTAATTTGTTACTATGTGTATATTACTTAACACACTTTGAGCTGAAATCACAAAACAAATAATTAGTATTCACATAAAAGCTTGTTTGCGCTGCACATTTTTTTAAATGTCATTTGAAAAATTATTAACTTCAGTTTTTAGGAACAAAAAAAAGTCCATGTTTTTCCATTACATTTTAATAGGTCACTCTCTTAAAAATCAATGAAAAATGAAGCACATACTTTTTTTCCACCTGTCTGTGCAAATAAAGCCTAATAACACCAGCACCATGGGTATAACAGCATAATTGCTAATATCCTGGGCCCTGAGCAATGAAAGGGGCAGAGTTATGTATGGTCACTTGATGTCATGCAACATTCCTTAAAGGAAGCAAGGGTTAAACAGACCATGTCCCGGGACATGTAAGTAAACCCGACGTGTATCTTAATAGATACACGTGTGTTTACTAACTGCTGTCTCCAACAGTCCCCACTCTGACAGCCAAAAACAAGCGCAAAGAGAGACCCTCATTTTTGCATGGGATCAGCGGGGGGGGGGGGGGGACGACACCTTAACTAGGCCCCCCTACTGATTCCATGCAAATACGAGGGTCTCTCACTGCACCTGCCAGATGGCTGCCTGCCATGGCAGCTGTTGGTCAGAGGATAAACTGGTGTGTACTATCAAAAGTACCTGCCAGTTCATCCTCATACTAGGGACAACTAACTTTTCACTTGTGCTTCTATATTAGAACCACAAGTAGGGTTGCCACCTTTTCTACAAAAAAATACCGGCCATGCTACTGCTTCTATAGACTTAACATTGGCCTCAAGCCAATTTTTTACCGGCCTGCTGGTAAAGGACTTTCCTCAGCACTGATTGCAGTCACAGGACTTGCCTTAGTACCCACTGCATCACTTTCTTACCCTCACCACCCATATTTGGTCAGTGTACAGACATCAGCTGCCTGCCATCCTCACAAAGAGAGCTAGTGAGTGGTGATCGCCACTGGCGCCGTCCCAGCGGGTTTGCAGGTTGTGTTTTTTGCAAAGATTAACATGCAGCATGTTAATGATTTATCTTTAATAATTAAAAAAAGCTAACTGCAAACCTGGAAATTTGGGCAGATTTTAAATAAAACCTGGACATAGCCAGGGAAAAGAGGATGGATGGCAACCCTAGAATAGTCCCATATTTAGTCATGTGTGTAGATAATGAATGCCAGAATTAAATTTAATCTGCATATCTGAAGCAATTTGGCAAGTTTTATGGTTAGTTAGTTTTACCCCTAACATAGACCTTACCACTGATACTACTTTAGAATAGTATATATACGAGACGGAGTTTTAATTAAAAAAAAAGGAGGGGGGGGAGGGATTTGCCATTATATAGATTTTTAATAACAACCAATATAGAAATGTTTTTATTATAGTTCTGGTTTTATAACATTTGATAAATTTTATTTAGTGGTGGTGTAAACAATGGTTGGAACATGTGAAATATAAGGCTATTTTATATGCTTAAGTTCTATGACAATATGAAGTATTATTCTGTGTAGATTCATGTAGAATCCCGAGGTGGAATTAAAAGACATAAAACATGTTGGATTTTGCCTCTGTTTGAAAAATCTGTATTTGAGCAAAATTCGGATTTGGTTTCTCTCTTAAAAGTGTCCCAACTAAAACTTCCAACTACCAGCCTATCACTTCTGGTGCCATAAGCCAAAAAGTTTACAATTCTGATTACTTTCATAGCTTAATAAAGTCTAGTAAATGTAAATGACAACTAGGTAATTGGGTGACTGTTTAATGACTCTAGTCTTTCAATTACACCTTTTTCACACACTTTTGTTAAGACAAAGTGTTGTCTAACAGAAGACACTATAATTGCGCATGGCTGCCATATTTGTTCTGACACACCATGTTACCAATTAACAGACAGGGTTGATTTAAAATGCAGCTGACTAATAATTGCCTGAGGGATGAATAACTTTTGTGTAATAAAAAAAAACAACTGCAACAATTAGACAAGAAGCAAGTGAAAGGCCATTACAAGTTTGAACATGTAATAAATGCATCTGCTCGATATGTGGAAGCTTTATTTTATACATTTTGTTATGCAACTGTTATTTTTTAAGAATGTTAATTTAGATTTTTCTACTGACTTATGTAAAACAAAATCCTCTGTTATCCTGTTTAATATGTTGAAATGTTGCATAGTTCCAACGTCATGAACCAATTGTGAATTCCGAATTCTTACAAAACCTACTGAGCATAGAACAACTTGATTACACGTGAGTGACTTTGAGGGGACTGATTGCTCAGATTGCTCCTCTTTATTATAACTAGAGCAATAGTGTTATCTTATTTTCCTAGTATAATATCAATATACTCTGCAGTGCTATTAAAAGGACGTTGTTGTGCCTCTATTTTCTATACACATACACTTATAAAAGCGTGCCCAAAACTACAAGCACATCTGTGTGCAAGCACAAGTCTCATAAAGCACAGAAACGTGTGTTTTGAATAGAATACAAAAACTGCATTTCTCATAAAATTATAATTTGCCAAGACAAATAAAGTTGAATTTGTAAAATTATAGTAGTGAGGTTTAAAAGCTGCCAATAGTGTTTTACTACCCCTGTGTTTTAACGGAAGATACACAGGTGAAACCAACACTTGGGCACCTCTTAAAAGTCATTCCTTGGCAGCACTTCAGTAATAATATCACTGGATGTACCACATATTTGCAGACACACTGAAGAGCTGTTTTCTGTATCAGTTTCAAAAATAAGCATCCAGTCAGGAAGATGATAATCCCTGTCTATTGTGCAAGGGGGATAATATCTTCCCATGATGCATTTTTGGAAATCTTATCCTCTCAACACAATGGATAGGAATTGTACAATATTTTTAAATATGCGTACCCATTTGAAAAGCCTTTAACATAGCAAACAGGGTTTTTTTTTATGCTTTAGTGATTAATTTAAAGTTTCTTTTTGGGTGACAGAGCCCTTGTAATTAGAGCAATCTCAGACAGCTGACAGGATTAGGGCCCTACAGACACAAGTTTGACGTGACTGGTTTAAGTGCTTTTTAATGCACTTCTCCCCCTTTGGTAGTTACACGGTTAAACGACTCTGCAATCATTGTGAATGGTCCTATTTTAAAAAAGGAACAGGAAAGCGATCACAGAACTGCTGTCTTGCCAAGAGCACTGTTCACGAGATTTACACAATATGGTTATACACAGATGTGTATAGAGTACTTGCCTGAAGAGAGACACAAATTGCAATCATCAGTTAATTTAATACATATTTTATAGCATATAATTATTGTAGGGATAATGTTATACGCAGCCTTTTCTCACATGTAACCCGCGAGCACCATGCTTTTATTTTTTTCACATTGTTTACTAATTACTGACTTTCATTTCGTTGTAGCTCTTAGAATGATTAATCGCTCTTATAAACAATTATTCCTGGTAAGCAGCATCGTTTATGTTCCACTGATGCAAAGTTCACTAAATCCAATACATACTAAGTAGATAAATAAAAAGCGATCCACATCTCTGTTGGTGGTGCTACCATATAAGTAAATCAAGAGGCTGCTTAGGGGCCCCACTTGCCTGGAGGGCCTCCACCCCTCTTATATGAAAGCACCTCCTCCTTGGAAGTGAAGCACCTGCCTCCTGTACTGCTGCGTAGAGCAGTTGCCTTTTTCTATATTTAAATTGCCCCCTTCGGAGGCCCGTCTGTCTGTTAAAGTTGCTGTTAGATTAGAAATTAGAAATGAAAGAACAGCCACATATTACACTGAGCGCAGAACATATTATATTCCACTACTGCAGGTTTTCAATCTTAAAAGAAAACAGGTATCTCATTGACACATTCAAGCCTAGATCCCACTTTGACCTCATAAACAGGAAAGAATAATTTGTTAGAGGAAATGTACATTGTAATCGTGGTCAACTGTAAATTGGGCAAATTTCTAAAAAGGGATAAGGTAAGAGGAGACTAAAGATAAGCTACGAAGTCTACTAGAGTTACAACCTTTTCTTCAAAAAGTCTTGAAGACTTAACATTAGGCTCCAGCCAATTTTGGCCTGCCATATGTAGTAGAAAATCCTTCAGTAAAAGCTTAGTACCTCAACTATGAAATACAAAATACATTTTACCCAACTAAAAGTGTAATTTTAATTACCATATTCTCAAATTGCACACAGGTGTAGAATATATTCTAATATGTAAATGTGTAATACATCTCATAGAAAGGGAAAATATCACTTAAAAACTCATGGTTTATTACATAGTAGACACAGTGGTTTATTTTGGTTTTGTGTTGCCCTAGGCAGAAAAAATTCAGGCACCCTCTCACCCACGTTGCTGTCAGGTTCTGCTCCCCGTCATATCCGCTACTACTTACCAGCCAGGATCCAACGGAGAATCTCCAACGCACGCATTTACAAGCGCGCTCACGCCACTGCCCCCAATAATTCTCTCTCCAGTACAGGGGCGCGCTCTTGATGACGTCCCGCCGGTCGCATACCTGCGAGGTGCGGGAACATTTAAAAGGCAGAATTACCAAGCATTCATTGCTTGGTGATTCTCGTGTATTTTAGCCTAGCATTTTATTACATACCTATTTGTTGCTGATCTCGGATTCCTCCTGACTGGAGTTGAGCGAACCTGAACCGCAAAGTTCGGCTTCGTACCGAACATAACAATTTTTGGACCCCGGACCCGAACACGGACATTCCACTGTATGTCCGGGTTGGAGTTTGGGGTTCGGCGATTCATATCGCCTTAAATTTAAAATTAGTAATGACTGGACAGCTTATATGAATGGTCCCCTAGTGTCTCCCCCTGGTCCCCACCCATGAGCGGCGGATGGGGACCCTAATAATAATAATGAGGGGGGACCTAGTGTCCCTTCCCCGGTCCCCACCCATGAGCGGCGGGTGGGGACCACAAATAAAGTGACTAGGGGTGCCCAGCCCCTAGTCACTCCCCCAAGTTCGACCCCAAACCCGGACTTTTTTTCCACGTTCAGCCGAACCCCTCGTTCCCGAACATCCAAGTGTCGGCTCAACTCTACTCCTGACTATTCTTCTGCATTGCATGTGCCCCTGATCCTGGACTGTTTAACCGTGCTGCTGATATTCTGGTAACCTAACCTTGGCTTGTTTAACGTTTTGCTGACTTTTCTGATACCCCATATCCTGGTCTGTCTTTATCGTTCCGCTGTATATCTGGTGACCCTGACCCTGGTTTATCAAGTATTATTCCTGCATTTACCCTCGCAGTGTTGGATTACAAGTGTATTCCTGTATTAACCAACGCAATGCTGGATTACCTAAACCACCTTCGTATTACCAACCGTTTCCTGTTCTTCCTACACTACGAAGTACGTTACTATCAAGCTACTGGTTCAAGGTTAGTTCTCCCTTCCTTGTATACAAAGTATACCCTTATTATTGTGTTATATGTCTGCCTTAGGGTTTACCTTCAGATCCTGCATAGTGACCTCTATCCAGTATACCTTCTCCTCACAGTTGCACACTTATTACTTGCCCCATCACACACATTGCATACCCACGACATACCCCATCACCCCATTACATGCCCCCATCACCCTATTACATACACATTACATGCCCCCATCACTCAATTACATGTCCCCATCACATGCCCCCATCATCTGCCCTCTTTACCTTCATCACATGCCCCCATCACCTCCATCAAATTCTCCCTTCTTGACCCCTTCCTCCCTTCCTCTCCTCCTACTTCAACTTATAAACAAAAACATGAAACAATAGTAAACCTCACGTGGACCAACACGCTTAAAGAAAAGCTAAAAGAAGGAGGAAAGGGGTAGGGGGGGAGAAGCTGTAGTAGATATACAAATAAATATTGTAGATAAATTTAAAATAACAATTTCCCAATAAAAAATAATATTTTTTTTTTAAATAAAAGAGAGTATTAGTCCCTATTTTCTCTTAGCTTACCTAACCTTATCCCTTAGCTCTCAATAACTCACCCTATGCTGTCCCTACTAAAACTCCCTCTAATGTAACCCTGCTCCCTTGTTTTTGTGTGTGTATATATATATACCATTCTTCAGCTACAGCTCTCAGTCCAACTCAAGCCACAACAAACCTCCATGGTATAGATGCAAAGCACACATGTTCTAAACTAGCCTCGATCTGCAGCCTAGATCATGTCTCCTTGAATCCTAGGTCAGTGTCAGCTGGAATATAAAATATAATATGAGGAGAGAGGCAGCACAGTACTCCAAATTATACAAGGCATCAGAATATCTGAGCGCTGACATCATGCATGATGTCACTAATCCCACCTTCATCGTATGTTCACATGACACTGACTCCATGTCATATTGAGAAGGAAAATTATTTTTCCAGTGCTCATTTTTATTCTTATTTCATTCCTGGATCCTGTTTGTCTAAAATAGTCAAGATCCCCACCATGCTTCCCAACAGCATGGTTTTGCAGTCTGTAGCTGGCAAACTATATGCTAATAACAACCATATGATAACGCCAATTGGGGTCGGCATACTTAATGTAACTGTATTGTATCACTGCCTGTAACCGGCTAACTACATGCAGATACTGCAAGACTATTACAGTATTATGGTCTATGACTGGCTAACTATACACTGTAATTAGCTATAGGTTACTACCATATGTTGCTGGCTAAATATTTACTGATATTTGAATCCACATTTGTCCACTATGACAATGTAATTCAAATCTATGAAAAGGAAAGAGAATAAAAAAATGTAATAAATAAGAAAAAGGTCAACTTATCAACTATAGCTATATTATGGATATAGGGCTCTGAAAACGATTGTTAATTTTTTTTCACACAGGATCTCCTTACAATGTTAATGCACAGTCATACTTCATTTGGAAAGAAAAGATTAATTTACTGTACACTCAGTAATGTCTAATGATATACTGTACTGTAACTTATAACATTTTCATCAAACGCATTGATCTACTATAAACCAGTGGTGTATCTTGGTTTTGTGCTGCCCTAGGCAGACAAAATCCGGGCAAGCCCCCACACACGTTGCACACCTATGACATGCCCCATCACCCATGTTACACACCCACAACATGCCCCATCACCCTCATACCTCCCAACTGTCCCGCTTTGGGAGGTATGTCCCACAGTCCCGCCCCACTCTACCTCTGTCTCGCTTTCGGGACAGAGGTAGAGCTCAGAGGGACAGCAGGACTCAGGACCGCAATCTTGCAGTCCTGATCGCACTCTCCAGTGTCCCAGACACCAGAGAATGCTTACTGGGCATGCACAGCATTGTGTGCATGGGCAGTAGTGATCATGGCTTCAGAATCCAGGATTAAACATAAGTGACAGTGGTACTGCACAGGAGTGGTAGCACTGACACCCCCCTCCTCAAACTCCGCCCCCCGATGTCCCGCCCTCAGTGTCCCGATTCGCCAGGGGGGCAAAGTTGGTTGGTATGCACCCCAATACATGCCCCATCACCCACATTGCACATACATTAAATGCCCCATCAACCCCATTACATGCCCCCATCTAAAGCTTGCTAAATGACAGGGGAGGGAACGAAAATGTTTCAAGCACCAGAATGGTTTGAAGCGCCAGAGGTGTGCTTTAACACCCTCTGGCAAAGTGTCACCCTAGGCAAGTGCCTTTTTTGCCTCGCGGAAGATACGCTACTGAGTGGATACTCATTTAATGTCATAATTAAATTAAAGCCTGCACTCCACCTCTGTTACGCAAAATAAACATTAATATTCAACAGAGTTTTAAATAATATCCAAGACACTTGCCTTCACCACGCATAAGGAATATTATAGATATGAGGTCTCCGTCAGAATACAATGACTATATTTTGTAAGCTTGGCATTTCTGAGCAGTACCAGTGCTTGCTGACTAAAATAACTCACTTTGGCACAACATCCCAAGCAAAAAGTCTCAAACACGCCTGTTTTCTTAACGGGTGTATACATGTGTTGACAAGACTTAGCCTGCATCCGTTCGAAATCCATGCTGCAGTGTTTATTGCCAAGATATAGGAAGGATTTATACTTAAGCAGAAGTTTATGTGACTTTTAGCACAATGGAGATGAAGCTATCAGCTTAATAGTAAACATTTTTCCTCTGTACATTGAGATTTCCATCATTTCAGCTAAATGTGAATATATGTCAGTGGATTGTTTGTTTTTAGAAGGATTAAAGTTTAATACAATAGAACTATTGACGCTGCTTTCACTAGTCCCAACTTTCTCCACTAAATACGTTTGGTTGGAAGCTCCCACATCATGTCTAGCGTGAAGCCATCTGCTTAATATCTACCTCTCAAGACAATCGCAGTTTGCCAAGATCCAGTCAGCCTCCTGCTATCCAGAATTGGCCTCTATTCCTATAGTATGGAAAGGCATAGCAGACATTTGCTGTGCACGTCCCTGGTACGCACATCTCTGTAGGTTATCTGTGGTAGCTTCCCACCAGAACACTTTCATTAACATCTTAAGGACACAACTTGTATATACACATGTGTACATAGTGTGTGACCAATTCAAAAATAAAAAAATCTTCAATTCTGCTTTATAAGGATATAATATCAAAAGAAAGCCATACGTTTCCTTAAAAAAAACAGTATATAATGTATATGGGTACACTTAATAAGAAAGAGAGAAATTACAGTTAAACACACACAACATGCAGAGGATTTTTTTTCTAAATATGTTTAGTTTAAAAATACTTTGTCTCACCTGTTGCAAATATAAGTTCAGTGAAGAATACAGAGGAGCGTTTATATTCAAGAAGCTGAAAGAGTTAATAATATCGCTACATTCCTAGCATGTCTTTACAATAAGTCACATCTGCTGAATATAACACTTTAAGAATTAAATACAGCACTAAGGAGATCATCTCCATTCAATTCCGGTTCATGGGTTTGTTTAGTTAAAATCTTCAGTTATCTAAGGCAAAGTGAGGCTGTTGTGACCTATAGTAAGGTTTTTTTTTTATTTTTATATATTTTCTGGTACAACAAAATAACGACATGGGAGCCGAGAAGACATCCATAAAATAGCCTGATCTATAAGATAGTAGTAACAGGAGGAGCACCACCTTATTTTGCTCATTTGCACCATCACAGAGAAGACCTCATAATTAACATTATTCTCCAGAGCTGTCCAGGTCAAAAATGCCTGGCAAGCCTCCTCTGTACAAAGGACACAGCAACTACAGACAAACATTTCGGTATATTCTCTGCCTTGTCAGGTTAGTGTGGTACGGCTGGTGACCCTCTAGGTGCAAGTATGGTCCGTACTTGGTCAGATGGGGCTTCCCATGTCTTTGTTTTGTTTAATATGCTGGCAATATTCGTACAGTAAATATTGCAAGCAGAGTTCTCTCTACCTGTGTCTTTGCACGTCTAACCAAGTTTTAACTCCCCTCCTAAAACAGGGTAAAGCCCTGAAAATAAAAATGTGCCATATAAAAAGGGATACCTTAATGCTTACTTTTTATCATGATCTAATGTGCTGAAACACACAACTCACTCTCTCCTCTATATAACTCTATCAGAGCCGGATTATTTAGAATATTGTGTGAGATTGGTTAGATTTTCCTTGATCTGTGCCAGTATTCTAAATATGCCCAGCCCCTAATAGAGATATACAAAGCAAAGATGACTCAGCAAGTTACTTAATTTGTATCATTTGATTAAAACATTTCTATTTAAAACATCTACACTTGTCATCTTTCAGTTAAACATAATTGTTTGTCTAACGTTGTCCTTTAAGGAAGCAAAGCTTTTTCTGACCAACAGAACTCTGGTACATAACTGGCCATAATGTACAGAACAGTAATGCCTGGTGTATAAATGAATCAGTGATTCTATGAAAATCTTTTTGTTTACTGTTCAAAGAGGATTTAAAAAATAAATTAAAAAAAACTAGAGATAAAATATTAGCTGCCCAACATTGGCAACTTTGAAGGCCAATTGCGATTCCAAGTGGGCAAAGATGCTAATTCAGGCCATATTTTTATTGAAAGGAATTTTATTTACACCACATTGAATGAAAAATCTGACTATGCGTACAGCCAAAAGGAAATGGTTTTTTGGGTCATACAGAGAGAAAACTGCAGGACTCAAATTTTACAACCAGCTAGAAATCTGGCTTAAAAGCAAGGACTTCAAGATCAATAAACCATTTCTAAAGAACAAACCTGATACTTTTATTGGCTACAGTGCTGAAGTATGATGATATTATACAATTAAAGCTACAAACCTATAAAACAGTTTTAATACTCCCTCTGAGTATATGCATAGATCATGTGGTTTATTTGCCAGCTTCCCAGACATAAAACTCAAAGAGACTCGGATGCAACTAAACAGCAAGAAAATCCTTATGCGTTTTGAGCCTTATGCAAGGCTCTTAAACACAGGCATTGGACACCAAATTTAATGATTTTCTTCTAAAACTGCACTTTTATAAAGAAAGAAACCTCCTGCTGACTCACCAGAACTCTGGTGTATCCCTATAACTGTCTGGAAATTATTTGTACTGTTTAGGTGCATGTTTGTATACCCATGTTTCTCTTACTATCTTATTACAAGTTTCTCACTGCAGCTGGTGATTGTGTGCTTGATAATATTGCTGTTGCTCAAACTTTTTTTTTTTTAAAATGGAGCCTTTTATTAGAGATAAATGTTCCAATAAAAATGTAATATATGAGGTACAGTACATAATAGAAACAATTCAAAAAAGCATTTTATTAATTTTAAAGTGGCCACTCATTTAAGATTTTTTTTAATTTTAGGCCCACTTTAAATAAGAAGTTAATGTTCTTTACATTAACAATTTATTCAGAACAAGTCCAGTTAGAGAAATCACATAATAAAAGCTCGATCTTATGTCTACAGAAGATTGCCTGGGGAGTTAGTTACATTGACTAAGTAACATGAAGGGTTTTTTGATCACTTTAAACAACTTCAAATGTGGATCACATGTTCGAGTGTCTTTTCTCCTTTAGACAGAAACCTTCTCTCAAAAACAACAGTGGGAATAAAATCCCAAATTTGTTTACGGTTCAGTTACAGCTGTCAGAATTCCAAATGGCAGATTCTCACACCAGCTACAGACAGAATTCATTGCACGCTCTGCAAGAACTACTACATTACATGTCACCCAAAGCATACTTTAAAAAGGGTAAATATGCCCTTATTATGGAGCACTTTAAAATAAACAGTTGGTTTTCTTCAAATAACTTTATTGCATGAATCATTAGGGCACATGGAACAATTTAGGATTTGGAAAGATATTCAGAGTGGTTATTTTTGTTTCTCATTTCACCTAATCCTAGAAATAAATAGCATACAAATATATACCATTTTGATGTTTAAAATAGAGCATTTTATTTCAATGGCAACAAATTGAATTCACAGGGCAACAAATGTACATTATAAAAAAAGAAAACCTGAGTACAGCAATCATTTTAAGATAATTTGTGAGTGTGCTATTTCTTCTTTGTCTTGGATTTGCACTCTTTTTTGGCGGGAGATGCTTCCTCCACATCAGGATCATACAGTGCATGCTTTATAAATCTTTGTGCAGCGCCTTTATCAAGCCTGGCAGCTTTCTTGCGATCTGTGATTTCTTTCACTCTGTTCATATAGCTTCGTATTCTTTCCTACAAAAACACAAAATATTAATTTGGTTATAGATCATTGGGGGTTCTTTTATAAACATCAATCAAAATATCACAGCACAAAACTGTTTCAATCTTTAAAATAAAAGGACAAAAAAAAATCCATTAGCACCATTTACACATATTACACGTTTCAAACTGAAAGTGGACTAAAGGTGGTCAAGTCTTACTATCAAGTTGATTTTGTTTGTACAGAGCCAACAAATTCTTCCTACGCGAGAACCGAGGCCGATGAAAGTTCATTTTCTCAAAGGAAACATGTTGGCCCTCCATAAAAAGAGTCGGAGTGACCTACGTTTCTACCCTGGCAAACCATACTCAAGATAAAGATCTCTAAATGTTACCTAAGTGATAGATCATATTAAAACTATTGAAGTAGTAAAATTAAAAATACCATTGAAGCATGGAATGACAGCAGATCTGTGTACCACTAAACTTTCAATTTATCTGTGCTCTCTGCTTGTATCACTATAACGTATAACAGTTTTCATAACAATAACATATAACAATGTAACATTTAGCTCATTTTTATAGCCCCCCCCCCCCCTTTAAAAGATCACGACAAAATCAAAAAATGAAATAAAGGGAGGGAGGGTGGGGGCTTCCTCAGCTGGACCGCCGGCTGACTGAAATAGACTCCCGCACTTTTAATTTATATATAACAAACTAGAGCTCGCGCTGCGCTACAGCCAATTAGGTGTAAACTGACCGCGCGTGCCACCTAACTAAAACTTAACCCTAGCCTAACCTTCCTAAGCCCCAACTATTCCCATGAGAGCAGACATGCTTATAGATGTCTGCTCTTAACATTATTGACCTACTTATTTAATGTACCTGATGAAACGGGTTATCTTAAGAGTTCCTGTTCCTTTATTCATCCTTGCCTTTGAGGTGTAGGTTAGATAAAGTCATGCTAACCATTACCATGTTATTGGTGGAAAGGCTCTCCAGATGCCATCTATTTAGAGAAACGAGTAGCTACAAAGCGACTTCATTTTCATTTCAATAATACGAATATATATATATATATATATATATATATATATATATATATATATATATATATATTATATGTGTGTTCCAAGCAATAGTTAGTATATAAGGAACATCATATAAACAATTCAAATGTTTATTAATTTAAAGTGGTCATTCATTTATAATCTTATTTTAATTAACTCCCACTTTAAATAAAAGGTATTTTCATATGTTAAAAGTCAAGTTCGCATCAGTTCCACTTACACCTCCATGCCAAAGACAAAACTTACACATTCCATAAAAAGTATACAAATTCACTTTTATTTATATCACAAACTGACAAGGGACATCTTTACAGATTCACTTTGCCTCAATCAAACACTATACAGTGTATTTAGATGTAGTACATGTATTTGCTCTTCTAGATTAAAGCAACCCGTAATTAAAATTAGAATTTTATCACAAAACTAGCTGCACTTACCGTATTTGCTCGAATATAAGACAAGATTTTTTTCAGAGCAAATGTCTTATATTCGAGGTTGTCTTATAGCCTGACCTCAAATCGAGGTCAGACAATAAGACAGGGATCCGGGTCCCCCGCAGAGCTGCAGGGGACCTGGATCCCCCTCCCTAACAGCCGGTGGATGTCTGCGCGATGCGTGCAGGCATCCACAGCTGCCGCCCGGCACGTCTGCCGGGACTTCTATGATGAAGCCGGGTCCTTCCGGCTTCATCATAAAAGTCCTGGCGGAAGTGCAGGGGAGCAGCGGAGGATGTCTGAGCGTATCGTGTAGACATCCCCCGGCTGCCCCCACTAGCCACCAGGGAGGCTACGTTGGGGGGAGCCAGACAAAATGTGAGGGAGAGACAGAGACAACGCTGGGGGGAGGGGGGTGGAGAGAGGGACAACTTGGGGGGAGGGTGGGGGAGAGAGACAGACACCGTTAGGGGGGAGCATTGGGTAAGTCTGGGGGGTAGGGGCAGCATTGGCACATAAAAGGTAAATAAAAACAAGAAATGCATTTTTTTTTTATATCATAATTTTTTATTAAATATGAAAAAGCAATTTACATGTGAATATATAGAAGTTAAACTTTTTTCCTATAGGGTAGTCTTTTAGTTTTTTTCCTAAAGGAATATCCATAGTTTGGGGGAGGAGGGTCGTCTTATATTCGAGCAAATACAGTATATTTAATGCACGTCGAAGAGCAACATTAAGTTCCAAGTCTTTACAAATAAACTATGCTGGACATTTATATAACGGGCATTTGTTTGCTTTTAAATTCTATTCCACAAGATGTCTTATCCTTGTGCTGACGACTTAAATAAAATCAAAGAAGCAAATGGAGGGAGAAAAAAAAAAAAAAAAAGGATTTTTGAAAGGTCTGATCATAGCTTAATGCTACTCTTCGCAAATTATATTAACTGAATTGAACATATAAATTATTTGTTTCGATTTTGAAATATTAGATTCTCATGAAATATACCAACTTTCTATTTATATTATATATGTATATATATATACACACACACTTTTTTTCCCCTTTAAATTTACATTTCTATATTTCAGAATCATTATTATTCCTGTGTGACAAGTCTGAAGAATGGAACCAGTTTATTCTAATTTATAATATTCCATACTTTAAATCAACGACATGCTTTGATGTTCAGTGTTGGCAGAAATTGTGAAATACAGACCATATATATTCAATCTGTTCATTCAACTTAATGGAACACAAAGACAAACCTAAGAGATTTATTAGAAGTTGTAAATATGTCATTTATCCAGGATTACTGGACAGTACACAGGCAGCTGATGCCAAAAAAGCTTTTAGCTTTGTTGCAGAACCAAATTCTTTGCTGTTGAGAAAATGAGTTAATGAAGGAATTGCATGAGGGGTGTTAGTGTGAATGGGTGCGTGTGTGCGTGTGTAACAGCCTCCTTGTAAGGGGAATACGTTCTGTCCTTGGCTAGTAAATCAGCCAGCATCGGAATAATGGGGTTAAAGAGAAAAAAGGATATAGATTAGCATTTACACAAAGATCATCTTAATGTAACACTGCTGAATTAAAGGGGAAGTGTCAGTTTATTTATGAAGATGTATTTATGACTGATATCACTCTTGTGACCATAACTGTATAATGTCTAGGGGGAGCGCCAGTCTTTTGGAGCGATTACTCATAATACTGCAAGCAGTCATATAAAAAGCTGGCTAAGTTTTGTTATCAGGTGACCCTGTTGACTACTGTCACATGTCAGACAGAAAAATCACTTGAACTCCGAGTAGAAAGGCCAAGAGTGTAAGTGTTACCAGTGGACAAACCATGGCTCACCTTCTATATCACTATTTCATTGAATTCACAGTTTTGTGTTCTTACGATGGTTTATTGGTGGTCTTTAACAAAGCTAAATTATGGCACAGGAAAAAAAAGTAGGGTCTTCTACCTTACAGTGTCAGACACTAAAACATCATTGGACAATTGGACAGAAGATCACGTATCTTTGATTATAAAGATAATGGCCTCAAGCAGCATCATTCAAAAGAGGGGCTTGGAAAATTTCTGTAGACTTTAGGAGCTAGAAATGCCAATTCGGGTGCCAGGCTGGTTATTTGTAGGAACTCTTATAAAGTTCAGTGCAAAACATTTTTTTAAAAGTTAGGAGCCGGCAGTAGGAATTTTAGGAGCAATAGCTCCCAGGCTTTTTCAAGCCCTGATTCAAAAGCTTTATAGCTTTTAACATTATTTGATATAATATATACACCCATAAACACACATAGATCCACAAACATTGCTTTAAAAAGATCAGCTTGCAGGGAGAATCCACGAGCCGAGTACAATTCTTAGCATTGAGGGAAATGTGCCAAAGTCTATTGGCTTATATCCTAATCTCTGATCTCTGGCGATGTGCGAAACCTCACTGTTCTAATTATTTTATTTGTCATGGATTCTCTTTGTAGAAATGATGGATAGTGGTTCTGGCTGCAACTTTCCCATTCCTGTAACTTCTACAAGATATATATTGTTTCAAAAGATACACAGTCTAACGTTACAGCTGTAAGATTTACACACAGCTGCTAGTACTGCCATTTCATTCGTCATACTCTCCCACTTTTAGGGTATTTCCCACACAGTGGAAAGAAATAACATATTTGAAAAAATGATATATGTCCATGAAAATGTTAATTCAAAGACAACAACGTCTTCCCTGCAGACTCTGTGCTGAATTAACGGTTGGTCGTTATCAATAAGATAAGTGCCATATTTTTCAGACCACAAGCATTTAATAAGGCATGTATCTATCATAAAAATTACTAACAACACAAAAGAATACTCATTTAATTATAAAAAAGGAAGCAAACATTGGGAGCTATTCGCTAAATGGGAGGTGCAGATGAGCGAAGATTACAATTTCTCCAAGATTGCTCATTTGAGTTGTACTAACAGCGTAACCTCACTATGTCTGTTCCTGCACAATGTATAACAGTGAGATGTTTATTTCATATTGGTTGATCTGCACCTTGCTTTTACTGAATAGCTACCATTGAGATTTATCTTATTTACAGGTATCTCCTGTAATCCACATATGATATCCAAAGTTATACATTTCTGCCTGTACGGGACTGGGTGAGGCACTGTGCCCTGGGAGTTTGGGGTTCAGTGTGTGGAACTGGTGGTTCATATTTAATATTGGGTTGCCTGTGCTAAGAAAAAATATGTTTAAAACTTGCTGTAATATCACAAACTAAATATTAGCTTTTAAATCCAATATTGATTAGTTTGTGGGGATAAACTGTGGATTTTTAGTTAAGCCGACGCTAGACAAAAGCAATCTTCCCAATGTTACAAAAAGAGACTGTGAGCACGTATGTCATTTTCCTAACAATAGTTAGGGTTATATGCTGCTGTGAAGTTTTTGCATGTTGATAATTTTCCCAATGACAGTTAAGGTTATATATATGGGGTAGTGGTACAGCTAGTGCACACACAGAGTTAGAACCACAGACACTAAAACCTTTACTGAATAAAAAGGACACAGTAGGTCTACCATATATGACCTATACAAATGAATACACAAAAACACAAACCCACTTTGGGTGGAAAGCTGCTGTAGGGAAATTACTACGCCGTATAATCACTGTTGCAGTAAAAAGGTTCAGATTTCACTAATTTAGACGTGAGACTACACAAAATTAGATAGCAACATATAAATACATATAGTTAGAGAGTCCACATTAAGTCCATCCAATTTGTAAGTATCAAGTGATACTATAAAAGATGGAAACAAAACCCAGACGAAGCAGCCGTGAGTTAACTGCATCAGTTAAGGTTTTATGCCAACACTGTGATATCTTTATGTTAGCACTTACTATGCTCCATTAAAAGTTGCATATTGGTCCTGCAATAGATTGAATGTGCTTGTATAGAGAAAAAGTAACTTACCAGCTCCTCTTTTACCGGATGCTCCTTGGGATTAACTCCTTGAGTGGTCAAGTATACTGTAAAAACAACAAGGAAGATTGAAGATTTAATGTGATATGTAAGTTGATAACACCTATTTTAACCTCTTTGTGACAATTGACATGCCAGGTACATCAAGTGGTGAAATGGGCTTAGAAAGTGATAAATGATCACTTTTCCAAGTTCAGCTGGTGTTGCTGCAATGCCTTGCTATCGAGGGCATTGAGCCCACCAAACTCTGGTCCCAGGGTGCAGTGTGACTGGTCTCCAGAGCGACCACATTCCCCATATTAAAAGGCAGTATTCCTTTCCAATATGGCCCTGCTCTGTTGTAGCAAGAGCCTTTGGAGGAAGTCAGCAAAATGACAGTAAAGAAAATCAATTTAACGCAAGCAAGATTAGATTAGAGACTATTTGGTTATTATTATTTTTTTATCATATTTTAATTTTATTTTCATATAAAATAGATATGATCAAAATTATAGTGTCTGAAGAAAGCCCTTCTTATGCCCCAAAAAAGGATATATAATTTGTGTGGGTACATTAAAAAAAGAGGAAAATTACAACTAAACATAAACACAGCAGAGGACATTGTCACAAAGTGTACAACATTTTAAAATAGTCTGGTTATGAAAGTGTTAATTGGAAAAAAAAAAGCAAACAAAAAACACTTACTCCAAAAGAGTGAATTTAATGTGTATGCTGACACCAGATCTAATTTTGCTTGTTCTAGTGGATCTATCTGCAACAAAACCAAACAGAATGCATTAAAAATTCACTTGGATAGAGCAACAACAGCAAATTCATTTGTATGCTAGCTTAACAGATTTTTTATGGAATGACAGACACGTTTAGAAGCCAAAGTTAAGGGAGACTAAAACCTAGTTTGTTTTAATAAAACAGAAGGTCACTTCTGCTTCATCAAAACTAGTTTTTGAATGATGCACTTATTATTCAGACCTGACCAAGTGAGCTGCCATTTCATGTAGCAAGGACAGACCATCTGGAGGAGCCAAAACATTGATCATAATAAGTTCTAGTGGAGGCTCTCCATCAATTATCTGCAAGATAAGTCCATTATTATTATTTTTTATATACATCACTTAAGCACCCTCTATTTTTTGTTTATAATAGTTCCTTCGCGTGATTGAGGTTTTTTTCACTAGAGTGGTGTTTGCAGCAATTATACATACATTTTGAGCTCCAGTTATTCACTGTTTTCTCTTTCTGTATTAAAAACAAGATTATGCAACACACCATAGTGCTGTGAAGCCTTTTAAAGTGATCATTGTTCGAGATATAATGCTATATTGGAATTTGCACACAAAAAAATAAATAGTTTGTTTTGAATACACAAGTTTGCAGCATATAAACCCACCTTGCAAGAACACTATTCAGTATGATTAATTATTTGTGGAGACTTTATTTTGCAACTGGATACAGAACGTATTTAGGTAGTTTTCCTGCAGTGAAACTACAAGTCCCATAATGCAATTTCAGTCTATAGGAACTCACAAGCCACATACAGTTACACAAAAACGGAAGCAATACCGGCTGACTACCCGTTTTAGGTAAAGTTCCGTTTATAAGACCCTGGTGTCACCGTTCCCTACTGGAAAACTGACTAATCATTACGGAAACGAATCATACCCTTTGAAGAAGTTCAGTCCGAGAGACAGACATCATTTGTTTCAGCATCTCATTCACTGAGCCAACAGATTTTTCAAAGGCCAAAAGATAGTCATGGATCTCTGTGGGATATTCCTCTGTAGCCACTTCCTGGTCTTCCATTTCATTCGCAAGCAGGATAACGTGTAACAAAGTACTTAGGCTAAACTTCTATTTGGAGGACACACAATTCCATGCTCTAGTAGTGTGTTACGTTTTAATGTGGCCTCCGGAGGTACGCGAGACTCCAACATGGCCGCCGGAAGAGCTTCCGGCGGCCATGTTGTAGCCGTTTTCGTCTGAGAACGACAGAGGCACGCCAGGCTTCAACATGGCAGCGAAATTACTTCCTGTGCCTTGTTGAGCATCGTGTACCTTATTCGGCTCCAACATGGCTACCGGAGTTGTGAAAGTGATGTTGGCAATCTAGTTTATATGTAAAATATGAGGCTGTGGAATGTGACGTGGGTGCGTCCTGGTGGTGTGCTAAGCAATGTGGGGGCAATCTGGTTCTTTGGAAAGATATGTGGCTGTAGGAGTAATCTGGTGGTGTGCAAAGCTGATGCTTTGGAAAGTGATGTAGCAACAATCTGGTGATGTGTGGTTAATAAGGTGGTGTACACAAAGATGTGTTGGGCCAATCTGGTGCTTTGGAAATTGATGTGTGAGCAATCTATTGCTTTTGGCAAGTGTTGTGGGGACAATTTGTGCAAAGTGATGTGCTCACTCAATCTCATTCTTTAGAGAGATGCTTTGGAAAGTGTTGTGGGGCAATCTGTAGTGTGGAAAGTTATGGGGACATTTCAGCATTGCATTTAAACTGTGGATGTCTAATAGACATACACAGATAAAGCCAGCATTCGCTACATTTAAATGCAAGTGCATAGATTACACCAATTCCACAACTTTGATAGTGTAATATGAAGAAAACTAATATACAGCTCACTTAGGGTTGCCACCTGGCCGGTGCAAAATTGGCTTGACCCCAATGTTACGTCTATAAAGGTAGTAGCATGTCCAGTATTTTTTTTAAGAAAACTGACTTACAGTAACCTGTTTATTTCACCAAGCAAGCCACATTTTAACCCAAAGAGTTACCAAATGGGTTAAAACATTGATTGGTGAAATAAATGGGTTATGCTGAACTGGAGTGCGTATATCATCGTTTTTTTTACACAAGTATGTGAAGGGAATCACATCATAGAACACCAAATTAAGTGGAATATTTTTAACTGATATCTAAAGCAAACTGTCTCTGTAAGTCCTGCACAAGGCATGCAAGCAGTGTTTCACTGAGCTTAGAAATGATGCTTCAAAGCCGGAGACGTTTCTCAAGGGAAGGACTTCCAATTTCCAGCACAAACACTCCGTCCTTCCTGAATTTCAAAAGCCTTATTTGCAAACCTGTAGGCATTTTATGAAGAATTGAATCCATTAAAGCCCTTATTCTTTTTAAAAGATGAAAGCCAAATCAAGGGGTACATCAGGAAGTTCTGCGCTTGTTCCCCTGTTGCTTGTACTGATCTGACATCAGCGGGCCCCAGCCTTAGACCTCATATGGAAAGGACCACCATTTCATCCTAGTATTTCTCATTAGTAATGATCTTAGCTCTTTAACCCCTTCGCGACAATGGATGTGTCAGGCACATCCTGCCGGGAACTCTGTTCCCGACAATGGATTCAAGCGGTTTTGGTCTATTGCCTCGATGTCGGCAGCATGCTCCGTCAATATGGCTATGCCCTCTGGTGGTCTGAGCTTCGGAAGTGAAAGTAAATTCACTTCCATCGCTCTGAATATGCTGCTTGACTGCCCCTAGAGGTAGCCAAGCAGCATAGCAATGTAAAAATATATTTAATTAGCTAAAAACAGGTTATATAGTTAGATTAGCCTATAGGGTTAAAATTAAATTTTTGCACACGGGATAGGGTTACAATTAAATTAAAATATATTAAGTGATAGCATAAGGGTTAGAGTTGGGGTTACATTTAGTGTTAGGGTTACATTTTGGGTTCGGGTTGGGGTCAATATAGGCAAAAAACACTATTTTTGGTTTTTGCCCCATAACTCGCAAAAAAATATGGAAACGTGCATATTTATGAACTCGGGACAACATTTAGAAACTATTTAGACGGGGTCTTTTGTAATGATTGTATTTGTGTAAATTATATTTTAGGTCAAAGTTAGAAAAAGTGGGGTTTTTCATCATATCTTATGATTTTGTTTGTAGTAAATTATAAGATATGATGAACATAATGGTATCTAATGATTGCCCTTCTTATGACAATAAAAACAACATGTAATTTGTGTGGGTACAGTATGTGAGAAAGAAGAAAATTGCAGCTAAACACAAACACCCCAGAGATGTCAAAACAGCCATTGTCACCAAGGGAAAGTCAAGGTGAAAATGTCTTGTCACTAAGGGGTTAAAGTATAAATGTGTATGTTAATGGAAGAGAACACTGTATTCTGTCCATACAAATGCAACAAATAGAGATGTATACTTCTGTTCAGTACAACCATACGTGCTCAGTGCTACGGCATAATTAGCATTCTAAGCCACAGGCTCTGTAGGCTTATTAACAAAAGTCGCATGTACTGTCCTGGATCATTGTAAAATCTAAGGGGTTTGCTATCTTTTGCTGGTATGTTTCTTTAAACACTAATCATTCCATCAAATGTATCTTCCACTCCCTTCTAACTCATCAGCTGGATATGCTGTCTAATAAGGCATTAGATTTTGTCTAAGGCCCTGTTCCTTTATTGTTATTATATATGTGAAATGAGCATATATGCACTTTGTTCTCCTAGGACAAAATATGACATTTATTTGGTTATACATTTCATATTTTATATTAAGCTGTGTAGGAATCATATGAACAGTAAAGTTATTCAACAACCGGGATTTAGTTTTTGTTGGGTGTATGGTCGTGCTTTGTAATCTGTAAGTTAAAATGGTATATACATGCTGCCTTAAGAACTTAATAGTCACATGTGTCCTCAGGGAGCAGAGCAGGCCTCCTTCTAAACTGATCACTTAGGTTAAGATCCCATAGAGGACCAGAAAGATGGGAACAAACCTGCCTGTCAGATTTTCAGTTTACTAAAAGGCTCATGACCTAAGGCAAAAGAAACCCAGGTGAGTGAGGAAAACCGCAATCCCCATAGTTCCCAAATGCCACACAGTTAAGAACTCTGCCTTACATGCTGTAGTGATCAATACACAACATAATCATCCACATAAAGATCAATATGTTTTCCTTTTTATTTTAGATTTTTGAATTATCACGTCCAATAATTCTACAACTGCTTTGAACTTGAGTTCATACTGTTTGAGTTAGTGAACTTTTTACTGATAAGGTAGGGATCAAAAAAGGTTTAATAATTGTTTTTTCATGAGGTAACTCTTCCAAGGCATCATAGAATATCACGACATGACAAGATTGCTGGGCTGTCCCTTGATCTGTGCTTATTTCTACCCTGCCATGTACTTGACATGTACTGGAAAATCTATTGAGCCATAGCCAATCATTTATAAAATATTCAAGCCTCTTCAGAAGCCAAGAATGTTCATATCTTGGTTTCCCATCAGCACCTGGGGTCGGCATGTGATGGGTTTGCGTGGTCTGCTATTGTGTTGAACCATGAATCGTTATCTTTGTTTCCATTTTGGCTATTATTTCCACGAGGCAATCCTGGCGTTGGCAATGTGTAGTTGAAATTTGTATTTAACCCAGGTTAGCTCTTTTCTACACTACACAGAGTTTGAGATAAAATGTGTTGCTGTGTTGCTCCCTTTTTGTTATGCAACTCACATTTCTTTGATTTAGTAAATTCCCTTTCCTTATTGTTCCCAGCTTGAACTCTGTTGGTTTGCTGAGGGGGGATCCATAACTTGGGGAGACTCGCACAGTCTCTTTTCATAGTTGTGCATTTACGGTTAGAATGGCTTTGTGGCATTTGAGTTTGCATTCTGCTTGTCCAAACCCTTGGATGGAAAGGAGCCATTTTACAAAGTGACCCTAGATTTTTTTTTTTTTGAAATTGTAGTACTTCTCTACTTTCGAGCGGCTACACAGTTTATAGGCATGCTACCACATGAAAGCAGACATTTTGTTCCTCCTCTCAACTTCTTTATGCTGCAGCAAGATTTAATTACTTTGCCAATGCTCAGTAATATCATAGCAAGCGCAAAAATCAGAAAGGTATCTTGTCCATACATATCTTCAAAGCCTGCTTTGTATTTTGCTGTAAACAGAAATATACATAGTCATTGTAATAATTTCACATATCCATCCTGTAGTATATCTACACAGGACTATCTACACATGTGACCATCTCCAGGACTATGACATAAAATGTGCTATTGAGATGTCATAATCCTACTGACATCATCATTGGTTACACAGTGCTATATATCTGGCTCATGGTTTTCATCTTTTGCTGTCTACATTCTAAATGAATCTATAGTAATGTAATATAATAATAAAACATTATGTACACCTGGGTAATAGCATATATAAGTGTCGTGTTTGATTGAACTCTAGATTTAATGTATTCTCTCTTTTTTTTTTTTATTATGAAAATAGCAAAAACATATAATAAGTAAAAAATATAATATATATAAAAATAAAATTTCTATTAACATCACAAGTAATAAATCTGTACATAAATTCTATAATCGGCATCTCAAAAGCGAGTGCTATGTATATATCGTGAAAAGATGGAGAAACAAGAAAATAAAAGTTGATACTCCGAGTGTCAGTCCCCATCCATCCTTTTCAACATAGACCTCTGCCTAGACAGTACAGGCATTAATAGAACATATATAAAAAACACATGTGGACAGCGGCTGGTCCTAGGCACCGGGGGAAAGGAGGAGGCAGCTCTCACCAATATTTCACAAAGGCAATGTATCAGGGCCCTCTATTCTGGGCTACCCTCCTATGTTTTCCCTTCCTGCTCTATCCCCCAACTCTTTACCCCCTAACCTCAAAATTCTTTTTTTTCAAGGACATCAGCCCATTTTTTCCAGTATTGATAATTCTCCTTTTAAAAATGAGCTTATACCCTTCTCCATAAGGCATTGGTTCTTAATCTTGGCCCTTATAGATGGCCATAGCGGGACCCTCACTGACCTCCAGTTTCTAGCTATTTCCAACTTCAAGGCCAATAAAATAGGAAAAATAATTCTCTACATCTTGTTATAATCAGGAAAATTCATATGAGGTAGTGCACTTTGAGGTGTAAGTTCCCATTCTGGGCTGAATGCTCTACAAATACTTTGAGAGAGATCAGTCCATATTGGTTTAATAAACTTATAGTTCCACCATACGTGCAAGAAATCACCCACCTCTGCATCGGCACCTCCAGCAGTTTGGAGGAATATTCGGGAACATTTTTGCTACTCTTATAGGGGTCATATACCACCAAGCTGAAATCTTAAATTCAGGTTGAGACAATAGACCACCCCATAACATTTCTGCAATGTGGTACACCAGTCCGCATTCAGATCTTCTTCCCACCTCTTCAAGGAAGGTATCTGTGACTTATTTTTGGTTTCATTAATAAGATGGATCAAAGTTATGGAATTGGCTAAAAGTTTTTTGTAATTATCCTGTTTAAAGAGCTTCTTTAGGAGCTACATCGCTTCGGTATGGTTTTCTACCCACAGGGACAGGCTCAAAAGGCCCTTAATTCTTAAATATTCAAACACATCCCTATTGGGAATGTCACATTGGGACCTTAACGCAGGGCTTGACAAATTTAATTTGATTCTAGGAGCCAGCAAAAAATTTTAGGAGCCAGACAATCACGCAAACATACACGCAATTCATAAACACACACACCAACCCACTTCACATATACACACACACACACACACACCACACTTCACATATACACACACACACACACACACACACACACACACACTTCACATATACACACACACCACACTTCACATATACACACACACACACACACACACACCACACTTCACATATACACATATACACACAGACACACTTCACATATACACACACACACACTTCACATATACACACACACACACTTCACATATACACACACACACACTTCACATATACACACACACACACACACTTCACATATACACACACACACACCACACTTCACATATACACACACACCACACTTCACATATACACACACACACACACACACACACCACACTTCACATATACACACACACCACACTTCACATATACACACACACCACACTTCACATATACACACACACACACCACACTTCACATATACACACACACACACACACCACACTTCACATATACACACACACACACACACACTTCACATATACACACACACACACACACACTTCACATATACACACACACACACACACCACACTTCACATATACACACACACACACACCACACTTCACATATACACACACACACACCACACTTCACATATACACACACACACCACACTTCACATATACACACACACACACCACACTTCACATATACAAACACACACACACCACACTTCACATATACAAACACACACACACCACACTTCACATATACACACACACACACACCACACTTCACATATACACACACACCACACTTCACATATACACACACACACACACCACACTTCACATATACACACACACACACACCACACTTCACATATACACACACACACACACCACACTTCACATATACACACACACACCACACTTCACATATACAAACACACACACACCACACTTCACATATACACACACACACACACCACACTTCACATATACACACACACACACACCACACTTCACATATACACACACACACACCACACTTCACATATACACACACACACACACCACACTTCACATATACACCCCCCCCCCCACTTCACACATACACCTCACATATACACCCCCCCACTTCACATATACACCTCACATATACACCCCCCCCACTTCACATATACACCCCCCCCCCACTTCACATATACACCCCCCCCTTCACATATACACCTCACAAATACACACCTCACACACATATAGACCTCACACACATATACACCTCACACACATATACACCTCACACATACAAAAGTTTATTTTTTTTCCCCCCTGTCTTAACTTGTGAGTGCTGGGTGTCGTCACTTGACAACCCAGCACTCATCCGAAATAGCAAGGAAGAACGGCTGCAGCACGAATGTTCCTTCCCTGCTGCCTTACCTCATTGCAGGGCTGGGGAACATTCGTGCTGCAGCCGATCTTCCTTGCTATTTCGGATGAGTGCTGGGTTGACGACACCCAGCACTCACACGCGCTGCGCGAGGGGGCGGAGCTTACTGTCTGTGCGATCCGCACAGACTTCTCCCCCTCGCGCTGCAAAAATCCACTAACACATGAACGGCAGCAGCAAGGGGGTCATGTAGGGAACGGCACCCGGGCGCCAGGCTTAATTTCCAGGGCGCCAGGCTTAATTTCCAGGTCGCCATGGCGACCTGGCGCCCGGGGTTTGTCGAGCCCTGCCTTAACGTACCAAAAGATTTTAACTGTCCTCCTTCCTGCAGATCCTCCAGTCTGCGAATACCCTTCTCTTTCCAGACTGACAGATCCAGATTTTCAGTCAACTGGGAAAGGATATCAATCTGTAAGAGTTTGTTTTTTAGGCCCATCAGATTTTTATAATACCATTTGTTCAGGATGCACTTTAAAGGCAGATTGTTCTGAACTCTTTCCTCCTTAGATTTCTCTTTCTCGATCTTCCAGAAATTTGCACCTTCCTTAGTGTCTAGGCACAGATTTCTTTCGACTTCAAACCAGCCTTCCCTATCTGCTCTAGGATTTTGAGAAGCTATGGCATGTGTATAGCAAGATCGCATCGGCTTGCTCTCTGATATTGGGCAGCCCCAGCCCCCCCTTCGGATGTTTTTTTTTTTACAAATGTGTCATACCAATTCTTGTTTTTTTTCCCACTCCATACAAATCTTGAGAAGGCTGTTTGTATAATTTGGAGCCAGGCCAATGGGGTCTTCAAAGGAATCATCCGGAACACATAAGAAAATTTGGGCAGGACATATGCCCTCAGTGTACTTACTCTGCCCCACCAGGAGATGTGCAGTCCCTTCCACTCCCTAAGTTTTTGGTACATATCTGTTATTTATTTAACTCTATCCAATTTGCCGGGTCAGTTGACACTCTTATCCCTAGATAAGACAGGTAACCCTCTTCCCAGGCAAAGGAATATTTATTGTCCAATTCTAAAATTTGCAAATTGTTCATATTTTGTGGCATAGCCTTGGACTTAGAAATATTTAATGTATAATTTGATAGAGCGCTATATTCTCTAATGAGCGTCATGGTTGCCTCAATGGATTTTTGTGAGTCTTCCACTGTAATTATGATATCATCGGCATATAACTTAATTTTCTGCAAGTCTAGTTCACCGAAACCTTTAATGTCAGAATTATTTCTAATGTCCCAAGCCAAAGGCTGCAGTGATTGAATATATAAAATCGAGGACAGAGGGCAGCCCTGTTGGGTGCCATTGGACAGTTTGAACCAAGATGATCCTATCTCCAATCCCACCACTCTCCCCGTCAGTCCAGAGTATAGGGCCATCACAGCACTCAAAATATCTCCACAGAATCCAAAGGCCATCAATGTCTCTCTTAGGAAGTCCCAGCTGACCCTATCAAACCTAAAATTAACCCCTAAACCCTCATACTAACCCCCGAACCCTAATACTAAAATTAACCCCGTAAACCCTAATACTAAAATTAACCCTAAACCCTAATTCTAACCCCCTAAACCCTAATTCTAACCACCCTTACTAAAATAGATAAAATACTAAAATAAACTTACCTAATACTAAAATTAACCCCCTAAACCCTAATCCTAAACCCTAATACTAACCCCCTAAACCCTAATACTAACCCTCTAAACCCTAATACTAAAATTAACCCTGAACCCTAAAAACTAATTCTAACCCCCTAAACCCTAATTCTAACCACCCTTACTAAAATAAACTAAAATAGATAAAATACTAAAATAAACTTACCTCTAGCAATGAAATGTCCCCAATGAAATCTCCCGCAACGAGCTGTTGTGTGGTGTAGAGACCACGGTGAAGCGGCTGCGTGGATGCAGCTGCGATGAAGTGTCCCATCCCCAGGGATATATCCTTAGCAAACAATTTGTAAAAGGATGCATTGATTCCATCTGGCCCAGGGGCCCTTTTAGTTTTTAGATTGTATGACCTCCTCAAGCAGAAATGGTTTATTAATTACCTCAAGTTGCTCTGTAGTGAGTTTTGGTAATTTTTTTGTTGTTAAAATTATTTTTCCTTTGATTTCCCATATCTATCTGGGGGAGGTCATACAGTTTAGCATAGTAGTCCCCAAAGGCTTCTACAATCTTATCTGGGGCAAGACAAGTCTCTCCCTTATAGACTATTCTAGATATAATCCTATCCTTTTGCCTTTTTAAAAAAAAGATTTGACATCAGTTTTTCTGCTCTATTGCCCTTATAATACCAAATGTATTAATTTAGCAGGAGTGTCCTTTTTGCCTTCTCCATTAATTGTTCGTTTATTTTAGATTTTATGTAGGCTATTCTTTCTTCCTACATTCTTTCTTCCTTATTTAACCTTGATTGGTGGTAAAGATCAATATAGAGGTCTGACAAACTCTTTTCTAAGCCTTGCTTCTTCTGTGAACCTATTTTAATTAGGATCCCTCGTATCACTGATTTGAAAGCACACCATAGCGTCAAAGGAGTAATATCTGGGGATTGGTTTTCACAAAAATAGTACTTTATCATTTTCCTGACGTAATCTATATCTTCTTTGGACTTCAGCAACTTGTCATCTCTGATCTCGTTCTTTGAAATGTATCCTCCAAGTCCATCATAACACTCATGAGCAGACCAGGAGATATCTTTTATTAAAAAAATTCTTAAGTCGTTGTGTCAAACGCACATCTCCAAGCATCAGATCAATGCGAGAATAAGAAGAGTAGGATTTAGAAAAACAAGTGAAATCCAGGTCCAAAGGATGGAATATACGCAGGAAACAAAATTCTGTGTGCACATCATACTCTAAAACAAACCGATGTTTGAAAAAAGTGTTGTGCTTTATTGCAAATAAAAATCAGTCCAACCAAACAGTGCAGACAAAGCAAAGGGTGGTCAGCAGACCCCACCTAACGCGTTTCACGTATTCCACGCTTAATCATAGGAATATACGCCACAGATCAAGGAGGGCATGTCTGTCAATTAAAGTTTGGAATCTCCTGGCTTGATTAGCTACATTTCCATCTCTTCTGGACCCGGACAGTGTTTTTTTTGTCTAACAAGGGGTTCAGGATACAATTTAAATCGCCCCTATATAAACAATCTTCCTTGTCTAACTTTTTCTATCTTGCCAAATAGTTTATTTAAAAACTTTTGGCACGTAGACATTGACTAAAGTTATGGGGGTATGGTCCATTTCTCCAACCATTATAATATATCTCCCTTCTGGGTCCTACTCCACGTATTTGGAGATAAAATTAACATCTTTAGATATAAAGATAGCTACCCCACTTTTTATTTTTATTTTGGAGTGAGGCCTTCAAGACTACCGGATATTTTCTTGACTCAACATTTAATTTGTCTATTTTCCTCCAGTGAGTTTCTTATATCCCACACATATCAATCCGTTCCCTGGCCAAAAAGCTAAAGAACACAGATCTTGGGAAGTTAAGACCCTGAACGTTGAGTGTATCCAATCTAACCATTATCAATTTTATTTATATATATATATATATATATATATATATATATATATATATATATATATATATATATGTATATATATATATATATATATATATATATATATATATATATATATATATATATAAATAAAATTGATAATGGTTAGATTGGATACACTTATTTATATATATATATATAAACATTTGAATGCAATGTTTAGGTAGGATTTGGTTGTTTTCTAATTTTTTACATTTAATTTAGAAAAATTATTTTTCATATTCACTTTTAATTTATGGAAGATTATATAACATTACATTTTATTTTTTTATATAGAAAGAGATTGGTTCTTGTATTTGGTAATAATGTGTTTATTTATTGTGTAAAAATCCGAGGGTTTTATGCACCTGTAGATTTATATTGTGTTTTTATATATTTTTATATATTTACATTTTTGTACTGTAAGAATGGAATGCAGTTATTGGCATTATTTGTACATACATTGCCTTGCAAAAGTATTACATTACAGCCTTAAGTTCAATATTTTATTAATCTGAATTTTATGTGATGGATCAGAACACAATAGTCTAAGTTGGTGAAGTGAAATAAGAAAAATATATAGATAAAACTATTTTTTAGAAATGGATAACAGAAAATTAGCATGTGCGTATGTATTCACCCCCTTTGTTATGAAGCCCATAAAAAGCTCTGGTGCAACCAATTACCTTCAGAAGTCATATAATTAGTGAAATGATGTCCACCTTTGTGAAGTCTGTGTGTCACATGATCTGTCATTACATATTCATTACATTATACACCTTTTTTTAAAGGCCCCAGTGGCTGCAACACCTAAGCAAGAGGTAGCACTAACCAAACACTGCCATGAAGGCCAAGGAACTCTCCAAACAAATAAGGGACAATGTTGTTGAGAAGTACAAGTCAGGGTTAGGTGATAAAAAAAATTCCAAATCTAAGATTTGATGGTGCTCCTGGGGATCATCAATCATAACCAAATGGAAAGAACATGGCACAACAGCAAACCTGCCAAGAGACGTCCACCCACCAAAACTCACGGACCGGGCAAGGATGGCATTAATCAGAGAGGCAGCACAGAGACCTAAGGTAAGCTCCCTGGAGGAGCTGCAGAGTTCCACAGCAGAGACTGGAGTATCTGTACATAGGACTATAATAAGCCATACGCTCCACAGAGTTGGGCTTTATGTCAGAGTGGCCAGAAGAAAGCCATTAATTTCAGCAAAAAACAAAATGACACGTTTTGCGTTTGCGAAAAGGTATGTGGGAGACTCCCAAAATGTATGGAGGAAGGTGATCTGGTCTGGTGAGACTAAAATTGAACTTTTTGGCCATTAAAGAAAATGCTATGTCTGGCGCAAACCCAACACATTACATCACCCAAAGAACACCATCCCCACAGTGAAAGAATGGTGGTGGCAGCCAGTTTTTCAGCAGACAGAACTGGGAAACTGGTCAGAGTTGAGGGATATTCTTCAGCAAAAACTTGTACCACTCTGTGCGTGATTTGAGGCTAGGACGGAGGTTCACCTTCCAGCAGGACAATGACCCGAAACACACTGCTAAAGCAACACTTGAGTGGTTTAAGGGGATACATGTAAATGTGTTGGAATGGCCTAGTCAAAGCCCAGACCTCAATCCAATAGAAAATCAGTGGTCAGACTTAAAGATTGCTGTTCACAAGCGCAAACCATCCAACTTGAAGGAGCTGGAACAGTTTTGCAAGGAGGAATAGGAAAAAATCCCAGTAGTAAAATGTGGCAAGCTCATAGAGACTTATCCAAAGCGACTTGGAGCTGTGATTGACGCAAAAGTATTGACTTTAGGGGGGTGAATAATTATGCACATTTTCTGTTATTTTGTCCTATTTGTTGTTTGCTTCACAATAAAAAAAAAAAAAAACATCTTCAAAGTTGTGGGCATGTTCTGTAAATTAAATGATGCAAATCCTTGAACAATCCATGTTAATTCCACATTGTGAGGCAACAAAACATGAAAAATGCCAAGGGGGTGAATACCCTAGGCACTGTATTGAAGGCCATGGGAGCTTAGAAGTTGAATGTTCAATATTACAGGTGTTTTTTGACACTCTTCGGTTTGTGAGACACCAATACAGTTGTTTTATGCACCTTGTGGAAGCCAAACCGGATTGGTGAAATGTGTAGTGCTTGTTCTTGATCTTTGACGTGAATCGGGAAGCACAGAGGAGACCATAGCCGCCGGGGCTGAGGGGATGATCTCCTCTGAGCCGTTCGACTGACTGCGCTGATTATACCGAATATCCTAAGCTGAACTCTGTACTTCAGATTCATCTTCTAGCTATTGAAGCAGTCCCTGAATCTGGTCTGTTGCAGCATTCATGCTTTTGTGGGTACCTTCATGGGTGGCTCACCACTATTTCATGAAAGCCTCCTGTTTGGAAGTATTTATTGCTAATATCAGCAAATAAAGTTTGTACTTTTTTTTTTTATAAACCTGGTTTTCCATTCATTTGTGAGGGACCTGGAGAAGCAGTTTTCTGTCTGCACATTCACAAGTGAGGGGGATCTGCTAAATTTTTAGGTCACTTTTTTATTGTTTCTGTCTTTATATATACATCGAGACTGAGATCATTGCAGCATCTTATTCAATAAAGACTGGTTAAAGTCTAAGTATAATATGCATGTCCAATAAGAGTACTTTGCTTTTTTTGGTATATTTCTATCTATATTTTATTTTCAGTTCGATCACTTTTGAAAAAAATGATTTTGTAATTATGCTCCAGATTATGCTTCCAAGCCTAAAATGGTCAGTTGTTTAAACAGTTAGGAAGGGATGTTTTCACGTAACTTCTGCAGTGATCTGCATCTCCTGGTCTAGTGCTTCACATTGGAAAAAGCAGCAGGTACATTATGGGTGTTCCTTTTGAAATACAACTCTACAGTGGATCAAAACGCTGAAATGATAGGTAGAAGGGTTGAACTTGATGGACTTGTGTCTTTTTTCAACCTAAATTACTATGTTACTATGTTACAGTGCATTTTTTTTTACTAATATGTCTTCTGTTTTACAATCATGCTAGAGTGTAAGCTTGGGAGCAGGACCCTCTACCTCATCTGTTTGGGTAACATTATCGTTAAGAACCCTTTATGGTCTGTACCATGCACTCTGGGAATTGTTGCTGCTATATGAAAACTTGGTAATATAATGTAATATTGCAACTTAGTCTTAGTGGCAGAAACCTGAAGGGTTGATAGCTAAACCATTATATTTTAGAGTCTTGGACAATTTTTCAAGCCAGTATGTATCGGAGATAACAAAGAGCATTACAGCTGTAAATTGTAGTGGTTCATCAAGATTTTACCTAGTTACGCTAGTTACGCTAAACAAAAACAAACTCCAAACCATAATGCCCAATGCCAAAATCAACAATCGCACGGCACGTTCACACCAACATATGGTGCCAAAATGCAGACCTCACACACAAAACCCAAATGTCCTGAGGGTAATCCTGTTCTTAATCCTCTAAAAATGATTGTTGGGTAAGGGAGTGGCAAATAAGAAATAATGTTGAGATACTATAACAGGATGCAACTGGAAGGAATTGAGAAATCCCAAGCACGTACACATTGGGATGTGTATACTTTTGATCTGTTGTAATAATAAGGTAAGTAAAGGGCACAGATAAACTTGGCACTCTCCGAGAACGTACATAATCTGTATTTTGCTCTTGCCAGGAAATGTTTCTGTACTAGACTTCCTTTGATCATAAAAAGATGTATGTGGAGCAGCATATAACTGCAATAAATGAAGAATATTCCCAGAGCTGGGCTGTATAAAGCACCAGGTTGAGGTCCAGCCAGTGAGACAAATCCATTTCCAAAGGTCAGAAAATCGATGATAAAATGTATTTTTTAATGTAGCTAATATTGCATTTTTGCTGTTTTTTCTTCCAGGATTATATTTTTTTTTTTTATGAGGATAGCTTTTGGGTTGCCCCTTTCCGTGGGCCCAAAATGGTGATTCAAAGACATTGGTGAGCATTAAGGGACTTTTAAACAGGGAATATTTGTCCACTTGTGGCGCTCACATCATGATTTTTATTATTTTGACAGTCATGACCTTGTGCTGCAAAATTAATGCTGATATAGCAGAATTTGAAGTATAGCTGAAAGGGAGAATTTTTTCGAACATTGGTAAACACATTTTACTCCTGTCCTTAGGACTATTATTCTCACATACAAATGTTTAATAAAAGTCACATGAAGACAGGTTTTAACTCATTCACTACAATGACAGCATCATGGTGACAATGCCAGAACATGCAGGGGCTGGTTTTAAAACCTGGGCTATCGTGGGTTTTTACCGCAAATGCAATATTTTTCGGCTTCACGAGTGAAGACTATCCAGGAAAGCAAAAACATTTTTTTAATGGCCGCTGGACCCAAGTGGTTGATCTTAAAGTGACAGGCCAGTGATAGTCGGCAAAGACTTGTCAATCACGCCCCCTCACCCTATGCAAATCAGGTGAGGGGGGTTTCAGGCTGCCTCTGATGGACGCAAGTCTGAAACACTCAGAAAAGGTGGTGTCCTAGCCTGCAATATTTGAGACACGCTGTCTCCGCTATTGCAGTGAGGTTTGTAATATGTTAAGGGACATATCACAATCCATTGTCATTCTTTTCCCCAAATTTGGGGGATGGATGGGGTGAGCTGGTCTTAGTTGCCTTAACAGTTAGGCAGACCAGGAGCATCTATTACTTGTATTTATTGATGTGATCTATGTGAAAATCAGTCACATTGATCACATACAATAAATGCAAAAAATACATTAAACAACAATCAATGTTGTGCGAATACTGGCAAAATCCTTCCTCTTTCTCACTGACACACTTTGATCTTGTGCCAGAGAGAGGAAAGATATATATACTGTGTTCCAGAATTTTGTTTTTTAAAAACACTTCTTTTGGGGGCATTTTTTACACACTTTTTATTAAAATGTATACAGTACACAAAGGGCTAAGTCTCAAAAAAATGGTCTCAAATGAAAGCCCAATGTGTTCTCAAAAGACAGCATATAACAGGGCTTGACAAATTTGATTTAAATCTAGAAGCCAGCTGAAAACTTTAGGAGCCAGTACCAAACGCTTTGTCACAAAGAAAAATGCTGTAGTCCCAGTCCATAAACATATATAAAATGACATACACTTATGGATACACACATACTAGTGCGCACACAAGCTAACACACATACATGCACAAACACACACCTTCTAAACACATAAATTCACTCTTACATACATGCACATTAATATCCATTTAAATAGGTCACACACACACACACTGAGATACACTAACACATGCTGTCACAAATATACACACACACTCTAATATGCTTATACATACACTAACAAATGCTGACACAAACAAAGCATACCCACTAATATGCTGATACACACACTAACACATGCAGACACACATACATACATACATACATACATACACACACTAACACATGCAGACACAAATACATACATACACACTAATATGCTGATGCACACGAACACATGCAGACACAAATACATACATACACACTAATATGCTGACACACACTAACACATGCAGAAATACATACATACACACTAACACATGCTGTCACACAGAGATTCTGACACATTCATAAAAACAGGTGCTGAACCCACACATACATGCTAACACACATGTTGATGCACACACTATTTACATACTGGAGACTTACAGTGTGAAGTTGGAGACAGAACCTGCATCACTGCAGTTGCTGCTGGACAGGGCAGCTGGATGTTTTCCCTCCATTTTCAGGCAGTAAGAGTTCCCATCACTCCTCACACTCATCTCCTCACTGTTACAGCTGCTGCCCGGTCAGGAACAGGAAGTCAGGGGGAGGAGCTAATCTAACGGCTGTTCTATGCTGCTTCTCCCACACTCTGCTCCTTATCTGATCGGTAGGTATAGCAGAGTGTGGGACCGGGACAGTGCAGTTCACTGTGCTCAAAAAGTCTTCCAGGAGCCAGAATCTAGTCGCCATGGTGACCTGGCACCAGATATTTGTGCTCGACAAATATCTGGCATATAATATGTGGGGATTCATTTAATAAGCAAGCGTGTACATTTATTTTTTAATAAATACACACTACATTCAATTATATATATATAGATGAGGTGGGTACCGTTACAAGGAGTCACGTAATTGTTAATTAATTTTGCAACAAAGGACGTGCCTGGCCCGTCCTGCGGTGAATCAAGCGGTTTTCGCGAACAACGATGTCGAGGCACTAGCCAGCCCCGCAATTTATTTCAGCATGCTCCGTCAATATGGCTATGCCCTCTGGCGGTCTGAGCTTCGGAAATGAAAGTAACTTCAGCAATGATGAAAATGTCTTGTCACTAAGGGGTTAAACCTCAGCCTAGGATCAGCATGCTCCGTCAATATGGCTATGCCCTCTGGCGGTCTGAGCTTCGGAAATGAAAGTAACTTCAGCGATGATGAAAATGTCTTGTCACTAAGGGGTTAAACCTCAGCCTAGGTAGCATAATAATATCCTCTCTCCCATTCAGAATATCGAATGAAGGGTAACTCGGTATCAGGACAAGCCGTCAGCTAGTGGTATGAGATATTCAACTCCTGGCTTGTATTTAGTATATTCTCCATCTACCAGTAGCCAAACATACCTCACCTTATTCACAATCTAGAAAGAAGAGAAAAGATAAAAAGAAAAAAAACCAAGAAAACGTACATCACAGGACAGTACAAGACAAGACAAATCCCACTGACAAAACAAATCGCACTAAGGAGTTTGAACCAACATTTTATCTCTATTTAATAGCTTGGCTGCTCTTCTAAGATCTGCTTTTCAAAGAGTATATTTAAGAGATACTCTGGAGGTAGTCTGAGGTATACAAGAGGTGAGAAAAACTAAAAGATCTTTTTGATTTAAATTCTTAAAATGGCAGATTTGGTTTACTGTGATAATTGTTCTGCATTTGTTTCACATTCCATTTTTTGGAGGTTTGGAGGCTGTCTAATCTGTAGACAGTTCTCAAGATTGCAGCAGGAGATTGCATTTTTAAAGTCCGAGATTTGTAATTTATCTGTAACACTAACTCGGGCTGAGACTGTTGCGAAGTCACTGCCACAGAGGCCATTGCCGCAGAGGCTTCCTAGGAATGGCAGGTGGATTACTGTTGGATCTGGTAGGCTTAGAGTTGTGGATAAAAGGCATGTCCCGCAGTCTGTGGCTGTCCAGAATTCATTTTCAGCACTTTCAGAGTGCAGTGGTGTTGTGGAGGCAGGCTCAGACGCAGAGTTTGAGGAACCACTCTCCTATGTGGCTAAGGTGTGCAAGGAGAAGGTGAGGCCTGATAGAAAGCAGTTGTTGGGCGATTCTATCATAAGAGGTGCGGAGTTGGACAGTATTGGCTTAGTGAGATGTCTTCCTGGAGCTACTGCTCGCAGAGACAGGAGGCGTATTTCTAATATTGTTAAGCAAGCAAATCAGGAAGGAGAATTGGATGTACTGGTTCATCTAGGGACAAATGATTTGACTTGCAATGAGGTTTCAGAGGTGAAGGAAGCTTTTCGTGTTCTTGCCAATGATATACGGCAGGTTGTGTCCACACTGTCCTTTTCTGAAGTTATGCCTGTGCATAACATTCAGAATGATAGACGGATGCGTATTAGGGACTTCAACTTGTGGCTTGGAGAATGGTGTCGGGAGCAAGGATTTGGCTTTGTTTCTCATGGAAGTTCACTATGGGATAGAAAGGAACTGTACAAAAAAGATGGTTTGCATCTTTCTCAAAAGGGAATGAATGTTCTCAGTGAGCAGTTCAGAGGTTTTGCTAGGAGGTTTTTAAACTAAAAGAGGGGGGCAAAATGGCGATAAAACATCAATCCAATTGCCCCCCAAAAAAGGTACAGAAGTTACCTGTAGTCAGTGTGCTGAAAAATTATAAGCTTAGGGTCATGTCTACAAATGCTCGCAGTTTAGGGAATAAGATCCATGAACTTGTGGCAATATTGGCAACTGAGAATGTAGATTTAGTGGCTGTTACTGAGACATGGTATAATGAAAAACATGACTGGGACATTTCAATACCAGGGTACTCTTTATATAGAAAAGACAGAGATGGTAAAAAAGGGGGAGGGGTGGCCCTGTATGTGAGGGATAGCTTAAAATGTAACGTAATACAAGTTAGTGAGGCGAACATAGAGTCAGTTTGGGTTACATTAGAATTTGGTAATCATATGGTAACTCGGGTAGGTGTGATTTATAGGCCCCCTGGACAAATAGAGGAGTTAGATAATCTACTAGTTGAGGAAATAGCTAAAATGACAATGAAGGGAGAAGTGATCATCATGGGTGACTTTAATCTTCCTGATGTGAACTGGAAATACAAAACAGCTACTTGCGCCAGGAGTACGCATATCCTAAACTCCCTACTGGGATTATCTCTAAAACAAGTAGTGGAGGAGCCAACTCGAAAGCAGGCCATACTAGACTTAGTGTTCACAAATGGAGATTTGTTATCAGATATTACTGTAGGTGAAAGTTTAGGATCAAGTGATCACCAGACAGTGTGGTTTAATATAAGAACAGTGACGCAGTCACACCACACAAAAACAAAAGTTTTAGATTTAAAAAAACAGACTTTTCTAAAATTAGATTAGGTGTGAAGGAGTCATTATCAGACTGGAGCAATTTAAAGGGAGTCCAGGAGAAATGGGATTATCTAAAAGTTGCACTACTGAAGGCAACAGAAAATTGCATAAGGCTTGTCAGTAAGAGCAAAAAATTGAAGAAACCACTGTGGTACTCTGCAGAGGTGGCTAAAATAGTAAAAAATAAAAAGCTAGCATTTAGTAATTATAAAAATACTCAGAGTGAGGAAGATAGAAAGATCTATAAGAGTAGGCAGAAAGAGGCAAAGCAAGCTATAAGAGCTTCCAAAGCACACACAGAAGAGACTATAGCCCAGTCAGTGAAAAAGGGGGATAAAACATTTTTTAGATACATAAATGAGAAAAGGAAAGTAAAACAAGGATTAGTTAGATTAAAAACAAAAGAAGGATGCTATGTAGAAGAGGATAAAGGCTTAGCAGACTGCCTTAATGAATATTTTTGTTCAGTTTTTACAAATGAAAATGAGGGTAAGGGACCTCATTTAGGGAAAAAGACTAATGAGTCTTTTGATGCATGTAAGTTTACAGAGGAAGAGGTTTTACTTCAGCTGTCTAAAGTAAAGACAAATAAGTCGATGGGACCTGACGGGATACATCCAAAGTTATTAAAAGAACTTAGTGGTGTACTAGCAAAACCGTTAACAGATTTATTTAACCAATCATTGTTAACGGGAGTAGTTCCAGAAGATTGGAAATTAGCTAATGTTGTGCCCATTCACAAGAAAGGTAAGAGGGAGGAGGCGGGCAACTATAGACCAGTAAGTCTTACTTCAGTAGTGGGGAAAATAATGGAAACCTTGTTAAAGAATAGGATTGTTGAACATCTAAAGTTGTTTGGATTTCAAGATCAGAGACAGCATGGGTTTACTTCAGGGAGATCATGCCAAACTAATCTTATTGATTTTTTTGATTGGGTAACTAAAATAATAGATCAGGGTGGTGCAGTAGACATTGCTTACCTAGATTTCAGTAAGGCTTTTGACACTGTCGCACATAGAAGGCTTATCAATAAACTGAAATCTTTGAGTTTGGATTTCAATATTGTTGAATGGATTAGACAATGGCTGAGTGACAGGCAACAGAGGGTTGTAGTCAATGGGGTATATTCTATGCAAGGTCTTGTTACTAGTGGGGTACCCCAGGGATCTGTTCTTGGACCCATTCTCTTTAATATTTTTATTAGCGATATTGCAGAAGGTCTTGTTGGCAAAGTATGTCTTTTTGCTGATGATACAAAGATTTGCAGCAGGGTTGATATTCATGGAGGGATAAGCCAAATGGCAAATGATTTAGCTAAACTAGAAAAATGGTCAGAGCAGTGGCAACTGGCATTTAATGTGGACAAGTGCAAGATTATGCACCTTGGGCGTAAAAACCCAAAAGCAGAATATAGACTATTTGGTACAGTCCTAACCTCAACATCTGAGGAAAGGGATTTAGGAGTAATAATTTCAGAGGACTTGAAGGTAGGTAGGCAATGCAATAGAGCAGCAGGAAATGCTAGCAGAATGCTTGGTTGCATAGGGAGAGGTATTAGCAGTAGGAAGAGGGAAGTGCTCATGCCATTGTACAGAGCACTGGTGAGACCTCACTTGGAGTATTGTACGCAGTACTGGAGACCGTATCTCCAAAAGGATATTGATACTTTGGAGAGAGTTCAGAGAAGGGCTACTAAACTGGTTCATGGGTTGAAGGATAAAACTTACCAGGAAAGGTTAAAGCATCTTAACATGTATAGCTTGGAGGAAAGACGTAACAGGGGGGATATGATAGAAACATTTAAATACATAAAGGGAATCAACACAGTAAAGGAAGAGAGTATATTTAAAAGAAGAAAAACTACCACAACTAGAGGACATAGTCTTAAATTAGAGGGGCAACGATTTAAAAGTAATATCAGGAAGTATTACTTTACTGAGAGGGTAGTGGATGTATGGAATAGCCTTCCAGCAGAAGTGGTAGAGGTAAACACAGTCAAGGATTTTAAGCATGCGTGGGATAGACACAAGGCTATCCTAGCTATAAGACCGGGAACGGGGGACTAATAAAAGTACTCCAAAAAAATAAATGGGCAGACTAGATGGACCGAATGGTTCTTATCTGCCGACACATTCTATGTTTCTCTGACACCCCCATATCCTAATCTCTCATCATTTCAATGGGTACTTTTGGATCCATTTGTTCCATATGTACATTTATTTAAATGCATCATCACTGAAGTTACCAAATATTGCCAAGAGTGGGCATCAAAACTACTGAAAATATTGTCATGAAGGGGTTAATTAAAATGAACAACCTTTAAATGTTACAAACTTGTATTTGAAAATTCAATTGCCCCCTACTACCCCCTGCTGCCATACATTGTCTTTCTTAAGGTTAAAAATTAAAATTCAATTTAAACACAAAAACCTGATTTAAATCAAGCAAATCCCATTTTTTTCTTTTTCAAACAAAAAATCATCAACTTTTATCCAGCCTGATTCAATGGAACTTCACAGACCTTGCCAGACATGTCCCCTTCCCTTCATAGAGGGAGTGAGGCAAATACAGGCAAACTCAAGAACAACTGTTCCGTTTTCAATTCTTTAGAAGGTGGCAGGCTTAGCCATTACTATGTATTCAACCTGTCTCTGCTTGGAATGCAGATGGGTGTGGTTTCTGTGTACTGTGATTTAAAACAAGAAGGAGGGTTTGAGATGGGGGGGGGGGGGAGAGTCAGACTGTTGCTATAGCTACAGCAGTACCTCTAACACTATATATGCAGCTTTTAAGAGAAAGGTTGAAGAAAAAACTGATAACACAGGTCTGTTTTTCTCTCTATTCTACATGATACAGTACTTATCTAATAATATTTTGTCACTTAGTGGAACTGCCCCTTTAATTGATTCATGCGCCCTGTGTACTTTTATAAAATAATATTTTGATCCAATGAGTGTATGCATTTACTTTTGTATTTAATCTGTTACATTTCCATGACTAGTCACATATTGCAATTTTAGAAAAAATATATATTAAACCTTAACTCTGCAAATGGTGGCAGTGGTTGGTGATAAAATAGCTTCAAGTGTCCAAATACCCCAAGTGAAATACATTGGGGTTGGCTGCTTTAGAAAAAAATAAATACTGTCTGGTTCTAAGTCTGCCCGCAATGTGACATTTCTGTATTCCAAATTAGGATACCTTTCCACAAAACTAGAAAAGCTATGCATACATCACTGCAGTCAGAAAATGTTGTAGTACACTGGTTTTGTTTTGATATTTGCAACAAAATGCAACCTCTCTCAAAATCACTGTATTAAAAATGTGTGGGGGAAAAAAGAAATCTGCAGTAAATTCTGGCCCAAATTGATAATAACATTGCAGCCTCAAAACATTCAAAAACCATGGTTTTCTACTTTTTACAAATCTGTATTTTGATAAGGGTAAATCTAATTGGCAGGCTACAAGGTTAACAAAGAAACATAGAATGTGTTGGCAGATAAGAACCATTTGGCCCACCCAGTCTGCCCAGTTTTTATTTTGTGCAGCAGGGTCTGTTCCCATACAACCAACATATACACTTGCCAAATAATAAAAAAATAAAAACAGTAACGTGGAGAAATGGCCATGTTCTTTTACAAATTCCAAATTTGTAATATTTTATCTTTCATAGAACTGTGTGATGTAACTTGCACTATAAACATCTCCAGTATTTACCACCCCAGAGAGTTTAACCACTAACACTTCCCTGTTCAGCCCCATTAGCCTGAACAAACTGTATTAAATAAATCTAGTCCACCACCCCACCCCCTTAATATAGGCGGGTGTCCTCCTGCCTAAACACCGCAGGAAACCTCTACTGCTGTGGCCCAGACCACCACTTACTCCACAATAGACTGAAGATCATTATTAAAAATGTCCAAATCCATATCAGACACATGTATGGCATCCCGAAAGTACAGACTCTTTCAGCTCCCCTAAATGTCAACAGGGCGAAAACTAAAACTACCTATTGTTGGCATAAATTTCACCATGGCCCTATTTAGTTTACACCTAGCCCTCTCAAGCTTTTAGCGCAGCGATTGTCAACCATAGTAAGCTAGAGACAATTGTAGACCAAATTATCAACATGTCTTGAAAAACCTGCTTAACCTGAAAAACATCACATTTTAATTGGTGCAACAATTAAATAGCCTTAACTGAACCGACATCATTACCCCCATAATAAAGGATGATGGAATGAAGCCAAGGTAAATTAACAATACAGTAATTAAGCACATTGATTGACGTCTCCAAATCCGAAAATCCCCAAATGCCACAAAATTCAAGACGCCCAAAACAGTAACTTTCTCAACACTCAAATATTCCTCTCAAATTGAAAGGCCAGAGAACCAAAACAGTCTTGGGGAATGAGTAACAATCTGAATGCAGACTCACTATCTAATTTGGACACAAGAGCCCCCTGCCCTCACTGTCTAATCTACTTTAAAGAATCAGCAAAAGTGCTGTTGGAGATATACATCATGGATACCTCGTCATTTAATGATGCTCGCTCAGGATAAGAGAAATGGTGGATTAATCTGCAAACACCTTTATAGAGTACTAAACCCAACAAGGAAGCAATTGAACGGTTGAACACTGAAGGGGCCCTCAACGCTCGCCAAACAAACTTCTTTCCTAATCTTATCCCTAAACACATCTAAATTTAAATTAAATGAACTCAGATTTTAACAAATTGAACTGAGGGAACAAAACTGGGATCCTGAGACCTTCCTTAATTACCTGCACTATCCTCTGGTTTGGGTAAATGTTTAAATAAGAGGGCAGACTTGATATTATCACAGGGGGCCCGATGCCCTTTGAAACCTGCTCCCTACAGGTCACTGTTTGAAACACCGAAAGGAAGGGTGAGTAGTTAGCGCACTCTTGCCTAAATTTGCATGAATTATATTGGGCAACCCAAGAATTGGCTTGGCTGAACTAGTTCTGAGGCTCACCCAGGAACCCATTTGAGTGTTCATGTACCATCAATTTCTGACAAAATATTTTGTCATAGTTGTTCCAGGCCAACCCTCCAAAATGTATATATGCCTCCAAAATAGCATCAAGGGGGGATAGCCCACCATCCCCTGGTAGGCTGGTGCACACTAGTAAATATACAGAAAACCTGTAGCCAGGAACTGCCCACTTCTTGTCATTATCTTTATCCTGCTTCAATAAAACATATTTTGAAGCCACTAACAGAAATGTCTACAAATTCATCATTCCAAATTGTATCTTTTATTGAGCCCACCCTATGAAATTCACCATAGCTTCTTTTAAGCAGGTTTCATTACCTGGCACACTATTCCTGTCATGCTTTCACTGTAATGTGTGTGCTGTGCTGGTATCCTTGCTGTGTACACAAGGCTGAGCAGGACTACCTGATCTGCCCCTGATGGCATGCAAGAGGATACTTAGCACCTCCCCTAGTTTATCCCTTTCAACTTCGGGGAAGCACTCACCCATCCGGTTGTCCGCTCTGCCTTCCACGGGAACTTCAGATGGACTAGTTTGTTCACCAGCATTGATGGCTGGCACTTGGCCAGCTTCAGATTGCTGCTTTTTTTTTTTAAATTTTCCTCACAGCTTCTTTTCTCTTTCTTGTGCTCCCTCTGGTGGGTGATGGTGAGAAGACTCTTCTGGGTCTGATTATCCTTTTCCTTCTTCAACCAGAGGTATGAGGCTTTGCCTCCCCTGGTCACGCAGTGGTCACTCAGCAGCATCTTGTCTTCTGAGATGTCCTCTTCAGCGGCCTCCTCCTCAGCCTGATATTTCATTCAGGCCTGGTAATTCATCATGAACTTGAAGGCGCAATGGAGAGGTATTTCAGACGCTAATCTGCTCTCTCGCTGCCAAGAACCCTCCTCTTTATCTCCTCAAGATGTTGCTCCATATCTTCTGCTGTCAGCTCTCCCACAACTGTAGACAATGCTGTAGCAGCTGTAGTTCACCTACTGGCACTGTGCCCAGTTACCCAGCATAGCACTTATTTATAGGTGCTATTCCTGCCGACTTTAACCCATTCTGTCCACTCGGGCAACTTAACTAAAATGTCTACGAGGGTAGCCAAATGCCATCCCTCCCTCCAAAACCATGCACAGCGTGAGCCTGCTGCAAAAATGTGCACAATCTAACAGATCATCTGAATATTTTCATTAGACCATAGACATATATTCTAGTTTCTGCCAAATCATCATCTACTCTAAGATCCCTGAAAATAAGTATCTTCTAAATCCTCAAAATAGATTGTACCTGTTATTAGTTTACAAACTCTTTCATATACAGTACATGTTGTTCCTTTTTTGTATCAATAATGACTTACCCTGTATGTTCTCCTTCTAACTTGTTTAATATATGTATGTATGTATTTATTTTGAATCTACTGTTAAATGTGTAACTCTGTGTAACTCCATTCTGGACTGGGTCCCCAGGACATACTTGAAAACGAGAGAAATCTCAATGTATTCTTCCTGGTATAAATAAATAAATATGTATATCCCCATAACACTGGAAAACCTCTGCATGGAGTCCCATCACTATAGTTAAAAGACACCCTATCCCTTGCTAACGTAAAGTTTAACTCTTTTACATGAGGACCCACGTCGTTCCCACACCACTCCAATACTTTTCCAACCACCACCCAAATACTAGCCACTAGCTAGCCATGCTACATTTTACTTTTTAGCAGGCAAACAAGGGTACCAAAGTTTCTTTTCCCTCATTAAATGATTCTGACCGAAACAAGCCTAGGATTGCCACCTTTAGTTCAAAATAAATGCTGGTCATGCATGCTATTTCCTCAACAAAATTAACATTGACCTCAATCTAATTTTTTTATCTGCCATGTGGCAACCCTAACGAAGCCTGCATTTGGTGGCAAAGGCGTTGACTCGCCCAATGGGTTAAACAGGAGAGAACACAAACACATTTAAAACATACTTTTCAAATGCTTGCAAACACGGTGTATTGCCTTGTTTGAACTGTTAACTTTATCCCCTTCCCTCTCATTTGGGTCAGTTGAAGTCCACGCGATTTGTCTTTTCTCCCCTTTATCCTTCTGTGTTGCAGTCGTTTACCATTTCTTACTTCTCTCATGCTCCTTTCCCCTGTCTGACCACCACCTTCTAACCTTTAACCCCACCCTCTCTCAGCCTGCCAGTACACATCACCCCCCAACTCAATAGCGAAAACTACCATCACACTCCACCCTCCCGTTACTTACAGCTACACTAGACACCATTCTCACTTCCCTTCCATCAATCTTATGTCCAGAGGAAACAGCAACTGCAGACAACAAGGGCATAGGTGTCATGGTTCTCTCTTGGATATATGTAAGATGGATAAATAAATGTATCGTGATTCAGATGCAGGGCGACCCCAAATGCAGGTATAGACAGTCCTTGCCTGGCATCACCGATACTGAGGGCCGCAGGCTTCAATAGTTGGTAGCAGGCACGAACGTCTGAATGGAGGTTGGAAAGATGCTGGTGCCGGTTCTAGAGTGGTAGAGGTACAGTCCGAGTCGGGAAACCAGAAATAGTGCAATATTATATTGCAATAGGAGCGAGCCAGGTTCAGGAATCCAGAAATCAGGAAGGTCAAAAAATGGTAGCCAGGTCAGGGAGAACAGAGGTCTGTAGAGTCCAGGAAATAGCAGTACACAAAGGGGCACAAACAAGAGGGATAGTCGAGGAACAGGTCAGGAGTCCAGAAGTTCGCACAAGGTTACTAACCAGGAAGCAAAAACGAAGAAGCTGGAGGCAAACAACGTAGTGCAAGCTTGAAAAATCATCAAGCAATTTTGAATTACGCGCACGTGATGTGCGCCATGCTGCCCGTTGCCATAGTGATGCTCGGGACAGAAGGAAGAGAGCTTCGCGGCACACACGCGTTTGTCTCCAGTCCCGGGTGCATGTTGAACGGGATGCCTGACGGTGAGGGACCTTGGCAGAGCTGGCAACCGCGTTGTGAGGTAAGCGGCGTGGGACAGAGGCACGGACCTGACAATATAGTTGTATATAGTTGTATCTCTAGCCCTCCTTCACTGTGTTGGTTGCTGGTGCGACTTCATCGCCCCTGTTCTGCTTTCTGGTGTTCTGCAAGGGTCGGTCCTTGGCCTTCTGCTTTGTTTCCTTGTACAATCTTCTCTAGGAAAACTAAAGCAAAGAACATAAATAGACCAACTATCATATAGAAAAAAGCCAAAATTTATGGACTTGGTGTGCAAAAGAGCACTCACTTATTTCTGTAAGATAAATATCATGTACATTTTTGGCAATCATTCTCAATTTCAATAAATACTAATAATTCTCAACAGACCTTTTAATGTGGATGATGCATGTAATACTTCTAAACATGCCTGCCACTTGCAGTTCATTTATCAGGCTCATGCCACTTGCGGTTCATTTATCAGCCTCAAAATAACACTAATTCACAATAGTGTCCTCTGTCAAGAGTTCATTTTTAAACCTCATTCAACAAGATGCATGAAATGTGCAAAAAATATATATGGTATAACAGACTTTTTTTACAGAGCCTACAAAATGAACAACTGCGACCTTGAAAAGTTTGCTATTCGTGGAGTAAAGATAAATCCTCCTTTCAGAGCAGATATTACAAGCTATAAAGCCACAGTGCCCAGTAGGCTCACTCAAATTAGCGTGGACATGTATCCAGTTGATACGGGAGCATCCTGCACATTACTGGTGAGCATTCTCATCCTCAGTCCTTCATATTTACTGTAAGTACTTCTAAATGCTGCCACATGCAGCATAAGTTAGTTGGACCTCTTAAAGGAACTCTGTCAACCTAAATATTGCTTAATTGTGCTTGTAAAATGATGAAAACCTATACTTTAGTATTAGTAGAATTGCAAGCCAATGCATCAGATTCCCTTCCCTCCTCCTGCAGTTCAATTACTGTTATTTTTTTTATATGTATTGCTGTAACGATCACAGTAATCTGTTACCATTGTGGAGGTGTCCCTCACACCATGTATCTTGTTTGATAATTGTATTATAAAGGATGATGTTTTGCTAGTTGATGGATGACTTTATCCTTTGTGTGACATGATTTTACAATAAACATACATTTATAATAAATAGGAGCAATATATGTTTTAAAAGTATCTATGGAGTCTCCTTCTTATGACACCTAAAGCCACAGGTGATGTCATAAACAGGAGACACCACAGATTGTTTAAAACATAATTTCCATTTATTTTTCTTGCAATTTTTTTAACACAATGTATAGATCATTTTTTTATTCTCTACATTCACAGTATAAGCAATGTTTAGGTTGACAGAGTCCCAATAAGGTTTCCCTGGAGCTCATTTTGACAGTGATCTTTTACTGCCAAATCACAATGTTATTTGGAAGTGCTTGTACAAAAAAATGTATCTGTCGAAGTTTGGGTAAAATGAAGTCTTTAGACTGGTCTATGTTTTGTTAATTATAGACCCCATTCACTCCATTTGTGGCTTTATTTCTCCTCATGGCCTCACAGCTTCCAGGTTAACTTTTGTATCCGATGTGGCAGAACTTGGCATCTACATGTAGGGTTGCCACCTTTTCTTCAGAAAAATACCGGCCTTGGTACTGTCTCCATAGACTTAACATTGGCCTGATGTCAATTTTTTGCCGGCCTGCCGGTAAAATACCGGCCAGGTGGTAACCCTATCTACATGGAATGAGAAAATACCAGTGTTGAAATCCCATGATAGAAACATAGAATGTGTCGACGGATAAGAACCATTCGCCCATCTAGTCTGCCCAATTCGGAATATTTTCATTAGTCCCTGGCCTTAGCTTGTATCTAGGATAGCCTTATGCATGCATGCATACATGCTTAAACCCCTTCACTGTAGTACCTCTACCACTTCTGCTGGAGGCTATTTCATGAATACACTACTCTCTTAATAGACATGGCTTCCTTAGGTATAAAACCTATCAGTAACCACAAAATCCCTACATTTTACTTGGGGTTGAAACATGACTTTATATTGCTATTATTTTTTTTTAGTCTGTGCTGTGTTTCAAATCTGTCCTGTGCCTGTACTCTATTTAACAACAAGGAGAGCTCTAATTTGCTAATCCTGTTCATCCAAATATGTATCTCCAATGAATTCCTAATTGCAAATACGTCACATCACAAAAGTTTATGAAAATATAACAAGAGCATGTTTACATTACATATATTAGGGTAATTATATTTGTGTATTAAGATGTATAGATTATAGTAGCAGAGATTTACATTATCATTATTAAATTATTTAAAAAAGGAGTATTTATTTATGCAGCTAATGCTTTCAATATTGAACTCATCATATTACATTACTCGATTTTGTTTCCTACGCATATTTATTTCTTCATTAAAATTTTCAGAGAGGTGATGGTTCAAAGTCTGTGACATTGAAAGATGGACTTAACAGTGTAATAGCAGAAGTGACGGCAGAAGATGGGACGGTGAAAAAATATGTCATAGAAGTGACAAAGTTGTCTGCAAGTCATGCGGCACTTCATGATATCAAACTCTCAGAAGATCTGAAATTGGTCCCTGGTTTTGTTTCGGATGTACAGGAATATTCATGTAAGTCTGTCCAAGTTACAAAGAAAACGGATACCAAAAACAAAACTGATGTCCCGTTAAATTGAATTGAATCTGTAATATTATAGAATGTGTCGGCAGATAAGAACCATTCGGTCCATCTAGTCTGCCCAATTTTTTTTTTATATTTTTTTTTTGAGTACTATTATTAGTCCCCCGTTCCCGGTCTTATACCTAGGATAGCCTTGTGTCTATCCCACGCATGCTTAAAATCCTTGACTGTGTTTACCTCTACCACTTCTGCTGGCAGGCTATTCCATACATCCACTACCCTCTCAGTAAAGTAATACTTCCTGATATTACTTTTAAATCGTTGCCCCTCTAATTTAAGACTATGTCCTCTAGTTGTGGTAGTTTTTCTTCTTTTAAATATACTCTCTTCCTTTACTGTGTTGATTCCCTTTATGTATTTAAATGTTTCTATCATATCCCCCCTGTTACGTCTTTCCTCCAAGCTATACATGTTAAGATGCTTTAACCTTTCCTGGTAAGTTTTATCCTTCAACCCATGAACCAGTTTAGTAGCCCTTCTCTGAACTCTCTCCAAAGTATCAATATCCTTCTGGAGATAAGGTCTCCAGTACTGCGTACAATACTCCAAGTGAGGTCTCACCAGTGCTCTGTACAATGGCATGAGCACTTCCCTCTTCCTACTGCTAATACCTCTCCCTATGCAACCAAGCATTCTGCTAGCATTTCCTGCTGCTCTATTGCATTGCCTACCTTCCTTCAAGTCCTCTGAAATTATTACTCCTAAATCCCTTTCCTCAGATGTTGAGGTTAGGACTGTACCAAATAGTCTATATTCTGCTTTTGGGTTTTTACGCCCAAGGTGCATAATCTTGCACTTGTCCACATTAAATGCCAGTTGCCACTGCTCTGACCATTTTTCTAGTTTAGCTAAATCATTTGCCATTTGGCTTATCCCTCCATGAATATCAACCCTGCTGCAAATCTTTGTATCATCAGCAAAAAGACTTACTTTACCAACAAGACCTTCTGCAATATCGCTAATAAAAATATTAAAGAGAATGGGTCCAAGAACAGATCCCTGAGGTACCCCACTAGTAACAAGACCTTGCATCGAATATACCCCATTGACTACAACCCTCTGTTGCCTGTCACTCAGCCATTGTCTAATCCATTCAACAATATTGAAATCCAAACTCAAAGATTTCAGTTTATTGATAAGCCTTCTATGTGCGACAGTGTCAAAAGCCTTACTGAAATCTAGGTAAGCAATGTCTACTGCACCACCCTGATCTATTATTTTAGTTACCCAATCAAAAAAATCAATAAGATTAGTTTGGCATGATCTCCCTGAAGTAAACCCATGCTGTCTCTGATCTTGAAATCCAAGCGACTTTAGATGTTCAACAATCCTATTCTTTAACAAGGTTTCCATTATTTTCCCCACTACTGAAGTAAGACTTACTGGTCTATAGTTGCCCGCCTCCTCCTTACTACCTTTCTTGTGAATGGGCACAACATTAGCTAATTTCCAATCTTCTGGAACTACTCCCGTTAACAATGATTGGTTAAATAAATCTGTTAACGGTTTTGCTAGTACACCACTAAGTTCTTTTAATAACTTTGGATGTATCCCATCAGGTCCCATCGACTTATTTGTCTTTACTTTAGACAGCTGAAGTAAAACCTCTTCCTCTGTAAACTTACATGCATCAAAAGACTCATTAGTCTTTTTCCCTAAATGAGGTCCCTTACCCTCATTTTCATTTGTAAAAACTGAACAAAAATATTCATTAAAGCAGTCTGCTAAGCCTTTATCCTCTTCTACATAGCATCCTTCTTTTGTTTTTAATCTAACTAATCCTTGTTTTACTTTCCTTTTCTCATGTATGTATCTAAAAAATGTTTTATCCCCCTTTTTCACTGACTGGGCTATAGTCTCTTCTGTGTGTGCTTTGGAAGCTCTTATAGCTTGCTTTGCCTCTTTCTGCCTACTCTTATAGATCTTTCTATCTTCCTCACTCTGAGTATTTTTATAATTACTAAATGCTAGCTTTTTATTTTTTACTATTTTAGCCACCTCTGCAGAGTACCACAGTGGTTTCTTCAATTTTTTGCTCTTACTGACAAGCCTTATGCAATTTTCTGTTGCCTTCAGTAGTGCAACTTTTAGATAATCCCATTTCTCCTGGACTCCATTTAAATTGCTCCAGTCTGATAATGACTCCTTCACATCTAATCTAATTTTAGAAAAGTCTGTTTTTCTAAAATCTAAAACTTTTGTTTTTGTGTGGTGTGACTGCGTCACTGTTCTTATATTAAACCACACTGTCTGGTGATCACTAGATCCTAAACTTTCACCTACAGTAATATCTGATAACAGATCTCCATTTGTGAACACTAAGTCTAGTATGGCCTGCTTTCGAGTTGGCTCCTCCACTACTTGTTTTAGAGATAATCCCAGTAGGGAGTTTAGGATATGCGTACTCCTGGCACAAGTAGCTGTTTTGTATTTCCAGTTCACATCAGGAAGATTGAAGTCACCCATGATGATCACTTCTCCCTTCATTGTCATTTTAGCTATTTCCTCAACTAGTAGATTATCTAACTCCTCTATTTGTCCAGGGGGCCTATAAATCACACCTACCCGAGTTACCATATGATTACCAAATTCTAATGTAACCCAAACTGACTCTATGTTCGCCTCACTAACTTGTATTACGTTACATTTTAAGCTATCCCTCACATACAGGGCCACCCCTCCCCCTTTTTTACCTTCTCTGTCTTTTCTATATAAAGAGTACCCTGGTATTGAAATGTCCCAGTCATGTTTTTCATTATACCATGTCTCAGTAACAGCCACTAAATCTACATTCTCAGTTGCCAATATTGTCACAAGTTCATGGATCTTATTCCCTAAACTGCGAGCATTTGTAGACATGACCCTAAGCTTATCCTTTTTTAGCACGCTGACTACAGGTAACTTCTGTACCTTTTTTGGGGGGCAATTGGATTGATGTTTTATCGCCATTTTGCCCCCCTCTTTTAGTTTAAAAACCTCCTAGCAAAACCTCTGAACTGCTCACTGAGAACATTCGTTCCCTTTTGAGAAAGATGCAAACCATCTTTTTTGTACAGTTCCTTTCTATCCCATAGTGAACTTCCATGAGAAACAAAGCCAAATCCTTGCTCCCGACACCATTCTCCAAGCCACAAGTTGAAGTTCCTAATACGCATCCGTCTATCATTCTGAATGTTGTGCACAGGCATAACTTCAGAAAAGGACAGTGTGGACACAACCTGCCGTATATCATTGGCAAGAACACGAAAAGCTTCCTTCACCTCTGAAACCTCATTGCAAGCCAAATCATTTGTCCCTAGATGAACCAGTACATCCAATTCTCCTTCCTGATTTGCTTGCTTAACAATATTAGAAATACGCCTCCTGTCTCTGCGAGCAGTAGCTCCAGGAAGACATCTCACTAAGCCAATAGTGTCCAACTCCGCACCTCTTATGATAGAATCGCCCAACAACAACTGCTTTCTATCAGGCCTCACCTTCTCCTTGCACACCTTAGCCACATAGGAGAGTGGTTCCTCAAACTCTGCGTCTGAGCCTGCCTCCACAACACCACTGCACTCTGCAAGTGCTGAAAATGAATTCTGGACAGCCACAGACTGTGGGACATGCCTTTTATCCACAACTCTAAGCCTACCAGATCCAACAGTAATCCACCTGCCATTCCTAGGAAGCCTCTGCGGCAATGGCCTCTGTGTCAGTGACTTCGCAACAGTCTCAGCCCGAGTTTGTTTTACAGATAAATTACAAATCTCGGACTTTAAAAATGCAATCTCCTGCTGCAATCTTGAGAACTGTCTACAGATTAGACAGCCTCCAAACCTCCAAAAAATGGAATGTGAAACAAATGCAGAACAATTATCACAGTAAACCAAATCTGCCATTTTAAGAATTTAAATCAAAAAGATCTTTTAGTTTTGCTCACCTCTTGTATACCTCAGACTACCTCCCGAGTATCTCCAGAATATCTCTTAAATATACTCTTTGAAAAGCAGCTCTTACAAGAGCAGCCAAGCTATTAAATTAGCCAAGCTAATTTCTACTATGCCTTATATACACCCACAGCACACACCTACAAGCACCAAGGAAGGTTTTAACACCTGAGTGAGCCTATGCTAATTAGAACCAAACAATGACAAACACCTAAGTATTCAATTCAAATTCCTTAGCAATTTGAAGCAGGAAATCAGTACAAACCACCACACAATAACTTGACTAAATGAATCTTACTTGTATCAGTAGAAAAGAAGATCTCAGCAAGTTCAAAAATCAAGTCTGTCTCCAGAATATCTCTTAAATATACTCTTTGAAAAGCAGCTCTTAGAAGAGCAGCCAAGCTATTAAATTAGCTATAAATATTATAATGATCTCTAAAACAGAACTATATCTACAAAGATATATTCTGGACTTGGACTAAGAATAGATACTTGAAAAATAAGAGAAAATCCACTAAATTTTTCCTGGTGAAGAACTAAGAGCATTAGCTAATCATATTCACTATTGTCGTTCTCAAGCAAACTTGTCATTTTATTTTTAAAATATTTCCTAATTAGGTACCGTTCCATATTATCAGGATATCATAAGCATACACCCATCCGTTGAGGATAGTAACATGAAAATCATGGTGAATGGCGATGTTACTATTAAGCCTGTATCTGTGGCTTTTGGAGATACACTTGTAGAAGTGCAGGTGACTTCTGTGGATGGCAGCAGTTCACAGGTACAGTAAGGCATGAAGTGCAAGAGGTCTCTGTAATTTACTTTTTTGCTGCTTCTGTGAATTCAAATTATACTAAGCAATAAACAAACACATTGCAAAATGTTGTTTCATTTGGTGTGTGTGCTTGGTAGGAGAATTTGGTGCATATACCTTTTAATCAGTCACTTTGAGAACCCCCCCCATCCCCATCAAGCCACACCCCCAGCCATTTATTCACCAGTCATTGATGTCAAGGGATTGCTCACCTTTTATTAATGTTTCAACTTTTAATTTTTATCATTATTGAAAATGCAGGTTGTGGTTTTCTTTGCCGATTATCTTGTTTGATATGTTACAACATAAATAATTTATTTTGGTTTAGGTATACAGCCTCACTATCACTCGTTCACAGCTACCATGTTGTGTTCGTTTTACTGACCTCCAAGATCAGATGAATTATGAGTGCCCAATTTCTCTTACTGCACTCTACAGACCTGTCTCTATTAAAGGAAGGTAAGCTGTCTATTCACATTGATAAAATTAAATTTTTTGATTAAAAAAAATTACAAATAATGTGGGGATGTTTCAGATCTGTCCTTCCTTTCTATGGGAAGTAGAGAGGTGCGAAACTTACTTAATAGATATTGTACTAAAAAGCATGTTTTTAGCTCAGGTATGACAAATAAGAGGGAGTCTGCAATCTAAATCAACCTTTGGGTCAGAACATACAATACTTTGTGCCACAAAATTAAACACTGTTGATGATAATTAATTTTGAAAGCATGTATATGAATAACATAAGTAACTATAAAGTAAAAACAATATAAAACAGTGATGCAACCAGACTATCATGTAGAAGATGCTGGTTGCCATTCCAATGAATGACTAATATCCTTTTGGCTAGGCCTCATCCTTAATGCCTTAATATAACTGTATATCATAAGTCATTGGAAGCCCTTCATTCAGTCCTGTGGAAAGTGCATTCCAAGTATTTACTACCCGTTCTATAAAATAGTATTTTCTCTAATGCGAAATACCAAGTATATGTTCTTTGTGTTACATAGATCAGAACTACAACATATTTGTGTAGTGTGCTGTGTTTCAGTTGTTGTTGTTTTATTGTAGCTGTCATCTACTAATTCATGGAACTTAATAATAATTGTCTTGTTTCATTAATATATGTAAAACAAGGAAGTTTATCTTCTAATTTTTGTTAAATAATACTATTTATTAAGTTGTCAGCTTAAAGAAAAACAGATGTTTTTAGCATGCACAGCAAGTTCACGTGAATTACAGTTTTAACAGGTAAATAAAATAAAACTATCTAAGCATTACATATAGATACCCTAGTCTGAATTCACAAGATCCACATGTTTTCTTGCAGTGATCCAAAGCACATAATGTCAGGTCCATATATGGACCTTCTAACGAGAAGATCTAAAATGGACCCCTTTGATGAGGCTACCCTTCAGGAGAACTGGAGGGTCCCTGAGTATGAACTAGACATGAAAATGTCTGCCGCAAATGTTCACTGTTGCTTTGAATATCGAGGTATAATTATCTTGTAGATGGGGCTGTTTGTGAGCCAAAACTTGGCACAAGAGTAACATGATGCTAAATAATAATTATTTACTTGTAAAATATTATAGCAACAAGAATAGGTTGAGATTTCTCTTGTTTTCAAGTCTTGTTTTCTCTTAATTTCCTGGGTAATGTAATTATAGGGATGGATTTACAGAGGCACAGCCAAAATTCTTTGAATCTTATAATTTGGAATGTCAGTGTGTTTCTCAGTTTAACACTGGTCCACTGAGGGGTTAAAGGGCATTTGTTTTTCCATCATAACACTGGCTCTCTTTAAAGAATCTATGTTTTAATCTCAATTTTGCATGGGCCAAATTGGTTAATATGTAGACCAAAAAAAAAAAATCAAACAATTGTTTCCTTTGGAATCCTCACTTACTTCCCAGGGGCATCCAAAGCAAGCACCGTAACGAGGAGCTGGCCTGTACAACAGTATGCTTTTATAAGCAAAATACGGTAATTACAAAATGGATTTTTGTATTATGCAGGTTGTGGCAATGTTATAAAGCTATCTGAACTTGGTCATCATGCAAGGAACTGCTCGTGCAAGCCACAGACTGAACTGGATCCCAAGGTTTCACACTTCCTATGCGTCAATATGGATTAATTTTAATTTAAAAGCTCTCATATAATTATTAATTAGGGAATTAAACATCTCCTCAGTCTTGACACCATTAAAAGTAGAGCTGAAAGCAACTTGCTGCCCCTGTACTAATATATAAGTTTTTACCTGGGAAATGTAATAGCTAAGATTCACATCTGCTCTAGTGTAGCTGTTGTTGAATTTGGATTTGGGGATCAATAAATTCAGTAACCTGCCTCCGAGCTGATATACCAGGGAAACAATTATTATTTTCGGATTTCCTCCTTAAGTCAGTTTTCAATTAATTTGCCATTTAAATCAGCGGTATTTAGATCCAATTCAGTTGATGCAGTGGGCCAAGGTGGGCCAGTATACAGCCAACTAAGCTCTTATAAAACAGAAAATAGATATGTGTAAGTCATTGTAATAAAATCTGATATATTGGAAAAATACTGCTTCTCCTTGGCAAACAGTGGTTGGGATGTCACACTGTTCACATTACCCACTGAAGCAAGAGATGACCTTTTCATGGAGTGTTGTGTCAGTGCGGCCATTGGGCCTGATTCAACTTTGCTTCTAAACATCGTTTTTTAACTCACATTTTTCTATTGCAGTCTATGGAATTCAATGACTTGAGATAAACTAACTCAGGTCATTGAATAAACCCCATTAAGGGTAACAGATGGTCATTATATAAATGTGTGCTGGTTAACTAGATTTAAGAACAAAAGGTATGACATCATTTTTATTAACCAAGAACCCACATAAAATAGTGGGTCTGTTGTAAAGTGTATTCTTCATTGTAGTACTCCAATATTAGCCACTGTGATTTTATTGCAGCAGAACAGTGTTTAAGTGTTTAAATTCTTGATTACCTATACAATAATCTGTTCTAATAGGAGGTTACTGAATCAGAATGGTATAAAGAGGACTTCTCTACCACCAATAAGACTGAGCCTTACTTTAAACATACTATACAGGTAACGTAATATATAGCTAGATATCTGTAATGTACAACGTATATGTTTTAGGTGTTTTTAACACCACAAAAAAAATTGAATTATTTCAAGTTGTAACCTGTTGTCATTAATGTAATGTTAGCAGTCTCCTTTGAATTCCAATTAACAAACACTTTCCTCCCTCCCAGCTTACATTATTCCTCACTATAAAGCTCAAGTGCCGCATTGGTGCAGCGCCTTTACAAAATGATTTCTCCAAAGTATATGTTCCAAATTTTACTTCTCAGTAGTGAACCCATCAATATTAGTAAAACAAAGGCATTGGGGTTGATTCAGTGGTGCCATGGAAGTGAAAAACTGTTGTTAGAGTTAAACTAACATGTATTCTTGATTCAATGCCCGCTACTAACGCAGTTACAGACGCAGAATAATCATTAAAATGCTAAACGAACACTGTGCGATAATTACCACAGAAACCAAGGTTCTACTGTGCTGACATTCGGGCCAAAATAGTGCCTCCAAAGTTCGGAATGTTTCGGGCACGTCAGGGATATATTGGGAACCAAATTAAGAGTTACCTATTATGCCCCAATGTTCCGCTGAATAGGTCCGCAATTTACACATCACAGCCGATCACACGCGAATAGCTGCTGAAACCGAAAGCATCTGAAATATGAAAACTCGGTGAACTGAATGGTACCTCGGGGTATGGGGATAATAGAGACTCATTTGCAGTTTCTATCACAGCAAAAGAAATTGAGATATAAGAACCTTGATGGATTTGCTTCTTTTAAGATATATATGAAAAAATATCATGGATACAAAATTTCAGTGTGTTGTCTTTGTGTTCCATCAGCCAGGGTAGCTCCCAGCTACTTCTTGTTTGAAATCTGCATTCATTGTATTGCATAGTTACATACAGGACTCTTCTTTGTAACTTCTAGAAAAGGCATCCAAACTATTGCTGCTTTATTCTATAACTTAAAACGCACAGATGTTTTGCTGGTTCACACTGTTAACTGTACCTTTGGGGTGATTGTAGTCTATAATCATAGTTGCTGTGTACACTTCTCGTTTTTTTTTTAAACTCATTTTTTTTTTAAAGTTTATACAGCCATAAAAAGCCTTTCCACCATTTTTACTGCCATTTTCTGCTACTTTATAATGCAAGGTGCTTTGAAGGCTGATAAAGGGAAAAAAGCTTGCAATAAACTTTATAACCATACTAAAAGCAAAGCCTTTTGCGCTACAGGGGTCTGGATTGCATTGCAGTCACTTTTGACATCTAAGGGGTTAAGATTTATATGTTTTATAAAAAAATAAAAAAAACAACATACATTATTCTTCTGCAAAGGTTGCCTTTGATCTGAGCACCAGATAGTGTAAATATGTGGTTAGAAGAGTTATCCCATTTTTATTACTTAGTAGAGTGAACTTCATTAAATTTAACAAGCACAATAAAAGAACAATGTGATAATGCATCATTGCATATTGTTTCTTGATCCATTGCTCTGTTACATGCTCCTTCCATATATTTTCCTGTATTATCATGCACTGCAATAGGTAAAATGTAAAAAAAAAAAAAAAAAAACTCTTGCCATGTAGGCCTTAATCAGTAGTGAATCTTCCACAAGGCAAACAAGGCACTCGCCTAGGGCGGCACTTTGCCAGAGGGTTTTAAACCACACTTCTAGTGCTTGAAACATTGTATCTCCCTCCCCCACCGTTCAGCAATCTTTAGCTCCTTCCAGTTAATCGGGGTGATGGGGGCATGTAATGGACGTGTGGGGGTATGAAATGAGGGTGATAGGGCATTTAGTGTGTGTGTGTGCAATGTGGGTGATGGGACATGTAATGGGGTGATGGAGCATATCATGGGTGTGTAACCTGGGTGCCTAGGGCAGCACAAAACCAAGATACACCACTGGCCTTAATTAGGATGTGTTAAATGAAGTTCCCGATGTAAGAAAAATACATTTTGATTGTTGTTTGGTAAACATGTTTTCAACATTGGTTAGCCGAATAAGATTTGTATATTTATTTCTGATAGCCCTAAGTTTTATTGATATGCTCCAAGCATTAAATCACACCTGTAATGTTACATTTTATCCACGGATCCAATTTCTGGGAAAGTAAGTGCTTATTGAAGTGTTGCATTTACATACAGTTTCCTAATAATAATGCAGAGGTTGGATTTTGATGTACAATTTATTTTACACATGCTAATAAGATCATAGTCAAATTAAATAATTCTTTAAACTGTGAACCTATATGAGTAAACACTCTTTATACCAGCAAATCATTTTTCTTTTGGAGGAACAGTCCTTCTTTTTGTCAAAAATCCTTCATCAAGGTGCTGAGGTTAATTGGAGAAGCTAGCTGTGCAGTGTCTGAGGACCCTGAACATAGGATATCAGATAACAGTCTGCTTGCTGAAACCAAGCTTATCCTTCTCTACTTGGTATTAAACTCAGTTTGAGAGTGTGCCTGGGGAGCGGGGTACCATCTCTTAAAATTTGGGACTGTCTCATCATGACTGCTCCCTGTGCTCTTTCCACAAGTGGCAGTGCATGTCTATTTATTAGAGTCATATGAGCTCCATATCATATTTTTTTTATCTTACTGTTTCCATTTTTATAAAGTTCATTATTTTCGTTATCATTGGCTCATATTTTCATTTATTCATTATAATTTTTACATTTTCTATATTTTTTTTTTTTTTTTATTCATTCATTTATTCTTTTAGTATAATTTTTTTGGAGTGGTTTATTGTTATAGATTATCTACATTTACAATGTATAATTTAGTCTTGGCTATAAATGTGTTGATATAGATCCTTATGCTAATTTCACATTTCATTTGATGCTAATTGGTTTTATACTGTTTATAGTTCATTTTTCACTGTTAAATACATGTATATATTTTTTTGAATATATTATCCTCTCTTAGTATACTTAAATGCATATATACATATTTGTATTTATTTGGATTTTATACATTTATTTGTGGATTTACCCAGCGAAGATTTTATTGCTTTTGATTTCATGTGATTAACTCTAGAGTATAAGACTCATTTTTATTTTTATCTATTTTAGTTCTTGTATATTTTTTAGCACCCCTACAGTGTTTTTTTCTTTGTATCACAAGAGCTCCACACATGCAGTACTAATACCAGGTAGGCCTGAAGCATGGTCTCGGAAAGAACATTTAACATTGCGATCATTTGAATGTTTTTATAGTCATTCAGAAAGCTGCAACATTTCAACCAAGTCTTACATTTCATGGACATAAAGCACCTTTATAATGTTAGAGAATCAATATGTGGTTATAAATGTACTGTTTTTTTAACAGCAACGAAACTGGGAAAAGAAGCTTCAGCAAGTAAGCGAAGACTGTCATCTAGGTAAACTTTGCTGTCGTGCAGAGCAACTGATTCAACTCTATAAAGAGCGTCTTCCCAAACAAGGTGAGCATGTATTGCAGGAACTTCTGCCTAGGGCCATTTTTGCAAGTAGTCAAATAACGTTCCTAGGGGAAGCTTGGCATTCTTATATTAAATAAGCCACATCATGAATTCTCGAGGTTAATGAGCATAGTGATGACTGACATGTTCCATACATTGCAAATGTCTCTCTTTTGGAGAAACTGTCCCTTCTTCGCTGACCCTTCTGACTCCGACCAAAACTGTAGAGAAAGAATTTATTGACAATGTACTTATATTATTTATTTTGGGGTTGCGATTATACTCCCCTGCTACATATTGTAATGCTATAAGTTAAAAAAAAAAAAAAAAAACATTTTCACAGTTTTTGGACACACTTCCTGTACCTCCAATCATTATATATATATATATATATCGTAAATTATTAAATATGCATCGGTCAACCTAGACTGTTATATAGGTTCATTGGTAATTTGGGGACATTTTTTCAAGGGACTTATCAAGTACCACCCTGCTATTTAGTTGTGAATGAAATGTATTTGTGCACGTATAGAGTGAGGGGTAATTTAGTACTGGGCCCTATTGCATCATAACAGGTGACCTTGTGATCACACTGCCTAGAAGCAGGATCCTGTTGGCAGAGAAATGGACATCTTTGCAACTGCCAGAGGCCCGATTGAGGGCAAGCTTCTCAGGGGTAGGTGGCAGCATGGTATTCAATCCAAGGTATCAAAGCAAGATATCAAGACAGAGGTGACAGTTCAAGATTTGGGTTGGCAGCAGTGGTTCGTAGTGGTCAGGTTACACACTGCAGGCAGGGCAAAATAGAACAGGGAGCAAGAGCAAGGTTCAGGAACCGGCTCAGTACTTGAAAACTGGCAAAGCTATAAAGGCCTACATATAGCTGTTCCTTGCTTAAGCCACATAAGATCATTGTTGCTTTGTTTTTCTGCCCATTGTCTACAGATATGGAATAAATATTTTCCTATTGAGATAAAAAACTGTTTTAGTTTTACTGTTTTCTCATCAGTGGAGTTCCTCTTTTTCTTCTACATTGTATTCTATATGATTTTAGCGGCATGGAACCAGCAATACTCCTCATATAGCGATCAGATAAATCCTTTCTAATATTGTATTATATTAGTTTCTTCCATCAGCCCGGATTTTCTTGGGGGGGTTTCGGAGCTGTAAAGGCATCAAGCACACAGCAAGAGGTGCGAAGGCCGTAGGTGGGATCATTGGTAAATGGGTCTACTTTGTGGCATAGGCCTAATCCCAGCTACACCTCCATAAAAAGGAAAAGCAGGTCACAAGACTTTTTTTTAGCAACTCCTTCTGTGTCCTTAGTTTGCAGTAGTTGATTTGGGCATGCATAAAGCTGTGTTTGTGCTCACTCTCCCATCCGGCAAGCCCATCCATGCCGCCATGCAGCAACAAGCTGCAGATGATTGAGTGCGGATCACTCCCTTTGAAAAATGACAACCTGGACAATCATGGAGGCCAGCTAAGGTGGGTCAAGCACATGCTAGCAGTCCCACCAATTCCCACATATGGAGTCTTAGTTCAGGTTTTTCTAGAAATACTAGTGCGTTAATTGGACTCACAGATCCTATTCTGGACCTAAATCTCCCAGAACTTCTATCCTACTTTAATGTTCTCTTTTGTGGTAACTAAACGTGTTTGGTATGTAAGAGCAGATCCCAAAGCTTCCATAAGAATTTGTGTAACTATTGTGCTTCAATTATTATTATTATTATTAATTCACTAATTACATTTAATATAGCTCTCAAATCACTCCCTAAAACCGAGATGCCCTTCCTTTATCATTTAAAATGTAAGGAGATATACATTAGCTTTATCTGCACAAATAAAACCGACAGTTCAAGTAGATATTTAATTTATTATCTTCTGCTCTAGTTCTTGTTCGTGTAACTTAGTATGTAGTCCCCCTACATAGCGCTACGTAAATTATTGGCACAATATAAATAAATGTTAATGCACCTCATGAAATGAATGATCTCTGGTCCACCCACTTATGCTTTTGCATGGTATGCAGCCTCCAAATCCAAAACATGGACAACACTGCTTTAAAATTTTTTTTAAAAGTGATTCTTTTTGCTATAATCTATCCAGTTGGTGTATCTGTGCACTCCGATCTGTTTCTATCTACCTACTGTCCCCTTAATCATTCAACAATATTCAAGCTTGAGTTTTGCAGTTTTGTCTTTAATTTATGGGATTTTGTTGAAGAAAGAAAATAAAAAACATTGGTTCAACACATTTTAATAAAATGTACATATGATAACACCTGAATTCCAGGGTAAATACAACTTACTGGTATTAGCAATGTGCTGTGTCTCATTCAATTATAGGTGATGTCCTCCAATACAAAGAAGGAATGTCACCCTTGGATGCTCTCCATCAGGCCGCAGTTGCTTATGCATCAGCAATAAAACTAAAGCCTAAAGATGCTACATTCCATTTCCAACTTGCTCTGGTGCTGGAAGAACATTACTATGCGGCAGAAATTTATGGCTTAAGGAAACAGGTATTTTTGGGCTTAATGAAGTTAAAAAAAAAAAACAGCAAAAAAAGTAAATGATCTATTAACCATTGTAAAAGGGAAGAAAATGTTTGTGTTTTCTATATGGATTCTGCACGTTAGTAAACTGAGTAGTAATTCAGGTTTGACAGCTGATTCCTGGGCGTTCAGGTGAAACTGCCCCCACCCACTAATTGTCCAGGCATATTTTTTTTACCCCTTCACCCCACACTTTTGTAGATAACACCCCCTCATTTTTGTTCACTCTCACTCTATTCCATAGCCCTTTTCCTTCCCCATTTGTAAAAAAAAAATATGAAGATTTGATGTTGATTTTTTTCCTCTAAGGAATTCACACCCTTTTCTGTCACTACAAGTATGTATTATGGTATTATCACATTTTCACTCTCCCATGAGTGCCAGTCTCCAGATACCCACAAACACACAACCCTTGATTATGTCCAGCTAGCCACCTGCTGTCCTTCATTCATGTTCACATTATAATCCTTAGACTCAGACTCTCATTCACTGGATACTAAAATATTCCCTCTTTATTTTTAGTTTGTTCCTGTTTAGTGTGTTCCAGTCATTAGATTGACAGTGTTATCCTTGGAACACTCTGGTTACTTGTTTTATTTCCTCCCTCTCGTCACACCCTCCAAGGTGTGTTTTCTCCTTCCTGCTTTCTTTAATGTCTGCAGTACACTTTCATTGCCTGTTATTTGAACTATATGACTGAGTGATCTGGATTTTTCCTTTTTTTTTTTTTTTTTTACTTTGATCACTTGCCTTTACTCTCAGTCTTTGTTTCTGAATGAAATATGGCTTTGTGATTCTGGTATTTGGCTTCTGCCTTTACCTGTTCCTATTGATAGCCACTAGCACTTGGGATACTTCCACCAAGGATGGTGGCTGCCTGATCTCCAGTGGTTTCTATAAGCGAGAGTCCAGTCTTGTTTTACTGAGTTGCTATAGTACCTAAGGAGGCATATTAGAAAGTAGTAAATGCCATTTATATCGTTGCGGACGCATCGAGCTCTAAATATATACATAATTTTGTAAGTTCACAAAGGTGATAGAACGGGGAGTATTTTTTTCAACTTGGCCTCAAACGAATAGAAAACTATAGCGTGAAAGTTGTGGTAGATGGTTTGGCTTCATGTCAACATGTTTTACTTGTCTACTTAGAAGTGTGACACTTTCGCTGACCCTGTTTTCATCTTGAAATTATTATTCTTGTTACTATAAATTAAATATAAATATGCACCGTAACCTGTTTCCCTCGCAGAAGATTTGAAAGTCAAAACACAAAAAAGCAATCCAGATGATGAACATCAAACACAGCTAATTATTGTTCTGCGTAGGAAAATATAATCCAGACATTGCTGCACTTTCTGATTAAAGAGTTTTTAAAACATCAGATACACTACTGAGATCCAGGTTGAGATAAAGGTTCCCAGTTTAAATCACAGAGGTATATCCATATGTCAGTTACATGAAATAACAGGATGTGGCCAAGTACTTGGCTATATCTGGTTTCTGAAGGCTCCAAGAGTTTGTATTTAGAATCATGGTAGTCCAAAATGTTTATTGGCTACACATTCATTTTGAAATGAATATTCTGTGTGCTTTGTCATAGTCACTGTAATTTCATTGGTTACAAGCTAGCTTGATTGTAGCTCTGTCGTTATTAGACCACAGGTTAAACACAATGCCTTTACTGTAAAAAGAATTCTGGGGACTGATTTCACAGAAGGTATGCACAGTATTCGGTTTGTGTTTAGTTTAGTGTAATAAGCACATATATTACATTACTTTTACCTTCTGACCTGCCGCTAAGTTTTGAATGTAATTCTTTGGGCAAATAGCCTGGCAGTGATCCTTGGGGAATTTCACATTAGGCCTGGGGACAGGGATCTACCCTTTGAAACGGGGGGCATCTGGTTTCCCTATTATACTGGTAGGGAAAAGAAAAATGTCAGTGCTCTAAGCTAGTCTCAGGCTCAAATAATATACATGTGTAAAATGGTGCCTACCAAACACGTGTATGTTGCGCAACTACAGTGCAACTGGCAATAAAGTGTATATTGTATAGACACAATCTGAATAGGGTATATTATTAGAGCCTGTGAATAGCTTAGTGCAACAACACTTTACTTTTCCCTGCTTGCACATAGTTGATGTTGTGAGCTCCTCTTTGTCTGGTTGCAGCTTGCTTTCCAGGGGTTAATTGAGAGAGGCTTAATTGCAAATTATTCTTTTTTTACAAGTCTGGACTGCCCTTATGGGTGGGACCAGTCTGATATGCTAATGGAGAGGTCTCCTCTGTAATGGTGCAGCGAGCAAAAAAACGGTGATGCCCTCCCAAGAAGGTTACATACTAAAGTGCTGGCAATACCAGCTTTTGTATGCTCCCGGTGGGTCTCCCAATTCTTTGTTTTTGTCTCCATGAGTAATAAGAGTATGCCCAGCTCGCTTCACCGAAACCTCTCATTTACATTATGTTCATACAATTGTTGCCAACTTTATCAGGGTGGAGAAGATGCATAATAATTATCTTTGGATTATGGGAAAATCCCGACATCACTGACCGCTCAATGGACACTGATACTTTTTTTGGGTGTGAAACGTGTCAGGCAGTTGGCGTGCCTGTCTAGGGTGGAGTTTGTGTTGCACTGTGGAGTTATGTTTTTTTGGTAATGATGCACAATAAAGTAATTAGTACGCATTGACACATCCTGAGCAGCCAGTTTTGTTTTCTACTTGTATTTTGGTGGTGCCTTTTGACGAAGCCTCGGATGTATACTTCAACTCCTATTACTACGATTTGCGGAACTACCATTTCTTAATCTCCACATGTAGGGCTCTCTGGATCTGCTACTTTGAATAGACTCCATATCTCCATATTTATGGTGGGACATTGTATTATTCGACAGCTATCAAAAAATGTATACTGAAAGGCTTACGGATTAAAAAATTCCCTGCAAATAAAGCACCGGAAGGGAGAGCTATGGCAACATGGCATTTTATAGTTTATTACGTCTGATGGAGCAACTTTTGGATTTTTAAAAAACAAAAGAGGTCCAAACTAAAAACGGAGATTCAAAGTGTTCAAGTAGCATTGCAGTCACACAGCAATGATCTAAAATTCAATGCACTTGATGAACACCTCTGTCTAAACACAATGGATCAGGAATTAATGAAATGAAAAAAGCAGAAATTCCAAAGTGAGAAGAGAGATTGAGTTAAACATTGTCTACACCTGGCAAACCTGCAGTCAACAGATACATAACAACCATTCAACTCCACTTGTAAATAGTATCCTATTTCCTTTATGCATCTTCAGAATTAATATTACCTGTCTTCTTTTGAGACACCAGAAAGGGACACAAAAATTATTGCTGAGCTAATCTTTATTCTAATCTTTTATTCCTATAGACCGACAATATGGCGTCTTTGAATTTAATTTACTACTTTTAACAGTCCCCAACCTTCTTAATATTCATGGCTAGTCAACAATAATATCCTTAATATTTCCTTCCCTTAATAATAACAAACAAATAAAAAATAATTATTATTCATTCTCTTTTTGTTTTCCATATTACATATCAAACATATACATATCATACAACTGATCCTGCTAGAACACACACAAACACTCTTTGGCCAAACTCACCTACTGCTAACCTTCCACATAACCGTTACTACAACTACATTCCCTCTGTCCTCTTCACTCCCTTATGTGTTTCATGTACCCCATTCCCCATTCTCTAGATTGAAAGCTTGCGATCAGGGTTCTCTACCTCATGTACCAGTCTGGTCTAGTTAGTATGTAGTTACCTTCTATGCTGTGTATCTAGCACTACGTAAATTTTTGGCGCTATATAAATAAATGGTAATGTAATGTAATATACATATGACGATTTGGACTAGTATTAAAGACTTCTTTATGCATTTATGTTCTGGTTTGCTAGAACTGTAAGCTTTGCATGGCTTTCCTTTATTTTATACAGCTGCTATATTGTTTTTTTATTTTATCATCTTTGTATGTTGTGCTGAATTGTCCATATTTATCGCATTTTGCTCCTCAGCCTTAATCCAACTACGTTTTGGTATACTATAACATATGTCCATTTTTTTAGTGTTGTTAGCCTTACAGTTCATTTATTTACATGTTATTTAGCTTGTTTGGACTAGTCAGGACACCATTTATTCTTTATCATTGATGCTAATTTTTTTTAAAGAGTTCACTGACTAGGCAGTTTTTACATTCATTTCTATTTAAAATAACTACACTTTATGTCATCTTTCAATTAAACCCCTTATTTTTTTTGCTGACCATTAACACATGCAGTTGATATCTACACAGCGAACTATTCAAAATAACGGGATTTGAAAAATGATTCAATCATTTCCAGCTCGGCTATTGATGACTGATTTTTACAGTCCCCTAGTCAGTTCACTTCTATTGGCTGTTTGGTGATCTTAATAAATAACTTGTGATTAAAACATTGGACACATTTCCTTCTAGAATGAAGATGATGACCCAGATTTTAGCAGTGTAAAAGCTAGAGGAAAAGATGAAGAAATCCTCGCCATTTGTAAGCTTCACGGCTTTTCTGGGCACCCAAGTTTTGAACAGCAGCTGAAGGCTTTGGACGCTGAATATCATCAGCTGAAAGAACAGGGTCAGTCAAGCAGAGCTGATTATATTCACAATCTATATGCTTGGAAGTCCAAAGAGGCCGGCAAGGTGAGGATATTATTCTTACTGCCAATTAGTGTGTCTTGAAAATGTCATATTATCAGTGAAAGACGAAAACCAAAGCAGCTATAAATTCACCTCGGTAGTTCACAATGTGTCCAATTCATTTCTATTGCACATTATAGGGTATTTTTATTACAATCAGGAAGGCAGTTTCAGGTGTTGTAGTTCTGTACGTGAAGCACAAAATGATGGGTTATACATGACAATATAATTTGTTGAGGGAAATATATTAGCAGTTTGTGTCATTTGGTATTTGATTAGCATTATATTTGTCAAGATCTCTACATGTGTAGAACTCAATCAGCCACACTGAACAGCATGCATACTATAGACAGATTTATCTGTTCTAAGTTAAGTTTTGCAAAGACACAATATGGACGATCAAGAGTAATAAGAAACAATGGCAAACTTTGCTTGGCTGTTACTGTGGAGTAATTTTAGAATGTCCAGGTGAGAATAAACAGGCAGCATTGACTAGAATGTGCCGCTAAGAATAAACAGTCAGCATTGACTAGAATGTGCGGCTAACAATAAACAGACAGCATTGACTAGAATGTGCAGCTAAGAATAAACAGGCAGCATTCACTTGAATGTACAGCTAAGTATAAACAGGCAGCATTGACTGACTAGAATGTGTAGCTAAGAATAAACAGGCAGCATTCACTAGAATGTGCAGCTAAGAATAAACAGGAAGCATTGACTAGAATGTGCAGGTAAGAATAAACAGGCCGCATTGACTAGAATGAGCAGGTAAGAATAAACAGGCAGCATTGACTAGAATGTGCAGCTAAGAATAAACAGGAAGCATTGACTAGAATGTGCAGGTAAGAATAAACAGGCAGCATTGACTAGAATGTGCAGGTAAGAATAAACAAGCAGCATTGACTAGAATGTGCAGGTAAGAATAAACAAGCAGCATTGACTTGACATGGTAGCTTCTATCATTGAGGGTATGTATTTGCCTAGAAATAACTAAACTTAAAACCAGACTGTGGGGTAAAACAACGGCCACAGCACTTTATTTAAATAGCCATTGCATTTACAATCATATATACATATATATACACATTCCACATATATATATCCATAATTAATGCAATGACTAAACATAAACATTAAACATTCCATATACAGGAAAACCAACCAAGCTTGCAAAAGTATCCAGGTGGCTGCCGAAGTCCATGTTCTGGGCATATCCCAATGCCCCCAATACCTGAGGTTCGAGGTACCACTTTCCCCTCGAACCTCCCACCAGAGTCCCGATTGACTCTCCCCAATCCAAATCTTCCATTAACCCTCCTGGATACCCTGCAAGCTTCCGCCACAAGCCCATCACCCTGGATGGGCCCCCCCTCAAACAAAACTGTGGCCATCTCGATTCCTTCTTGCAGAGCCAGGTTGAAGAAATCCAACCCCAGCTCATTCGGATGCACCCCATCAGACCTAAACAGACCCCCCAATTTACCTTCCAGGTTAAAATGTCGCACCACTACCCAGCCGTTCTTTCTCATAAAACTAGCCATCAGCTTGTTTACCTTTCCCCGGCAATGGTTCATGGCCGCCGAATCCCTGGCGTGCCTCCAAACCAACCGGGGAACCATCTCAGACCAAATGATCTTAATCCCTGGTAGAAGAGTATGTAAGCGGGACACGTCCCGTTGCATATTCTTCACCAGCTCTCTCTGCGGCACCACCCCCAAATCATTACCCCCTGCATAAATAAGGAGTATGTCAGGGCGGCCGCCCCGACACACTCTTTGCTCAACATTAGACACAACAGCATTCCACAACATGCCCCTCACTCCAAACCACTTCAGACGAACCCAATCCGGAGGAAAGCCCAGCTGGATTCCATTCCTGCGAACTGCAGCTCTCCTCTCGGCCCAGTATACGTATGAATGGCCGATGATCCACACCTCCAAACCGGAACCTGGAACAGAGAACATCGTAAACAACATAGTACTATGTACACCGCTCACACGGAAACAAAATCCATGAAACACAACTTTTCATCTTTTTTTTTTTTTTTTTTAACCATAACACAAAATCACTTTATTTTTTTATTTTTTATAACGGTAATCTATGAGGACGAACATACGATCTGTACCGTCCAGACTCCCAGCGACCAATCTTCTTGACTAAAGCCTCCTCTAGGCCTAGCTGTGAAGCCTCCGTGGCAGCCCCAATCCGAAAGGAATGGGTGCCGAACTCGTGTGCAGGCACACCCAGGCGTTCCAAAACCATCCTCATCACCCTGAGGAACTGAAACCTCGATAAACCAGAGGCGTCTGCATGGACCAGGAGGGACTGAGACCCCTGCGCCCGCACTGCCAAAAACTCCCTGATGCAGCGTACAGGGCACACCCATTCACCCGGTACCTTAAACAATTCCACAATACGGCCCCGCTTAGCCGTATCCATTTTTGAGGACCTGAGCCTGGCTCACACACCACGTCCGTCGCCCAGATGCCGCCCAACTTACCAGCTCCGATATCCGCAATGCCCCGAAAAAGGCCAAGGAAAAAACCGTGGTGAACAACAAACACTCGTAATCTGATATGCAAATAACTCGCAGCACCTCCACCATGCTACGCAGCAACGCCACCGACACCGGGCGCCGAGTGTCAGCCTGCTTTTTTCCCTTCCGAAAACCTTAGTGCTTGCCTAACCAAAAAATTCTTACAAACGTCCACCTCCCCTCGCAATTTAAACAAAAAGGACAAAGCTGCCACTGCTTTGTCCAATTTGGAAGGGGACGCCCCTTCAGCCAAAAGCTGCACCAAAAACCAAAGCATCCAGCAGGGATGCCTCAGAGCAGTGCCTACCCCCCGTACCCACCAGCGCATCCTAGTCTCGCCAGACCCTCGCGTATGCCGACCATGTGGAAGGAGCAAGCGAACCTTTTACCCATCCCGCAAGCACTCCATTCCGATCTTCCACAGTACCAACGGGCACTCCTGCCCAGTCCTGTCCGCTCCCGGAGCTTCTGCTCGAAACCGCTCCCACTGGAATCGAGAAAGAGCATCCGCTATAACGTTTAAGTGCCCTGGTACATGTTTTGCACGGAACGAGATATTCAGTTCCATGCAAAGCAGCACAAACGCCGTAAAAGCCGCACCACAGGGGCCGAAGCTGCTGACAGGTTGTTCACTGAATGCACGACCGCCAAGTTGTCAGAGAAAAGGACAACCCGTCTCGCATGCACCCCCCCCCCCATAACGTTTGGGCCACTAACAAGGGAAATAGTTCCAGAAACGCCAGGTTCTTCAGGAGTTTGCTGCCCGCCCATGCCTCCGGCCAACGCTCCGCGCACCACTTACCCGCGAAGTATGCGCCAAAACCCACACTACCCGACGCATCCGTATAAAGCTCCAGCTCATCTGCCTGCACTACTGCGCACTTAAATACCACTTTTCCGTTAAACCGTTCAAGGAAGACCAGCCACACAGCCAGGTCTGCACGTATCTTCCTAGTCACCCGGATAAAATGGTATCCCGCCGCAATACCTGCCGTAGCCCGCGACAGCGACCTAATAAACACCCGACCCACCGGAATTATCCGACACGCGAAGTTCAGGCGCCCTATCAGTGACTGTCACTGTCGTAGGGTAACCTTTTTGGCCCTACCTACCATTCGAACAGCAGTCCGTAGTACCACTAGCTTATCCCTGGGGAGCCTGCAGACCCCTGCCACCGAATCTATCTCCAACCCCAGAAAGCTTAAGTACGTAGTAGGACCCTCTGTCTTATCCGCCGCCAAGGGAACCCCAAAGCTACGCGCAACCTGCTCCAGCGAGCGCAGCAGCACCAAGCAAGATCTGGACCCCATGGGGCCCACGCATAAAAAATCGTCCAAGTAGTGCACCATTGAATGATCATTAGCAACTTTCTTAACTACCAATTCGAGATATGTACTAAATTTCTTGAAATAGGCACAAGAAACTGAACACCCCATAGGCAAACAGAGGTCCACATAGAACCCCTGATCAAACCAGCAGCCCAATAGGTGATGACACTCTGGGTGGATAGGGAGGAGACGAAAAGCAGATTCAATATCCGCTTTAGCCATCAGCGCCCGGCACCCGCGTCTCTGACCAGGTCCACTGCTCTGTCAAATGATGCGTACGATACGGAGCAAAGCTCCCTATCGATGTCATCATTAACCGACCCTCCCTTAGGATAGGACAAATGATGTATTAGCCGGAATTTACCGGGATCCTTCTTGGGGACCACCCCCAAAGGAGAAACCCGCAAATTCGCCACGGGTGGTTCTGGAAACGGGCCGGCCATCCTGCCCGCCTCCAGTTCCTTCCGTAGCTTGTCCCTCACTACTTCTGGAAACTGAAGCACCGACTTCAAGTTCCGGCGGGAGATACGACCTGGGCCTGGGACAAACGGGATGCGAAACCCAAACCTAAACCCGTCCTCCAAGAAACTTGCGTCTGCTCGCCTACCGTACCGCCTTAGCCAGGGCCGCATCGCGTCGCTGCTCACCGGAGTTCTCCCCTTTAGCCCCTGACTGCCCGGCTGAGCTACCAGACTTGCCGCGCTTAATGCATCTGGACGCGTTATGGAGCCTTTGCAGGTCCGAGCACTCGTGCCGGAATTTGCAGGAGGCGCCCCACTTGCACTGGCTGTCATTGAACAGCCAGCACGTGCCACGTTTTCCGGTGGCCGGCGTGGAACCTTGGGCTCCACCACCAGCCTCCCTGGGAAAGGGCGATGCCTTTTGAGCCATCATGATCTTTACCCAGAGAGTGATATCAATCTGGTCAAAGCTCATGCCTGGGATAGCGGCTAGGCGTTGACGAAACTGTTCGTCATACCTCCACCATGCTAAACCCCCATAAAGTCGGTACGCCTCCCATATCCCGTCTACATAACAGAAGAGAGAGGAGCACTTCCCTGGGTGCTTTTCACCCAGGACGCTAGCCAGGATGCAAAAGGAGCGCAACCAGTTCCCGAATGTTTTCGGGAGCTTCCTATACCGTTTTTTCCTTTCCTCATCCTCCTTCTTCTTCATATCCTCTTTTTTCTCGTCCTCCTTGAGGTCGATAGGTTCCTCCAAAGGAAGCAAGGGAAGAAGCTCTACGTACTCCCCTTTCCAAATCTTCTCCCTAACCTCAGCTTTCAAATGTACCCCTAGAGGGCCAGAGAATGACGCATACGAAGAATATCGCGCCACCTCGGCCAGATTAAGTGCCCCTGTCTCAGTCACCCCCGTATCGTTACCCCCGGAACCCCAATCCTGCGCAGATTCATGAGAATTTCCCTCCAAGGAGTGGGGAGGATCACCCGACGGTTCCGCCGCAGACACTGCCGCACAACTAAAACCGCCGCTCGCTGGGGAAGGGGACACAGGAGGGACCCAGGCCGACGCTACCGTGTTGGATACTACTGTGTCAGTCCTACCTGCCCACGAATCTAAGAATGCCCGCAAGCCCCCTAGCAACTCGGACTCGCCACGGCTAACATTAGAAGGGGTTACGGTAAACTCACCGATCGGCCCCCTGGCCGAGCCGCTTTCCAGCTCCGGCTGCCGAGCCTCTCCAGCCGCACGTTTTCTGCCGACACCCGTCCTCCTCACGTCCCTTGATTTTTCAATGCCGCGGTGGCCTCCCGGCCTAAGATCTGCTCCCATCCGCTGGTGCCTAGAAGAAGAAGAACACTGGGAACGTATCGGCGAACAACTTAACCTTTCAGTAGATGGGGAGGTAACCCTTGACCCCGCGACGCCCGCTGCGCAGTATGCCCTAGCCCTCTGCCCGATTGCCAGCCACGGTCCATGGGTGATGGGGACCTACTATCCGGAGACCGCACCCCCCGCCGAGACCTACAGCGACTGCGAAACTCTTGACGCCTTGTCTGAACCCCCCCGATCCAGGAGATCTGGAACGCTCGCCGGCGAGAGGGACCTACTTGTGCCAGCACCTGGCGCCGACTGGCAACGCTTAGCAGGGGCCTTACCCTGACCTGACCTAGTGCTTAAGCGGCGTGGAGGGGAATCTACCACCACCCTGCCCCCCCGGATTAATAGGGGACACCGACGATTCTGGGGATGAAAACCTGGGAGAAGCCTGTGGAGGCCTTGCGCGGCCTCTGGAGCGCCTGGAGGAGGTAAGTGGGGCAGGAGGGGCCACACCAGGGCAGGGGCGACAACCAGGGGCGTTTCCTCCCCCCCCCACCAGATCTGCTCACCTGATGTACTCCCGCCGCAGCCACCGTTCCTGCTCCTCCTCCTGAGCTCCGGATCTGGCCTTCCCGTCTGTCCACGCCCCCCACCATCGAGGAGGTGCTGAGGCCAACGATCCCAGGTCCCCTGGTCTTCTGGCCGCTGGGCCCACTCACCGGAGCCTCCGGATGCGCAATCGCATCCCTCACAGGCCCCACTTCCGGTGCGGCCTTGCTCCCGGCCGCGGACTTCCGGTTGCGGCCTCCGCTTCCTCCCTTTGCAGCCGCATGGTGGGTGGTTGTCTTCACCGTTCGGGCAGCTCGGGTCCCGGTCCTGGGGGGAAGAATAACGCGGCCCACAGCTCCTGGAACTCCACTAGGCCCAGGGAGGATGTCATGTCCGGTGCTCAGGCGGTGAGGAGGCCTCACCGAACGTGAAGGCCTCCCAGATGCTGTGGCAGCAGGCCCTGCTGCGGTTCCAGGTCCCTCCAGACGTCCCTTCAGCCAGCCAGGTCCCTTCAGCAGCGCAGCAGCCTTCATCTCAGCGAGAATCCTATCAATCTCAGCCTCCATGATCCTGAAAAAGAAGAAGGGAGACAGACCAGACACACAACAGGTATGGGGAAAAAACTTTTCCTAAAATGGCCCCCAAACTTCCTGTTCCTATCTTATATACTCTCCCAACTCCTCCCACTAATTCCCACTATAGGCTGACATATCCTCTCAGCACCCTGTCATGATTGCCCCTCCCCGACCTTGTCTGGGGGCTACAAGAATGTGCAGGTAAGAATAAACAAGCAGCATTGACTAGAATGTGCAGGTAAGAATAAACAAGCAGCATTGACAAGAATGTGCAGGTAAGAATAAACAAGCAGCATTGACTAGAATGTGCAGGTAAGAATAAACAGGCCGCATTGACTAGAATGAGCAGGTAAGAATAAACAGGCAGCATTGACTAGAATGTGCAGCTAAGAATAAACAAGCAGCATTGACTAGAATGTGCAGCTAAGAATAAACAAGCAGCATTGACTAGAATGTGCAGCTAAAAATAAACAAGCAGCATTGACTAGAATGTGCAGGTAAGAATAAACAAACAGCAGTGACTAGAATGTGCAGTGTCTAACAGTTACAAAGTGGAAATTGCACAGCATGGCCCAATTTAAGGAAATAATCTTTTCGTAAAAATAGAGCAATACATACATGTTAATACTTACAAACATTTGAAAAGATTAATTGTGTGTGCACTTTACATAGATTTAAATGGTTCACCGCTGGCTCCTATCCCAGGACATTTTTTTGTATTCCCCTTGTACAGCTGACAGGTTAAATATAAATGGCAAATAGAATATGGGAAACAGGTCAGTTATGTATGTGAAACAGAGGATTCAGTTTTACACATTGTAGTGCTATTGCTCTCTTGCACTAGATAATTGAATCTACATCATCACAAGGCCCCAGGACTGACCCTACCCTTTTCCTTATACAATAAAGCAGAAAATGCATATACTAGGGGTTATAAAACTTTACTAATATTGTTATGCCTCAAATATCCCCAAATAGCTAAAGCTATTTTAATAGCAGCTTGACAGCCACAGCTCCCCCACCCTAGCATGTGTATAGATTCCGCTTGTTGTAATAATAATAACAATTTATCATTATTCACTTGCCAAATGGAACCCTGATCCCGTGCGGCGCCTCTAGAGATGACTAAATGTGCAGTGCATTGACATCATTGTGTTCCACATTTCACCTCTGTTATTATGTGACTGCTGTTACTGCTTAGTCAGTGGAATTGAGTTAAGAGTTAGACCCCATCAAATGCTGAACCAGAAAGATCGTCAGTGGTGCATGGCATTCCCAAGCAGGCAAGCAACAATTCAAAATCATTTTAGAATTTGTTTTCACCTAAAGCAGAGGCTGAGTTTATTTAATTTAAAAGTCACTGACATGCTGCCATGGTTTTCTCTCCACCACATTAAACATGTGCATTTTTTAATATGGTTGACAGGCAAGATCAGAATGATAAACAAAAATCCAGCATTTAGATCTTTCATCCACACAGGAAACAGGTTGCGGAAACCTTAAGACAGTGGTGGTACCTGCACCACTGATATCATTCTTTCATAGGGCAAGAGATTAACATTTAAAAAGAGCGCATAGAGAGAAAGAGAGGGGGAGAGAGAAAGACAGACAGTGATATACCAGACAGACAGAGAAAGAGAGAGATAACTGGACGTTCATTTAAAAAGAAATCTTCCAAATATTCCAGCTGGAAGAATTTAAACCAGTAAACAGCAAGAAGGTCACCCCAATCAACTCGCAATGCATTTCCCTCCCACTGTGGACCAACAAAGGCTACTCAATACCTACATAGATATACACCAGACAACAAGGGGTACAATATCCCACATTCCAAACTAAAGCAAAACAAAATCATGATCTCTGTAACGGACCGTCTACCGGACGAAGTAGACCCTCTGTCCGTTGTGGGAAATCACCTCCTTAGCCCCCAATTAAAGCTCAGCATTCACCCAGCAAGTCTTTCCTGGACCCTTGCTCTTTGTACCCAAATAGACAGGACATCTAGCAGTTAGGTACAGCAAGATTGAACAACTCCTTTTTTTGTGTGTAACAACACAGACTTATAAAAAGACATACACATGACATCACAGACATTAGTATACAATGGGGCCCCCCATAAACATAGTTCTCCAACTAACTGGGGCTAGGAAAACATTAGACATTCAGACTGCAAACCAAATAGGAATTAACATAGAGTGAGTAGACCTAATTACAATACACACAGTAATGTACACAACATAATCAGTTTACCAGTTAACCCCTTGACGACAAAGGACGCGCCAGGCACGTCCTGGGAGAAACTCCCTTAACGACAAAGGACGTGCCTGGCACGTCCTGCATTGAATGAAGCGGTTTTCGCGATCAACGATCCTTACGTTTACATGGACCAATCACAGCCCATGAAATATCTGAAAAAACAAATGTAACTAATAAAGCGCAAACCAGCATGTGGTACTGATGATGGCCTTTCTAAAATACAGCTCCACTTGCAGGTCCAAGATGTACTATTCAATCTTATCCTGACTGCTGTTCACTTTCCTGAATAATGGAAAAAATGGAGATAAAATGGAACCATCCAATTATAGAGAGTTATGTGTAAGCTGTACCTTAAGAAACTGTTTTAATAATATTTTAAACAATAGAATTATCACCTTAGCGAATGCGAAGCCGGCTTCATGCTAAATTACCAAACAACTTACCATATCTACACCTTGCATCAACTAACACATACACAGCAAAAAGGGCAAGGTTTACGCATGTTTTTATAGCTTTAAAAACACAATTTGATTCAATCTGGCACCCAGGTATCTTCCTGAGACTACAGAAAGTGGGATAGGAGGAAAAACATATGATATTTTCAAGAACATTTATTCTGAAAACAAATGTAGTGTCAAAGTAAATGAAAAAAAAGGACAGCTTTATTCCACCAGGACCAGGGGGTTAGACAGGGCTAGAGTTTGAGTTTGACTCTATTTAAAATCTGTATCACTGAGTTAGTATAGCAGGACTGGAAAAGTGCAGCTATATTGGGCATGATTTATAAATCCCCAAAAAACTAAAATAATGATATTCGAAAAACGAAACACAAAACAGAGCCCAAAACTTAGATCACTGTGCCCATCTTGGTTCAACTATCTAGAACTAACCATCAGGAAGACTTTAAACCGGCTAAAAGAGAGCACACAGAGCCTCCTGTGCCATAAGAAAAAAATCTAGATCACCTAGAACCACCAATAATAATATGGGTTAAAATCTTTGACTCCATCATCACACCCAGCCTGCTGTATGGTTGTGATAAATGGGGACAGGTCACATATCCAGACCATGCAAACCCAACAGAAATACTGCATATGGAATTTTGCAAATACATTCTCCACACACAGTAGAGCATCTATAAAGTCAGCAAGCTACTCCTTCTCTGCAACATCCAGAAAAAAACTCCAAGCATACCCTGTACCATTAAACAAGTTCTGCTCTCACTACAAAAAGAGAGTAACACACACACTGCCTTAGCAAAGCACCAGGTAAATCCATTAATAAGAAAAATGAAAGAGAAATATGTCTTAGACTAGAAGAATGAAATAACAGAATCCACAAAGCTAACCATCTAGCAGTCCATATAGAGGAACTGCATCATGGCACCACAGGGTAATTGCCTACAATCTCAAAACAGAGACTGGGAGACACAAACAAGCCTGGGAGAGCAGAATATGCCAGGAGTGTGACCAGGGAGTAGTGGAAGACAAAATCCACTTCTTACTATAATGTAAAAATATTGTGATTATTTCCAATGGATTAATAATTAGATCCCCATTTTTACTAAATGGAAATAGACAAACAAATTCTGAATCCTGCTAGGAGAATAGGAGAGCACAGCAAGACTGACTACACAAGCACCTGCCACGGATTAGGGCACTCTACATTATAACCCCTTCATGCATTATTCCAAATAACTAGTTATAAGCTTTGGTAACATAGAAAATGTATGCTGTCATGCCTATAAAGCTTATTTGATTTGATAGACAGAGAGAAAGAGAATGCTAGATAAACAGAGAGAGAGAGATCAATAAATAGATGGCAAAAGAGATAGAGACAAACAGGGAGAGAGACAGAAGAGGATATTCATGAAAAGTTGAGTTAAGGTTGGATAAACAATTCATTTCACCAATTTAGCTATACATGGTCCAGGGACAATTCTGGTGAGTTTGCTTAGCAGGGGAAACACTCCATGTTGGTCCATGCACAATGTATAGTTAAATAGGTGTGATTAAATTCTCATCTCACCTCATTCACCTTTTGGTGAATAGTCCCAAGAGAGAGCTATAGACAGCAGAGATCTATAGAGATAGAGACGGATCGATAGGTATGGCTGATCCGGTATGTCGGCAGTTGTGCCCATGTGCACTAGCGATTTCACTTAAGGTGCCAGTGCTACTGCACATACACAAATTGTACATGCACAGGATTCATTCATTGATGTAAAATCAGGGCCACATGATATCGACCCTGCATCGGGACTGTTCCACTTGAAGTGAGTTTACTGACAGTTGTAAGATATACGATAAATTGGAAAATAGAGATAAATAAAGGAATGGCAATGAGTAGAACAATGCAATCACACCTGTATTTCTAAAATGTTTCTCTCATTCTCCTTTAAAAAAAAACAAAATGTAAAACAAAAGAACCTTTAATGGATATGGTTACCCCATATCACAAAGCATTCCTTCACCTGAATAACACATATCATATTAAATCAATGTCACCAATGCCCAATACATGCAATAATTCTTTTAATATCATGTATGTAATGTTTATCAGTGACACATATTTTAATAATGTATCTGTTTAACATGTTGGAAGACTGGAGCATTTTCTTTGGATGAAGAAAACCCACTGACACAGGCTTATCTGAAGTACCAAGATGCTCTGTGTCTGGAACCAAATAACTGGAAATATAACTTTCATGTAGGAAGACACATGTTGCTACAGGAAAACAAGAAAGCTGCACTTGCATTGCTAAAGAATGCTCTGGCCATTCGACCAGCATCTGCAATCACCAGGTTAAGTTACCATTTGTAATTAACACCAATGAACTGTGAAAGTAACACTAAAATAGATCAATTAAGCTTGCTTTAGACAATGGCTGTCTGGCCTTTCCAATGAAAGCAGAAGCCTAATACTATTATCTGTTTACTGAAGTCTTAATTGCAGGTCAGGCCATCTCAGCACCAAAGCCTTTATTAAATAAAGCATCAGGCATCTTTTATTGGGTGGGAAAGACCACAGCTGTTCATTGATCAGTGAGCAGCAGAGTCCAAGTGAACAATCATTAATGACACAATAATAAAATATATTCATATATATATTCTTCACTTGTCCTTTAATCATAGGTGCTATTTCTGAATAACTCCCAAAATGAAAGAAATACAAACTCATGTATTTCAATTAATCAGTGTTGGGAACAATTTGTAATAGTTACAGTCAGTGGAGAGTTTTATTTGGGAAAGTAAATAAAGATATATTTTTTCATTCTCATTGATTATATAAATCTGTTTCAATTCAACATGTCTCACAATAAACCAACACTTGGTTTCTACTAGCTTTTTCAAAGAATTGGACTTGAATTAAATGATAAAACATTTATATTTCATATTTTTGAACATACATAAATGTATTAAAGCATGTTGACTGATAATGTGTACTTAGTTTGTATACTTGTCTTGATAGGTACTATGCTGGCCTTGCGTTTATAGAGCAAGATGAAGCCTCAGTCACAGGTATTCAGGAAGCAGTCACGTATCTGCATCAAGGACTGGAAAAGATGCTCAGTGACCTTTTTGCATCATCAGAATGGTCAGTCATCAATGTTAATCAAGCAGATTGTTAAATTCCTCTGATGTATCTAGTAATAAATATTCTGGTAACTGAACACACAGTATTGCTGTATAATTGGCTTTTTTGTAAAAGTATCATTATTGACTAGATTTAAATATTTTAATACAAAAATATCAGTAATACCGATCTAGTGTTTATAAATGTAAAGAAGAGAAGATCTTTGCACTCTTTTATATATTTATAATGATGTGGCTAATGCATGCCTGCCAACATCCTGGGACATAGTTGTGGGTCACAGTGAGGACAGAGCCTAAAGTGGACAGGGTTGTGTGATGCCACTTAAGGTTGTGTAATGTTACATCAAAATTGTGCTTCAGCCTTTGTGTTACAGTCAGCATCTTGTGTCTAATTTGCAGACCTCGCAATTACCCCGCGGTCCTGGTTTCATTTACCAGAACTGTGCGCATGGCAGTAGTGCTGCCAGTGTGAGTGGCAGTGCTACCATGCATATGTGAGGCAGTGGCATGAAGAAAAACCACCGTGCCACAGTAGTAATGTCACCAATAGGGTTCACCCTCTGTTTCACGGAGTCAATTATGAGACAGAGACGGAGTAGCCAGAAGCAGGAAAGCTGTCTTTTATTGCGCAATCAAGGAGAGTCGACCGGGAGGTGGGAAAGCCTCTTTCAGTCAAGTCTGATTTGCATATTACACACTTCAGTATTTATACATTTTAAATCAATTAGTTAAACATTAATCATAAAAGTAATATATGCTCAGGTGATGTTTTAAGATATTAGGTCATCTGGTCAAATCATGCTTATTCCGCACGATCTGACCACAGGTTTTTATTACTATGTTATTCAATTCTTTTATTAGGGTCTCAAGTACAGAATACATGTGACTTTAATTATTGCTGATGAGTGTCTCTTTATAAATGAATCTTTATATTAGTCATTATTGATTAGAGGGAGTTTTATGGTTTTATCACATTTAATCAAGTCAAGCTAGTCCTAAGTTCAGTACTGACTAGGTGTGTTCAGTACTGTCAGCAAAAGTGAGAAATAATCATTTTTATTCTTTTAAACATAATGTGATTCTTTAAGCAAGATATAAAGCATTTATAGGATTTCTGGTGTTTAGCTCACAGTAAGATTGCTATGTGGCACTCTGACCACATAACATATCACCACATAATACCACAGTTGCAATACACCTCCACTGTCCACATTCAAGTTTTGTCCTCACACCACTTGTATAGGGGTTGCCACAGCAACTGGACCAGCCACCCCCTGGCGACCCCTATGACCACTGTACTTACAAGTGGTGTGTAGACAAAACTAGCACGTAGACAGTAAGGGTGTATTGCAATGGTGGTATCATGTGAGGATGTGCTACATGGTTGGAAGGCATTCTTACCACCGTGGCATGCCAATGCCTAGTGTACTTACATATGTAATAGTACCCTTTCATATTCACAGTGGACAGTGTTGCATTGCCAAGCAATGTTGCAATCCACCCTGCAGACATGAAATGACTCTGTGATACACGTGACATGATGGTGGGAGGGTAAAAAAGTCATGACAACATCGGTATTATTTTACCCCAAGAGCTGTTATGGCAGTGTAGTGTATGTACATATGTATATGTGGCCATTTCATAACTTGTGGTTACTAAGTAGCATATGCGATATGTGTACATGTGGTTGATTGGCATAGTAACTGCTTAAAATATGTTGGAATACCAAATAATTAATACAAATTAAATCATAAAAGTTTTTTTATTAAATATGCTATCATGGCTATTTGAAATTTTTTTTTTTAATTAGCACAGAAATTAAACTTTAATTTAAAAAAATGTAAAATATTTTTATTAGTTTTGAAGTTCAGTTTGCCAGCTATTAGATAGTGATCTGAAATTTGGCAATTTTTGAGTAATTCTATCTAATTTCTGGTGTCTCGGCTCTATAAGAATATCAAGGCCAAATTCCCCAAACCAAATATGGCCGAAATTCAATGATTTCAGGCCGAAATCGGCCATGTTGAAATGCTGAATCTGCAATTCCAGATTCCCAAGTGTTTATCTAAATATATATATTTATATTTATGTTTCTTACATTGATTTATTTTTTTTGTAAATTGCATTGCAATTTAATAAAATGTTATCATTAATGTTAATATCTTATTTTTACATAGTGGTAAACTATTTACATAGACATATGACATTATTATTACATTAATATAATTCTAATACTAGGAATACATTTTAATTAAAACCTTCTGTAAAGATCACAAATGATTTGGTATGTTCCAGCACAAATATTCTTCAAGCTGATAATCCATTCTGTTTCCAAAATCCACAACTTCTCGGAGGACTTTTGAAATTGTGCAGATTACTCAAGACAACTGTATTGAAGCCGTCAAATTGCATTATGACATCTCAACAAGTTCTGCACTTGTAAGTAGCAACAATTATATTTTTATGAAAAGCAAAAGTACTTCAAAACACTCCCGGCAAAAACTCTGCTTCATCTATAAGTGTTTGACCTGTACATTGTACGAGTGCATGTGTAATGTCACTGGACATGCATTTCTTGGGAGACCACTTATTAAATAGAGATGCTCATTTAAGCAACCACGAGTTATCAATCTCAGTCAGGTTTGGTATAAAACTTAACGGGGACACTCCCGCCAAAAAAGGAAAACTTTTTTTTTTTTTTTAATTTTAAAACAATTTTTACATTTTGTATTGTTGATTTCAGATTTATCATTTTTTTTTTATTTTTATATGTCTGTATTTAATAAAATATTTTACTAAACAATTGTGACAAAACAAAAAGTGTATTTGGGTGCCACCCCCCAGTGGCTTTAAAGCACAAATTTCTAACTTTTGGGCTAGGGACACACAATGCAGTCTATAAGTCGGAATTCTGATCATAGACTTGCATTGAATGGGAGGGTAATGTAACTATTACATCACAAGGAGGCAGAGTTATGATCCTGTTTGATAAGATTAATCTCCTCTCTTTTGTGTTGGAAGGCGGGTAAAAAAAAGTTGTACACGGTCACCTAGTCCTGCCCACTATGATACACAGGATCCAGTAAGAGAGCAGGGGAGTATCTTATGACATCATCATGCAGGCTTTGACCACAGTTGTAAAGGGAGACTGGCTGGAAGATTTTGGACGATGTTGCATCATGGGAAAAATTCACAAAATGGAGCCAGGAGATAAACACCTAATTCTATTTTTCATTTTATATCCAATTAGTTCAGTCATATACAAAAAAAAGTGGCATATGATTTATATATGTGCTTGTTTTAAGTAATGTAATCTAGTTACATCAACAAACACATAATGTAAGCATATACCAATATACAGCAGTAATAATCGTAATAAATATAATATATGCATCCACATAAATATATAAGCAAAAAACTTACAAAGAGAGAGACCAGGGGATATACAAAAAACATAGCCCCTATTTAGCTGAACTGATTATTTTTAAAATATATTTATTTTAATATTAGCAGGATATTATCTTAACATCATCCATCTGGAGCTGCTTATGCGCTGTTACTGTTATTTTAGCAGAATCAGTAGAATGCCTTAAAGGTAGCCTTGGCAATGGAACCTTCTAATTTCAACAGTACATAGCATAATTTCCCATAAATCCTTGCGACTTTCGTTTTAGTAATGTAAGCTGGAATCATTGCACCACATAAATTTTCTCCAAGAGTGTTATGGTTATTCCAGTTACTAATTAGGTACAGAATGAGTATAATAACAGATATTCTTTAAAAGTGCATCGCTTGTATGTTAAGGTGACAGTAACTACAGAACTATTTTTAATTATTTTTTTTTATTTATATATTCTTAATTCATTTATTTTAGAGTTGCAGATTGGTCTGTGAAGGCCTTGTGCCGCTGCCCACAAAAAGGAGAGGTAGCTCAGCAGTTAGAGAAGGTTCTGCACGGATCATTCTTAGGTCTCCTTGAGCAGCTTGTTAAAGATGCTCCAGACAATGACGTCTGGATTAAAAAGAGATGTCAGGCTATATCTGCTCTACTACGCCTCACCTCTATACCTCGGTGCCAGGAGCTTTTAGATATGCAGGAAAAGGTGAGTATCACAACATCAGTGTTTGTGTTTGTATATCACACTGCATTAGTTTATTTCAATACCAGTTCTATGTAAAATGCTGCGTTTCAGCTGTTTAGCACATTCCTATTCTGAATTTTCAGAAGGATCTTCTTCACTATAAATCTACGCCACTCTTATTTAGCTGAGAGCTTTTACCTCCTAATGGATTCAATGCAGAAACCAATCACTCTTTCAGATGAAGAACTTGTAACAGCGGACCGTTTTGGATAAAGTCAGGATAGAGTGAGGTTAAGAGAAAGAGGCTTTGAAGGTGGAGACAGTGAGGGACTCTCTACTCAAACATGTTGATGCCTATAGAGTTTGAAGGCCAAAATGCGGAGCATACATGACCTTGAGCCTTTCTATCCTAACTTTCAGGTCCCAAACAGAGAGTAAGTTAGCTTTCTAGCTTACGCACTGGTGCATTCAGAAGTGAAAAAATTGTCCCAACTGCTAGCCCTTGCTACATGTAGCGAATTTTTTAATAATGTTTGATTGGCTGGAATGTTGAACAATATTTTTATTCTTAGAGGCTTCAGCAAAAATAGGGTGGATTTCTAAATATATGTAAATGTTTGTGCCATAATAAATGCTTTAGAGAATTCTGAGAAAATAGCTCTGAAAGCTTATGATAAGTTTGTACAAATCTCCTGCTTAGACTATTCCCTGGTGTTTCTTTTAGGTCTGCCAGCTTGGGGTTATTGCCTCTCCGTGCAACAGCGATTCACTTTATTTATTAGGAGTAGCACAATTGGCCCAGTATGATAATAATTCCTCTTCGGAGAATGTACAGCTTGCTCTTCAAGATGCTAAGCTCAGCTTTAAAGCCAGTATCTATATGGAGAATAAACCAACCAAAGGACCAGTTCCACTTGAAATAACAAGTAAGAATGTCATTTTGAATAATTATGTGCATATCTTAAATCTGTGTTTTGTTGGTGATAGTGAAGAGCACGGCTAATGTTCATAGGTAGGCTACTTTTTATAAAAAATGACTGCAATATTAATGATTCATATGACATAAATGTCTCAAATAAATTTGATTATGGATACAAAGATATTCTGCCCATAACAATCTTTAATCTACATTAATAATCTGCAAATTAACATTTCGAAGCATAAAAAATGAAAGGATATAATTTATCATTAAAATCCAGCTTTAAAGTCTGTCCATAAAGATCTTGTATTAAAAAGTAAAGTCTGGCACTTAACACAAAGGAATGCTCCATATATATGCCTTTTTATGACCATTGAAGACTGTGTCTGGATCTCACATATTTGGATGATGGGGGGTGGTATTTAAAGCCAACTATCATCTGTACCTAGTCTAACAGACTGGATGTCCCAGTCATGAAAAAAATACTTTAAAGAAAATGCTATGTATAAATTGTGCAAACAGGACTGCTAGCAAATGTATAGATCCTGAGATATTCACCCTATCGTGTCAATCAGTTGAGTGCATGCACTTGTGTATCATGAGCATAGAAGATAATTGTCTGCTAGACATGTCCTCTCGCACTCTTGGGGTGGTTCTCCTGGTTACCCTCAATCTACAGGACTGGGCACTGCAGCCAGCTACCTTTATTTGTGCCTGTTAAAGGGGTTTATAAGTGAGTAGTCAGAGTGTTATTAAAACTCACTTTTTTTCTCATTTGAGATCAGTTCTTGGGCTGAATACGATATTAACATAGTAACATAGTAATTTAGGTTGAAAAAAGACACAAGTCCATCAAGTTCAACCCTTCTACCTATCATTCCAGCTTTTTGATCCAAAAGAAGGCAAAAACCCCTAAGGAAGCTGTTTTGAATTTTGCCTCCTAGGGGGAAAAATTCCTTCTTGACTCCAAAAGGGCAATCAGATTTCTCCTTGGATCAATAAGCTCTTTTATTAATGCTTATTCTATTATTAATAGCCCTGTATGTTCTGCTTTTCTAAAAAAAACATCCAGACCATGTTAAATGCATCTATTATGGTTGATAGCACTACCTCTCTTGGCAGTGAGTTCCATAACATACCTTACTGAATTACTAAATATATTCCTTACCGAATCCCTTCCTTTGCTGTCTATGAAATCTTTTCTCTTCCAGTCTCAGGGGGTGACCTCTTTTTCTTTGTACATTTCTGTTAATGAACAGGTCCCTAGAGAGCTCTTTATATTGGCCCTGCACATATTTATATAATGTTATCATATCCCCTCTGAAACGCCTTTTTTCTCACTAAAATAAATGCAATTTTTTAAGTCTCTCTTCATAACTAAGATCCTCCAATCCCCTTATTAATTTTGTAGCTCTCCTTTGTATTTTTTCTAGTTCCTTAATATCATTTTTAAGGACTGGTGCCCAGAATTGTACTGCATATTCAAGGTGAGGTCTTACCATTAATTTGTAAAGAGGCAAGATGATGTCCTCCTCCCGTGAATCTATACCACTTTTTATACATGCCAATATCTTATTGGCCCTTGCAGCTGCTGACTGGCATTGGGCACTGTTGCCAAGTTTGTTATCTACAATGATTCCTAAATCCTTTTCATTAGTAGTTTTTCCCAGGGAAATACCATTTAACGTATATGTTGCTTTGTTATTATTTTTCCCATAATGCATAACTTTACATTTGTCTATATTGAACCTCATTTGCCACTTTCTTGCCCAGTTCCCCACTCTGTGCAAATCTTCCTGTAAAGAAAAAAATGAAATGTTGTTTCTGTCTAGATTTTCTTTTATTGTATATCCAAAAGACATGCACACTGATAGTTTGTATGTAAATATATATTTTTATTCGTAATATTACATTGTAACCACAGTCCAAAAAATGATATGTATAGGAGAAAACAATAATATGGATAGAAGAAAAAAGCAAAAAAACTAAAATCTACAGACAAAAATATAATGGAAAAATAGCAAGCGAAACAATACTGTGATGTATGTACGGTTATGTATGGCTCAAAAGGTAGCTCATTAAGAGAAAAATAGTAAATGTTGTCCTAACCCAGGGCTCACAAAGCCTGTGCACCAGGTCGCCATAGCGCCTAGGAAATTGTACCTGGCCTGGGTAGGATCATCAGCACATGGCGCGCCTCATCCTGAGATTAGTTTTTTTTTTTTTTTTTAAGTATTTACCATCGCAGCGCTTCCTGCTCCGCCCCCTTGCACTGTAATGTTAGATCGGCGGGTGTCACATGACATCCCACAGCTCGAGAGTAGCATGCAGACGGTCTGTGCCTGTGTGACAGGCATGGGCCAGGCTGCAGCAGAAATCCCCCTCTCGTGGAAAGAGGTAAAACAGGAGGGAGGGGGGAGTCATTGATAAAATTACTTTTCTTTTCTTTTCTTTTTTTAAAAAAAAACCTGATGGCTTATGCATGTGTGTGTGTGTGTCAGATTCCTCAGGTTGCGATCCTTGACTCCTTCACTTTTCTGTAACACGGTATTCCCTTGCCTTATAGGGAAACCGCGCCACAGTTCAAATGTTGAGTTAATCTGTCTCATCTGAGATCGCATGCCGGCTCCACTCTGTTTCATTTCGGATCTCCGTAATCCGAAAGTGAAAACAACCTCGTGTCTACAAAAACTTGCCTCCGTTGACGAACCTCGGCTTGTATCTAACCAACTATCCTGATTTCTCATATGGATTAGCTGAGACTCCAAGGGGTGATGCCCGAATAAGGAGATCCTCTCAGAGCGCGTCGCCCCATGTCCCCAGTTCTCTGCCTATTTAAAACTTTATTGACTGTTCCTGTATCACCTTTTGGAGCCTCACCTAATCCTTATGGACTTTTGTGGGGCCCCTACAGTTTAACTGCTTTTTAAATTCCATCATTTTTTCACTTTATTTTTAGATTTTTCACTATTTTTCTCAAAGTATTGTTTCGCTTGCTATTTTTTTGCTCTCTGTAGCTTTCGGTTTTTTTCTCCTATATATTATTTTTTTTCTCCTAAACATATTATTTTCTGGACCGTCATTACATTGTAATGTTACTAATAAAAATATATATTTACATATAAACCATCAGGGTTCATGTCTGCTTTTTTGGATATATTTCGCCCCTTAGGAGAGAGTATATGAGGAGTCCATGGTTTTTGCACCTGAAACTAGCCTTCCCGATTTACTCTGAGCTAGTAGTTCTCATCCCTCGTTTTCTTTTATTGTATATATTTTACCTGTTTTAAGGTTTATTACAGCTTTTCAACATGACCACATGAGCTCTCAAAACTATCATCATTTACCATTGTTCAACATTTGGACTGATGTTGTTGGGGCAAAAATCACCCAATCTGCTGTTTATTAAAACCTCTATCTGGCTCTGTTGCTGTAGAATGAGCCAGGGACAGCATGGCTCATTTAGAACTACTGTAAACGCCCAAGTTTTGTAGCAGCATGAGAACATCTTTGGCCCAAGCAGACTACCCAACAGCTACTCAAGCAGACTACCCAACTATTTTGGACTGTATATAATCTAGGTACTTAATCCAAAAATATCACAGATCAGAAATGGTGGCAGGAATGGAATGCTGCAGAAGAAAAGAAACAGAACCAACTGAGAAAAGCAGAAATCAGAGCAGCAATCACAGGACGAAGCAGCAAAGGTAGAGGAGCATCTCCTGCACCCAGAGGAGCAAATACTACATCTCGACTCAACACTGTCCCAAAGAAAATAACTACAGTAACACAACGCGGAGGTTTCAATAAAGCAGTCCCTATATCCATTGCCAGGTATACTCAGGCATGCACTTATATTGAATGTACTTTAATGGTAGGGTTTCCACCTTCAAAACAAATACCGCTCATGCTACTACCGCAATAGTGTTAACATTGAACAGAAGCAAATATTTAACTGGCCTAAGTAGCAACACTAATTAAAGGGAATGGTCTCTTCCACCCAAGATATGACTGTTACTCTTCTACTGGATTGGTATCTTACAGCAAATCATAGTAGAAGAAAAACAGCATCAAGCTTTATTAACAGACAAGAAGATTGTGAATGATGAGTTGAGCCCTCTTAAAGGACAACTGTAGCAAACAAATTAACTTATGTCTAATACAACAATTATATCAAGTGTAGATGGGTTATACTGAAATTATTTACTGACTAATACAAATAAAGTACCTTGTTTAGCCCTCTTTGCTTCATATAGTTCTCAGGGGCAGACATGTTGTTCAGAATTTTGGGTCAGATGTTCCCTCACCTTGGTTCAGATGAAAGATCTGACCCAAGGTCCTAAACAACATGTCTGCTCCCTGGTAGAGCTATTTGGAGCAAAGAGGGCTCAATGATGTTCTTTACTTGTATTCTTTCATTAAAGCATTTCTATTTAAAATGCCCACACTTCATGCAATCTTTAAATTAAATTCAACTTTTTTTTCCGCTACAGTTGTCCTTTAACTGTCTTTCGTCAGCTCTTCCTTCATCTGATCCAAGATTCTAAACAACATGCTGGATAGTGCTGTACAAGCCAATATGGCTCAATAAAGTACGTTATTTGGATTCTTTCATTAAAGCATTTTTTATTTAAAATACCTGCATTTGACACAATTTACCACAATGACTGTTGTCCTTTAAAACCTTCCAGACCTCCCCAATAGTGATCTAGTTGGCTCTAATTTTACTCTGGGATTCTCTACTCCAGTCTAATATTCCACATCGTGATTCATACTATTTTATATTTATAACTACTGTAATCTTTGAATTAATGTTCACACGTTTGCAATTGTTAGCTCCAGTGCATCAACATCAGTTGTCTCTTCACTAGGCAGCAACTAGTAATAGGTACCACTGAAAAAAAGCCTAACAGAATATATTAAAAGACATCAGGTTCACCAATAATGGGCAACAATAGCAAAACATTTGTTAACATGAGCAGCTCAGCAAAAACGCAATCTAGCACAAACTAGTTTTATCATGAATTAGTGCTTATAAAGGCTTGTTTTTCTTTGTATGTAATATTTCTGTTTCCCACTAGAGGGCGGGGTGCACCAGGATTATCAAAAACTATCATGGTTGCAACATCTAGGTCAAAAGCTCCCAGCAACTCCACTGCCACAGTGAAAGTGTCAGAACCACATGTTTCTTTGGCAGATAAACCTTCAGAATCGGAAGCTAGGCCTGTTCCAATTCAAGGTAATTTATTTTTATTGTGGGGAAAGATTTCAAACCTACTCAGTAGGCTTGACAGCTCAAGGATCGCCCTATAAGATAGATACAAACAATGCAGCACATGTTAAATCAGTTTAAATTACAAGGCACCATTATGGACAAAACTTTTCCAGTTTTCCTTATACTTGTACTAGTTGCAATTTCTTTTTAAAGTACAAATCATATTATATCTAACTTGGTACATGGGAAGCTATTGTGGGAGCATTCTCTCAGGAGAAGATAGAATGTAACGTGGCAACAAATTTTGTTAACAACATTTAGAATGTTTAATCCATATAAGACAATAAAACATGCATATAATTTATAAAAAAAATGCCATATATAGATAAGTCATAAATATATTATTTTATATATATATATATATATTTATATATATATTTATATATATATAGTTACAGGATTTTAAGAAACCCTTTTAGATATACAGTGCATGCTCTTATTACATGTTAATGAGACCCAGTATCTATATCAATGATTACAGTATGTACTTGGAATGTATATTGAATCAGTGATAAATGAAAGCTTTATCATTAATATCATTTCTCCTGTGTAGACTGCACTTCTGTCCCAGCTGCAGTGAATCGATGCTCCTTTTTACATCGCCTGGGCTTAGCACGGTCCCTTTCTCGCACAAAGGACACAGCAGAAGATGCTGCAGCCCTGTACCAAGAAGTCATTAATATGGCCCCCACGGTACATTAACACATGTTAGGGAAAGCACTCTTAAGACTTTACATGTATAATAATATACCATGCTTCATTGTATTCTGTTGTATGTTTAATCTACACCATCACCTGTATAATCATCAATCTGAAGAGTAAGTAACATGTCTGATAATGATGTGAAGTCTTTAAATTCCATTCATCACAACATGTAAAGTCATCTTTTCTGGGTCTAGGACACTTCAGCGCGGTGACTTCATCGCTGACAGTTCAGCGCGGCAGTTAGAACGCTGAACTGTCAGCAATGAAGAATAACGCGGACGCGGCTATGTAAGAGCTGACAGTTCAGCGCTGAACTGTCAGCTCTTATAAACGTACAAGTTAAAATAAAATACCCCCCCCCTAATAAATGAACCCCCCCAAAGTGCCCCCCCAAACCCTAATACTAAAATTAACCCCAATACTAAAATTAACCCCAAAACCCAATACTAAAATTAACCCCAAAACCCAATACTAAAATTAACCCCCGAACCCTAATACTAACCCCCTAAACCCTAATACTAACCCCCGAACCCTAATACTAACCCCCTAAACCCTAATACTAACCCCCGAACCCTAATACTAACCCCCTAAACCCTAATACTAACCCCCGAACCCTAATACTAACCCCCTAAACCCTAATACTAAAACTCACCTTTAGCGATGAAATGTCCCGTGATGAAATATCCCGCAACGAGCTGTTGTGTGGTGAAGTGACGGCGGTGAAGCGGATGCAGCCGCGATGAAGTGTCCCATCCCCATCTTTTCTTGGAGACTCTGGAACCTTATCAGTATTTTCAGGGTAAATTAGAGCATTTAGATTATATTTTGTTAGCAGAATTTCAAGTGACCTACATTAAGGAAAATGTTTTGCAATGACTGCATTATCTCCTATAAATCCTACATAGTGGACAAAACTCAATATAAGAATATATAAATAACCATATAGAAGTACAACTATCTTTCAAAGCTTCATCTTCTTAACCATATACTAAATACAGAAAATGAATAAAAGTGGACATAATGCAGAAAGTTGTCTCTTGTTATGATATATGCTTGTGACATTGCGCAAATTAATTATTGACTGTTGAAGACGTTTATTTGTGTATACGGCCACAAGGTGATGTACAGAGACAGTTCAACCCCAACTTACACATTTTTTGGGAATTCTTATATATTTTTTTAACTTTACGTACATGACTTTCACCTGCCAAACCTTGTGCAAATATAATTCTTTACTCACTAATCCCGTTACGTTTTTCCCCTTCATATTCTAGTCTAGCCCTATTAATTTTAACATGTACAGAAGGCAGGTGCTGTGATAGGTCAAATCACTGCACCTGCCATAGCAACAGACAAAAGATGTTTTTGTGGTTCTCATGTGTTTAAAGTTGTGGAATGGTGGTAAGGATAAAATGGCAAGTCTGCTTTGGTTTATTTGTGTAATAATGTGTTATCCATGCGTGATCCACATTTATTTTATACATTTTTGATCTGTAATTGTATCATGTATTTTAGGTGCCTGATGCTTACATAGAGCTGGCAGAACTCATTGTAAACACAGATCCTCTTGCTGCTATTGAAGGTTATTGCCGGTATCCTCAAAAGCCAGTTGAAGAACAATCATTTGACGATGCTTTTATTCCTGGCGAGATTATCCGTTTACTCATAAAATGTGAAAAATATGATGATCCTCGTTTAACAGGAAACATGATTTCATATGGAAAAATTATGGGAATAGGTGAGAAATAAAGGTTAAGAAACACAATGCATTCAAAACCTCTTTCTTCTGTTATTCCTTTTTTGTATTCACAATGTTCTACAACTAAGTCCGGGAACCCGGAAGTTCCCCATTCCTCCATTGGGGGAACCACGATCAGTCAGATCTTACCACTGAGTGAACCGCGCATGGTCACGATCACACAAGTCACACCGCGAGTGATCGTGCGCATGCGTGGTTCACTCAATGGTAAGATCTGAGAGATAGCGCATGTGCGGTTCACCAGATGGGAATTCTGATTTCCCGGACTTTGTGGTAGAACACCTCTTCTTTCCTAAACTAGCATAGACCCAAATATCACTGCTCCCTCTGTGCTGCACTAGTGTTTATGACATCATATCCTGCTGTATATGGGTTTGTGCAAAGTAACTTATGAAGATAATAAAATAAGAGGAAGTTCATCAGTAGTTCATCAGTGGGTATAAACAAAGGAACAACGGTAAAGAGTGAAACAATCTGTCAGTAATGTATCTGAGTGGCTCAGAGCAATATTACATTAGTCTAAAAGGAATATAATACTAATCAGGCAGAGCATAAACCCGCTATCCACAGGTATATACCTATGATGTACATATGTCAATCACAAATCTGTGTCCAAGCTAAAAATGAAACTGTCCCAAGGATTATAGAGATTCTAAAATCTTAGTATACCATTAATCTTTTGTTCCAGTAAGTCTAATTTGTTATGTTACCTGCTCTGTGCAGATTTCCGTCTGCAAATTGTACAGCACTGCAGAATGCCTTATAAATAAACAAGTAATATTAACAGCACTGCAGACATGAGCAGCTGGAGAGACAGCAGACCTCACTCCTGCCCATCCATATCTATCCTTTTTTTTTAATTCTCTCCGGTTGTGTTGAATTATAACTACCATTGTGCTAAGTCATTCATTTGGCTGGCTGAGCACCACGGGAACTGCAGGCCCCAAGAGCTGGAGAGACAAAGCGTAGTCATGTACTAGAATAATGTCCTATGCATTATTCAGAAGCAGAGTATCCTCATAAAACTCCAATTTGACCTCCATTAATCACTGGTGTAGCCTGAGCCCCACATTTTTTGTTTTCAGCAGCTACTGTGTTGAGGTCACCAGGCAACCATGTATACCTGTCAAATGAACCTGTCATACAGTGCCCCTGGGGAAGCCTTGTAACGATGTGGAATGCATTATAAATACTGCAGCAGTCTGACCATATGTGAATGAGAACTAATAAGAAAGAGCACTAATAAAGTAATCAGTTGTTATTCTACTTTTTTTTTTAACAGATTCAGCTACAATATTTCATTTACCTGAAGGATCATTGATCAGATCTCATTTACACAAATCGTTTCTGACATATTTGCAATTATTAGTATTTTCCTCAACACAATTATCCAGTTACATGCTACGATCATCTTGTCTTTCCCTATCAGCCATTACAGGAAATGGAGGCTTTGAGTCTGGTAAAATACCGGAACTCTTACTGTTCAAACACATTTTAATACAACATTTATTAATTTAATCATTATAGTGCTAAGGAGGTTCAATAATCATCCCGCCAATAATTCAATATCCAGCCCATTTCAAAATAAAACAAAAGCGTGAATCTATTAGTTTAGTAAACAGTCCTTTTCAGATTTATATGGCTGCATCCCACTGATACACCCCTATTGTTCCTCGCCTGAGCTGTAGATTTGCAGATCCGTGTGCTACCGTGCTCTGTAACCATGGAAACGAGGCTAATGTAAACATTTAGCGAGGTGAGAAACATCCAGAACAAAGAAAACAACATATGGTAAAAATAAAAATGAACACACATAGCTTTTTAATAATTCAAAACGCAGAATGTGCATATGACAAAATGAAATAAAAGAAAACACTAAGGCTTTAAGCATGCCATCTGTACTGATTTTATTAACAGACATTTATTTAGGGTGTTAGAAATAGGCAAGTGCAAAACAAAAATATTTGTACCTCAGCAGCCCCCAGCTACCAAGAGAGAGTCTGAATTTGTTGCTATAGATTAGAATTAATTTGTGGTGGGAACTTCGTACATTGGCGGGTCTACTCATGTAGCTCTGCTTTCCATAATGAAAACTGGAGCTCTGCGTTTTGGACCCCTTATCTAATCACTCAAAGTCCACTGATGTAGTCCTGCATTGGAACATAAATAAGCCAATGTGGACAATTTTTTGTACAAAACGGTAACCTCTATGGACTTCTATGGAAAGGAATTTGGCTTATTACAGGAGGACCTCACCCATTATGGAAATAGCCGAAGTCCTCCGACAGAAGTCACTGGGAGGATTCCGCTATTGCTGAAATAGCCAAAGTCCTTCCGAAATAATAAAAAAAAAAAAAAAAGGATTAAAAATAAAAAGTTTGAAAAAATAAGAATACATTAAATACATAAAAATAAAGTAAATGAACATACAATAATATAAAAGGTTTAATTAAAAGATTAAAATGCATATATTAATAAATATACTATTAGAATATATAACATTAATATATTATAATTGTATGTGAATATTTTGTGTTCAACAGATGTTAAATCCTACACTTCGCCAGACCATTTCCCCCAAAACGAATATGGCTGAAGAGCGGCCATACTTAGCTGTATTATTTTGATATTTATTACAAAATAATGTATGGCAAGGTGGATGAAATCTGCCTTTTATTTTTTTGGCATAACAATATTTCAGATTGTTTATTCTCACACTCCAAAGTACGTGACAGTATGTGCCTTTTAAATATGGGCTTGACAAATCCTAGAAGCCATTGCTCTTAGAAACATTAGAAAACAAAAAAAAAAACTAAAACTTAGAAACTTTGTATATGAACTAAACATATAACCCAAACAAATAGGTGTGATTGGTGCGCTAAGTAAAATCCACCAGACAGTGTATAAAATTATATAGGAGAAAATATAATATTTGCCTGAAAAAACTGTTGATTCAGTGCAGTATAATGAAGGTCTTCAATGTCTCCCAATGTATATATAAGGGGACAGAAAAAGACAAACAGACATAGTGTAATACAGTAAATATAAACAGTGCTGTTGCAGTGTGGGTAATTGCACTCACAAACAGTGTAGATAAAAATGGCTCATCTATCTCTTGTAGAGATGTCTCCTCTCTTCTTAATCTCACGCTCCAAGGCAATAAAACAAGATGAAGAGATGGTATATTAGATAGTAAAAGGTAGAAATTTAATAAAATACAATAGCATCTTACATATATAGTTGTAGATGTCAGATGTTCCTTCTGTGCCAGCAAAAATCCAAATGGAGGACAAAGTCCAAAAGACCAGTACAACAAAAGGCAGATCCAGAAGGAGTTCACAAGTTGATGATGTAAAATCGAAGAATGGCAGTATAGGTAGGCACGCTACGCGTTTCGCCGCTATTTGGGCTTCCTCCTGGCGTGTGCCTACCATACTGCTCTTAGGTCCTTTTAAATGCTGTGATCTTCGCGCGTGTGTGCACTTCCGGGTTCCTCCTGTGGTGACGTCATCGCGACTCCGTCGCCTCATGTGGTTTAGTTATTCTCGCGAGACTTGCTTTACTGAGATCTGTCTAACTTCGCAATTCTTACGAGGTTTAGCAGCTCAGTAGGAATAGTACACCATGGGGGATATGAGAACAGAGGACAATGTTTTAACAAATGGATCCCAGCAGCACATCTGCATTATATTACAATTTGATGGTAGCGATGTCCAACATTCATATATGTTTGTATATATGTTTAAAAAGGGAACAAGTATGTTCCAAAGAATAGGGCAAATGCTAGTGAAAAAAATATATATATCTGTATATAAAAAAAAATGTTTATATTTTAATAAAAAACATATGTATGTTAAAAAGTGTTTTTTTATTTTTACATTTTTAAAAAAAAAACAGACATAGACAAACATATATGATATTGTATTATTGCACATACTAAGTTCTCTAAAAAATGTTTGGAGAGAGAATGTTGTGTGAAGCCCCTTTTTATGTTTCTGACATGCTCCCCCACTCGCTTTTTTAAAGTTCTTGATGTTCTTCCAATATATTGTAGGCCACATGGGCACTCTATAAGATAAATCACGTTAGTGGAGGAGCATGTCAGAAACTGTTCAATGGAGAACTGTCTTCCATTAGCAAAGGAACTATATTTAGTGATGGGATATTTTTGGGTGGCAGACACCCTACATGGCTCACAATTTTTGCATCCATAAAAACCTGCCTTTTGTGTTAAAAAATTATGTACAGTTTTCTTTTTTTGTTGGGAAAAATAGCTTTTAGTTAACTTATTCTTTAGGTTCTGAGCTCCTCGAAATATAAGTTTAGGTTTTTCTGGTATTAATTGTTTTAATGTTTCATCCTTTAAAAGGACATTCCAATGTTTATTAACTATTTTCCTAATATCTGTAGATTTGTTGTTAAAATCAAATACCAAAGGTATTTGATGTATTTTATTTATATCTTCTAGATTATTTTTTGGCTGTAAAAGAGTTTTTCTATCCATAATTTCTATATCTTTAATGGTTTTGTGTAAAGCTATTGAATCATATCCTTTTTCTTCAAATCTGTTTTTAAGTATGTTTGACTGTTGTTGATACATTTCTACGTCTGTACAGTTTCTTCTCAACCTCATACATTGGCTCTTTGGTATCCCTTTAAGCCATGGTGGATAGTGGCAGCTGTCAAAATTTATAAACCCATTTGTGTCTACTTTTTTAAAAAAGGTTTTTGTTTTAAGAGAACCATTTTCTACAAACACCATTAGGTCTAAATATTGAATGTCTGTTTTACTGTACACCGTGTTTAAAATAATGTTTTTGTCATTTTTATTGAGGGAGGCAAGAAAAATATCTAGACTGTCTTGATCACCCTTCCAGATAAAAAAGAGGTCGTCTATATATCTTTTATAGACAACTATATTTGTTTCCCAGCTATGTTGGTTCCACACAGAGAGCTCTTCCCAATCTCCCATAAAAATATTAGCGTAACTTGGGGCAACTTTTGTCCCCATGGCTGTTCCTGTTTTTTGAAGATAGAAATTTTCTTCGAACCAAAAGAAATTATGTTCTAGGATGATTTTTAATCCTTCGAGGATATATTCTATTTGTGCGGGTGTCATTTCGCTATTTGTTAAAAGATTTCTGACAGCTTGGTATCCTTGGGCATGCTCTATGATGGTGTATAGAGAGGACACATCGCTAGAGACTAGAAGATAATCATCTTGCCATTCAATGGTCTCTAATATTTTTATTAGACTTATAGAGTCTTTTAGATAGGATCTTTGTTTTTTTACATAGGGCTGTAATACCATGTCTAGATATTCTGACAGGTTCGACATGATGGATCCTATTCCAGACACTATTGGTCTTCCTGGTGGTTCTATTGGATTTTTGTGTATTTTTGGGAGAAAGTATATAGTTGGAATTTTTGGATGTAGAATATTTATATAGTCGGCTTCTCTTTTAGTGATGAACTGATTAATTTTTCCTTTATCCAAAAAGGCTGTTAGTATCTTTTTATATTGGTTGGTCGGATTTTCTTTAAGAGAGCAGTAGACTTTCTGATCTTTTAGATGTTTATAAGCCTCGTTTCTATATTGTTCTCGAGATAGAATAACGATTCCTCCCCCCTTATCTGCTGGTTTTATGACTATTTCCTCATCAGTTTGTAATTCTTTCAGGGTTCTCAGTTCTTTTTTTGTAAAATTATTTTTGTCATACTTTGTGTGTTTGATTTTTTTGAGATCATCTGTTACTAGTTTCTCAAATACCTCTAATGCACCCGATTTATATGTAGTCGGGTAAAATTTAGATTTTTTAGAGAAACATAACAAAGACCCAAGAGGTATGAAATTTTGGGCAATAGATAAAGTGCAAAAATATTGGAGAGGTGGAGATAATATAAAAGAAATGGGGAAAAGTGAAATGAGATGGGTATTTGAAGTAGACACCCTGCAACCTAGGGGCCACAATGCAGAATTTGATTTATTTAATTTTCTATAAAAAAAAATTTATGATTAGTTCTATTTATTTTTTCTACATACCAGGACATATATATATATACACCTCTCATACATAAATTTTTTATATATTTCTGGACTTTTTGTAAGTTTATAAGCCTAAACAGGTTTTTTATATACGTTTTTTTTTTTATATGTACTTAGTATGTGCAATAATACAATATCATATATGTTTGTCTATGTCTGTTTTTTTTTAAAAAATGTAAAAATAAAAAAACACTTTTTAACATACATATGTTTTTTATTAAAATATAAACATTTTTTTTTATATACAGATATATATATTTTTTTCACTAGCATTTGCCCTATTCTTTGGAACATACTTGTTCCCTTTTTAAACATATATACAAACATATATGAATGTTGGACATCGCTACCATCAAATTGTAATATAATGCAGATGTGCTGCTGGGATCCATTTGTTAAAACATTGTCCTCTGTTCTCATATCCCCCATGGTGTACTATTCCTACTGAGCTGCTAAACCTCGTAAGAATTGCGAAGTTAGACAGATCTCAGTAAAGCAAGTCTCGCGAGAATAACTAAACCACATGAGGCGACGGAGTCGCGATGACGTCACCACAGGAGGAACCCGGAAGTGCACACACGCGCGAAGATCACAGCATTTAAAAGGACCTAAGAGCAGTATGGTAGGCACACGCCAGGAGGAAGCCCAAATAGCGGCGAAACGCGTAGCGTGCCTACCTATACTGCCATTCTTCGATTTTACATCATCAACTTGTGAACTCCTTCTGGATCTGCCTTTTGTTGTACTGGTCTTTCGGACTTTGTCCTCCATTTGGATTTTTCCTGGCACAGAAGGAACATCTGACATCTATAACTATATATGTAAGATGCTATTGTATTTTATTAAATTTCTACCCTTTACTATCTAATATACCATCTCTTCATCTTGTTTTATTGCCTGGGAGCGTGAGATAAAGAAGAGAGGAGACATCTCTACAAGAGATAGATGAGCCATTTTTTTCTACACTGTTTGTGAGTGCAATTACCCACACTGCAACAGCACTGTTTATATTTACTGTATTACACTATGTCTGTTTGTCTTTTTCTGTCCCCTTATATATACATTGGGAGACATTGAAGACCTTCATTATACTGCACTGAATCAACAGTTTTTTCAGGCAAATATTATATTTTCTCCTATATAATTTTATACACTGTCTGGTGGATTTTACTTAGCGCACCAATCACACCTATTTGTTTGGGTTATATGTTTTGTTTTTTGCACGTGTGTCTTCAGAGGAACACATAGATTGGTGCTGCTTTGTTGCAGTTTAAAGCGCCAGGATTTATCCTTTCTGTCTAATTTTTGTATATGAACTGTTCTTATATTTCTTTACAGTGATTTGGCTGCTTTCAACAACAAACATTTTTTGTCTTTGTAAACAAATTCCACAGCTTCAGTCGATATCCACAGAATTCCATTGCTCCTAACTTTAAATGCTTTACATGTCATCTGCTTGGCAGAATCCAGAACTGGTCTTTTTGGCTCATAAAGTTTACATATATTTATTAACCTTTGTATACATTGAAAAACTACAAGTTGTGATAACCTATTCTCATACATAGAAAGGAGGCAGTATCAGTGATTTAGGCTTAACCATGCCCTGAGTAGTGTTTCCCACATATGTTTCCAGACAGTTGTAGAGTTTTTATATAACTTTGACATAATATTCCCTTCATGAGAGAATGTTTGGTTTTTTTAAATTCCACTTTATTTCACATTTTGTTTTTCTAGGTTGCTTGGAGAAATATATTGGCATTCTTGAAGGTAAACTGAAAACTGGTATTCTTAAAACAGTTTATGCTGGCATCCATAATAAACCTATAGATGACAAAGACCTTCAGAATTTCTTCCGATTTAAATGCTGGATTTAAGAAAACTGTATTCATAAGCAAAACAGTTATATATCTTGTTAAACATTAAACCATTAAACATTGCACGCATCTCAGAATATTTGATTAGTTTCATAGAACCTGCAATTAAATAATCCAAGATGTTCAATAAACTGTTGATTGCTTGCACAATTTAATCCTGAGTTGGAGTGCCATATTTTATCTCAACACTCATATGTGATGTGTGTGATTTCAAACACATCACATTTGAGTTTTGTATTAGATGGGTGGTAAGAGGGGAGTTCTAGGGCCTGCTGTTGTTTCAAGAGGTTCTGTTGTTAGGGTCTACAACTAGAAGTGAAGGATAAATTGTCAAACTGGACTTATTTATTAATGCCAAGAACACTCACTGTATAATGCTCTTTTATATTGTGAGCACTCTGCCCAGGTGCATATTATGTTTTGTGTATAGAATTATTATATTAGAACAGCTGCTTGTGATGCTAGAATGCAGTGACCACCTAGCAGAAAGGTATTGCCACATATGACCACATAGCATTTGAATTAGTTTATCTCACAATACAGTACATGCTATTAGAAAATGAAATTAACTTGATTTTTTTTTTTTTAAATACATGTTATAGACAGAACAAATTTTGTGCACCTATAAGCATGAATATTTGTTTGACAAATACACAAAACAGTGATGTGGTCGATGCGCTATATTGACCACCACCAGAAATAAGCAAAAATGAATTGCCTAAGATATTAGTTGGCAGGGTGCTGATGGTTTCTAAAATCATATATATAAAAAAGGAAAAAGGCAACATACATATTGTGATACAACATACGATAAATAAAGTGCAAAGGTGTCACTGACTGCACTCACAGTGACACATTTGCACTTTATCTATCTTATGCTGTATCACACTATGGATGTTGTCATTTTTTCTCTTATATATATATATATATATATATATATAATTTGAGAAACCATCAGAACCCTGCCAACTAATAACTCAAGCACTTCATTTTTGCTTATTTCTGGTGGTGGTCACTATAGCTCACCAACCACATCACTGTTTTGTGTATTTTTCATGTTTGTCCACCTACATGTGAATGCAGAGAATCACATGTTGGGTGCAGCTTTAAAGGATATAAGCGCTAAGATATATCTTTTCTAAAATGAATATGTGTTTGTTAATTAAAGCCCTTGTCCTTTTTTTATTGGAGCTTTTATAATGTGTCCTTATGCATTTTTTTTTTTAATTGTGACTTTAATAAACCTTTTTTTTGTAAAGCGGACATATAGAAAACAAGGTATGTATATTCAGAAAATGTACAAAACATTTTATATTATGAATATCTATGGCATTTAGGAGAAATTATATTTTCCCCTTGATGCAATCTCTGCAGAGATGCAATATGTTTGAGTAATGAAGACTAGGAATGATAGTTATACGAGAGTACACAAGCCATTGAGTTGTATTGATTTGCTTTGCTTACCTGTACCAAAGAGCCCTGATAATCCAACACATGGTTGTTGCATAGTTAAAAAAAAAAACTTAAGGGGCTGCATCTAAACTTTATCAGCTTATTTGGATCCTTGTACATGATGATGGTATGCACAGTTCATACGGTAGTCAGATTTGTTTTATAGCTAAGTTAATCAAAACCTCAGTATGGAATAAAAATACATTTTTGGTTTGTGCCCATCAAATATTCTTACCTATTACCGTATTTGCTTGAATATAAGACGACCCTGATTATAAGACGACCCCCCAAACTTTGGATATTCCTTTAGGAAAAAAACTAAAAGCCTGAATATAAGACTGCCCTATAGAAAAAAAGTTTAACTTGTATATATTCACATGTAAATTGCTTTTTAATATTTAATAAAAAATTATATTAAAAAAAAGCATTTCTTGGTTTTATTTCCTTTTATGTACCACTGCTCCCTCTCCCCCCCAAAAAAACTTTTCTCTCTCTCCCCCTCCTTCTCACCTTGTCTCTCTCTCCCCCTCCACCTCACCTTGTCTCTCTCTCCCCCTCCCCTCCCTCCCTCCCTCCCTCCCACTCGCCTTGTCTCTCTCTCCCTGGTTGCTAGTGGGGGCAGCCGGGGAATGTCTGCAGACATCCTCCATGCTGCCCGACACTTCTGTCTATTATGACGGACAGCCAGTAATTAAAGTGTTGTTTTTATACATTTTTCACCATATTTTTCTATTTTTTTCATAATAATATATGATGTGAACAAAATAGTAGCATCAAAAGAAAGCCCTTCTTGTACTGAAAAAAATCAAAATATAATATGTGTTGGTACAGCAAATAACAAGAAAATTACAGCTAAACACAAACACCTCAGAAGTGTAAAAACAGCCAGGGTCATCAACGCATAACATTCCAAAAACATTCTGGTCATGAAGGGGTTAATGTTTGGGACAAGGCGATTATACCAGCAGCATTGAGTATGGTGCCAGCACCAGTTCTTGATCCCTCCTATGTTAAGCCCACTCCCTGGACATTAGAGGCCTGAGTTCAGGAGGTGGAAGGGAGATGGCACCTTTCAGATCAGGGATTTTTTTTAGAAGGAGGCCACATCTTACATTTCCCCTCCTTACAACCCAGATTACACCTCTCATCCCAAAAAATTTGGAGATACCTAAGGCTTAAGAATTTTCTAAAAACCTTTTCAGGTAATCAGAATTTTACCCGAGAGTGTTCAAAGTTAACTTCATTCTTTATGATCGTCTACAGTAAATGTACTTCTAAATTAGCTTGTGTCACTGTTCGATTTGACTTCATTAATTAGACGAACAGTTATCTGAACCTTATTTAGAATACCCATACGCCCATGGTATCTTCAAACTATTAAAGGGACAGTCTAGTCCCCAAACTCATTTTGGTGCAAGTGGAAGTCAACAGGCTTTTTTTCAGTATCATTTGATGCAGGCATTTTAATATTCTACTCAAGCCCTCCCCAGCATCCTATCATACAAGTAATGCCGTATTGATTGTGTGTAAGCACGGAACATGTATCAATTTTGTTTCAATTAGTCGCTGCTCTGCTAGTCTAATATAATGCATTGTGTGGAACCTATGTGACCTTGCTCTTGTACAAAGTAGCATCTCTTAACAGTGCAACACATTGTCTGATGACATCACTACAGAAACAGGATATTCTATTTATATTTGAATGGCATTATGCTCATTGGTTCCTGCAGCAAAAAAATAAACAGACTTTCACTCAGCTAGTGTGGGCAGTTCTAGTTTCTTGCAAACTGCTGTCATTTCACAAATTCATCAAGTAACATTTTCATATTTTTAGCAATGCAAAATGTATTTGAAAGCACATTAATTTGCATTAACATTTGAGATATGGATTTTGGGCACCAGACAGTATCTTTTAAGCTGAAAACATATTAGAATATAAGAAAACAAGATCAATAAGATAATGAGGCTGTTTATTTGCAACATATAACCAATATTGTTTTTAAACCAATAGTTTTTGTTCTCCAGATAAAGAAAAAGAGCTATTTTTACAGGCACTTATAGAAAATCAAAGAAATAATGAAAAAAGAACAAAAAATACGGGAATTGCGTGAAAACGGAAACTGATGAAATAAAATATTGATTGGGTTATTTCCCAGTTGATTACAACAGATATGAAACTCTTTGACAGAGGATTGTTTGCACATCCAGTGAAACAGATGAACACAGGTGGAGCCTGGGATCCATAGTGTCTTTCTTGACGAGTGTTGGCTGCATTCGAACATCTTTTTCACAGCTTATTGAGCTTGGTAACAATTAAAACTCTCACAGTCTGGTCAAATGAAGTGGATACACACAATCCTTTCTTATCTGGACTCCAGTCTATGCTAGAAATCGGTTGTGTTGATAACGTTACATTCTGTAAAAGAGTGACTGTTCCAGCAACTCCAATATCCACGTTATCGGAGTCTTTTTTCGTCCTCTGTGCAGGATATTCACTAGGAATAAAAATAATTTCATAATCAACTGGAATTACAAATACCAGCTAATACAATGTAATGTATAATCCCTTTCTCGACATAATGAGGACAAAGTGTTTAGAAATGCTTTATTTAAAGAATACAAGTAAGCCCCTTATCAAGCCCTCTTTGCTCGTATATCTCCCTCAGGGGGCCGGTATCCGGGGTCAGATGAAAGAAGACCTGGTCCATCAAGCCCGAGTTTCTAAACAACATGTCAGCCCCCAGAGAGAGCTATACAGAGTGGCTATAGGAGGGCTCTATACCTACTTTATTTCTATTGTTGCTTTTTGTGTGTTTCTTTTATATTAGATAGAGACAGTTGGGTTTTTTTGCCAACTTTTTTATAGCCTATTATTATTTCCCCCACAACTACTACTTAGGATATACATCTTGGAATGCATAAAAGTACTTCACAGAACAGTTCATATAAGAGTGAACTACTTACTATTTCCAAAGATGAAGACTTCCTGCACCACCAGTTGTCATGAAGACATCTCTGTTCTGTGGCAGATGCCGCACTTGCCACATTGTAGATTTGTGAGCCTAATTTAAAAAAGTTTAACAAATACAGATTTGTAGAAGAAAAAAAATACACATTTGCAGTTATATCAAAATCTTTATAATAATTTTTTTTTATTTTACCAAAACAAAAATAATATTTCATTATTATAGTTTTCAGAGAATTATGAGAGTTGTAGTTGAGCTAGAGTCTAAAAGGACTATATAATGCAAATATAGTATGTTCTTAGTACAGACAATAAATTTATGGAACACACTGCCAAGAGAGGTAGTGCTATCAACTACAGTAGATGCATTTAAAAATGGTCTGGATGTTTTTTTAAGAAAAGCAGAAAATACAGGGCTATTAATAATATAATAAGCATTAATAATAGAGCTTATTGATCCAAGGAGAAATCAGTTTGCCCTTTGGAGTCAAGAAGGATTTTTCCCCCTAGGAGGCAACATTAAAAATGGCTTCCTTAGGGATTTTATACCTTCTTTTGGATCAAAATCTGGAATGATAGTTAGAAGGGTTGAACTTGATGGACTTTTTTTTAACCTAAATTACTATGTTATAGACTACTGAACAGAGGAATGGGGTAGCGAAAAATCAGCAGAGTAACTTAAAAAATTCTTACAAAGCACTACCTTACCCTGATTATATGCTCCCAAATATTTGGAGGGTCATTCCAGACAATGGCCCAGATTCAATGCTGACACTTGCAAAAGTGTTTTAAGCTGTAAATTAATGGGCATTTATTCAATGCCCAGAGCTAACACTGTTAAAGTGCAGTAAAATAATTTCCTTTGGGTAGTCCTAGGCCCAATAACTTACATACGGGACTAAATATAGATATGTTTCTTAAAAACTTTTCCGAGGGGCTGGAGGTGCTTAAGGTAGTCGCTCCCTACTCCACGATTGCAGAGGGGCAGGGAGACAATAAATCTGTCAAAGCCAACCACTGGCTGTGACAGCATGAACACATTCAATAACTGTGATTGGCTGTCACAACGATTGGATATGACAGAGCAGACCTACACAGGCCTGGCTCTAGTGCCTCGGTCTTTTTTTGGAAAACTGCATTGTTTTCCGTGACCTTTGTCGTCAATGTTTTAAAATAAATAAATCTACAAAAGGAAACTGGCAAACAATTACCTTTTCAGAGACACAGGCAAATCCTTTGGTGGGGTGATGTGTCCTCATGTCAAACACATGAAATTTCCCTTCCAGTGAGGTAGCAACCAATTTGTTCATGATGATGTCCTTTCTGTCAAACTCCACACTACACACCTGCAAAACAAAATCAAAATAATAACAAATAATTATGTGGTGTATGTTATGTATGTATATATGTTGAGGAAAAAATATCCCTCAAAACTCACCTCTTTAAATAAGCTTATAATTCATCCCACTAGAACACCCATTAAGTAACCTCTGGCCAAACCCACCAACCTCCCACTTTCCCCAAATAATATTACCACCACCACCTTCCCATTTGAACTTTCCCTCACCTTATGTGTCAGGTGTCCCCCCACTCCTTCTAGATAGGGTTGCCACCTTTTCTTCAAAAAAATACCGGCCATGTTACAACCTCTATAGACTTAACATTGGGTCAAGCCAATTTTTTACCGGCCTGCTGGTAGAATAACAGCAAGATGGCAACCCTAGTTTTAGATTGTAAGCTTGCCAGCAGGGATCAATCCATGCAATGTGTCGCCCCTGTTACATAGTATGTAGTTCCCTTCTATGCTCTGTACCAAGTGCTATGTAAATTGTTGGTGCTATTTAGTCAAATGTTCATGTAATGTGCGAGTTCTTTTTGTAACTGCAGAACAATCTCAAAGTGATGTGATTAACAGTTGAGAGACAAATCAATATTTAAACACACCGACCACAATGCATGTGTGGTAAGGATATTTAAAATGTCTTGAACGGTGTTTCTTGCTGCATCGTACACAAGATCTTTAAGTTCTATCGGATGTTAAACAAATACATCCATGCTGCCATTTCATGGATATTCAGCTATTGGTGTGTTGGAGTGTCAATCATGTGTGACACGCTGGACACACCTACTAGCTGGGTGGAAATGGTCATGAATACACAAGTGATGTACTCGCATGCCAAAGGACCAACAACATCCCGGCTGGTCTCCGAGATGCAGCTCCATAAGGGAGCAGACTCCAATTCTTTATTTTTATTGGAATGTTACTTGCATATGTTTTGAAGTGGTCATTTACTTGATGAATTACTTCTGCTTTAACTTAACTTAGAGGTCACTACAGCTTACATTGGTAGTGATTTAATCACAATTTACCAGAGATAAAAATGCCGACAGAATGGTTTACCACTGAATGCATTGGAAGAACACACAAACGCTGAAATGTGCGGTCAGATGTGTAGAATATGTATCATTGTCTTTGGATTATAACATTACCCCATTTTTAATATTGGCCTCCCATCTTAGTGACATGTTGCGGAGGTCGAAGAGCTTAATGTCACCATTGTCATATCCAGCACACACGACACGTTCCTGCTGATTATAGGCATTGCCTGGAATTAGACATTCAAGAGAAAGATATTAACCTCAACAGTATTTTACAAATCAATTTACAGACCTACCAAAGGTTATTTATAAAAAAAAGCCTGTGGCACCAGAGAGATAAAAAACATAACAAAACACAAAGGCATTTTAAACTATGCACAATATTATAAAGACACAAATAGTAAAAGGACTATATGAACTATTTTGCAATAATTCTAATTTGATGAACCGGTTTAAATCTACTTTTTTTTGTGTATTGTTGTGTAGTGTATTTCTCTATATTGTTTGAGTAATTGAATGTAGAGTCGCATGATAACGGTGATTCCTTCTGTTGTGACTTGACTATAGTACAAACTAAGATTAAGCTATTATACTGTAACAATTAATCAAATTATGTTGAATATTTGATGAAAAATCAAATTAGGTTGATAAATATTTTATTGTATATTGCATGTCTCTGTGTGTGCAGCAATGATTTATTTCAATGCCCACTCTTTTTTATTTGCTGCACATGTATGAATTACATACATATTTACATACACACATACATACAGAGAGAGAAAAAAATCAGTCAACAGTATAGAAATTCCTCAAGTTAAATCATTAAAAGGGTGAGGACACAGTCTCAAAACACAAATGAACACAGCCTGAATCCTGTCTGCTGAGAGGAGAGAATACTCTACTTTAAAAAATGTAAAGCTACCAGAATAGCTCAGAGCAAAATAGATTAAATAGACAGAAAATGGTCACAGTTAATTAGGAAGCAGAGGTAAGGTGCATGGTGGGAAATATATTTTCAGGACTAGAGACAGGAAATCTATAAAAAAAAATGTGTTGGGCTTTGTTTCTTACTCCAGTGATACAAAGAAAAACAAAAAGAATCCAATGTCTGAATGTTTATAAATGAGGTCTAATTTTTAAGGCTAGGATACAATAAGGCTAGGCTAAAATCCAGCACCCATGTGGGAAGTGTAGGGCAGAATTGGAGGATGTCTGTGCACAGCGTGCAGCACAGACATCCTCTGGCTGCCACCAGCAGGAACCAGGCAATATCTGTAAATGTCCCTTTTTTCCCATTAATTAAGATTTATACTGTTTTTTGAACGCAAAAAGAGCGCTCTTGTGGGTGCTGCAGGGAGATTCTCATTTATATTTTGTATACCACTTGTGGTGTATGCGTTTGCCTTTGCTTGTTTTGTATAAAGTTTGGGGGATCGTCTTATTATCAGGGTCACCTCATATTCAAGCAAATACATTATTTAACCATTGTCCCATATGAGAAATCAAGATTCTTGAAATTACGAGTTCAATTTCTTATGAAAACTGGCACAACCACTTTCATTCAAAAGAACAATATCCTAAATCTGGTTACAGAAACCTGGACATATAACTTACCAAATGCTACAGTCCAGCAGTCTCTCTTTGTTTCTCCTTCTAATGGTTCCATGTTAGCAACTGGGGTATTATTTTGTCTTGTGTCCCAAACTTTCACGGTTCCTGAAAAACAATCAAATCAAACGGTTAAGAAATATTTAAAAGAACAGAAAATCAGAATCTGTGTCTCAAACCTTTTCTGCATCAGTAGATGCTCAACTCATATTGCCTTACAAGTGCCATTAATTTAGCAATCCATTGTTAAGGCGTTAATCTTTTGCTACCATTAGACCTTTTCCCACCTGGAGATCACAGATGTGCCATACTTGGGTGTTTGATGTTTGAATAAAAGATAACCTAGTGTGAAACCGGCTTAAATATTAAACTATAACCTGTAAAATGTTTTACGCTGTCGATTGCAGCACAAGAAAGTGTATAAAAGGGTGTTCATAATTAAAGCCAAAGAAAGATTTACCATCACGGCTGCCGGTTACAATCTCCGGGGCTCCTTCCCCAATGCCTAAACCACCAACTCCATCTATACAGTTTATAATTTCCTTGTGGCCTTTGACAGAGTACACTGGGGTATCAGCGGCTTCTAAATCCCTGTAAAGAGAAAGAACAAGTGTTTTCACTATTGGGTAGAAACTCATTCCCTGGAAAACAGACCATCTTTGCATACTGAGAGACAACCAAACAGAAAAAAATACAATGCATTAACTATAACCAAATGTACCTGCTTATGTGTTACATTTATAAATATACAACATGGTAATGTTGTGGCCTGGACATCTCTACAGTCAGAATTGTCAAAATACAAATAGTTTTCAGCTTTTATTGAAGCAACATGGTGTTTTTCACATCAGTGTATGCTATTACTTTACATATTGCAGACCCATATGAACAGCAACAAAAATATAACAAAATAAATGAAAACCTGATGGACTGACCCATTAAAAACTGGTTCCCAGTCCAATAGACAGTAAAGGCAATAGGTTTAAATCAAAACAGCAACTCTCTTACCACATATCTAGAGAGTATTTCCCTGGTTCATTCTTCCTCCCTGGTGTCTGCTCACACAGAGAGAGACTGTACGCTTTATTAATGAAAGAGGGAGATGCTGGGAGTTGAGAAGGGAATTGCAAAACTAAGACCAAAATATAAAAATATAAATGAATTGCAGAATTTTTCAGTCTCTGTTACTATGGCCTTAAGTTTGCATTTTCATTGTCAATTCACTTTTTTCATGAACAAGACCTGAATATAATACTGAGGGCTAACCTCTGCAGAAATAACACTTTGCTAAAATCTGGTGCCACAAGTATAGGCTGAACACGCAGTGCTAGGAAAGATTCCTCTGCCTGGCTGTTCCACCTCACTGCATCTGGACTTCTTGCCATGATTGGTTCAGAGAGCAGTGCTGTATTTAGCGCAAGGCAAACAAGGCAAGTGCCTATGGCGGCACTAAACTAGCCTTCTGGGGGAGGGGGCGAAGAATACTATCGAACCATGCAGCCTGCCACTAGCCACCTGGGAACAGTACTGCCCAGGGTAAGTCCTGGTGTGCTGGGGGCATGTAATGGAGGTGATGGGTGTTAGTGTTAACTCAGCATTTATTGTGTTAACAGCATTGGAAGAGTTAACTTCAGGGAAGGGTTAACCCCCCCCCCCTCCCCTCTTGGAGGGAGCATATGCTTTTTGTCTACTTTTACACACACACACACACACACACACACATTCAGATGCTTCTCTCCAAGGGCCTACACTGACCGGCACAAGAATGTTTTATTTTTTAAACATACATAAGGCCGGTGTGGGATGTGGACAGGCGGTTTCTTCCTCCCTGGACATTCTTCTAATTAGTTAACAGGAACCAAAGATATTTTGCTTTTAGTTAAATATATAAATATATATTTTTGTAACACGTATGTATTCTATGTCTACATCCCTTTTGTACTCTATTTTATGCACCAAATATTAACCAAGGATGTTATACTAGCCAACGCCTTGTTGCTTCTAAATAAGACAATGGTGTAATAAAATACAAAAATAGTAAAAACGATACTTAGCACAGGAACACTCCTCATGTGCTTATTGTACTTGAAAGAAAGAATACACCAAGAACCATACCAATATGTATGGCACACCTAAATAAATGAGTGACAAATGCAATAGTATGATAAAACACTCACAAACACAGTTCCTTTGAGCCTTGCAGCTTGCCTACTGTTTCGGAACCTTACTGCCTGCCCTTTGTCCGGATCTACCTTGTCTACTCTACTATGAGAAACTCATGCTCATGCCGCTACCGCCGCGGCGGTCAACCTTAATCAGTGGTGTTCTGCAAGAGGCGCCTCCCTGTCTTCTAGCTCCAGTCCCACAGAACATTTTTAAGTACACGAAATATTAAAAATATAGAATGTAAATACTTTCATGTACCAACTGTGAAATAGTACTTAGTGTATTTCTACAACGATTAAATATCACTAGCACATTAATTCACTTACCACACATTGAGATTCCCCTCAAAGTCTCCTGTTGCTAAATATCTCTGCTGCAAAGAACTTGCTCCAAACGTGCCACATTTCAGAGGTTTTGCTTTTTCAATCTGTTGGATGCAAAATAAAAGATGACATAATCTGTTCATAAAAAACTGATATACCTGCAACTAAAAACAAGTGAACATCAGAAATGTTTTTAGAAAATCAAGGTAGGGTTGTCATATCCAGATCTAGAAAAGAAAAATCCGAAATGTTCACATAGACCAATGATTAAGCATGTGATGAAAATGAACCTACAAAAACTCTAATAAAACCTAGAACAATTAGTATGAGCAATGCAATGACTAAATGGTGTTACAATCAAAGTGTATTTCAAGAAAAACTGTAAAATTTTGCAAAGTCACAAAGTTCTTGTAGCTTCTACTACAGAGTACAAAACACAACATAAGGTGCCACAATGGAGTCTTCCTACAGAAAACGTTGACTTTTTAAATCTATATAGTTCCAACAACTTATTACCAAGAACAAATGCAAAAACAAAAAGCCTATAAATCCTTCTGAAACAACAACTAACAGACCTCATTTCTGGCAAGTCCCACTTACCTATCTGCCAGTCTCTCCAATGTGCCATTACTGCCACCACCTTCTTATCTGCCTTTTCAGTCAACACCTGCCCAATATTGTGTAGGTCCCCTTTTGCCTCCAAAACAGCCCTGGTCTGTCAAGGCATGGACTGCACTAGACCACTGAAGGTGTGCTGTGGTATCTGGCAACAAGACGTTATCAGCAGATCCTTTAAGTCCTGTAAGTTGAGAGGTGGGGCCTCCATGGGTTGGACTTGTTTGTCCAGCACATCCCACAGATGCTCGATTTGTTTTAGATCTGGGGAATTTGGAGGCCAAGTCAACACCTCTTGTGTTCCTCAATCCATTCCTGAATCATTTTTGCTTTGTGGCAGGGCATATTATCCTGCTGAAATAGGCCAATATGGTCTATAACAATGCTTAGGTAGGTGGTACGTGTCAAAGTAACATCCACATGAATGCAGTCACAAGCACACAGTCAGTCAGTCAGTCACTCGCACATACAGTCACACAAGCACACAGTCAGTCAGTCGCACGTACACACACACACGTAACACTCGGCACTCAGACACTAGAGTGCAGTGCGTGAGGGGACAGAGCAGGAAAACTGTGCAACACACACTCTGCTCCCTCACATGCAGCTGGATAAAACAATTCAAAAAAAGCTATCCCCGAGACGAGGGGTACCATGTGGGGATTTAGATGGAGACTTTTTTACCATTTGAAATTGTGTAAAACATTTCAGATCGAAGTTAGAAAAAGTGTGTTTTTTACCCCCATATTTTTATATGTATTCTGTAGTAAACTATATGCCATCGTAAAAAATAATGGTATCTAAAGAAAGCCCTTCTTTTGCCACTAAATATACACTGCCTGGCCAAAAAAAAAGTTGCCACCTGGATTTAACTAAGCAATTAGGTCTGGGGTTGCTGCAGTTGGTCAGGTCAGGTTCAGAAACATTATGTGCCCAAAGAATGAGGTCAGCCGACTACCTGAATATACTGAATGACCAGGTTTTGCCATCAATGGATTTTTTCTTCCCTGATGGCATATTCCAAGATACAATGCCAGGATTCATCTGGCTCAAATTGTGAAAGAGTGGTTCAGGGAGACATCATTTTCACACATGGATTGGCCACCACAGATCTTAACTCCATTGAGAATCTTTGGGATGTGCTGGAGAAGGCTTTGCTTTACAAGATCTTGGTGAAAAATGAATGCAACATTCACAAATCTTGTGACATTGCAGAAGCTTATCAAAACAAATGCCACAGCGAATGCATGCCGGCTAAAGGCAGTAGAATGAAATAGATTGTGTGACTTTTTTTTTTTTTGGTGGCAACTTTTTTTTGGGCCAGGCAGTATTTAAATTTGTGTAGGTCCAGTAAATGATGAAGAAAATTGCAGCTAAACACAAACACCACATAGTTTTTTTTTTTTAAATCAACCCATGTCACCAAGGGTTAAACACTGCCAAAAAGTAATGTCACTAAGGGGTTAAGTATGGTTTTGATTCAAATTATTTTTATATCAGGACAAGTAGATGTCACTAAGGGGTTAACTATGGTTAGACAGGTCTTCTAAGTTGCTATGAATAAAGACCATATTTAGATGGTTTTGATTCAAATTATTTTTTGTATCAGGACAAGTAAATTGGGCTAATGCTTAGTCCCTTGGACAAGTAGCTTTTTTTTTTTTTCAAATTTCCACACCCCTGTGTATATGAATGGTACTTCTGTAAATGCACTGACGACCAGATTGTGTTTGCTGTTGCCCTGAATTCTGAAATGCGGGGAAAGTACTGCACATGCAGATGCAAAAGCCATGCTTTGCGCAGTATACCAATAACTGACCTTAACTTTCAGTCCTCATTTGCATGGTAAACAAATTCAATATCACAGTGTGCCTGTTTCTAATTCAAATTGCTTATATCTCACAGGTTGTCAATTAATGTTGCTATGGAAATAAAATAATAAAAAAAAGATTTTAAATTGCATTTTCCCCCTTAACTTTCAGTATTTCCAGGATATGACATGGTATTTCTGAGAGTAACAGTATATGGTTTCTTCTATGATCTTCTATGGATAGGGTGCTGATCCCAGAAAATTGATAGGGACAGTGCCATAAAAAAAATTATAAATTCTCCAATTAAACATCAAAGAGGGGGTAAACTCTGCGCACCATTCATAAGCTTACAGAGTGTAGCAAAAATATACAATATTTTGTTCTCCAGGCATCAAATAAAAAAAGTGCTATGGCAGAACAGCAATGCATCTATTGGCAGATAGCTTCTCTAGATGCAATTCTGTAAGCGTTCAAGTGAAAAAAAAAAACCAATAAAAGTGTGTGTAAACAAAAAGTGCAAAAATTACAATGATACTTGGCTGCCCCCTATTGCACTCTCCCAAGTGCAAAAAATATAAAGATAAAACGGGGGTGCAGTATCAAGTTGAACCTTAAAATATAAATGCAAAAACACTAATAGTGCAGTATTACACTCACAAACAGAAGTATAGATGGAGCTTGTCACAGATGGCTGTTTGTCTCAAATGCGCATGTAGATGATTTTATCCTGATGAAGCTGTTCCAGCGAAACGCATTGAGTTCCTGCAGTTATTTGTTTGTTTCCAGTGTATCCTCCAGCAGTAGCCATTTCTTTCATCTACTGAATTGGACTTGTTTTACACCTTGGACTAAATCTACATGCGCATTTGAGACCAACAGCTTGTAAATGGAATCCCAGTGGGGCCAAGGGTTGTGTCTATCTGGTCCTGAACATGTGTGTTCTTTTACTTTTTTGCAGATTAAACCAAGTTTTATACCCTGCCATTTGTGACAAGCTCCATTTATACTTCTGTTTGTGAGTGTAACACTTACCTATTCAGATTATTTTGTGTCTATACTGTATCACACTATTAGACATTTTGCATTTATATTTTAAGGTTCAACTTGATCCTGCGCCTTCCTGATGCCCACCCCAGCGTTCAAGTGAAGCAAGTCATGAAATAAAGGGAAAATAGGTTTTTGATCCATTTGGCAAGAGTACGTAGTAGAATATTAATTTTTTTTCGAGTTTTAAGTCTCTGTGCACGAATTTCAGTGTGTATGTGACTTTATTAGGGAAGTTCTAATAACACTGAAATATACTTTACCTAAAATACTATATGTTCTATGTACATACAGTGACAAGAATGGCATACAATTTATAGAATGTTATCATTCATCAATCTAAATGTAACACTGAATTCTAGAATTATTGTGTATATAGCCCAAGGTTGCAACAATCATATGTAACCTTACCCACTTAACACACAGGGAAATATCGTTAACAGTGACGTGATGGGTTTCAACTGACGCGGTCACTGGTATCAATGGGTTACCATGGTAACAGCTAATGCTCAACATAGGAAACCCAGCCAAAACTATAAGATATTTGGGAACACGGAGTCAAACAAGCCCGGAATGAGTCGGGTATTCATAGCAGGGATTTGTTTTACAATATGGAGTGTTTGTGTTACATGTGATGAGCTAAATTGGACAAAAGTTCTAGAAGTGGAGCAATCAGCATGGACGCCAGGGGAATGTTCCTGCTGCAAGATTCACTTTTAGAACTTTGTCACAACATTCACGAAAAACCCTACCATGTTATTTTGGGGTGAACCTTTCCCCACCCTGGAGCACTGACCTCCCGGATCAACTTGGCCTCTCCGTGCTGGATCTCGTAGACCTGCAGGATACCGCTGCCCCGGGCCAGGTTCCCCAGACACACGAACTTGGCGCTGCACGGGATCCATTTACAGTCAAATAGCGTGTAATTCACCGACTTCTGCACATGAGCTATAATCTGTGGCTTCTCCAGCGGGGAGGACGACATGCTGCCTGCAATATACTGACACTGACCTGGCTCTCACAGAAGCAACACTCTTACTCCTCCTCCAACTGTCACCACAGGAACAACCTCAGCACAGCCTGAGTGTATGATACTCACTGTACCAGTAAGCTAGACTGAAAATACACTGAAAAATATAAATGATGCGGGCAAAAACATAAAAGAGGAGTCGCCTATTTTCTAAACCTCGACTAATGATATAAAATATACCAGAATTGAACCAATTTCAGGCAGGCGGTTTTTAGGACAGCTCTAGAGAATCAAAGCGGATGTGACATGTTGGTAGGCCTCGCTGATGACGTCATTGTGAAAGTGCTCTATGGGATTTGATGTTAGCTGGGTTTTTGCTCCGCCTTCTTGATGACCGTGAGATGGCAGTAGGCTTGCACGTGTAGAGGTAGAGTCACGAGATCAGCATGGAGACCGAGAGTGCAGCGACCACGGCTGAAGAAACCTTCACCATCGTGAAGAGCAGAAAGAGAAAAGCGGCTGATGAGAACCCTATGGACACTGGGGAAAAGCCCCGTAAGAGGCCGGATTTCCCCCCTATATCTGGGGACAAGCTCATGGTATGGACTTTGGATTACTGAATACTTCCTAATTGTCCCTATTAAGAAGGGACAGTCCCTCTGTTAGACCCAAATCTCTGTCCCCCTTTATTTCCAGGATCCCAGAATGTTTGATGTGTGAGTGTCCCAGAGCGCCACAGCAGGTTTAAACTGCAATAATTGTGTTATTATAGATTCACTTTTATAAATAATATAATTTTATTCTTGTTCTAAATAGATTGACAAATTGCGTAAATTACTGTAAACTGACCGTATAGTAATGTAAAAGTTACCTTAATGCCCCGCCCACAGCCACTCCCCTAAAAAAAACTACCATTTTGGTATGTATGGGCTAGATCCGCTCTACCAAACATTTTCTAAAGTGTAAACCTGGTGGTCTCCACTATATTCTATGCGCTTCCTTGATTAGGGTCCAGTGTGTGTAACTAAGAAATCTATGGTCAACCTTTGACCGTGCAGTTGTTGTGGACTATATCCCATGATGCTCTGCGAATAATCAAACTTCCTCCCAGAGTTCTGATTCCCAAACCTTTAATATTTATCAAATATTACACAAAAATATGAAATTGCCATATGGTAATTCACTAAGCCAGTCATAGTTATATTGTGATTTAGGTTGTAAAAAGGCATGTAGCTTATTGGCATTTTTAACTTCTAGATTTGTTATGATGAAGGCAACAAAAACAAACCATAGCAATGCTCCTATCTTTAATCTCAAAGAGAATACTGTTTGTGGTAGTCTGATTTTCTTTGGATCAACATCACCGTGGAAACTTTTAAACGTTACAGCCCACACCTGTTTCATTACTAGAAATGTTTCCAGACTACCTGGTGCTCAGATTGTGGTCCGTAGACTGCCAGATGTCCTCGGGATTATATCAAAGCTATTTTTGTCCTTGTTTTACAACTTTGTTGTCAATTTACCTCGATTCACTAGTTTGAGACTAGACCTCAACATATGGCAGATTAAGCATATGTTTTTTTAAAAATTTGGAATGTGGACTATCAAGATTTATTTTTTTGTGCAGATCTTGTCCTTGCTGAAAAAGGCCAATACGTTCTGTTACATCACAAACAAAATTATATGTGTATGTATGTATAAATGTGGCCCTTCACAGTAAACAGTTGGACAGCTGTTTAAGGATTAGTGAATGCTGTGGTTATTTCACGTAAATGATGGACACTCTGTCAAACCCCTGATGTTGAGGCTGCCAGAATTCAATACTGTCAAATAATCTGGGCTCTCGGCCCTCCCGGAAGTTTATTTTGTTTGCTTTTACAGTTTGATACATTTACCATGTTTAATCATAAATTCCTTCTTGTATAGAGACTATAGTTTTGATTTATAAACTTAATTCTTGACAACTTCCTCCATACGCACACTTTTTTTTTTCAGTTTAGCCGTGATATTTATTCAATTAGTGCAGGTGCAAAATAATACTCCACTTTGTATTTAACTACTTACTGTTTACAACAGTGCTGCACATGTTTTATTATGGCTATTTTCATTTTATTTTAGTTGACAACCTAGAATCTAAGGAAGGGTCATCCAATGGGCGGACCACCTAGCTTAGTTACATTTATACACTAAATGTATGGCTTTTGTGTGAACACAATTTATTTAAACTGTTTTAGATTGCTTTTGTATTGCTGCTAAATATCTTTCTATCTTCCAAAAGGTATTGTTCACCGTTACCTTAAATAAAATGTAAAAAATTGATGCGGCCCAATAAACCTATGCTTCTCTGAAAAAAAAAATTCCACTTCACAAACAATTTGGACGTGCCCACTCTTGAATAAATAAAATAGGGACTTTTCAATCAGCCATTTAACCACCAGTTGCATTGACCTACCATAATACCGGGCTTGACATATAGTTCAGGATATAGAAAGGCAATGGGTTCTACAACAAAAATAAAATCTCACAATATGCTCCTAGCAATAATGCACTTTATTTAGGCCATCATAGTTTTGTTTGTGCTTTTTCCCCCTATAGAGTGTAGTTGTCCCTGAATTCTCCATCTTTGTATGTGTATGTTTTGTCACTAATATTTGTGTAGTGTAATTTTTGATGCTGTGGGGGTTTTGTTTGGTAGTACAGATATCCGGAATAATGGAACAACGGAGTCTCTAAGCACAGTCCATGCTAACATATGAGTCCCAACAGCTTAACTCCAAAAATAATATGTAAAATAATAGTAAAACAAAGCCAACTACTGCACTGAGCAAAACCAATAAGGGAGATAAAAAATGACAAGCAAAAAGAAGGAGGGGATAAAAAGAAAAATTGAGATATTTGCAAATGGAGACTTAGAAATATAGAAACATAGAATGTGTCGGCAGATAAGAACCATTCGGTCCATCTAGTCTGCCCAAATTTTTTTTTTTGGAGTACTTTTATTAGTCTCCCGGTCTTATAGCTAGTATAGCCTTGTGTCTATCCCACGCATGCTTAAAATCCTTGACTGTGTTTACCTCTACCACTTCTGCTGGAAGGCTATTCCATACATCCACTACCTAGACTTCTAGATCATTGTATTCCCACAGGGTATCTGTAGTGCAGTGTCCAAAGTCATGGGGTTGTTCCCAGAAGTACGGCCTATCCAGCCTTTTCTCCACGTGTGTCTACTGCTAATTCGAATTCAAGCTTCCCCAGTGACCCTGTGGACAACTATCCCCTCCTTCCCCCCCTTAATAATATGATGGACCTTATATTCAGTGCATTTATAAGGTCTGTAAACAATCTTGGAGTTCTCCGACTGCTTTAGTCCATGGGTAATCCTAATGTACGAACTACACCAGTTACTACCTGTCCCATTATTGTTCAACCTGAAATAAACCCACTCACTTGGTTTTGATTGTTTTATTTATTACTTTAATTGCTTTTATAGGGCGATAAAGAGGAGATGAGGAAAATCCCTGTACCGTCTCATAGATACACCCCACTCAAAGAAAACTGGATGAAAATCTTTACACCCATTGTGGAACATTTACAGCTACAAGTTCGGTTCAACCTAAAATCCAGAAATGTGGAAATAAAGGTAAAATGGTTGTCCTTTTTTAATAATGATTTCAGAAAGATAACACTACTTTTTATGCTTTATTTACATAATCTAGAAAATAAAGGAAGACTGAATGCATTTTTGATAAGATTATTTATGATTGCAGACTTGTAAAGAGACTACAGATGTTGGTGCACTTACAAAAGCTGCTGATTTTGTAAAAGCCTTCATTTTGGGATTTCAAGTTGAGGTGAGTTGTGGAAATGTTGCTAAAATATGTTAAAGGGGTGTAAAAAAATTTAAAAAAGGGTATGATCCATGGTACTGCTTGTTAACCAATAAGATGCTTGCTTGAGGTCTTCAGATATGCATCGGGAATACTATATGAACAAGTTATAACCTGTAATAGGTCTTGTGTGAAGTGACTTGCAATGAAATCAATGACATAAACTCAATTTGTGTTGCAGGATGCTCTTGCTTTGATTCGGCTCGATGACCTCTTCTTAGAATCCTTTGAAGTAACAGATGGTAGGTTAACTATAAAGAAACAATCATGACCATGCTGGTGCTTTGTAGTTATTTTCAAGACATGGAAAGTCATGTTTTTGTATTTAATGTGAAAGTTATTAGATTAATAGTGTTTTAATTGGGATTCTTGCAAGGTTTATTAGTTTTAAACAAACTGTTGGCAGGAACCTGTAAACGTGTCGGTATGATGTATTAAGATTTATTTCATCATATATATTTGGGGTCCATAGCATCCCATAACAATCAAAGCTGGACTGCGATGTGATTTCTCTGGATCCTGAGCATTGCCGCAAAACTTCCATGTTAAAATGGAGACCAGATGGGAGCCATTGGGCTATGTTGATGCATGCTATATATAGAACCACATTAGAACTTGTTTTACCTGAATATAATGTATTTGTAGACTATACACACTTGGGATTTTATACGTTTTTAATATAACTGTCAACTATTCAGCCTAGTTTATTACATTTAGTTTTATTTAGCAGAGCGCTACTAATTTGTAATATGTACATTTGCATCAACCCCCCTTCTGTGAAAATATAACTTGCTTAGTAATGTAGGCATATATAAATGTCTCATGGCCTTGCCATGCTGTGCTTATCGGTCTGTGGATAACGGTCTATTTATTTTTATTAAAAGTTAAGCCTTTGAAAGGAGACCATCTTTCTCGTGCAATTGGAAGGATAGCAGGGAAAGGAGGAAAGACTAAGTTCACAATAGAAAATGTCACCCGGACAAGGATCGTTCTTGCCGATTCGTAAGTATGATTCTTAGGAATATTAGAGATTAATTTTTTGTCTGCTTCGGCCTCCTCAGATATCAATGTAACTGAGCTCTGATAACTGAAATCTAATTAAACATGGGCACATATTCGTGACAAGCTCCCAGTTACACTTTTCTTTTATGTGTACCATTTGTATTTTCACCATCTAATGAGGACATTCAATGCAGACGATTTATGTATTTGAGTGTCCATCCATTTTACAGTCCGCTACCTTATTTCAGTATTTACATTTGTTTCTTCATTGGGCTCACATACCGTCGTGTTATAGGTCTCTGCCCTAGCATGCTATTGGCACTTCTAACTCTACGGGCAAAATATTCTACAAAGCGATTTTGCCCTCCCATAAAATGGAGGAAAAAAGAATATAACACTTTGATGAGTCTAAATTTAAATGCCATATACAGAATCTAGGTATATTAAATTCCGGAGAGACGAAGGCTATTCCCCCTATGTCCTTGTATACTGAGGATTGGATGCTCGGCATCCTCCACCATTCACACCGTTTGACCATTACCAGTTATCTATTTTCTTATATGTATACTTCAAGCTGATTTCACCCCTGATGAAGCCAGTGTCGGGCAAAAATGCACAATTTATTACGGTGTGTGAGCGCGGATTACTTTTTTCTTTTCT